>CM014275.1:30194619-30265515 GCA_004135705.1 Alloteropsis semialata
TCTGCCGGTGTCGGGGTGGCCACCGGGTCGCTTGGCAGGCCTGGCTGCCCCTCCGGGTAGATGGCGTTGTAGCAGTCGATGAACTCGTCCCAGAGGAGCTGCTCCTGCCCTCCAACCTGGAGAGCGAGATTGGTGATCATGTAGGCGACGTTGCGGAAGCGTTCCTGGGACGGGCTCCGCCCCAGGGCGGCCGCCAAGTCCTCCCCAAGTAGGTCGAGGACGTAGGCGGTAGCTCCCGCCGTGGCGTAGGAGGGCTTGGACCCCTCGTTGTGGAATGTCTTGCCGTCGTCGCGGGCAAGCTTGGGGCGCACGAAAGTCGCCCCGACGATGGGTTCCACCGACTTGTCGATGACGAAGTCGAGGGAGCCGAATCGCAGGTGGTCGCCGGGCACCAGCGAGGCGCCGCTATGGGCCATCCGGACCCTGGTGAAGCGTCGTGACAAGCGAAAGGCCCCTACCTGGCGCGCCAACTGTCGGGGTTCTCTACCGCCAACAAGTAAATTTCCTACGATCGCGTGTCAGAGTCCGGATGGTGACTCGAGAGACAGGGGGTTTTAGACTGGTTCGGGCCTCCGGAGAGTAATACCCTACGTCCAGTGTGAGCCGGCGTTCTCAAGTCCAAGTCTGTAGTAGGGGTGTACAAACTAGTCGGGAGAGGGAGAGGGTCCCAAGTCCCTGAGTGATGCGAATGAGCGTGTAGCTAGTGCTGTGAACGAGTGTTCGTCTAGTGTTCGGATCCTGTTCGAATTGTCCCCCACTGATGTCTCCTTGTCCCCTTTTATAGCCTCAAGGGGAGAAGGGGGCGGGGGGTAAGAAAAGGAAAAATTACACAGGGAGTTACTGCCTCCAGGAGCTTTATCCGGCGCCGTCCGCCGAGCCGTACCAGGAGCAGGTGTTGACGGAGTGGGCGCCCCGCCGGACCCGGGCCCGTACATCCCGGGTGGTTGGAGTCGATGCCTTCCCGGGTAAGCTCCCGGGTAGTCTCTGGGTCGTGGTTGACTTGCTCGAGGTCCTCAGGCGTTCCAGGTGTCCTGCTCGGGTTCCAGGTGTCGCTGGCGGATGTCCGGAGTTGTACTTGGGCGCCCGGTGTTGCGCATGCACTCCTCCCAAGACTGTAGCGCTCCTGTTCGGACGAGACGGGTGTCACTGTGGCCGCCGTGGCGGAGGACAGACGCCCATCACGTTCTGACGCGGCGGGTACCAAGTGGGTACGGCGCAGGATGGGTCGGGGCGCGGCCGGGTAGTTTCACCCGAGGAGTCGGAGGCCACTCGGGGGCGGAAAACTCCTCGGGCGAACCGGGGAGCCACTCGGGGACGGAGGACATGTCGGGCGAATCAGTGGACCACTCGGAGGCGGAGAACCTGTCGGGCGAATCGAGGAACCGCTCGGGCGTTCCAGGTAGTCGGGGTATGGGGAGTTTGCCCTGTTTTTGGTCTTCGGTTTTTGCTTTTCGGAGGGGTGGATTATCGTAAACCCACGGATTATGGGTTGGATTGGGTACCCCTAATCCGTACCCTCGTCAAGTAGGTTCGAGATTGTGAACAATGTGCAGTACCGGCTTCTCAAAATGGCAAAATCTTTGTGCGATGGAGTCATTCATTGAAATAGTGGCTCATGGAAAAAATCCAACAATTTTCGGAGAAGGTTTAGGCATTTCCGTATCTTTGGTATTCATCACTTTTTTCATTTGACTTCATTTAGTGTTCAAAAAACTTGCTTCTAGTTGTCATTTTTGAAATTCAAAAATTGACTTGTTCAAACAGACTCACACGAGATTTTTTTTTCAAAATAGTAGCATTATTAAGTTTCATAACTTGATAGAGCATGATTTTAGGAATTTTTAGGAAAAAAAGAGCTATTTTGAAGTTCATATGAGGGAGAAAGACTAGTTAGAAGGTTTGGGCGGAGATTAAAAAGAAAAATTGTCCTGTTCATATGGGTTTGGGACTTGGGAGGACTTCTATATACTAGTACTTCAAATCGAATTTTGGGGAGTAAATGATTCCAAATCAAAAACTTGTCAACAACAGACTTGTAGAACTCTTTGAGACCTACAATTTTGATGTTGGTAAATTTTTCATCCGAATTTGTTTGGGTTACTTTCAAAATTTAAATTTGACCTCTTTTTACAAATTCAATTAAAATTTGGCATATGTTTGCTCTTAAAATTCACGAATCCATCCTCTTAAAATTTCAAATGTTTGCTAGGGATAATTCAATTCTCTACTTAAATGGAAGAAAACAAGCCAAATAAAAAGGATCAAATAAATAGCAATTAACATACATAAAAAGACCATTAAATATATTTTTCTTTTTTCTTTTCTAGTGCACCATTGTGAAGTAATACATAAAAATAGTTATGGGTGCGCCATTTTCACAATCGGTTTTTAAGAAAAACCGGCTGTGAAAACACATTTCCACAGTCGGCTAAAGAAAACCGGCTGTGAAAATGCATTATCACAGCCGGTTTTTATTAAAAACCGGCTGTGAAAAAAGCCTGCAAATGTCAGGTTTTGTCAGGTATAAAACCGGCTGTGATAGGTGGTTTTCACAGCCGGTTTTTTAGCCGAACCGGCTGTGAAAACCTAGTCCTTTTCACAGCCGGTTCGGCTAAAAAACCGGCTGTGAAAACCACCTATCACAGCCGGTTTTTCCTTTCCCAGCCGCAGCACTAGAAAAACCGACTGTGAAAATATTTTCTGCGCCACTTTCAAAAAACCTGCTGTGAAAATAGTGACTTGAAAAATGGTTTCTGTAGTAGTGATAATTTAAGGCCCATGCCCACTAGCACGACTCTCAGTTGTTGAATAATGTAATTTGGGGCTCACGCCCGTTCAAAAGTATAGGGGTTGCTCCATCACGTGAGGTACACGTACACGACTGTCAGTTGTTTGGATTACGCTCCAAGGCATGTTTTGTTGACCTTCTTGATCCTACTGTATCCGATCCAAGGTACTAGAGGTTGACGTTGGAGCAAGGTGCCTGTCAACCCCCTGTCGCTATCCTTTATTTTCTTCAAGAAGGAAACTGAATGAAAAAAAAGGACATATGCAGATACATCGTCGATCGTGATCATACCAACAGTTCAGATTATATCTATACATATAGCGGCAAGCACACTACTGTCAAAACTCAAAAAGCGCAGGTCATGCTTCAAAGAACAGGGAAGCAGGTACGAGCTGAAGAATTAGTCCGCAAAGAAGGGCCGGAGTCTGCATCATCACGATCATCCATGGAATACGCGTATATCGATGTAGCTAACTACTCCAGCTGGACCGTTTCACTCTTCTACGTATTTGCTACTCTACACATTGACCGCGTGGCTTGTAATTTTCTCTGAATAGCTTAAGGAGCACGAAGTGATCAACCTGGTGTAGGGAGTAGCTAGAGAGTAGGGAGTCAGAGCTATATTTATGGCAACTGCTGAAAAGAACAGCTCTAGATTCTAGTCTAAGGCAACCCTTGGTATAAGCTAGCACACACATGAGAAATCCTATAACTGTTGCTACTGCACTCTACTCCTTCATTATACACGAAGTCAAAAAGAACAATTCCATGATAGATAGTATAAAAGGATGTACAGGACCTGCATGGAGATCATTCAGGGAACACCCACTCAAAATGAACAATTCCATGATAGATAGTATATAGATGTTAGTTCTGCATTTTATTTTGGACTAGCAGGACTAACATCTATTTCTGATCTTCCTAGTGAATAGTATCAAATGAAGCTAAATCCACTCCTTGCGGTGTTGTCTGCGGGAGCAATTGGGTTTTTCATCGGTGTTTCATTTCCTGTACAAATCACACCGAAGGTATTCCCTTTGAGCTTTGGTGATGATGGAAACTGCACATTCAGTGGTAGCAACATACTTGGCAGATTCTCGATGCCATTCAGAAGCAACACATCTACTGTGGAGAGGACTCCACTTCTGCAGTCAAATGCCACTTCAGAGGTACATAACTTGAACCTGTTGGCAATTTAATTCAATACCTAAATGCTTCCTATACGGATCTATTCAGCGTCTTCTCCGTTTTGAAACAGAACGAATCCAGTTATATAATCTCTGACAGACTATATGTTTACATTTTTTTTTTTTGCTTATCATTCGCTGCTGAAGATCGTACCACCGGCAAAGCCAAAAGGCGCGGAGAGGTTACCACCAAATATCGTAGTTCGAGAATCTGATCTTCACCTTCGCAGGCTGTGGGGAAATCCGCGTCAGGTCGCTGATCATCAGTCTCCTTCCATTTGTAACTCTGTACCTTACTGAATAGAGTGTTTGTCATGGCTGATTGAACTGGCATTGTGGGATCAATGAGCAGGACACCCCCATACGCAAGTATCTTTTGGTGCTGACAATTGGTTACAGTGACAAAGTCAATGTCAACGCCACAATTCACAAGGTAAGAACAAAATAATTACTTACAAAATTTCATGATTTTGGGTGATCCCAAATAAGCTGAATTATATCATAGATTTGTCCTCACGAGTACGACATAACGCAGTTCTCCGAAAATTTTGATTTGTTGCTATTTCACTACGACGGCCGGACGTCAGAGTGGGACGAGTTCGAGTGGTCCATGCAGGCCGTCCATGTCAGCGCCAGGAAGCAGGCCAAATGGTGAGGACCTACCATTGGTGCCGCTGCGCCCAATGCAGGTTCAATTTTCTGATTGTTATCAGTTCTGCTTATCTGACAGGCTGACACTGAATAATAATGTTGAAATTAGGTGGTATGCCAAGAGGTTCTTGCACCCCAGCATCGTGGCGCCGTATGAGTACATCTTCATCTGGGACCAGGACCTAGGCGTTGAGACCTTCGACTCAGAGGAGTACATCAAGATTGTCAAGAAGCACGGGCTGGAGATCTCGCAGCCGGGGATGGATATCACCAGAGGGGTGAAGACCTACGACATCAACGTCAGAATTAACGGCAGCGACATACACACGTCGACGACTGCAGGGAAGTGCAGCGCGAACCCGCACAAGCAGCCGTGCAGCGCTTTCGTGGAGGTGAATGCGCCCGTCTTCACGAGGGAGGCATGGACCTGCGTCTGGCACATGATCCAGAACGACCTGGTTCATGGCTGGGGCCTCGACTGGAACTTCTGGAGATGCGTCGACGTGAGAACTCGTCCTGTCCATACGCGTTAGCTGCTGAACTTCTGCCTCTAGTGAACTGAAATGTGGGATTTGTTGCGTACGCATGCAGGAACCGGAGAAGCAGATCGGTGTGGTGGACGCGCAGTACGTGGCGCATCACGTTGGATTTACGCTCGGGAACCCGGGCAACGACTCCGTGGATGGAAGCCGCCGCAAGGTGAGGCTCCGGGCATCTGCCGAGTTCGGCATGTTCAAAGCAAGATTAAACAACGCGGACAGGGCCCAGGCAGCCGCTCTTCTTGCGCAATCAAATGCCAACGACCATAGAGATCATATCAATGCCAAGAATATGGAGGAGCGTGATTCCCAAAGTTAGTTTGTGTACACTGTGGAGAGAATTGAAGAGTTCCCTGTGATTAACTGTGAAAATCAACGTGTATATCAAATTCTTGTCAGGTTACTACAAACGCTAAACAAAAGCAATGGCTCATTTAGGATTGTTTTCTACTAAAATATGTTGGGCTGTGGTTTAACTATAAATGGCCCTACATGTACATCCTCACTTTGCCTTGTAAAAGAGTGGAAGATAGAATTGGTTGAATGGGTTGCTTGATTCTATTGAGGCCTTGGCCCATCTTATATACATTACAAGACTTAGGGGCTAAGACTTTGCAAGACTTAGGGGATATGTCTTTACAAGACTTAGGGGCTAAGGCTTTACAAGACTAAGGAGGTAAGGCTCTAAACTTGCAAGACAAGAGCTATTCTATTTTACATTCCCCCTCAATCACAACTTATCTAAGTTGAGATTGCGCCAAAATTCTTCTAACTGTCGAACTGGAATAGGTTTTGTAAAACCATCCGGAACCTGGTCCTTTGTAGATACAAGTTGAATCTCCAACAATCCTTGAGACACTCTTTCGCGAACAAAATGGTAATCAACTTCAATGTGCTTGGTACGAGCATGAAAAACCGGATTCGCTGACAAGTAGGTTGCACCATAACCTTGCCATCTTTGGACTTTTAATTCCTAATTCTTTTAGCAATGTTTGTACCCACATAACTTCAGCTGTAGCATTGGCCATAGATTTGTACTCGCCTCGATGCTAGACCAAGATACTGTAGCTTGTCTGCGTGCACTCCAGGAGATGAGATTGCTCCCTAAAAACACCGCAAAACCACCTGTAGATTTTTTATCATCGAACATCCTGCCCAGTCGGCATCTGAATAAGCACTGACCATGGTAGATGATGACCTTTATATTCATAGTCCTATACTTAAAGTATACCGGATATATCTTAAGATCCGTTTGACTACTGTCCAATGAAGAGTAGTAGGCCTATGTAAGAGGGTGTTTAGATGCAGCGTTATGCATAGTGTTTTTGCGTTATGCATAGTGTTTACAGAGAGAAAAAGTGCATTGGGGAACATGCGTTATGCAAAACGTTATGCATAGTGCGTGAACTAAACAGGGCCTAAGTATTGACACACCTTGTTCACAGCATATGAGATATCAGGTCATGTCAAGGTTAAGTATTGTAGAGCTCCTACTATAATCCGATATTGTGTTGAATCTGATGGACCAAGATATTCCCCCTCATAAGCAGATAGCTTCTCAGATGTTAACATAGGGGGGTTAATCAGCTTTCAGTTTGCCATTCCAACATGTTGCAAGATCTCAGATGCATACTTTTCTTGGGTGAGAAGGACCATCACATCCCCTCTTGACTTCAATACCCAAGAAAAAATGAAGAGCGCCCAGATCTTTGAGAGCAAACTCAGACTTAAGATCCTTCAAAAGAGCAACAGTGGCTGCATCTGAGGAACTAGCCACAATAATGTCATCCACATAGACAAGAAGAAAAATAGTAACACCTCCTTTGTTGAAAAAGAACAATGAAACATCAGCCTTGGAAGGTCAAAAACCAAGACTCTGAAGTTTATGATTGAGGCGAGAATACCAAGCGCGTGGAGCTTGCTTAAGACCATATAAAGCTTTGTCTAATTTGCACACATGATGTGGGTGACTTGAATCGTCATACCCAGATGGTTGCCTCATGAACACTTCTTCTTCAAGAATACCATGAAGAAACGCGTTCTGCACATCCAATTGTCGAAGACTCCAACCATTTGAGACTGCAATAGACAATACTAATCTGATAGTGGCAGCCTTAACCACAGGACTAAAAGTATCCTCATAGTTGATGCCATATCATTGCTTAAATCCTTTGGCAACAAGATGGGCCTTGTACCTACTAATGGTGCCATCAGCTTTTTGATTAATTTTATACACCCACTTGCAATCAATCAGGTTTTGTCCATGTCGAGGACGGACCAGGTGCCAAGTTGCATTCTTTATGAGGGCAGAATATTCACTATCCATAGCTTGTTTCCAATTAGCATCACCAAGTGCTTCGGTTAGACTCTTAGGTTCAGAAGAAATTGACAAGCCATAACGTATAGTCCCATCAGTGTAAATCTAGGGCTTATGAATGCCCATGGAGCCTCTGGTTTGCGGGCGATCAGAAGCTGGGACAACAGGTGGCTGATCAGAAGTGGTAGGGGAAATAATGGGCTCCGCAGAGGTTTCTTCAGAGAAGGGAGTCGCGGGAGATTCGGGTAATGGTGGATCAACTTTGGTGGATGGGACGTTGTGGCGGGAGCCGAGTTACCCATGGAGCCCTGGTCAGGTGCCGCGCCATCAGGCAGGGACTCCGAGGCGGATCCGCCAGATTCACTTGAAGCTATATTTTCTCCTGCACTTTCACCATGATCACTAGACAAATGTGGTAAGCCATTAGTCATATTAGTATGCACTATTGTACCCCAGGAAGAATCAAGGAGATGAGAGGGGAGAAGTTGGACTTTGGCTTTTCGGCACACCCCATCATTAGTGTGTGTTGGCATTTCTTAGCGTCACCACTAAATTAGTGATGGCACTAGAGATGTCTTATTGTAAATCTAAACATTAGAGAGATTCTGCAAGCACACAGAAGTAAGTTGTAGCATTTAACCCGGGAGTATTCCAGAGTATCGTTATTTGTTTATCCACAGGGAAAGCATTTAGTTAAAGAGAGGTGTCATCCAATGTATTTATTTACAACATCATTAATCTAACATAGTCTAGACAGGGGTAAATGATATGGAAGTGTAGGGGTAATCTAACACATAGAAGTTCATTGCTTATCATTAAGGAAGTCTTAGTTAGTAATAGACTATTAGTGAAGATCACAAGGGTTCATTAGCATCATACAAATGGAACTTGGATATACAACATTATCCTATACAAGCTCATACAAGGGACATATCGAGGTGTCCAGTGGTTCCCTCATCAAGGGATGACAGGAGGACTTCTTATCATAAAGACCTAATATCATCTCCTGAACGTAGAGGATTACAAAGGACGGACAAGGCTCTCACCACCTACCGCCTACCTCTACTAATCCGTGGAGTAGCGACACTCAACAGTATTCCATATTCCAAACACCATGTTTGCAATATAAAATACAACTCTATCTATCACGTTAATAAATAGAGCAACCATAAGGCATATTGAGCCAATGTCATAGCATACGTCAACTCAGAAAAGGTGCAAGACATAAGTAGTATATACTAAGTAAATAGATTAAAGTTGAGGCGTACAACATAAGTATGAAGATACTTCCATTAAGCTCAGAGTATTACAAGTAAGTAAAGAGATACAAAAGCTGAACTCTAGAACTTACCAAGACACCTCTGAAAGCCCTTCAGAAGCTTAACTACTTGAACTATCACTACAAAGACTAAGACTAAGCTTGTAGCAAAGGAGAGCTCTTCTTCTGGTGTGTGTTGAGTACGGCGCCTCTTGCAGGTATTTATAGCATCCGTAGGCGATGGAGAATCAGCCAGAGGTGGTTGAGGCCGTTTGGCTGTCGGCCCAGGTCGGCCGAAGTGGGGCGTCGGCCGACCCACCGATGCACCAACTCCAGTGACCCACGGCTTAGATGTGATCTCTAAGGCGGTTTACAGGTACTGGTCAAACGAGGGCCGAGTCGGACGCACGGGGAGGTCGGCCGACCCTACCCAACCGCCTCTCTAGCCCACCTCTCTCTGGGAGACTGCCACGTGGGTCGTGAGGTCGGTTCCAGGTGGGTACCGTCGGTTTGGGTGCACGAAGCTCCGGTTGTGGGCCCTTTAATCCATGTGATGTTGTTGAGGCCAAATCTTGTCCTTTTCTTTCAACCATCATTGAATCAACGCTCACGATAACTCTATGTTTTGCTTCTTTGCGTGTAGGAAAGTTGGGTCAAATGGGTGCCAGGCCAAGTCACCTGACCTAGCCAGGTCGACCAACCTGGGCCTGGGTCCATTTTCCTCCATCTTTTGTGCCAGGGTCCCTGTACTCAAATATATTCTATATATGCGTGCTATAACATTATTTCAATACAAATGTCTAAGTTATGCTTGATCTTCATTAGTTTTCTGAGGCTATTGATGGTCGGATTTCCGTTATAAGGACCGTCAACAACTCCCTCAAGCTTAGCCCTTTGCTCACCCCGAGCAAAGACTAGAACTTTAGGCTCAGTGGATCAAGAGTTGCTTCCTCATTACTCCTCAAAAGTACCAGTGGTTCAACAAGATATTCTACCAAGAATTGAATAAGCTGGTAAAATAAACTTCCCTTATTACCATGGCCTTTTATGGGGCTTGTAGCTTCTCCTTGTCTTGGGCCGTTGATAGCCAGAACGACTTAGACCAAGCACTTTGCCTCTACCTTGCTTGACTATCAAACCGGAGGTTTTTGCGGAATTTCAAATGGCAGAGTTCCTTCGGTGATACTCTCGAGTCACTCAAGGTGTATCTCCTTACCAAGATCCTCTCTTAACTCTCAATTCACTCATCGAGGTGGAGTCTGTGCTAGGAGAGTTTTGTGTCTTACTTGCAGTGCACATATTGTAAAGTCAAAACCAGGATTCAAAGAGAAATAAGTCATACTCTTAAACCAAGATGTGCACGTGTGTGGATGGCATGATAAATGATAGCTCCTTTCTGCAAGTTCCTCTTCCCCTTATAAAAGTTGCTTTTAGAGACATGACTATTCTTTCAATAATGAGCCTTCATGTGCTCAACTCTCTTTTTTTTAAGTACTTTGTTGACGGTCATTAAATGCTAAATTTGACCGCCAACTCCTGCTGAAAATATATCAAATATAAATACCAAACATAGTGATAGGATTTATTACTAACAAATTCCACGAGTGTTGGTGTTTTACTTTGTAATGCAGGAAATGACACTACAGGCTGGAGAATATCATTGTAAAATTTTTTCAAAATGGCCCTTCGCGGAAACTATTTTTACAAATAGACCCCTGGCAAAACTATTTCTGAAAATGGACCCCTATCTCGGCGCGAGGGGGACGAGCGCCGAGATATGTGGCTCGGCGCTAAGGGCTCTAGCGCCGAGCCACCGCCACGTCAGCGCCGAGCTGGCGCCTCGTGCCTGCGTGGCAGGAGGCTCGGCGCTCGGGCCTTTAACGCCGAGCCACAGACCTCAGCGCAGCCGCATGTAGCGCCGAGGTCTGGGTACTTAAACAACCGCCGAGCCCCCTTCTTCCTCCTCCCTCCATTCCTTCCACCGGCTAGGCGCATAGCAGACGGTGGCGGCGAGACCCTAAGCGGCGGCGGCGAGGAGACCGGGGGGCGTGCGGCGGCGAGGAGACCGCGGCCGGCCGGCCGGCGGTTGCCCGAGGGCGCGAGGTGGGGGCGGCGGCCCGGCCGAGGTGCGGCGTCCGGCGGGGGGCGCTCGTGCCCCTGGTGCGGCGGCCAGGTGCGGCGGCCCGGGCGGCCATTGGAGCAGGCCTAAGGTATATGTCTATCCCCCTCTTTTGCTTGTTCTTCGTTTTTGCTGCAAAATTGACATGAATGCTTGTTAGAGGAAATGGTATGGTCTGAGGAATTGTAGAAGGTTAGGTTGTTTGGATGATTGTAGGAAGAACATAGGAATTTTTGATTAGGCCTAAAGGAAAAAAAAGAACCTAATTTAGCAATGGGCATGGGTACATAGAGGAAGGCCTAGCATGCAGAGATCTCATTTTGAATCCTCCTGATGTGCCTCCCATGCCTACTGTATTTGGCATAAATAATTTCTGACAAAATAAAGTGGTAATTATTTTGATGTAGATGGATCGTTTAGTGAGGATTGTTCATGGTGGGACTGTTAAGAAGAATGAAGATGACACTGTGGAGTTTCTGAATATGGTAGAGACGGTCTTGGTCTTTCCCAATTTTCCATCATTGGCTGAATTGGTTGATAGAGTGAAGGGGAAGTTGGATTGGCCTGACAGTGTTGTCCGTATGCATATGGAAGGTGTAGTTGATGTTGGCTCATCGAAAGGTCCCCGTACAAAGACGTTTGTACCTTTGAGTTTAGAGGCAGAATGGGATATTTACAGGGATATTGTTATGGCCTCAGAAGTGCACTCTCTCTTTATAGTGGTGTCTAAGGTTCCTTTTGCCAACGGCAATTTCGGGTTCGACCTGAACAAGGCACCTGTTGAGGTTGAAAGCTTTGGTGACCCCGACAGTGTGGCCCCATCACCGGTAGATGACATAAGGGCTGAGCCTAAGTACTCACATGATGAAGGAGTTGATACATATCATGGTGATTTGGGTGATTATGTAGACACGTTTGCTTCATTTGACGGTGATGCCAAAGCATCTAACCGTCTTGATGTGGAGGTAAGCGGGGACGATGACAATTATGAAGAGGACAAAGCTTGTGGCTCGGAGGATGATCGGCCCATTCCTCAGTTGTCTGAACAGGAGAAAAAAATCTTGCAATCTATCTTTCCCGGTCGTGACCCATTGGTTCCCGAGTGTGTAGACCTTGGGCAGAGCCACAGGGCAGTTGCCGATGGGGGTTGCAGTGATGATGACGGTCCAGAGCTGAAGCGGGACAGTATCATACAGAAGGGCATGGTATTTCCAAATATGGATGAGTTGAAGAGTTGGTTGCAGGGATACTCAGTGATGCACCACCGTCCTTTCAAGGTGGTGCATTCGTACCGCAAGAGACGGTATACAGTTAAGTGCGAACAGGAAGGTTGCGCTTGGAGGGTTTGTTGCAGGCTGACCAAGACAGATCAATGGAGGATAACGTCTGTCATTGAGTCTCATACTTGTGGCACAGCAGAGGCAGAAGAGAAACACCTCCAATTGAATTCTAAATTCATTGTGAAGCAGTTGTGCGGTGTGGTGAAGCATAGCCCAAACATCTCAGTTGCTGCACTTCAGCAGATGGTGTTGAAGATGTTCAATTATGAGATCAAGTATGGCAAAGCCTGGAGGGCAAAGCAGCGGGCTCTAAAGCACGTATTTGGAGATTGGGAAGAAGCTTATGAGAGGCTGCCGGTGATGTTGAACGCAATGAAAGCTACAAATCCTGGCATGCATTTCGAGTATTTGCCAAAGGACAAGGCGAAGATTGCGGGGCGAGAGGTGTTCTCTCGGGCTTTCTGGACATTTGCACAGTGCATTGAAGGCTTCAAGCATTGTAGGCCCGTATTGTCCATTGATGGTACCTTCCTCACGGGTAAATACAAGGGTACAATGTTGATTGCCATAACAACCGATACAAGTCCATAACATGCAACATCACACGACATACTAAAACCCTCTTCACCAACACACTACTGCCACTACCAAGACCAAACTACTGAGTGCAGCGAGGCCACTTCCCCTTCCTCAATGCATCTGGATTCTGCTCCATTGCTTCCTTCGCACGGCGTGCACGCGCTCTCTTGCGCTCCCTTTCGGCCTTCCTTTCGGCCTCCTCCTCACGATCAATGCGCTCGCACCTTGCGCGAAACTCCTCTTGAAACTTCTTGCGCTTCTTCTCCTCTTCTTTCTCGTGCTGCACCTGCCTCCTCCTTTGCTCCCTCCATTCAAATTGTTTCTCGACCCACCACTTGTCCGTCGCGGACTGCTCCGTGTCAAGCCACTGCGCAAAATCACATAGAGAAGGGGGAGTCTGCCACCCCTCCAAGTCAGAAGTTATGTTAATAAACACAACACAAACAAAGACATGGATTCGTGCACAACCTCGTGTATCTCGTATCCGATAGCCCTCGGTGGGTCATATTCGTAGTTGGCGCACATGAACCACCTCATGCCGTAGCATGAACCTATCAACTGCGACTTCACAAGTTGACACCGATCGCCACAGTAGCACATGGGCACATCCACCCCTTCAGGAATGGTCGTTGACCTCTTCTCAGCCGCCAGCGTTATCTCGTTAGGTCGAGATCCCATGGTCGCTAGGCCTTCAAAAAATGCAAGAAAACAACACTTGGACAAACCCTAACAAATCCTCAAAACCTAACCTAACCACCGATTCAAACAAAACTACTTGGACAAATTGAAAGAGGGGAGCCATATTACCTTGGGGACGGCTTGAATCCAAAGGGAACAACTTCTACACTCGTCTACGAGGCCTATGGATTGCCCCGCCGCCGGAGAGGGAGAGAACAGAGAGCTCAGGGTTGAAAAGAATGGGAGGAAGGAGGAGGAAGGGGGCTCGGCGGGTGTTAAGTACCCAGACCTCGGCGCTAGATGCGGCTGCGCCGAGGTATGTGGCTCGGCGTTAAAGGCCCGAGCGCCGAGCCCCCTGCCACGCAGGCACGAGGCGCCAGCTCGGCGCTGACGTGGCGGTACTCGGCGCTAGAACCCTTAGCGCCGAGCCACATACATCGGCGCTCGTTCCCCTCGCGCCGAGTTAGGGGTCCATTTTCAGAAATAGTTTTGCCAGGGGTCTATTTGTAAAAATAGTTTCCGCGAAGGGCCATTTTGAAAAAATTTTACGGCGCTGGCGCCGCACGCATAGGAAGGCAGCAGGCCACGTGGCGCTCCACCATTCTCCCAGAGCTCTGTCACACGGATCGAGGACCGCATGAACGCACGGATTTGGCTGCCAGAAGCGCAGCCGCGCCGTCGCACGGGATTTTTCCCTCGCGCGCGGTTCCTTCGCCCACCAACGTACCAAGGTCGGTTCCTCAGGGACACTTGGCACAATGGGAGAATAGGGACGAGAATATTCCCTAGAACCTAGAGAGGATCTCCACTCTCCCAAGGCACTCTCTACACTATAAATAGACCCCTACCTCTCACTTTCATTACACACAAGATTGAGAAGTCACAAGCTCCACTCCAAGGCGAAGCTCTACTCCAGTGTAGTATCTAGAGAATAGGGAGAGAGTGAGGGGTAGTCCGGGGAAAGTGCCGGGTCTGTCGGCACTCTTCGCCAATTTTGTACCTCGACGGATGCTTCCTTCTTCTTGTAAGTGTTTGTGATCTCTTATGGTACTGAGTTCTCTTGATTAAGTAAGTTCTCTGCTATAGTTGCTTACAGGTTCATCGTTCATTAATCATTTGTGAATGCTTAGTGAATGCTTTGGTCTAGGAACAAGACTAAAGTAGTAGTTGATAGCATAGACGCGGTGTCTGGGCTAGAAGTTACCTTTGTTTGCCTCGTAGCCCCACGGATTAGAAGAGGTAGGCGGCAGGTGGTGACAGCCCTGTCCGTCCTTTGTAATCCTCTGTACGGGTACGGCGTAGAGCTGTTGGCCGGCAATTTCCTAGAGGCCTAGGATACCCCGGTACCCAAAGTAAGTAAACTATAGACACTGAACTTATTCTTCTTCAAGGTCCTTAAGCCATAGGAATCCTTTCTACCCTCGCCAACTATTTCTCTTGTTATCCTTGGACGATCTTGTTAGAAGATTAGTACACACGTTCCCTGTGGATTCGATACCCTGAATACTTCCGGGTGAAAGCTACAACGGTATCCGTGCGCTTGCGGATTTATCTGCGATCGTAAGAAATACCAACAAGCTTTCTGGCGCCGTTGCCGGGGAACGGTTGCTTATTATCTTCGAACCTTGTTCGTCCTCGTATCTTTTTATTTTCTTTTACCAGTTACCCCCTCTACCATGGAGCAATATTCTATTCTAGAATCCTCTGCTCCAAGGCGTGAGTTCTTCGAGCTACCACCTTCTGATCAGCCAATCACTACATCTAGCTTTGAACTCCGCCTCGGCTTTATAGCCATGGTTCGGAATAAAACCTTCTCAGGGGCCAACAACGAAAATCCTTATGATCACCTGCGAGAATTTGAGTTGTTGTGCTCATGTTTGAGAATCTCAGGCATGACACAAGAGACCATCAAATGGAAGTTATTTCCTTTCTCTCTCGACGAGACGGCAAAGAGATGTTACAACCAGACCGTTAGGGATGTAAAGGGAAATTGGGGAAAATTACGGGACAAGTTTTGTCTTTACTTCTTTCCCATTCACCGTATATGTGCCCTTCGGAGGGAGATCGTCTGCTTCCAGCAGGGTGAGAAGGAAACTCTAGGTGCAGCTTGGGAAAGATTTGTTTCACTAAACAAATTTGGCCCAGACTTAGGCATACCCGACTTCATGCTCATGCAACATTTTCGATCGGGCCTAAAAAAGGAAGCTGCTTTCATCCTAGATGGTGCTGCCGGTGGTTCGTTCATGCACGTAACCCTGGATGAAGGGAGAGCTCTTCTAGAAAAGATTCTGGAAAACACTCCCTCCATCGAAACACAGCACGAACACCAACACAGCTCTAAGACAAGATCCGAGCAAGATGATCCTAGTATGGTCATACCCGAGCCAAACCTTTTTACCTCGCACGATTCAGTTTTAGAGCCCACATCCGAACCAAAGCCACAGAAGGAAGAAAAAGTTCTACCTTCGGCATCCGAGGATTCTGGAAATCTCTCGGATCACACTAGGCACAAAAAGGCTACGACACCTCCCATTTATCATCCTTCAGATCCACTCATGGAGGTTTTCCCCCATATATCCATAAGGGAACCACCAATGGAATGGTTAAAGGAAGTAAAACGTTCTTCCGAAGGGATTCGGCTGGTTGCACCTTCCAAAACCATGCCTTGCTCTTTAGGGGGAATTACCGTAGAAGCCCTTTACAACCCAGCCGTCGAGGCTAGCGTCATGTCTGAATCCTTTGCGAATATTTTCTTGGGCAACATGCCTCTAGCTTCGACCGACAAGCTTTTCAAAAGTCCCTCAGGACACATCTTTGAATGTCGTGGAATTGCAAGGGCTGTGCTGTTGACGGTCCTTAAGTACTACTTTTGATCCGTCAAATCCTGCAGAAAATACATTAAATATGATCACCAAACATAGTGGTAGGGTTTATTACTAATGAATTCCACGAGTGTTGGTGTTTTGAACTGGCTATGCAGGAAATGACGCTATGGGCCTGAGAAAGATATGAATATATCATTATCACAAAGTATCTCAAATGCCAATTTGGATTACTCCATTGCGTAGAGCTCATCAAGACGATTTCAACGGATATATTATTTATATATTTTTTGAGCTCAGAATAAAAAGATATTGAATTTAGAAATTAAAAGGGCAGTGCTGACGTCAGCATGACGTCAGCACTGCCGCTGCCGACGCCAGCTGCGCAGGCGAGCCAGGCGGGCCAGAGGCCCAGCGGCCGGCCCATGCCGCGCCACGCGTGGCGGCCGCGGCGCTCACGCGCGCGCNCTGCCATAACAACCGATACAAGTCCATAACATGCAACATCACACGACATACTAAAACCCTCTTCACCAACACACTACTGCCACTACCAAGACCAAACTACTGAGTGCAGCGAGGCCACTTCCCCTTCCTCAATGCATCTGGATTCTGCTCCATTGCTTCCTTCACACGGCGTGCACGCGCTCTCTTGCGCTCCCTTTCGGCCTTCCTTTCGGCCTCCTCCTCACGATCAATGCGCTCGCACCTTGCGCGAAACTCCTCTTGAAACTTCTTGCGCTTCTCCTCCTCTTCTTTCTCGTGCTGCACCTGCCTCCTCCTTTGCTCCCTCCATTCAAATTGTTTCTCGACCCACCACTTGTCCGTCGCGGACTGCTCCGCGTCAAGCCACTGTGCAAAATCACATAGAGAAGGGGGAGTCTGCCACCCCTCCAAGTCAGAAGTTATGTTAATAAACACAACACAAACAAAGACATGGATTCGTGCACAACCTCGTGTATCTCGTATCCGATAGCCCTCGGTGGGTCATATTCGTAGTTGGCGCACATGAACCACCTCATGCCGTAGCATGAACCTATCAACTGCGACTTCACAAGTTGACACCGATCGCCACAGTAGCACATGGGCACATCCACCCCTTCAGGAATGGTCGTTGACCTCTTCTCAGCCGCCAGCGTTATCTCGTTAGGTCGAGATCCCATGGTCGCTAGGCCTTCAAAAAATGCAAGAAAACAACACTTGGACAAACCCTAACAAATCCTCAAAACCTAACCTAACCACCGATTCAAACAAAACTACTTGGACAAATTGAAAGAGGGGAGCCATATTACCTTGGGGACGGCTTGAATCCAAAGGGAACAACTTCTACACTCGTCTACGAGGCCTATGGATTGCCCCGCCGCCGGAGAGGGAGAGAACAGAGAGCTCAGGGTTGAAAAGAATGGGAGGAAGGAGGAGGAAGGGGGCTCGGCGGGTGTTAAGTACCCAGACCTCGGCGCTAGATGCGGCTGCGCCGAGGTATGTGGCTCGGCGTTAAAAGCCCGAGCGCCGAGCCCCCTGCCACGCAGGCACGAGGCGCCAGCTCGGCGCTGACGTGGCGGTACTCGGCGCTAGAACCCTTAGCGCCGAGCCACATACCTCGGCGCTCGTTCCCCTCGCGCCGAGTTAGGGGTCCATTTTCAGAAATAGTTTTGCCAGGGGTCTATTTGTAAAAATAGTTTCCGCGAAGGGCCATTTTGAAAAAATTTTACGGCGCTGGCGCCGCACGCATAGGAAGGCAGCAGGCCACGTGGCGCTCCACCATTCTCCCAGAGCTCTGTCACACGGATCGAGGACCGCATGAACGCACGGATTTGGCTGCCAGAAGCACAGCCGCGCCGTCGCACGGGATTTTTCCCTCGCGCGCGGTTCCTTCGCCCACCGACGTACCAAGGTCGACTCAGGGACACTTGGCACAATGGGAGAATAGGGAGGAGAATATTCCCTAGAACCTAGAGAGGATCTCCACTCTCCCAAGGCACTCTCTACACTATAAATAGACCCCTACCTCTCACTTTCATTACACACAAGATTGAGAAGTCACAAGCTCCACTCCAAGGCGAAGCTCTACTCCAGTGTAGTATCTAGAGAATAGGGAGAGAGTGAGGGGTAGTCCGGGGAAAGTGCCGGGTCTGTCGGCACTCTTCGCCAATTTTGTACCTCGACGGATGCTTCCTTCTTCTTGTAAGTGTTTGTGATCTCTTATGGTACTGAGTTCTCTTGATTAAGTAAGTTCTCTGCTATAGTTGCTTACAGGTTCATCGTTCATTAATCATTTGTGAATGCTTAGTGAATGCTTTGGTCTAGGAACAAGACTAAAGTAGTAGTTGATAGCATAGACGCGGTGTCTGGGCTAGAAGTTACCTTTGTTTGCCTCGTAGCCCCACGGATTAGAAGAGGTAGGCGGCAGGTGGTGACAGCCCTGTCCGTCCTTTGTAATCCTCTACGTACGGGTACGGCGTAGAGCTATTGGCCGGCAATTTCCTAGAGGCCTAGGATACCCCGGTGCCCAAAGTAAGTAAACTATAGACACTGAACTTATTCTTCTTCAAGGTCCTTAAGCCATAGGAATCCTTTCTACCCTCGCCAACTATTTCTCTTGTTATCCTTGGACGATCTTGTTAGAAGATTAGTACACACGTTCCCTGTGGATTCGATACCCTGAATACTTCCGGGTGAAAGCTACAACGGTATCCGTGCGCTTGCGGATTTATCTGCGATCGTAAGAAATACCAACAAGCTTTCTGGCGCCGTTGCCGGGGAACGGTTGCTTATTATCTTCGAACCTTGTTCGTCCTCGTATCTTTTTATTTTTCTTTTATTTTCTTTTACCAGTTACCCCCTCTACCATGGAGCAATATTCTATTCTAGAATCCTCTGCTCCAAGGCGTGAGTTCTTCGAGCTACCACCTTCTAATCAGCCAATCACTACATCTAGCTTTGAACTCCGCCCCGGCTTTATAGCCATGGTTCGGAATAAAACCTTCTCAGGGGCCAACAACGAAAATCCTTATGATCACCTGCGAGAATTTGAGTTGTTGTGCTCATGTTTGAGAATCTCAGGCATGACACAAGAGACCATCAAATGGAAGTTATTTCCTTTCTCTCTCGACGAGACGGCAAAGAGATGTTACTACCAGACCGTTAGGGATGTAAAGGGAAATTGGGGAAAATTACGGGACAAGTTTTGTCTTTACTTCTTTCCCATTCACCGTATATGTGCCCTTCGGAGGGAGATCATCTGCTTCCAGCAGGGTGAGAAGAAAACTCTAGGTGCAGCTTGGGAAAGATTTATTTCACTAAACAAATTTGGCCCAGACTTCGGCATACCCGACTTCATGCTCATGCAACATTTTCGATCGGGCCTAAAAAAGGAAGCTGCTTTCATCCTAGATGGTGCTGCCGGTGGTTCGTTCATGCACGTAACCCTGGATGAAGGAAGAGCTCTTCTAGAAAAGATTCTGGAAAACACTCCCTCCATCGAAACACAGCACGAACCCCAGCACAGCTCTAAGACAAGATCCGAGCAAGATGATCCTAGTATGGTCATACCCGAGCCAAACCTTTTTACCTCGCACGATTCAGTTTTAGAGCCCACATCCGAACCAAAGCCACAGAAGGAAGAAAAAGTTCTACCTTCGGCATCCGAGGATTCTGGAAATCTCTCGGATCACACTAGGCACAAAAAGGCTACGACACCTCCCATTTATCATCCTTCAGATCCACTCATGGAGGTTTTCCCCCATATATCCATAAGGGAACCACCAATGGAATGGTTAAAGGAAGTAAAACGTTCTTCCGAAGGGATTCGGCTGGTTGCACCTTCCAAAACCATGCCTTGCTCTTTAGGGGGAATTACCGTAGAAGCCCTTTACAACCCAGCCGTCGAGGCTAGCGTCATGTCTGAATCCTTTGCGAATATTTTCTTGGGCAACATGCCTCTAGCTTCGACCGACAAGCTTTTCAAAAGTCCCTCAGGACACATCTTTGAATGTCGTGGAATTGCAAGGGCTGTGCTGTTGACGGTCCTTAAGTACTACTTTTGACCGTCAAATCCTGCAGAAAATACATTAAATATGATCACCAAACATAGTGGTAGGGTTTATTACTAATGAATTCCACGAGTGTTGGTGTTTTGAACTGGCTATGCAGGAAATGACGCTATGGGCCTGAGAAAGATATGAATATATCATTATCACAAAGTATCTCAAATGCCAATTTGGATTACTCCATTGCGTAGAGCTCATCAAGACGATTTCAACGGATATATTATTTATATATTTTTTGAGCTCAGAATAAAAAGATATTGAATTTAGAAATTAAAAGGGCAGTGCTGACGTCAGCATGACGTCAGCACTGCCGCTGCCGACGCCAGCTGCGCAGGCGGGCGGGCCAGAGGCCCAGCGGCCGGCCCATGCCGCGCCGACGCGTGGCGGCCGCGGCGCTCACGCGCGCGCGTGCACGCCCGCGCGCGGGAGGCAGCTTGGCCGGGACAGGTGTCCCCGCGGGAATAGTTCCGCGCCGGTTTTGCTGCTGGTTTATTATCCGTTAGCTCGGGTTTTGTCCGGTTTCCTCCGTTACCGACGTACAGGGGCCAATAGGGACGCGGTTCTTCGCCGGTTTTTGACCAAGGGCGTCCGGTTCTCCCTGATTTCCACCGGTTCCGCGCCCCCACCGCCTCCAGGCGCGAGGAATTGGCGTGACCGACCCTGGGGACGTCGATTGGATGCCAGGTGGAGGCAAGAGAGCACTTGGAGAGGAATATTCTCTTAGGATCTTTGAAGCATATCCACTCTCCCAAGGTACCTCTTCCACTATAAATAGAGGACCTCTCCCACTCATTCAAAACACAAGAAGTGAAGCAAGAGCTCCAAGTTCCAAATCCAATGTAGTGTTAGAATAGGTGAGAGGTGAGGCGAGAGTCCGGGAGAAGCCGGGGATGTCGGCTCCTCTCCTCTTCTTGTACCTCGGCGGATGCGGCTCAGGTTTGAGTAATATCCGGGTATTTTCTCTTGTATTTCTGGATTAATATTTATTTAATATAGTTCAAGCTTTACTTTATACTTGTGGGCTCCTTGCTGTGATAAGTGTCTTAGTACTTGCAATGCTAAGATAGTATTTAATTGAGTATACGTGGTGTATAGTCTTTTGAATACCTTGGAGTGCGCCTAGTGCCACGGATTTGTAGTGGTAGCCCGAGGTGGTGACAGCCCTGACGGCCTACGTAGTCCACCACGTGAGAAGTACTAGAGTCAGTAGGACCATTGCTTGTCTTGCTTAGTCCCCTTCTCACCCCTTTCCGGATTTTGACGGTTGAGCGTCCCGAAGCAAGTAATATGGTAAACACCTTGAGCTAATCTTTAATTATCCAGAATATATAGAAATAACCCTCTCTACCTTCTATACAATTATCACTTCTTTTGTCCTTGGTCGATCTTAAATCGTCACTAGTACACACACATTCCCTGTGGATTCGATACCCTGGAATACTCTCGGGTGAAGGCTACAACGGTATCTGTACGCTTGCGAATTTATCTGTGATCGTTAAAAATACCATCAAGCTCTCTGGCGCCGTTGCCGGGGAACGGTTGCTGTACTAGTGTCGAACCAAGTTCGCCCATGTATCCCCATCCATACCATCACATCATTTCATTTATTTTTACCATTCATTTTCATCACTACCCATCCATCATTCACATGAAAAAAAATTGCAAGAGCATGTTCTTCGGTTGAGTTGTCCCTCGGGTATTTTTGGTCGCTAACCATTACAGGTTGAAACTGAAAAGAACGGCGGGTGTACTATGCTTAAGAACATGAGAGCTACATCATTTGCAACACCTTGGTAAATTCTGGGTGATGGAACAAAACTCGAAGGAGGCCGACACACACTTGAATTTGTTGTCCAGTGACACAAATCCAAGTGTGGGGGAGGTTTGTACTTATCTCATGACAAGTTCCATCAATGCCAAATTTTTATCTTTGGTTTATAGATGATGCTAGTTCATGTATCCTTTCTTGCTATTAAAAATAAATAAAAAAATCCCAAATGCCTGCATAGAGGTAACCAGGCGTTATCCCTTGCATTTGCATGCATTCATGTTGCACATCATACTTGTTTCGAATCATTCATGTTGAGCATCATTTGCAAGCAAACTCTTGTGCCTTCTTTTTGAATGGGTGGCTCCTCGGCTTTGAACTGTATTCGGGCACTGTGCCTAGTCTAGGTGGGTGGGGAAATTTTTCATCACCTATCTATTCGGATTCCTAGTCCAACTCATGCAGCCCCTATAGGGTCGGTTAATTGCCAGCACGTGGTTGGTAGACCGGTCGAATAGGGTTAAAGGGATTTGGCTCCCACCACGTCATTTAGAGATAAGGGTTGATCAGTCGTGCTTGAGAAACGCCAGGCCTCGAGTTTCTTACAAATTGCATATCATGTTTTAATTCTCTCTCATTTGCATTTATAATCACTCAGCATGTTTGTTTTGTTCATCCATGTTAAATTAGTTGGCATGTTTATTTTCCAACCATGATTGCATAAAAAAAAACTAAAAAAAATATATAGTCAGCGAGGCTCAATGGGATGAAGATATCTGGGCGTGCAAGCCGCAGTGTTGTTGCACCTCGGTAGTCCCCATATGCCTCCTGTTCCACCTTGCCTTGCATCCTTGGTTCATGTGCACACTTTCATGAGGAAAGAAGATTGTTGCATTCTCGTGTTTCGCATATGTGCCTACTATTTGTTGGGAATACCCCAATATGTAGCACACACATGCTATCCACGTGCAACCACATCATCATTCACGACGTCACCAAGATCCAAGGAACTACCATGATGGCAATTCTAAACTCATCATCCGACGCCAGTGGTAAGTATGCTAAGGTAAGTGGAATGTCTTGCTTTTGACATAAAACAAAGTCCTTTCCGGAAGGTAACCCGAAGTTCACCATTTATATACTCATGTTCATCTCCATTTCAGAAATGCTTGATCATGTTCTCATGCCTCCTTTATCTATGCTCGGTTGTTCTGGTTTGAATGTACCCCTAGGATGCATTCATAGGCTTTTTAAATTAAGCGTGGTGCTTAGGTTAAAAAGTTTTCTTTAATCAAATTCGACATGGTGTCTAGTTTGATTAATGAACCTTGGAGTAGTGCTTGTATAGATATTGGTTGTATATATGAACTAACCCCTGCAGGAAAATCTTTCGAATTCAAGCGGGTAAGTCGTCAAGCTTGATTCAAACTGGAGATAAATCAAGGCATTGGATGCACTGCAACAATGTTGCACAACATACAAGGAGGTACATCATCTTCTAAAGGTCGACTGTGAGTATTCTGTAAAACCCCCTTGTGATCATGTTGATGTAATTTAAATTCAGCCTTGTCTGAGTTGTATGGTGAAAATAAAATTTGAAAAAAAGAGAACATTTGAAAATTTATTTCAAAAAATAATAATAATGGAAAACAGGACCTACGCTTAACATGATAAAGACCAATCTGTTTTTAAGTATGGATGTGAACAACTAATCCTATGGCAATAATGAAATCTACTCAAATGGTCCTTCGGGTATTTGTTGTCGACTAACTTTTTGCAGGGATGAAGTGATGGCTAAAGGATGACGAGCATAACTTCAACATCTGAAACCCTTAGTCACATGGAAGAAATTTGCACGATGAAGCAGGATGAACAGTGGACAATTCTTCTGGCACTCTTAAGCTCAAATCTCGCATTCACCTGCGAGATTTCAGTTTGGGGAATCTCGCCAAGGAAGTATCCAAAACACTCTATGCATTTATTTTCCCATAATCCCCCTGCTAAGTTACCTTGCAAGAGTTGTTTGCTATGAAAAAAATAATAAAAGAAAAATCAATAAAAATTTGTATAACATAAAAACACCAGAAACATTTAAATTCGAATAAAGATCAGGCTCCCTGGTTTGTAAGGCCAGTAGAGCCGTTGTTTTGTTTCCACCGTGTTTTGAATAAACGCAGGTACAAGATCAAGTGTGGGGGTCGCTCGGGCTTCTAGGCGTACGCACATTCAAGACCACCCACAACTACGCCACACAAGATCGCATGGACCGACATGAAAAAAAGATCACGACGGTCGGGCACCAGAGGGGCTCGAATAAATTCTTCGTCAACCATAGAACCTCTGGTACACCACGTCGTCCACTTCGTCCAATGCGACGGTTTGCTTGCCAATCCCTCACTCCCTCTCACTCACAAGTTTAAACATAATCTTAAGATGATCATTAAAATTAAATTAAAATTAAACTCAAGTGAAACTTGTGCTCCTATGGTTCCTATGCTCATCCTTGATTGGCTTGCATATTCTTTATTCCTTGCACATTGGCCTGTCACTTGTGAACATATATCTTTAGGAAAGCATGTCTATCTAAATGGTTGACAAATGAGATATGGTATGATGAGGTGAATCTTGCTCTTTCTGTATAAAGTACTTGGGAAGTTTTTCTTGCAAAAGTTTAAAGTCAATAGCTTTACAAAGCTCCTCATTGATGCCTTATTCCTACCAAAGCCATATGTTGCTCATATTGAAAACCTTATACATATGCTGCTTGTTATTGCGTTGAGCTTTGTCAAATTGTTGTGACCCTTGTAAGATACTCTTCATGCTTTCTTGATCAAGATCACGTACACTCCACATACATATGCTAAACTTCTACTCTGGTAGTTAGCAATTTTTCATTTATCCACCAAATAAATGCTCCATACGTTTTATGAATCTCTCTCTAAACATCTTTTGCAAAAGAGACATGGGCTATAAAAAAAACATTTTGGACACATGACGGTCCAAGAAAAAAAAAGAAAGAAAGAAAAAAATATATACATGCTCATAAAAGCATTGAGCATAAGAAAAAAAAGAGATAGCCATGTTCTCAAAATAAATTCAAAGGACAGAGATCATACAAAAAGGAGTTCTCATACACCTTCCACTTTACCACGCACATGCACATCTTGATCAGATTGTATGAATGGTTTTCTTCTTGGATCCACTCTTTGACTTTGCAATATATGTGATACAAGTATGCTTTATCTTTACCCCTACCATGAGCTCCACATAAGCCTTTTTAGAAGTAGGGTGAAGGGTAGCAAATTAATGCCTTGGTGAGGAATAATACACATTGAGCGATCTGAGAGAATCAATTGAGGAGCTAGGTAAGTTTTTACTTTTGAAAATTTATCAAAAACCCAAGTTGCTTAATAGAAGAGTGGAGATGACTTGAATCAAAGCCGTTCCATTTTTCAACCATCCAAGATGACATAATAGACACTTCAAAATTCACAAGTATAGGTATGTCTTGGAATAACTTTTATGCTTGAATCATATCAAAAGGAGTTTTGTTGTTCCACCTTAGTCTTTAAACTTTACTCGAGGACGAGTAAAGGCTAAGTGTGGGGGAGCTTGTTGACGGTCCTTAAGTACTACTTTTGACCGTCAAATCCTGCAGAAAATACATTAAATATGATCACCAAACATAGTGGTAGGGTTTATTACTAATGAATTCCACGAGTGTTGGTGTTTTGAACTGGCTATGCAGGAAATGACGCTATGGGCCTGAGAAAGATATGAATATATCATTATCACAAAGTATCTCAAATGCCAATTTGGATTACTCCATTGCGTAGAGCTCATCAAGACGATTTCAACAGATATATTATTTATATATTTTTTGAGCTCAGAATAAAAAGATATTGAATTTAGAAATTAAAAGGGCAGTGCTGACGTCAGCATGACGTCAGCACTGCCGCTGCCGACGCCAGCTGCGCAGGCGAGCCAGGCGGGCCAGAGGCCCAGCGGCCGGCCCATGCCGCGCCGACGCGTGGCGGCCGCGGCGCTCACGCGCGCGCGTGCACGCCCGCGCGCGGGAGGCAGCTTGGCCGGGACAGGTGTCCCCGCGGGAATAGTTCCGCGCCGGTTTTGCTGCTGGTTTATTATCCGTTAGCTCGGGTTTGTCCGGTTTCCTCCGTTACCGACGTACGCGGTTCTTCGCCGGTTTTTGACCAAGGGCGTCCGGTTCTCCCTGATTTCCACCGGTTCCGCGCCCCCACCGCCTCCAGGCGCGAGGAATTGGCGTGACCGACCCTGGGGACGTCGGTTGGATGCCAGGTGGAGGCAAGAGAGCACTTGGAGAGGAATATTCTCTTAGGATCTTTGAAGCATATCCACTCTCCCAAGGTACCTCTTCCACTATAAATAGAGGACCTCTCCCACTCATTCAAAACACAAGAAGTGAAGCAAGAGCTCCAAGTTCCAAATCCAATGTAGTGTTAGAATAGGTGAGAGGTGAGGCGAGAGTCCGGGAGAAGCCGGGGATGTCGGCTCCTCTCCTCTTCTTGTACCTCGGCGGATGCGGCTCAGGTTCGAGTAACATCCGGGTATTTTCTCTTGTATTTCTAGATTAATATTTATTTAGTATAGTTCAAGCTTTACTTTATACTTGTGGGCTCCTTGCTGTGATAAGTGTCTTAGTACTTGCAATGCTAAGATAGTATTTAATTGAGTATACGTGGTGTATAGTCTTTTGAATACCTTGGAGTGCGCCTAGTGCCACGGATTTGTAGTGGTAGCCCCAGGTGGTGACAGCCCTGACGGCCTACGTAGTCCACCACGTGAGAAGTACTAGAGTCAGTAGGACCATTGCTCGGCTTGCTTAGTCCCCTTCTCACCCCTTTCCGGATTTTGACGGTTGAGCGTCCCGAAGCAAGTAATATGGTAAACACCTTGAGCTAATCTTTAATTATCCAGAATACATAGAAATTACTCTCTCTACCTTCTACACAATTATCACTTCTTTTGTCCTTGGTCGATCTTAAATCGTCACTAGTACACACACGTTCCCTGTGGATTCGATACCCTGGAATACTCTCGGGTGAAGGCTACAACGGTATCTGTACGCTTGCGGATTTATCTGTGATCGTTAAAAATACCAACATGTGCCGATCAAAATATACAAAATCAAGGTTCATCTAGATTTCCATATCTTTTCTATCCTCGATTTTGATCTTCTCATAGGCTTCCCACTAAAAAGGCTTCTCCAAAAAGAAGTATCTCAAGGGAGCCTCAATGGGGAGCTCGGGAAAGCTACTCTTGCCACTCATATTTCTTGCCCAGAAACTTCTATGGCAAGGCCTCTCCCCGAGCATAGCCCACTCGAGAAGGTGATGTTTGTGTCGCCATTCGAACCTACTTCTCATCTCGAGCGACCTTCATCACCGCCTTCAATCAAGCGGAAGCCATGTCCCTTAGGCCCTGAGGAAGTTGTTCTCGAT
This sequence comes from Alloteropsis semialata, assembly GCA_004135705.1. Taxonomy (NCBI): domain Eukaryota; kingdom Viridiplantae; phylum Streptophyta; class Magnoliopsida; order Poales; family Poaceae; genus Alloteropsis; species Alloteropsis semialata. The sequence goes on from CM014275.1 coordinate 30,222,135, forward strand.
AATGGTCGAGAAACAACTTTGATTTTCAATGATGAACCTCTTGAGTTGGAGAACCCAAAGGCCATGGACATGCTTGAAATTTTGACTCTGGAGTCCGAGCAAAAGGATTCCATAAATGAGCATGAAACCTTCTCTTTCAAAATCCCACAAGAGTCATGCTCATTTAATGAATCTCCAGAGTTAGTTACACTTTGTGCCACAAGCGCATGCGAGGACTACAACCACCTTAAGGTCCTCTCTTCTAAAATGTTTAGGAGGTTGGTTGTGGATGCATTCGTTTATCATAAACATTGCAAATTTCGTTTTGCATCTTTGGCACTAACATTGCAGCTAGAACTTCAACGGTACATTAACAATTGGCGATAACCATCGGAACTATGTCGCCAATGATAGCAGCAATGTGAGGATTCCCTATGGTCTAGCTTCGGACCATAAACAAAGCATTGCCGGGAGATGGCCCGGATTATCATTTATTTTTCCTTTCAAATAAAAGCAAAAACATGTTTTTAGGATAAGCTTTCCTTCGGGTATTTCTGGTCACTAACCATTTCAGGTGGAGATTAAGAAGAACGATGGACAAGTGATGCTTAAGAACATGGAGCTACATCAGCAGTAACACCTCGGTAAGTTTTGGTCATGGAACAAATTTCGAAGGAACCCAACACACTTAATTTTTGGTGTCCCACGACACAAAAATCCAAGTGTGGAGGAGGTTGGTAAGTATTTCGCAACAAGTTCCATTTGTACAAAATTTTTATCTTGGTTTTTAGGTGATGCTAGTTCTTTCTCTTGCTCTATCAAAAAAAAATGTTCCATAAAAAAATTTTGCATAAATAAAAAAAAGAAATATTTAAATCCGAGAAAGACTCTTGGTCTTTAAAACCAAAGAGCCATTGTTTCCACCATGTATGAATAAATGCAGATACAAGATCAAGTGTGGGGGTCTCTTGAGTTTTCTGGCGTGCACATATTCAAGACCACCCACAGACAGGTTGTACAACATCGCACAGGACAGCTCAAGAAAGATCAAGGCGACCGAGCCCCAAAAGGTGTCGGCCGATCCCCTTGGTCGGCCGATGGCCCTCTGGCATCTCTCGTCCACATTTTCGTCCAAAGCGATGGTTTGCACATCCTGTCCCTCACCCTCTCTAGTTCATGAATTAATTCAGTCCTATCTTGAGATAATCTCTAAAATTAAACGTATGATAAAATGAACTTGGATGCTCCTTTGGTTTACATGTCTATCCTTGATTGGCTTGGATATACTTTATTCCTTGCACATACACCTGTTACTTGTGAACATATCTCTTTAGGAAAACATGTTTATCTAAGTGGTTGATTAATGAGATATGGTATGATGAAAGAAATCTTGCTCTTTCTGTATAAAGTGCTTGGGATGTTTTTCTTGTAAAGCTTAAAATCAATAATCTTACAAAGCTCCTCAGTGATGCCTTATTCCTACCAAAGCCATATGATGTTCATATTGCAAAACCTATACACGTATGCTGCTTGTTTATTGCATTGAGCTTTGTCAAATTGTTGTGACCTTTGTAATATGCTCTTCATACTTTCATGATCAAGATCACGCACACTCTACATACACATGCTAAACTTCTAGACTGGAAGTTAGCATCATACATTTCATCTATCCACAAAATAAATACTCCATTTAAGTGTTGATCTCCTCTCCAAGTATTAGTGCAAAAGAGACATGGGCTATAGAAAAAAATATGGACACATGAAGGTCCAAGAATAAAAAAAAGGAGAGAGAAAAAATATGGGCACATGAAGGCCCAAGTATCATAAAAAAATATTATAGCCATGTTCTCAAAATAAATTCAAGAGGAGAGAGATATCATACAAAAAAAGAGTTATCATTTCATTGTTCCACACACATGCACATCTTGATCAGATTGTATGAATAGTTTTCTTCTTGGATCCACTCTTTGACTTTGCAATATATGTGATGCAAGTATGCCTTATCTTTACTCCTACCTTGAGCTCCACATAAGCCTTTTAGAAGTAGGTGAAAGAAGGCAAAGAAATGCCTTGGTGAGGAATCATACACATTGAGCGATCTGAGAGAATCATTTTGAGGAGCTAGGTAAGGCTATGTCTTTCAAAACTTACTAAAAAAACCCAAGTTACTTAACAGTAGAGTTGGGATGACTTAAATCAAAGCCGTTCCATTCTTCAACCATCCAAGATGACATGATAGACACTTCAAAATTCACAAGTACAGGTATATCTTGGAATAATTTATATGCTTGCATCATATCAATTGGAGTCATGTTTTTCCACCTTAGTCTTTAAGCTTCACTCGAGGACGAGTAAAGGCTAAGTGTGGGGGAGCTTGTTGACGGTCCTTAAGTACTACTTTTTTACCGTCAATTCCTGCAGAAAATATGTAAAATATAAACATCAAACATAGTGATAGGATTTAATACTAATTATTTTACTTTGTCATGCAGGAAAGAGCACTATAGGCTTGAGATGAGATATAAATATTATTATCACAAAATACCTCAGATGCCTATTTGGAATATACCATTGTGAAGATCTCGTCGAAACACTTTTGAATGTTATATTATTCAACTATAGGCTTGAGATGAGATATAAATATTATTATCACAAAATACCTCAGATGCCTATTTGGAATATACCATTGTGAAGATCTCGTCGAAACACTTTTGAATGTTATATTATTCATATTATTTAGACCTCGGATCGACAAGATATAAACTCAACAAAATATAATGATACGGACCCACTAAAAACGGGCCCACCTGGACGGGACCCACACCAGATCCTGGCGTTTCACGTGGAGGCCGAACAGGCCACAGGCAGCTGGTGCCTACGGCACCCTCACCCATCAGAAGACAGGCCGGGCTACAGGGACCCGGCGCCAGCCATGCAAAGGCCAAGCGGGGCCCAACATGCATGTGTCCAAGTGCACTTGCAGGAGAGAGCCAAGAAACACAGGCCGGCGTTGGCGCCCATCAACGTGCGGAAAGGAGAGCAGCACAGGGGGCCGGACATATGCAGGCCTACGCAGGCCATGGGGCCCACGGCCTGTGCCCAGGTGCATGCGCAGGAGCGGCAAGACAGGCACGGGAGGCCTCCACGGACGCGTGGCCAGAGGCGGTTCGGCAGGAGTGCCAGGGCCCACGGCCGGTGCCCCACGCGGATGGACACCCAGGCGCTGGCGCCGCACGCACAGGAAGGCAGCAGGCCACGTGGCGCTCCACCATTCGCCCAGAGCTCTGTTACGCGGATCGAGGACCGCATGAACGCACGGATTTGGCTGCCAGAAGCACAGCCGCGCCGTCGCACAGGATTTTTCCCTCGCGCGCGGTTCCTTCGCCCACCGACGTACCAAGGTCGGTTCCTCAGCGACATTTGGCACAATGGGAAAATAGCGAGAAGAATATTTCTTAGAATCTAGAGAGGATCTCCACTCTTCCAAGGCACTCTCTACACTATAAATAGACCCATATCCCTCACTCTCATTACACACAAGATTGAGAAGCCACAAGCTCCACTCCAAGGCGAAGTTCTACTCCAGTGTAGTATCTAGAGAATAGGGAGAGAGTGAGGGGTAGTCCGGGGGAAGTGCCGGGTCTGTCGGCACTCTTCCCCGATCTTGTACCTCGACGGATGCTTTCTTCTTCTAGTAAGTGTTTGTGATCTCTTATGGTACTGAGTTCTCTTGATTAAGTAAGTTCTCTGCTATAGTTGCTTACGGGTTCATCGTTCATTAATCATTTGTGAATGCTTAGTGAATACTTTGGTCTAGGAACAAGACTAAAGTAGTAATTGATAGCATAGACGCGGTGTCTGGGCTAGAAGTTACCTTTGTTTGCCTCGTAGCCCCACGGATTAGAAGAGGTAGGCGGCAGGTGGTGACAGCCCTGTCCGTCCTTTGTAATCCTCCACGTACGGGTACGGCGTAGAGCTGTTGGCCGGCAATTTCCTAGAGGCCTAGGATACCCCGGTGCCCTGTTGACGGTCCTTAAGTGCAACTTTTGGCCCTCAATTCCTGCAGAATACATATGAAATATAAACACCAAACATAGTTATAGGGCTTAATACTAATGAATTCCACGAGTGTTGGTATTTTGAACTGTCTTGCAGGAAATGCCCGAAATAACACCAAGGGTTTGAGATGAATCCAAATATATCATTATCATAGATTATCTCAATTGCCCAATTGGAGTTCACCGTTGCGAAGAGCTCGTCGAGATTTTTCCAACATATATATTAATCATATAATTTGGAGCTCAATATAGAAGATATAAATATTTAAAAGGGATAAAAGACATGCTGGCGGCATATATCCTTGAACGTGCATGCATGGGGAGCAAGTGGGCCCTACGTGTGCTGAACTCCTACACAGGTTGACGGAGACAGACCAAAGCAGGAAGGACGGCCAGCACCTGCAGGCTATGCAGGGGTGCACCTCCGCTCGATGGTGCAGAGCCAGGACGCGGGGCAGCTCAGGCGGGACCCGCCTCCCAGCGGGGCCCATGTCGGCCAGGCCACAGGCGGGCATCCATGCTGGTGCAGGGGCCGGCCACAGCGCTCGTTGCATGCGTCCGCAGGAGGGCCCTCAAGCCGGCAGCTGCACATGCTCATGCGCATGCCTGAGTCGGCAGGGCGACGTGGCAAGCTGCCATTCGCCCAAAGAGCCATCACGCGGATCGAGAGCAGAGAACGTACGGGATTATTCGGAGAAAACACACGCACACCAGGAAGGAGTCGCCCACGGCCTCGCGCGCTATTTTTGGCGTTACCGACATCCAGAAGTCGGTTCTGGCGAGGTGGAGGCAAGACAGCACTTAGAGGAGAATATTCTCTTGGGATCTTTGAAGCATATTCACTCTTTCAAGGCACCTCTCCCACTATAAATAGAGGACCTCTCTCACTCATTCAAGACAAGAAAGTGATGCAAGAGCTCCAAGATCAAATCCAATGTAGTGTTAGAATAGATGAGAGGTGAGGCGAGAGTCCGGGAGAAGCCGGGGATGTCGGCTCCTCTCTTCTTCTTGTTCCTCGGCGGGTGTGGCTCAGGTTCGAGTATTCATCCGGGTATTTTCTTAATATTTTTGGATTAATATTTATTTAATATAGTTCAAGCTTTACTTTATACTTGTGGGCTCCTTGTTGTGATAAGTATCTTAGTACTTGCAATGCTAAGATAGTATTTAATTGAGTGTACATGGTGTATAGTCTTTTGAATACCTTGGAGTGCGCCTAGTGCCACGGATTTGTAGTGGTAGCCCCAGGTGGTGACAGCCCTGACGGCCTACGTAGTCCACCACGTGAGAAGTACTAGAGTCAGTAGGACCATTGCTTGGCTTGTTTAGTCCCCTTCGCATCTCTTTCCAGATTTTGACGGTTGAGCGTCCCGAAGCAAGTAATATCGTAAACACCTTGAGCTAGTCTTTAATTATCCAGAATACCTAGAAATAACCCTCTCTACCTTCTACACAATTATCACTTATTTTGTCCTTGGTCGATCTTAACTCGTCACTAGTACACACACGTTCCCTGTGGATTCGATACCCTGGAATACTCTCGGGTGAAAGCTACTTCGGTATCCGTACGCTTGCGGATTTATCTGTGATCGTTAAAAATACCAACATGCCCAAAGTAAGTAAACTATAGACGCTGAACTTATTCTTCTTCAAGGTCCTTAAGCCATAGGAATCCTCTCTACCCTCGCCAACTATTTCTCTTGTTGTCCTTGGACGATCTTGTTAGAAGATTAGTACACACGTTCCCTGTGGATTCGATACCCTGAATACTTCCGGGTGAAAGCTACAATGGTATCTGTGCGTTTGCGGATTTATCTGCGATCGTAAGAAATACCAACACCGACTAAGGTTTTGCGTTACCCGACTGGTCGCTGCCTTGTGCCGTTTAAGCACCCTTTTTACCCGCTGACCACTGCTCACGGAGAGGACGGCTTACCCCAGACTACACTGCTCAGCGGGGAGGCTTAGGTGTAGGGGGCGCGCGGGCTGAGCACGGAGCTCAGGGTTTCACGGTTGGGGACTCGGACCAGCCGGGTTAGCTCGGCTGTCGCCGAGGGGAACATGGGGCTGGGCAAGGACTCGGAAGTCGGAGTAAACAGGTACTCCCCCTATGATCGTGATGAATAAAATGTTGCCTGGGTCGAGCCTAGTCCCCAATACGGATGACGGGTGAGAAGACAACAGCGAGCCATATAGCAAGGCGAAGACATTTTCATTAATATGAGACAAGGGATACATAGCTTGTTGCAATTTTCTATGGATAGAACTTGACGAGGTGCTCGATATTCCACACATTCGGGATAGGGTCACCATTGGCCCACTGGAGGCTGTATGTTCCCGACGAGACAACTTCCTTGACGATGCAAAGGCCCTCCCAAGGGGCCGATAACCTGTGTTTGTCCTTGGAAGACATGACTCGGCACAGGGCCAAGTTGCCGACATTGAGGAAGCGTTCTCGGACGTTCTTGTCGTGATACTGTCGCACCTGCTGCTCGTGTCTGGCATGCCGGACCAGTGCAGCGAGTCGGTGTTCTTCCAGGTAGTCTATGTCGACCAGGCGGCCGATCTCCGCTTCACCTTCCTGGTAGTGCTGGATGCACGGGGCACCATGGGCGATGTTGGCTGGGAGGACGGCTTCGGAGCCGTATACCAGGAAGAAGGGAGTATATCCTGTTGCTCTGCTCTTTTGTGTCCGTAGGCTCCATATGACATGGGGTACATATTTGGCCCACCGGCCTGCATGCTTGTTGAGTCCATCGTACATGACCTTCTTGAGGGAGTCCTGGACCATGCCATTAGCTCGCTCAACCTGGCCATTGCACCTAGGGTGTATTGTGGAAGAGTAGTAGACATCGATGCAGTTGTCTTGGCAAAAGTCCCAGAACTCGTGTCCCGTGAACTCGGATCCAAGGTCGGTGACGATGTGGTTTGGGATGCCGAACAGGTGGATGAGCTCCGCGATGAACTTGGCAGCTGTGCCGGACTTGGTGTCAGCCATCACCTTGTACTCAATCCACTTGGTGAATTTGTCGACCGCCACCAAGAGATACTTGTATCCGCTCGGAGCAGTTTTGAAGGGGCCGACGTTATCGAGTCCCCATATGGCGAATGGCCAAGATGGGGGAATGGTTCTTAGCGCCTGAGCCGGCATGTGCTTTTGCTTCTGGAAGAATTGGCACCCGGTGCAGCATTGTACCAACTCTTTTGCGTCGGACAGGGCTATTGGCCAGTAGAACCCTGCTCTGTAGTCTTTGCCGACTAAGGTTCCAACGCCTGCATGGTTGCTGCATGTGCCCGAGTGGATGTCCTGCAGGAGGTTGATGCCTTCGTCGCGGAGGATACACTTCATGAGTATGCCTGTGGAAGCGGCCTTTCTGTACAGGGCGTCGCCGATGGTGATGTAGTTTGTCGCACGCTGAGTCAACTTCTCAATTTCTTCCTTCGTACCCGGTGACCAGCTCTCTATGAGAAAAGCAATGAAGGAGGCGTGCCAGTCTGCTTCCACCAGGAGAACTTCATTGGTCGGCGGGCTACTCGGGAGTGGCTCCGGGTCGGGTACGGGGCTACCGCCCTCAAGCATCTTGATGGACAGGGTGCACAGGTCTTGGACGAAGACGCCGACTGGTACCTGGGCTCTGGTGGACCCTAGCTTGGACAGGACATCGGCGGCGACGTTGTCCTCTCGGAGGACGTGGTGAAACTCGAGCCCATAGAAGTGAGCCTCAAGCTTGCATACCTCAGTGCTATATGCGCTCATGGTTTCCTTGGTCGTTTCCCAATTCTTGTTTACTTTGTCGATGACTAACTTGGAGTCGCCGTAGCACATCAGTCGCTTGATGCCGAGTGAGACCGCGATCCGGAGACCGTGGATGAAGGCTTCGTACTCGGCCCCATTGTTGGTGGCCTGGTAATGTATCTAGAGAACATATTTTAGGTACTGCCCCTCCAGGGAGATGAACAGCACTCTTGCGCCGGCTCCTTCGAGGTTGAGTGCGCTATCGAAGTACATCTTCCAGTGTTCTGGCCGCTCCGTAGGAGTCGGCGTCTGTATCTCTGTCCACTTGGCCACGAAGTCGGCCAGTATCTGGGACTTGATGGCCTCGCGTGGCTCGAAGTTGATGGTGTGCTCGCTGAGTTCCACGGACCACTTGACTTTGCGGTCGTTGGCGTCTCTGTTGTGGAGGATGGCTCCAAGCGGGAAATTCGAGATAACCTGAATGACATAGGCCTGGAAGTAATGACGAAGCTTCCTGGCAGTGATCAGGAGCGCGTAGAGCAGCTTCTGGGACCTTGGACTCACTGAGTACCTCGCTGATGAAGTATACAGGGCGTTGGACCTTGTATGGGTGGCCTTCTTCTGGTCGCTTGACGACCAGGGCCGTGCTGACTACATGCGTGGTAGCCGAGATGTAGAGTAGTAGCTCTTCCCCAGGGGTTGGACCTGTAAGTACCGGGGGGCTAACTAGGAACTCCTTGAGGTCGGCCAGGGCCTTGCTAGCCTCAGGGGTCCCTTCGAACTTGTCCGCCTTTTTGAGGATTTTAAAGAACGGAAGTCCCTTTTCGCCGAGCTTGCTGATGAACCGGCTCAGGGCCGTCATCATTCCCGTGAGCTTCATGATGCCTTTTTTATCACTTTGGTTCCTTGAGATTGCTTATGGCGTCCATTGTTGGTATTTCTTAGCATCACCACTTAGAGTAGTGATGGTACTAGAGACACTTCATCGTAAATCTAGACGTTACAGATATTCTGAAAGCGCACAGAAGTACGTTGTAGCATTTCACCCGGGAGTATTCAAGAGTATCGTTATTTGTTTATCCGCAGGGAAAGCGTTTAGTTAAAGAGAGATGTCATTCCAATGCATTTACTTACAACAACAATCAATGTACCATAATCTAAATAGGGGTAAATGATATGGAAATGAATGGGTAGGTTGACACACAGAAGTTCATTGCTCATCATTATGATAATCTTAGTTAGTGATAGTACATTAGTACAGATTACAAAGAGGTTCATTAGCATCATACATATGGGACTTGAATATACTACAATACCCTATACAAGCTCATTCAATGATTACATGCAATAGGACATATTGAGGTATCCAGTGGTTCTCTCATCAAGGGACTATAGTAGGACGTCTTATCATAAAGGCCTAATACCCACTCCCGAATATGGAGGATTACAAAGGACGGACGGGGCTATCACCACCTGCCGCCTACCTCTTCTAATCCGTGGGGCAGCGGTACCCTCAACAGTATTCCATATTCTAAACACCATGCTTACAATATGAGATACAACTCTATCTATCTTGTTAATAAATAGAGCAACCAAGAGGCACATTGAGCCAATGTCATAGCATATCTTCACTTGAATAAGGTGCAAGACATAAGTAGAATATACTAAGTGGATAAGGTATAATTGAGACATACAACATAAGTATGAAGGTATTTCCATTAAGCTCAGAGTATTACATGTAAGTAAGAGAATACAAGAACTGAACTCTAGAACTTACTAAGACTCCTTTGGAAGCCCTTCTGAAGATCTACTACTATGACTAACACTACTAAGACTAGGACTAAGCTTGAAACAAAGGAGAGCTCTTCTTCTGGTGTGTGTTTGAGTACGGCGCCCTTTGCAGGTATTTATAGCATCACATAGGCAGTTGGAGCCGGCCAGAGGCGGTTGTGGCAGTTAGGAGGTGGGCCCAGGTCGGCTGACCCTTGGATTCACTGTCTTCAGCGTTGCACGGCTCAGATGGACTCCTGATGGCGGTTTACAGGTACGGGTCAAGGGGGGAGCGATACGGCCGCAGGGCCAAGTCAGCCGACCTAGCCAGGTCGGCTGACGTGGTTCCGCCGCCTTTTGGCCCCACTCTTTTCTGGTAGACTGCCATGTGGGTCCTTATGATGGTTCCCGGTGGGTATACTTCGTTTGGGTGCAATTGAGTTGAGGTGTGGGCCCTTCAATCCGTGGGAGTGACACATGGCTCATCCTCACCCTTGACTTGAACCGACCATGTTCGAACGTCCATGATCATCTCCTAGCGTGCTTCTTGACCTGTGTGGAGGATGGGCTCGATTAGGGTCGAGGCCCGGTCGGCCGACCTAGCCAGGTCGGCCGACCTAGGTCAATGCCCAGTTTCATCCATCTTTTGCACCGTAGTCCCTGTACTCAAATATATTCTAGATATGCATGGTACAATATCATTTGAATACAAATGTCTAAGTTATGCCTTGATCTTTATTGGTTTTCTGAGCCTATTGATGGCCGGATTTTCTGTTATAAGGACCATCAACAACTCCCCCAAGCTTAGCCTTTTGCTCATCCCGAGCAAAGATTAGAACTTTTAGGCTCAGTGGATTAGGAGTTGCTTCCTCATTACTCCTCAAAAGTACAAGTGGTTACGCAAGATATTATACCAAGAATTGAATAAGCTGTTAAAATAAACTTTCCTTATTACCTTGGCCTTTTTATGGGGCTTGTAGCTTCTCCTTGTCTTGGGCGGTTGGTGGCCAGAATGACTTATACCAAACACCTTGCCTTCTACCTTGCTTAACAATCAAACCGAAGGTTTTGAGATTTTTCAAAAAGGCAGAGTTCCTTAGGTGGTACTCTCGAGTCACTCAATGTGTATATCCTTACCAAGATCCTCTTTCAACTCTCTTGTCACTCATTTATAGTGGAGTTTGTGCTAGGAGAGCTTTGTAGCATACTTGTAGTGCACATATTGTAAAGTCAAAATCAGGATTCAAAGAGAAATAAGTCATAATTTCAAACCAAGGTGTGCACGTGTGTAGGTGGCATGGTGAATGATAGCTCCTTTTTATATGTTCCTCTTCCCCTAGTAGAGGTTGCTTTTACAGACATGGCTTTTCTTTTTGAACCAAGAGCCCTTGTGTGCTCTTTCTCTCTCTCTCTTTTTTACATACTTGGACCTTCATGTGCCCAATTTTTTTTCATCAGCCCATTTCTCTTTTTGTAATAAAGTTGGGGAAGAGTATCATACTTTATGTAGAGCTTTTATTTGGTGGATGGATAGGTATCATGTTCACTTCCAGAGTAGAAGTGTAACATGTATAAGGTGGCGTGTGCGTGATCTTGGCTTTAAAAGCATGAAGTAAATATCTAAAAATCACAATGACCTTGACAACTCTCAATGCAAAAGCAAGTAGCTTATGTAGGGGTTTTAAACAATATGGGCCCTAGTAGGAAATTTAATCACCATAAGGAACTCTTTGTTTTATTTCTTTTTTTTAAAAGAGAAACTTCCGGCTATCAAGTCTAGCTTAGTAAGATCTTAAGGTAACTCAAGTCTTATCATATCATAGCCAACAACAACCTAGACTAGAGCTTGCATATGCTACCCACAGAAAGACTAGATAACAGAAAAGATCATGCTCAACCAGCAAACTTAAGGCTTAGGAGAATAGCAGGTTGAAATATAGGTACAAGAGGGAAATAAGAGCAACTATTCATCATATCCAAAATAAAGATTTAAGCATATACTCAAAACATTAAGGGACTGGCCTGGATAGCTCTCATTTACTAACTTTATTCGAAAGAAAATTTTATTCTGTAATACTTACCTGAACTTACCTGAGTTGGAGGTCCTCCCCCAAGCTATTCTGTTGACACCGATGTGCCTGTCGGCGCAGGGCTCGTATTTTATGTCGTCGAGCGAAGACGTCTCCGTTGTGGGATTTAACTTGATGAAGCAGCATCTGACCTTGGAGATGAGGATACAGATGATTTAACCCGCCATACCTGTTTTACCTTCTTTTGGCGGTCGATAGCTTGCTCCGATGTTTTCTTTGCCTGTACTTTCGCACCTCGTATAGGCTTCCTGTTGTTCTTTGCATAATACCGGATGGGGAATTCCTTCTCCCAGAATTTCTCCATGAACTTAATCAGGCTGTCCTTCTCTGGAGGTGTAACCTCCACTTCCTTCACGTTTTGACTATTCCTCCCATACTTGATCTTGATCATGGAGCACTGCTCCACCTTTGGCCTGAACTCAAACTTTTCCTTCTTGCCATTAATGTGGAGCTGGATTTCTCCAGCACCCACATTAATGCGAGCATCTGTTGTGCTCAAGAAGGGTCACCCTAGGATGAGCGACGAGTCGTTGCTCACGTCTATGTCCAGCACCACGAAGTCGACAGGGACGAAGCAATCCCGAATGCGCACCGAAATGTCCTCGGCTATCCCCTCTGGGTAGCGGACCATGGAGTCGGCCAGCTATAGTCTCATGGGAGTAGGGGACAAAGTAGTATAATTAAGGCAGTCAAATACTACCTTTGGCATGATGCTGACACTTGGCCCCAGATCACAGAGTGCGTGCTCAAAATGCTGTGTTCCGATTGTACACGTGATGGTGGGACATCCTGGGTCCTTCTTCTTTTTCGGGACCTTGTTCAGGATGGCTGCACTGCACTCCTCAGTCAACTTTATGACCTCGGTACTTGGGAGTGGACGTTTGTTGTTGAGGATGTCCTTCAAGTACTTTGCGTAGGTCGGTACCTGCATAGCATCTATCAATGGCACATGTATATTTTGATAACGAGCTGGCCGACCTTCCGAGAGATAGATGATAAGCTCGATTGGTGGAGAACTCGATGTTGGTGATCTGGCTTCAAATCAACACGATTCGAACCCTGCAACCATTACATCACTGCTTCGTTGGTTATCAACCAAGCACAACTTGATTGACCTCGCCGAGAAAGCTTTTTCCTACAAGCGAATTGAAGAACACAAGCAAAAAAGTGAAAACACACAATCTGAAATTGCAGATCTGTATGAAGCGAAAAACAAAGGTGTTCAAGCTCTGATCAACAAAGGACTAATCGCCATAGGTTTGTAGAACAAGAACGGGGGCCCTGGATCACTGTAAACGGACTTGTCGCCACAGTTACAATGAATCTATCACAGTTTCGACTTCGAAAACTTGACTAAACAAAACCCAAACCTAAAGTGGCAGCGGCTGCTGAGTTTAATGCCCTCAAGGGATGAGCTAGGGTTGGGGGCGGCCAGGGGGGCACCCACAACCTAGGCTTAAGGCCCGACACGATACAAAGGCCCGACATGGCCCAAAAAGGTGATGCAGCACCTTGTCATGGTCACACACAATGATCCACAAATGATCTGGAGCTGGGACCAGAGCCAAAACGACGGAGTCATCGTCCCCTTTCCAATGCATCAAAGATCGCCTCATTTCGATGTCGTATGAAGGAGATATCGCCGAAACCGTGCAGGGGTGTCGGCTGAATCCGAGATGAACGTGACAGCTGAGTTAGGGACGAATTGCAACTTGGAGAAGACCATGACGCTTGTATGTTCAACATGGCGATGTCCTCATCATACTCCCCTTCTTGAATTGGAGTCGTCCTCGACTCCTTCCCATCAACAAGCTCCTACAAAAAGTTAGTGACAGGCGGATGCAATGCACAAGATATAGTATCATGGTAAACACTAACATCTTGACAAAGCATAGTGTAACAAGGTGCATCATGATTATCACATAACTCAGCAGTAGTAGAAGTTGTAGCTAGAAAAGAACCTCCTTTTAATTTAATTCTATTGTTTTTAGCAAGGTCTAATGGAGGTTTATTCTTAATTGCATTAGCATGGTTCCTAATATCCGCAGGAGATAAAGGAAGCAACGTAAATTTCTTGGCCTTATGTATGAAAGTGTATGTATTAGTTCTACCATGGTGTGAGGCATCAGTATCAAATTCCCTTGGATGGCCTAATAAAATAGAACAAGCTTGCATTGGAACAACATCAAAATCAGCAGAATCATGATATGAACCCATGGAAAAGTTGATGCGTGCTGATCTAGTTACCTTTGTCTTACCACTATTGTTGAACCATTGGAGCTTGTATGGATGCGGATGTTGTCGTGTGGTCAAGCCAAGCTTCTCGACTAGATCTGAACTAACCAAGTTGTTGCAGCTCCCACCATCAATTATGGTGAGGACACGGCAGTCCTTGACGATGAAAAACATGTGGAACAAATTGTGGCGTTGAAGCTTCATCTCGTCCTCTTGTCCCACACGTGAACTCAATACACGCTGCACAAGAATACTTTTAAATTCCGTAGTTGCAGCTGTAGAATCAATTTGAATGGTCTCTCCTTCACCGTCTGTATCTGCATCAATGTTAGCAGCAAGAGCCAATTCATCTTCAACATCACTAGAACTTACATATCCACCATCAGCAGTTGCATTGTAGGCATGTTTACTGGGGCAATCCTTCATGACATGTCCCATTCCCTTGTAGCGGTGGCACACGATGTTTGAAGAGCGACTTGTAGTAGCACCAGGTGAATCACCTTTCCTCTGTGCCTGAAACTGCAAAGGAGCCAAAGGCGACAAACTACTCACATCGGAAGCAGGTGTAGTGGCAGCCGGTGTTGCTGGTAGCTTAGCAACAGGGGTCTTGGACTTGTCGTTTGCCGGACGTGGTGAAAAGGTCCGAACAGTGTTGGAGCTGAAAGAATGCTGTTGGCTTTGTCCCTGTACTTCCCTTTCAGCTTTAAGAGCAAGATGATACAATTGTCCAAAACGAGTCCAGTCTTTATAATCAAGAATATCCTGAATTTCACGATTTCAACCACCTAAGAATCTAGCACAAGTATCCATATCATGTTCATGAATATCACAACGTGCTAAACTAATGATAAGCTCCTGATAATATTCCTCTACGCTTTTAGTACCTTGAGTCAAAGTTTGCAATTTTAATCTCAAGTCACGCTGATAATAAGGAGGAACAAAACGAGATTTCATGCGTCGTTTCAAAGCATTCTAATTCTGAGGTATCGCATTTGGTTGATTAGCAGTGTAAAGATCATTCCACCAGAATAAAGCAAAACTAGTAAACTCACTAGTAGCAAGTCTAACTCTATGCTCCTCAGGAACTAAATGAGAATTAAATTTCTGTTCAACAGCAAGTTCCCAATCTAAATATGCTTCAGGATTAGCATTATCAGCAAAAGAAATCATGGTAAATTTAGCTTTAGCAAAAGGATCATTATTACCACGATTGTTACCTCCCATGCCGTGACGGTTGCGACGAAGGCGATCCCTGTAATGGTCATCCCTAGGAATTTCCTCTTCCTCCTCTGCGTCTTCTTCATCTTCAGGAGGAGGTGGAGGACGGCGTTGCTCAGGAGGGGGTCGTCGTTCAACATGTTCCACCCGAGTGACAAGATTTGTAATGTTGCGCATCATCTCATCAAACCGTCCGGTCATGTAGGTGCGCTCATCGGCAAGAAGTCGCGTGAGCTCATCCTTGCGCACACAATCCTTGAAACTAGTTGGAGACTCTGCCCCTGACATGGTTAGAAGACAGGAAAAGACAACACAAAAGTGTTATCCCTATCAACTAACAGCGACTATGTGGTGGTGGAAAGTGGAAAGCAATATCTCAAGCGGCTTACCACCATCTTGCAAGTGCTCTTACCAAAGCCAACAGGGCGGTACAATCTGTTGTCAAGCTTGGGTGTAACAGCTGCAAGAAGAATCTGTGCTGACAGAAGTATATGTGGAGCTTATGGGTAGGCACAATATGTAGCAAGGATTAGCAAAATTCGAAAGCAGAATAGCAAAGTTCAATAAGTATCCAAAGTACAAGTCTCAATTGCTGGCTAAGACGTGTCCCTAGATGTAGCACAACAAGTTAGAACAAAGAACATTGGATAAATCTCAAAGAACAAGCACACAACAACCTCTGCAATCGTTTTTAATCTTTTCGCTGATAGAGATCTCCAAGAAACAGGGACAAACAACCTTATCTTTTTCTAAATTTTTTATCTCTGAACAAGGAGTACAAATGATAGAAGCACACAAAATTTCACCTAAAACAGAGGTGTATTGTGGTCTAGGGAAATTCAGAAATGTTCACTGAAAACCAGCAATCAACTTAAATGAATTTTTTAATTATCTTCCTGATTGGGTGTGGCCCAAATGTTGTCACGAATCTGCTGTAAAAAATTGAGCCAAAACGGAGCACCGAGCGAAAAGTTATGCCTGTTTTACTGAAGGTATCTCAAGTTATGGTTTTGAGAAGGCAAAACTCGGCAAAAAACACAGCGGCGGCTAGGGCAAAGCTTCCCTATCCGATCACGGCTGAGCAAAGCTTCTCAGCAATGAAAACCAAGGGCAATGTCTTCCCTGGTATGCAGCAAGCAATAGGTATTCGCCAGATGAAACAAGATCAGGTATGCGATGCAAAGGCGATCAAAGCGGCTTGCAACCTATCTAGGGTTTGCGCGGCGAGAATTCACACAAGGCGGCTAGCGAGGGCAAGTCAATTATTGTGGGTGGATCGACTTGTGATCTGGGTAAAGGTGGAGTAGGACAACAGTGGAAACAAACACACAGTGATGGGCGATTGAACTACGACGACGAACACAATCTAAACCAGCAACAAGACTCGACCATGGACACAAACTCAACAAAGCGAATCTGAAAACGAAATTGCAAGGCTAAACAGGGTGATAGGACAGCGGAAAGTAAATATTTTTAGGGCTTTTTGTAGACTATAGGGATGAACACGAATGAATATAAAGGGCACACGATAATACCTCACGGGCAACCTGAATCCTGATACCACTTGATAAAGAGCTGGCCGATCTTCCGAGAGGTAGATGATAAGTTCGGCTGGCCGATCTTCCGAGAGGTAGATGATAAGTTCGATTGGTAGAGAACTCGACGTTGGCAATCTGGCTTCAAATTAACATGATTCGAACCCTGCAACCGTTACACCACTACTCCGGTGGTTATCAACCAAGCACAACTTGATTGATCTCGCCGAGAAGGCTTTTTCCTACAAGCGAATCGAAGAACACAAGCAAGAAAGTGAAAACACGCAATCTGAAATTGCAGATCTGTATGAAGCGAAAAACAAAGGTGTTCAAGCTCTGATCAACAAAGGACTAATCGCCACAGGGTTGTAGAACAAGAACGGGGGCCCTGGATCACTGTAAACGGACTTGTCGCCACAGTTACAATGAATCTATCACAGTTTTGACTTCGAAAACTTGACTAAACAAAACCCAAATCTAAAGTGGAGGCAGCTGCGGAGTTTAATACCCTCAAGGGGCGAGCTAGGGTTGGGGGCAGCCAAGGGGGCGCCCACAACCTGGGCTGAAGGCCCGACACGATACAAAGGCCCGACATGGCCCAAAAAGGTGATGCAGCAAATTGTCAAGGTCACACAGAATGATCCACGAATGATCTCGAGCTAGGATCAGACCCAAAACGATGGGTCATCGTCCCCTTTCCAACGCATCAAAGATCGCCTCATTTGGATGTCGTATGAAGGAGATATCGCTGAAACCGTGCAGGGGTGTTGGCTGAATCCGAGACGAACGTGACAGCTGAGTTGGGGACGAATTGCAACTTGGAGAAGACCATGATGCTTGTATGTTCAGCATGGCGATGTCCTCATCATATTTAACTTTTGTATAACCTCTACGAACCGGGCAAATTGCTCGTTCGCCGACGGTTTCTTTTGGCGTTGAGGGAACGGTAAGACGTTGCTATCGTAGAACTCATGTGGCGCAGTTCGTCCAGCTGGTGCTAGCTCGGCTTCAGGCTCTTCTCCTTCTTCTGGGTTCTCTTCCTTGGTGCTGCTGCCTTCCCTGCAGGGTTAGGAGGGACTGGATCCCGAGTAGCCTTACCGCTCCTTGTGGACACAGCCTCTACATTTTCAAAGGAGGAATCCGGCTGCTCAGGAATTCTCCCCTTATCACCAGAAGGAATAGCGGCGGCAAGCTGAGCTAACTGGGTTTCTAGCATTATGTTAAAGCTCAGCTGCCTCTGGAAGGTGGAGGACAAACTTTCTATTTTAGAATTTATGCCCTCTAGAGTCTTATCTTTAGCAGCAAGCCTCTTAGAGATTAATTTATTAATCTTGGCCTGACCAAGGACAAGATCTTTAAGGGAAGGTTGGTTAGAGAAAGAGTTATTGTTGTTACCTCCCTGGTAGAATGGGTGTTGCTGGTTCCAGTTCCCTTGAGGTTGGTACCCGTTGTTGCCGTTCACGAACTGTACCTCCTATTGTGTCTCGGGGTAGTTGTTTCCTGAATGGCCAGTTTCTCCACAGACTTCACATGTCATGTGTGAGTCCAGTGTCCCTTCGTTGTCGGCGCCGACATCCTTGGTGCGGCCATCAAGGTGCTTTATGATGAGGTCCATCTTGGCAGCTAGCATGTGCACCTCCTTTACGGTGTGCATACCGTGTTTGCGCCATTGAAGACGATCGTCATTCCAAGATTGGTTTAACACCATCTTTACGATGAGCAGCTTAGCGGCGGCCACGGTCAAGGAGAGGAATGCCCCTCCAGCAGCTACGTCCATGTGTTCACGGGCTGTCTGGGACAGCCCATGATAGAAGTTCTGGAGCAGGAGCCATTCTTGCATACCATGGTGGGGGCATGCCAGAATGTAGTCCTGGAAGCGATCCCACGCTTCCGAAACTGTCTCCCCAGACTCTTACAGGAAGCTGGAAATTTTTCCTCGAAGGGCATCGGTTTTCCGAATGGGGAAGAACTTCGCCAAGAAGGCGTTAGAGCACTTGGTCCATGTGTTCACTGCATCACGGTTCGAATAGAACCATTGTTTGGCTCTTCCCAATAGCGAGAACGGAAATAGGCGGAGCCTGATGGCCTCTTGATCCACTCCTCGGATGGTGATGGTGCTGCACACCTCCAGGAAATGATGTATGTGAGCACTGGCATCCGCATTGGCTTCCCCACAGAAGGGGCTAGCCTACACCATGTTGATTAGCGGGGCCTTCAGCTCAAAAGCATGATCCCCCATTTCCACCTCCAGACCCACAGGGATCCGAGCAGCGGACGGGGTGGAGTTGTCACGGATGGTCCTGTCGGCCATGGCTTCTTCTAGTTGGGGTGCTACGGGAACGGGTTGTTCTCCTTGGTTGGAGGATTCTCCGATGACTGGTTCGGTCTCCGACAAGAACACCTGAGGGATTACGACACGAGAACGTACCCTCCTTCCTATGTTATTCGGGTTCTCGACGTAGTTGGATGGTAATTGGAAATCAGTCATGCACTACCCTGTTTCACATCACAGAGAAACAGAGCAAAAAGGGTAAACCTGCTAGATTACTGGAAATTAATCATGTTGCATTAAATGCATGGATGATTAAATCTCTTTAACCATTGCTTTCCCCGGCAACAGCTCCAGAAATGCTTGTTGGTATTTCTTAGCATCACCACTTAGAGTAGTGATGGTACTAGAGATACTTCATCGTATATCTAGACGTTACAGATATTCTGCAAGCGCACAGAAGTACGTTGTAGCATTTCACCCGGGAGTATTCCAGAGTGTCGTTATTTGTTTATTCACAGGGAAAGCATTTAGTTAAAGAGAGATGTCATTCTAATGCATTTAATTACAACAACAATTAATGTACCATAATCTAAACAGGGGTAAATGATATGGAAATGAATTGGTAGGTTGACACACAGAAGTTCATTGCTCATCATTATGATAATCTTAGTTAGTGATAGTACATTAGTATAGATTACAAAGAGGTTCACTAGCATCATACATATGGGACTTGGATATACTACAATACCCTATACAAGCTCATTCATTGATTATATGCAAGAGGACATATCGAGATATCCAGTGGTTCCCTCATCAGGGAACTACAGTAAGACGTCTTATCATAAAGGCCTAATACCCACTCCCGAACGTGGAGGATTACAAAGGACGGACAGGGCTGTCACCACCTGCCGCCTACCTCTTCTAATCCGTGGGGTAGCGGTACCCTCAACAGTATTCCATATTCTAAACACCATGCTTACAATATGAGATACAACTCTATCTATCACGTTAATAAATAGAGCAACCAAGAGGCACATTGAGCCAATGTCATAGCATATCTTCACTTGAATAAGGTGCAAGACATAAGTAGAATATACTAAGTGGATAAGGTATAACTGAGGCATACAACATAAGTCTGAAGGTATTTCCATTAAGCTCAGAGTATTACAAGTAAGTAAGAGAATACAAGAACTGAACTCTAGAACTTACCAAGACTCCTTCGGAAGCCCTTCTGAAGATCTACTACTATGACTAACACTACTAAGACTAAGACTAATCTTGAAACAAAGGAGACCTCTTCTTCGGTGTGTATTTGAGTACGACACCCTTTGCAGGTATTTATAGCATCACATTGGCGGTTGGAGCCGGCCAGAGGCGGTTCTGGCAGTTAGGAGGTGGGCCCAGGTCGGCCGACCCTTGGATCCACCGTCTTCAGCGTTGCACGGCTCAGATGGACTCCTGATGGCGGTTTACAGGTACGGGTCAAAGGGAAGCGAAACGGCCGCAGGGCCAAGTCGGCCGACCTAGCCAGGTCGGCCGACCTGGTTCCGCCGCCTTTTGGCCCCACTCTTTTCTAGTAGACTGCCATGTGGGTCTTTATGATGGTTTCAGTGGGTATACTTCATTTGGGTGCAATTGAGTTGAGGTGTGGGCCCTTCATTCCGTGGGAGTGACACGTGGCTCATCCTCACCCTTGACTTGAATCGACTATGTTCCAATGTCCATGATCATCTCCTAGTGTGCTTCTTTACCTGTGTGGAGGATGGGCTCGATTGGGGTCGAGGCCCGGTCGCCCGACCTAGCCAGGTCGGCCGACCTGGGTCTGTGCCCAGTTTCATTCATCTTTTGCACCGTAGTCCCTGTACTCAAATATATTTTAGATATGCATGGTACAATATCATTTGAATACAAATGTCTAAGTTATGCCTTGATCTTTATTGGTTTTCTGAGCCTATTGACGGTCGGGTTTTCTGTTATAAGGACCGTCAACATCCAGCTTGACTAGGTTCACTTCGATGCCACGCTGGCTGACCAGGAAGCCCAGGAGCTTTCCTGATGGCACCCCGAATACGCACTTCGTAGGGTTAAGCTTCCATCTGAAGCGGTGCAAGTTGTTGAAGGTTTCCTGGAGCTCGGCGATCAGGGAGTCGGCGTCGTATGTCTTGACAACAACATCATCCACGTAAGCCTCCACGTTGCGGCCGATCTGGCTTTGTAGGCAACCTTGGATGGCCTTCTGATACGTGGCGCCAGCGTTCTTCAGCCCGAAGGTCATCGTCTTGTAGCAGTAGATGCCATGCGGGGTGATAAAAGTTGTCTTGTCCTGGTCGGACGTCTTCAGGGCTATCTGGTGATAACCAGAGTAGCAATCAAGAAAGCACAGGAGCACGCAGCCGGACGTAGAGTCGATGACTTGGTCAATTCGCGGGAGAGAAAAGGGATTTTTAGAGTAGTAGCGGTTGAGATCCGTGTAGTCAATGCACATTCTCCATTCACCGGATTGCTTCTTTACAAGTACAGGATTTGCAAGCCACTCAGGGTGTTTGCATTCTCTAATGAAACCGGCAGCTTGGAGCTTATTCAGTTCTACCCTAATGGCCTCCTTACGATCTTGAGCGAATCGGCGCAGCTTCTATTTAGCGGGCTTCGCGTTCTTGCTCAATTTCAAGGAGTGCTCAGCCTTCTCCCTCAGAACACCTGGCATGTCTGATGGCTTCCATACGAAGATGTCCCAGTTGTCCCGAAGGAAGGAGGTGAGCGCGTCTTCCTATTTAGGAGTGAGCCCTGGCCCTATGAGGGCCATCTTGGAGGGGTCATCGAGTCCCAAGCTGATCACTTTGGGGGCTTCTATAGGTGCCAGCGCCGTGGGCTGCTGCTTCTGCTCCGGGAGGACAGGATCACCAGTCACCGCCTTGGGGGCTTCTTCTGCCAGCAAGGTGCTATTGCCGAGCTGCTGGGACAACTCAGCTATCTTGATAGCCTCCCCGTCCCACTCGAAGGAGGTCTTGATGTCTCCACGGATGGAGACGACTCCATTGGGAGCCGGCATTTTCAGAACTAGGTATGTGTGGTTCGGAATAGCCATGAACCGGGCCAGCATGGGCCTGCCAAAGATGGCATGGTAACAGCTTTGGAAGTCGGCCACCTCGAAGTATAGGAACTCCGTGCGGTAGTTGTCGGCCGTGCCAAATGTGACTAGCAAGGCGACCCTTCCTATTGGGTAGGAAACTTTTCCTGGCATAATGCCAAAGAACGGATCTTCGGCGCTCAGGAGCCTGCTGTAGTCGAACCTCATGCTGTTGAGGGTGCTGGCGAAGATGATGTTCAGGGAGCTCCCGCTATCAACCAAGACCTTGGAGAGAAGGACCCTTTCGATGACCGGGGCCACTACGAGTGGGTAGGATCCCGGCTCGGGAAGGTACACCCAGTGGTCAGCACGACTGAAAGTGATAGGTGTCTCCGACCATTGGAGGTATTCCACCGGCTTAGTGGAGATCATCTTCACCTCGCGCTTGTGGAGCTTGCCCTTGCGCCAATCCGGGAAGGCGCTGAGCCCCCCGATGATGACGTTGACCTGGCGGTCGGCGTGCTGAAAATCGCTATTAGCGGCTCGCCTGGGAGCTTCCACTGGTGTTGGGAGTCAGTGTTCATCTTCTTGTTGCTGTGGGTCTTCGCGACAGACCAGGGCTTCACGATCATGGTAATCGCCGCGGCGGTAGTCGTCCCGGCGGTCGCGGTCTTCTCTGCGGAGGTAATCGTCATGCCGGTCACCGTTGTTGCCGTCACGGTGTTAGTTGTTGTAGCGGCCACCGTTGTTGTTGTTGTTGTAGCGCTGCTTCTTGGTCGGGGCAGGGCGCCGAGTTCTTTGAGCAGTGTGTGACAATCACGGAGATTGTGCTTTGCGTCCTTGTGGAAGGGGCACGGATAGTTCAGTGTATCATGAAACTCCTCAGTGAGGAACCTGGGTTCCGGCCGACCTTCTTCTTCTACTAGGGCTACATGGGGCTCGGGGCCCGCCTTGCGCCCAAGCAAGGGCTCGTGGCGCTTCGAGCTTTCGACCCGGTCGTTGTCTTCTGGGTGCTTTTGCTTGCTTTTGAATTGGGCCTGCTCGGCTTGATCAGCCCTGACCACCAAATTGACCACCTCCATTAGGTCGGAGACAGTGGTCGGGTTGTTTTTGAAAAGCGTACGGAACAGCTGCCTATCGATGAGGCCTCGTCGGAATGCATCGATGACGTCCTGATCTTCGACATCGGTGATCTTGTTCCGGTTGTCGAAGAAACGATCGGTGTAGTCTCGGAGACTTTCACCCTTCTTCTGCTTGACGTTATCCAGATCGAATCTAGTGCCTGGCCAAGTGTAGCTTGCCTGGTAATTCTTGGTGAAGGCGTGGCAGAGATCCGCCCAACTATCAATGGTGTCTCGAGGGACGCCCTCGAGCCACAGTAGCGCCTCCTTGCCTAACATTACAGGGAAGTAGGCGGCAGCTTGATTGTTTGATCCATGAGCAGCTTTGACTGCTATATGGTATGTCTTGAGCCAGAGTTTGGGGTCAGAGCGACCGTCGAACTTCTCGACAAGGGCTGGCTTGAAAGACTCGGGCCAACAGATGGCACGGAGTCGAGCGGAGAAAGCGGCGAAGCCATCGAATATTTCCTCCTTGTCGTTGCGATGGTCGCGGCGGGGAGGTCGGACATGGTCGACTCGGGGCCGAGCATCACCACGCCGCTTGCGGCAACCGTCCCTTGGGGGGCCGTACTGTGTATCGTACTGCTCACGCTCCATGAGCTCGTGAATGACACGGTGCTTATTCTCTTCAGCTGCGGCATCACCTGCCTCTCCCACCGGCTGACGGTCGGGTCGGCCGTAATCCTGGTCGTACCATTCGTGGCGCTCGAGCTCGGCTGCATCGTGCTCCCGGTGCTGGGCGTCGAGGTCGACGCGGATGTCGCGGGCGTAGTCCCTCAGGCGATAACGGAGAACGTCGGGTTGGTGGTGCCGTTGGCGCCTGTCGCGCCGGTCTTGGTAGCGATCGCGGCGGGGGTCCGCATTGCGGGTTGCGCCGCTCCTCCTCTTCTTCTTCGTGGTGGTTCTGGGCCACCTCTTCCTCGACGATGGGTAGCGGAGGGTTCCTTCGGTGAGGCTGATCCCGATCCGATCCGCTATGAGCAGAGCGGTGGCTTGAAGAGCGAGCCGAGTTGGTCCACCTAGATCAGGATCTGGCGCGGTATGATCGCTCAACTTGTTCTTGAGTAGCCGCCAAGCGAGTATGGGCACGTTGCACCTCGGGGGTATCAGGCATGTAGTTCAACTCGGCATACGCAGCTGCGATGTTAGCCTGAGGCGTACGAAAGGGTACTCGGGCGAATGCGCCGTCGGGGTTCTAGGGCTCAACTTCGTGGGGACACCGGGGGAGGGGGGGTTGTTGCCTTGGCAGATCTCCGTGGGGAATCTCTTGGGCTGCTGCAGCGGCTGCAGCGTCTCCGGCTGCGGCCTAAGGCAGCACGGCTTCTTCGGTGCGGTGTCGAGCACGGGCATCGTTTTGCTCTGGGCGGCGGTCTCTGGCTAGGTCTATTTCCCCGTCTAGAGTGGCCGAGTCCTCAGATACAAATACATCACGCCCCGGAGGCGTGGTGTAGCTGGAGTCATTGCTCGTGTTGGACGGAGCCGACAAGAGCACGCTTGTAGCGATCTGGAACTCCCCGCAGTCCGGAGACTGGGTGGGCTTGGGCGGGATCTCCGGATCTGAGACATATCTTCTCGGAGTTGGGCCAAGTAGATTGATGAAGCATTACGCAACCCTAGCTGGAGCGGATTGCTGGGTCGGTGCAGAGCCTCCTCAGACATGGCGATGCACTCGGCGATGGTGCCCTGAACGCAATCCAACCCGGCGAGGAGCTCGTCCGGGGGTGGGATTCTCCGGCGAGTAGTCGAGCTCGGAGCCTGATCGTCGAGAGTGACCGCATCGATCCACTGCTGGAGCGGAGCGATGACCGATGATGAGATCGGCGAGGAAGTCAGCGCGGAGCTGGTCAGTGTGGTGGCGTCGGGCGATGTGGTGGAGTTGGAGGCGGTAGAGTGGATCTCAGCGAAGAAGCTGATGCCCTCGAGATGGAGTCGGGGAAGATGACGGAGCGACGATCTGCCATCGAGCTAGCTGTATTGCCCCGCGATCACCCCTACCTGGCGCGCCAACTGTCGGAGTTCTAGTCCGGCAGTCCACCCGGGGTACCCAGATGGTAGATTTGTAGGCAAATGGCAATCGCGAGAATAGGGAGCTCAAGGTAACACAGGGACACATCGATTATACTGGTTCGGGCTACCCGGACGTATAATACCCTACGTCCTGTGCTCGGTGGTGTTGTATTGCGTTGCTCGGCGTGATTCCAGAGAATATGGCGAGCTCTGGGTTACAATGAGGAATCTGATTGCTAAAAGTTGAATGAATGAAGGGGTTGACCTAGGCCGCCTTATATAGGCTGATGACCTAGGGTTTACAAGTCGGTTATCTCTAATTATATCCGGCTCTGACTAGAAAACTTATCTGAGTAAGTTGCCGTGTTATCTCCGTGATGCCCGGGTAGGATCCGAGCGTATCGCCTCATGCCTTGCAGGCTAAGTTTTCTCCAATCTTATCCATCAAGCCTAGGATCCTTGTGGGGCCGGCCTGGGGTCGGCCCACATCCTTGTCAGACGTGGATCCAGGCCGATATATACCTGGTCGGTAGTGGGCCCAGGGGTACCCATATCCCACACCAAGCCTGGGATCACGACCGTCTTCAGGGGCGCAAACGCGGTATGCACACCGTAAAGGATGTGGACATGCTGGCCGCCAAGATGGACCTCATCATGAAGCGACTTGATGACCGCACCAAGGATGGGGGCGACAACACTGAAGGGCTACTAGATTCACACATGATGTGTGAAGTCTGTGGGGAAACCGGCCACTCGGGGAACAACTGCCCCGAGACTCAAGAGGATGTACAGTTCGTAAACGGCAACAACGGGTACCGGCCTCAAGGGAACTGGAACCAGCAATGCCCATTCTACCAGGGAGGTAATAATAACAACTCTTTCTCCAACCAACCCTCTCTAAAGGATCTGGTCCTTGGACAGACCAAGATTAATGAATCAATTTCTAAGAGGCTTGCTGCTAATGACAAAGCTCTGGAGGGCATAAACTCTAAAATAGAAAGCTTGTCCTCCACCTTCCAGAGCCAGCTGAGCTTTAATAAAATGCTAGAGACCCAGTTAGCTCAGCTAGCCGTCGCTGTTCCTTCTAGAGACAAGGGACAAATTCTCGGGCAACCGGATTCTTCCTTTGAAA
Organism: Alloteropsis semialata; assembly: GCA_004135705.1. Taxonomy (NCBI): domain Eukaryota; kingdom Viridiplantae; phylum Streptophyta; class Magnoliopsida; order Poales; family Poaceae; genus Alloteropsis; species Alloteropsis semialata. Next base: position 30,248,355 of record CM014275.1, read on the forward strand.
ATGTAAAGGCTGTGTCTACGAGGAACGGAAAGGCTACTCGGGATCCAGTCCCACCTAACCATATAGGGAAAACAGCAGCACCGAGAAAGGAGATCCCAGAGAAGGAGAAGAGCCTGAAGTTGAGCTAGCACCAGCAGGACAAACTGCGCCACATGAATTCTACGACTCAAACGTCTTGCTGTTCCCTCAACGCCAGAAGAAACCATCGGCAGATGAACAATTCGCCAGGTTCGTAGAGGTAATTCAAAAGTTAAACATACATGTGCCGCTGTTGGATGCTAGGCAGGTACCGACTTACACCAAGTACTTGAAGGACACACTGAACAACAAACGTCCACTCCCAAGTACTGAGGTCATAAAGTTAACCAAGGAGTGCAGTGCAGCCATCCTGAACAAGGTCCCAGAAAAGAAGAAGGACCCAGGGTGTCCCACCATCACGTGCACAATTGGGACACAACGCTTTGAGCACGTACTCTGTGACTTAGGGGCAAGCGTCAGCGTCATGCCAAAGGTAGACTTTGACTGCCTTAATTATACTACCTTGTCCCCTACTCCCATGAGACTGCAGCTGGCCGACTCCACGGTCCGTTACCCGGAGGGGATAGCCGAAGACATTCCGGTGCGCATCTGGGATTGCTTCATACCTGTTGACTTTGTGGTACTGGACATGGACGTGAGTAACGACTCGTCGCTCATCCTTGGGTGACCCTTCTTGAGCACAGTGGACGCTCACATTAATGTGGGTGCTGGAGAGATCTAGCTCCATATTAATGGCAAGAAGGAGAAGTTTGAGTTCAGGCCGAAGGTGGAGCAATGCTCCATGATCAAGATCAAGTACGGGAGGAACAACCAAAATGTCAAGGAGGTGGAGGTTACACCTCCAGAGAAAGACAGCTTGATAAAATTTATGGAGAAGTTTTGGGAGAAGGAATTCCTCATCCGATATCATGCAAAGAACAAGAAGCCTATACGAGGTGCGAAAGCACAGGTGAAGAAAGCACTGGAACAAGCTGTTGACCGCCAGAAGAAGGTAAAACTGGTATGGCAGGTTAAATCATCTGTATCCTCATCTCCAGGGTCAGATACTGCTTCATCAAGCTAATGCAAACACGGAGACGTCATCACTCAACGACGTAAAACACGAGTCCTGTGTCGACAGGTTCATCGGTGTCAATAATCAGGTAAGTTCAGGTAAGCATTTATGAATAAAGTTTTCCTTCGAATAAAGTTAGTAAATGAGAGCTATCTAGGTTAGTCCCTTAATATTATAAGTTTTTGCTTAAATCTTTATTTTTGGATATGATGAATAGTTGCTCTTATTTCTCTCTTGTACCTATGTTTCAACCTGCTATTCTCCTAAGACTTGAGTTTGCTGGTTGAGCATAATCTTTTCTGTTATCTAGTCCATCTGTGGGTAGCATATGCAAGCTCTAGTCTAAGTTGTTGTTGGCTATGATATGATAAGACTTGAGTTACCTTAAAACTCATACCAAGTAAGACTTGATAACCGGAGTTTTTCTTTTAGAAATAAAATAAAGAGTTCCTTATGGTGAATCTAATTTCCTACCAAAGCTCATATCGTTTAAACCCCTACATAAGCTACTTGCTGTTGCATTGAGTTTGGTCAAGGTTTTTGTGATTCTTAGTGATTTACCTCATGCTTTTAAAACCAAGATCACGCACACGCCACCTTATACATGTTACACTTCTACTCTGGAAGTAAGCATGCCATCCATCCACTAAATAAAAGCTCTACATAAAGTATGGTACTCTTCCTCATCTTTATTGCAAAAAGAGGCATGGGCTATCGAAAAAATGGACACATGAAGGTCCAAGTATACCCAGAAAAAAAGGAGAGCACATGAAGGCTTTTTGTTCAAAAAGAATATCAATGTATCTAAAAGTAACCTCTATAAGGAGAAGAGGAACCTGGAAAAGGAAGCTATCATTTACCATGCCACCTACACACGTGCACATCTTGGTCTGTGAGTATGACTTAGTTCTTTTTGAATCCTGGTTTTGACTTTACAATATGTGCACTACAAGAATCCTATAAAGCTCTCCTAGAACAAACTCCACTTCAATGAGTGATATGAGAGTTGAGAGGAACTTGGTAAGGAAATACACCCTGAGTGACTTGAGAGTACCACCTAAGGAACTCTGCCTTTTTGAAAAAACTCCAAAACCTCTGGTTTGATTGCCAAGCAAGGTAGAAGGCAAGGTACTTGGTCTAAGTCGTTCTGGCTACCAACCGCCAAGACAAGGAGAAGCTACAAGCCCCATAAAGGGCCAAGGTAATAAGGAAAGTCTATTTTACTAGCTTATTCAATTCTTGATAGAATATCTTGCTGAACCACTGGTACTTTTGAGGAGTAATGAAGAAGCAAATCCTGATCTACTAAGCCTAAAGTTCTAGTCTTTGCTCGGGACGAGCAAAGGGCTAAGCTTGGAGGAGTTGTTGACGGTCCTTATAACAAAAATCCGATCGTCAATAGGCTCAGAAAACCAATATAGATCAAGCATAACTTAGACATTTGTATTCAAATAATGTTGTAGCGCATATCCAGAATATATTTGAGTACAGGGACTACGGTGCAAAAGATGGACAAAAATGGGCACAGGCCCAGGTCGACCGACCTGGCTAGGTCGGGCGACCTGGCCTGGACCCATCCAAGCCCATCCTCCACATAGGCTAAGAAGCACAATCAGAGGTGATCGCGGACGCTGAATCATGGTCGGTTGAAGTCAATGGTGAAAGATGAGCCACGTGTTAACCCCATGGATTGAAGGGCCCACAACCAGAGCCAAATGCACCCAAATCGACAGTACCCACATGGAACCAACCTCAGGACCCACATGACAATCTCCTAGAGAAAGGTGGGCCCGAGAGGCGGTTGTGGAGGGTCGGCCGACCCCCCTAGGTCAGCCGACGTCTCCGTGCGCCTGATTCGGCCCTCCTTTGACCTGCAACAGTAAACCACCTTGGAGATGACATCTGAGCTGAGCAATGCTGAAGACGGTGGATCCAAGGCTTGGCCAACCTAGTCACTTCGGCCGACCTGGCCCCACGACCAAACGGCCTGAACCGCCTCTGGCCGGTTCCAACTGCCTATGTGATGCTATAAATACCTGCAAGGGGCGCCGTAATCAACACACACCAGAAAAAGAGCTCTCCTTTGCTACAAGCTTAGTCTTAGTCTTAGTAGTGATAGTTCTAGTATTAGATCTTCTAAGGGCTTCTGGAGGAGTTTTGGTAAGTTCTAGAGTTCAGTTCTTGTATCTCTTTACTTACTTGTAATACTCTGAGCTTAATGGAAATACCTTCATACTTATGTTGTATGCTTCAATTGTACTTTACTTAGTATATACTACTTATGTCTTGCACCTTATTCAAGTGAATGTATGCTATGACATTGGCTCAATGTGTCTTATGGTTGCTCTATTTATTAATGTGATAAGTTGTATTTCATATTGCAAGCATGGTGTTTGGAATATGGAATACTGTTGAGGGTATTGCTGCCCCACGGTTTAGTAGAGGTAGGCGGCAGGTGGTGATAGCCCTGTCGTCCCATGATGAGGGAACCACTGGATACCTCGACATGTCCTCTTGCATATGTCCATTGTATGAGTTTGTATAGGGTATTGTAGTATATACAAGTCCCATTTGTATGAAGCTAATGAACCCTTAGTGATCTTTACTAATGTCCTATTACTAACTAAGACTACTTAATGATGAGCAATGAACTTCTGTGTGTCACATTACCCCAACACTTCCATATTATTTACCCCTGTCTAGACTATGGTACATTAATAATGTTGTAAGTAAATACATCGGATGACATCTCTCTTTAACTAAACGCTTTCCCTACGGATAAACAAATAACGATACTCTGGAATATTCTCAGGTGAAATGCTACAACGTACTTCTGTGCGTTTGCAGAATCCCTGTAACATTTAGATTTACATTGAGGCATCTCTAGTGCCACCACTAATCTTGTGGTGATGCTAAGAAATGCCAACAAGCGGTAGCGGCGGCGCATGGCCATGGTGGCGAGACGCCTAACTGGCTTAGGGAACGACAGTCCTTGGCAAAATGTGACTCAAACAGCTTCTCCTCAATGCGAAACACACGGTGCTCAAGCTAACACGGGCTAAGGAATCGGGACCGAGCTTTTTCCATGGAGGCAGCCATGGCGGCGGCAAGATGATGCTAGGGTTGCGCGTTTCGGCCAAAAGGATGATTGTCCCGATGCACAAGCAGCACGGTTAGAATCATGAGCTCATGTATGATGCAACCATGTACTCGAATTGGTGGGAAAAGGGCAAGAGAGTGGAGCTCACTGTGGCAACGGGAAAAAGGATCGGTGGTGGTTGTGCTCGGCGACGGCAAGCGACTGTTGCGGCCGACAACGGCGAACGGGTGCAGGTGAAAAGGATTGGGGACGAGCTAAGGCTCCTATGAGCGAGAGGAATTGGACAGGAGATGGGTGTGGCCGGCGAAATTGGGCGGCGGCGGCGAGCAGCCAGCAAAGCTGCTGCCGGCCTGCTCGCCCTGCTCTGCTTCTATCTGAATTGTCTCTGCTCTGAAACTTCCCAAGCCTATGAATCCATGTCGAAAATACTCCAAATTTCAAATATAAACTTTTTGAGCTCAAATAACGAAATTGTAGCCCAAACAATGAGCTTCATTTTCCTTAATATAAGCTTGGTCTATATCTCAATAGATTTAGAGTTATCGGCCTCTGAATGTTCTATCTCTCAAACTCTGCATCTCTTTCTCTGAATTCCATGCACACCAGCAAGTTTAGGTCAATTTTCCTCCAAATTTCGAATGTAAACTCTTCAAACTCCAAATAAAACAGTTGTAGCTGAATCATAGAGCTACATTTCCTTATAAACATTATGACCTAAATCTCGAAGGATCAAAAGATATAGAGTCTGTAACATGGACATAAATGCTGAATTTCTTTGAATCCATTCAAATCTGACATCTTTGAATAAGATTTACTCTAAACTTTACATGTTACCTTTATGAGATCCAAATACCAAACTTGTAGAGGGTACATAGGGCTAAACTTGCTTTATTAATACCACGAGCCAAAATTTCCTAGAGCAAAAGTTAATAAGTCCATAAACTTTGGCCGATTCAAAGAAAAATCATCAAATGCAGTTAAACCATCAAACCAGCCACATTTAAGCCAAGTTTTCTCCAACAATCAAATGTAAACTTTTGAATCTTCAATAACCAAAGTCGTAGTCCTAACATAGGGCTACATTTCTCTCAATATGATCTTGGGCTAAATACTTTTAGATTGAAAGTTTCAAGCCCTTGAATAATGACCAAACTATCATCACATGTGATTTAAACTTAACCAAATTTGATCCTCCAAGTTTGAATTCTTCTAAAACTTGACCAATCCATATATATGTATATGTATATATATGTATATATATATGTGATGTATATATATATGCACACATATATATATGAATATATATACATCTATATATATGTATATATATACATATATACATATATATACATAGATATAGGTAACCACTATTTAGCACCCAAGGCGTCAAATATTATTCAAACATCCTGACGGAGTGCTGGTCCTCTGTCAAATGTCTCACGTCAATTATAATCACGGTAAGCAGTATAACAACAATGGTATTTGGGTCCAGTTAATTGGTGCAGTTAATAGAATAATTAGCAATTACCACCAATCAATGTATGCACCAAGCCATCAACCCCGCTGCAGCTGGGCACTTGCAAAATCTATAAAGCTATACCGTGGGCCATTATCTATTATTTGTCTCTCTTTCTTTCTCACTCATACTCTGGAATATTTCAGACAGATTATGAATGAATGAAAAAGACGCATGTGCCCCTAACTGATAGGGTAAATTGAGGAGGGGTAAATCATTTTGCGCTGTTGTCTGATCCAATTTAGTACATGCGGTAGTTGATGTGGTCCAAATTCTAGAACATCAATCTTTGAGACATTTTAAATTCTAGAATATCATTTTTATGGGACGGAGAGAGTATTTCTTTCCCACATCTAGCAAGGCGGACCAATGCCATTGCCATGGTCAATGGCAACTTGGCATCCTCTGCCTCCCAAATACCATTGTTGCACATGCTCCTCTCTGATGGCAATGGGTTGGTGATGGGTATGGTGTGGACTGAGGCGACGAGGTCAGCGAGGTCCTTGTCGATGTATCGATCCAACCTGCGCGGACACATCTGAAGCTGGTGGTGTCGCCTAGCATCCAGTGTGGCCACTTTGTCTACCGTGCGGCGCACTACACGCCTAGTGGACAATGGCCGAGAGGCATCATCTATGGTTTCTTCTGCTTGCACCACCACCACGTCAGCCTTCGGCAACTATAACCGAGATGTCCTCACAGCACTCTTCTTTGATTTCTTTAGCCGTGTGGGATTTGTTTTGGTGAATAGTTGATTCTGTGATGTTTTTGCCTACGCATGCACCTGCATGCTTTTGTTCACATGGCTTAAGAATTATTTTGATGTTCTGAATGCTATTTGCATATATTACACTACCGGAGAAGGCCCTATCGGTCACGGTTCGTAACCCTCATAGGTACCGGTTCTGGAACCGGTACCATGACACCGTGACTAAAGGGGGCCTGCCTTTGGTACCGGGTCCAGAACCGGTACCAAAGGGAGCCTTTGGTACCGGTTGGTAACACCACCCGGTACCAAAGGAAACCCGACGCCGTAAGTCTCCCGTCCCTTTCCTTTTTTTTTTCTTTTCCTTTCCTTTTTCTTTTCCCCGTTCCTTCTCCAACTGAGAATCTCATGGATCATGAATCACAAATCACAATCACATCTCATGAATCACAATCACAATCACAATCATACACAATCACAATCACAATCACAATCACAATCACGAATCACAAATTCACCATACACACAAATTCACCATCACAAATGAACAAATCGAATCAGAGTCACGAATCACAAATGAACAAATGAACAAATTCACCATACACACGAGCTCATCGGCGGCGACGGCCTCCAGACGCGGCGGCCCTCACCTCCAGACGCAGCGGAGGCTGAACCCGCCGAGCGCGAGGCGCGCTAGCGAGTTCCTGGCAACGAACAGGTCGCCAGGCAGCTCCAACAACGCCACGGTTCCATCACCGTCGGCGTCCGGGACCTTGTCGTCCCCTCTCGTCGCCGGCGCGAGGTCCACCTCCACCTCCTTGGCGCCCCTCGCCACGGCGGACGTGACCCACCCCACGACGTCGCGCCCGAACGCGCCGTCGCCCGACCCGGACGGGGGCATCAGCTCCACGCGGAACGCGTCGAGCGGCGCGCCGTACTCGGCGTGGAGCCGGAGGCAGCGGCTCACCGTGGCGGCGGCCCGCGCCGGCGCCTGGCCGCTCCGGAAGTCGGGGTCGGTGAAGTCGAGGGCCCGGGAGGTGGCGAGCGCGCGGAGCCACGTGCGCGCCCACCGCCGGGAGAGGGCGCTGGTGCGCGCGGCGTGCNCTAATAACTAAAGGAGTAATTTAGTGCGAAAGGTAATATCACGAGTTCAAAAATTATTGAATAATTAATAACATGTGCGTAATATGATTACCTATCATATGGGCGTAAATATTACTTTTCTAAATTTGAAAATTACTCATGTTCTTTATGAATATTACTTTCCAAATTAAAGTTTGTTTTCAGAATACATGGATAAATAGTAGTATTTTAGTTAATAATAACTATTAACTAAAGAAGTAATTTAGTGTGAAAGGTAAATTATTGTTGTCCTTATCCTATAGAATTCACATTCTTTTTGGATATTACTTCCCAAAGTCCGTTTTCAGAAAACATGGTAAATACAAGTATTTAAGTTAATAATAACTATTAACTAAAGGAGTAATTTAGTGTGAAAGGTAAATTACTGTTGTCCTTATCTTATAGAATTCACGTTCTTTTTGGATATTACTTTCCAAAGTTTGTTTTCAGAAAACATGGGTAAATAGTAGTATTTCAATTAATAATAACTATTAACTAAAGAAGTAATATTTAACATAGGTAAATAGTATTATTTTGTGGTAGGTTACTGCACGACGGATCAAGAGACAGAAGATCGTGCGACTATTTGCTCTATGGTTCCGGCCACGCCGTGCCATCTAACCTGCAGGCTGTACGCCTCCACCACCATCGCGCCTCTTCGGCCACTACCCTCACTACGGGAAATCAGGGGTTTGCCGAGTGTCCCAAACATGAAGACACTCGGCAAACTTGGGATTTCCCGTAGTGCCTACACCGTGCCCTCCACTGTTGGCAATCAGATGGTGATGATCGTAGTAGTGCAGGCCAAAGCACTGAGCACATGCTGACGTGCACCCAATCGCGGCCGGCGATGCAATGTCCCCAAGCAAAGCACCACAGCATGCACAAGTCAAGTAATTAGACACTTGACTTTCTTTGGAAAGACACTTGACTTTGTTAACGTGGCCCAACATATGTTTATGTGTGTGCGTCCACACAGTATCATCGCAGGTGTGTACATGATAAGTATGTACGGTAGATAGGGTCATTAGTTTGTATGTGATTTGCGGTTGTTATTGGCCGTGAAATTAGGTTCTGTACATAAACGTGGCTGCATGAGAGTGAAATTAGGAAAAGATAAATACCCCGAATGGCGCTTTCACGTTGTGATGAATGTTGGACACGTACTTTTACTATAGTTTTTTATGGGAAGTATTTTTGATATACATTCACTTCTCCATTTCCTATAGGAAGTAATAATCTCCTATATCTAGGTAGTAATTTTTGATACGTAGAATACTAGGAGTTCAGGAAACTAGAGTAGTAATTTCTGATACGTAGAATACTAGGAGAATTATGCTCTTCCCCTTTCTTATAAAAGTAATATAGAATCAAAGAAGCTCACGGTCACGGCAAATAAAATAATCACATGCATGAAACAACACGCATGCATGCAGCATCATCAATCCAACCGCGTTTATTTCTTTTGCGGTAATTAAAAGAGGCCAAATCAAATCTATTTTACTACTACACCTGACATGTACAGTTGTACAGAGCTACGGAGCTCCGTTTGTCGCACGTCACGCGTGTTGAATAATATTTAGCGCGCTAAATAGACACGCCCCATGGATATATATATATATATACACTACATATATATATACATATACACATATATACATATATATATACATATACACACATATATATATACATACATATACATATATATATATACATATATATACATATACATATACATATACATATATATATACATATACATATACATACATATATATACATATACATATATATACATATACATATACATATACATATATATACATATACATATATATACACATACATATACATATATATACATATATGTATATATATATATATACACATATATGTATATATATATACACATATATATGTATATATATATGCACATATATATATAGTATTTTGCTATTATGCACCTGGGTGCATTTCCTAATGCACAGACCCTCCTAGCGCACGCGCATGCATGCAAAACTAATTATCCAAACCAAATACTTATGTTATCTCATGTGCTCCACGCCTCCACCCACCCACCAGATACATGCATGTGGAGAATCTTTTCTTGATTCGGATTGAAAAAATGCGATATCTTGTAAACCGTAAGGCCAATCTATGAACCGTTTGTTGCATCTTACCCGAAAAATGTGCTTAACAAAACTAGATCTGACATGGATATATTTTGTGCATTTTTTGTTAATTGCAACTTTGTGGCTTGTTAATTGCAACTCTGTGGCTTGTTAATTGCAACTCTGCGTGGTGCGTGCTTTAAAGTTGCAACTCTGCCCAGAGTTGCAACTGGATTTACAGTTGGATGCAATTTGATTCCAACAAATGTTTGATTTTCACCTAGTTATTTTTATTTTGTTCAACAAATATTTATTTTATTCAAATATTTATTTCATCTATTATCTAAACATTTGTTGCATTAGTCTATGTTGTATTTTTGAATGTTTATGTTCCTTTATCACAAAAATAAATATTTCTTGCATTTGTATAAATATTTGTTGCGTTGTATTTTTAAATGTCTTTGTCTTTGTGTCATGAAACTAAACATTTGTTGCATCTGTATAAACATTTGTTGCGTTATATTTTTGAATGTTTCTGTCCCTCTGTCACAAAACTAAACATTTGTTGCATTATATTTTTTATTGTTTCTATCCCTTTGTCACAAAACTAAACATTTGTTGGAAACAATATTTGCAAATACAACAAGTACAGAGTTGCAACTCTAGTTGGAAACAATATTTGCAAACTTCAACTCTGAAGCATATACAGTTGCAACACGTACAGAGTTGAGTTGCAACTTTAGTTTTGTTAACATGTATAGAGTTGCAAATATAACATGTATAGAGTTGCAAATGTAAAGCATGTGGAGTTGCAACTAAAAAAATTCACAAAATATAACCATGTTGGATCTTGTTTTGTTAAGCACATTTTTTCGAGTAAGATGCAACAAACGGTTCATAAATTCGACTTACGGTTTAGGAGAAAAAGTGAATTGAAGTTTCGAGTCACAAAAAGATTCCATGCATGCATGCATGTAGGCTAATCTAATTTTGGTGCGCACATGCAAGAAGAGGGCAAGCGTGCGGACCGCTGGTTTTTTCCTTTTCGGTATTCTTTCCAGGGTCTGTGCGTTTCCTATACAAAATGCACCTTGTTGCATTTTAGCCTCGCCCTATATATATATATATATATATATATATATATATATATATATATATATATATATATATTGTCATATCGATGATATATATAAGCATGCAATCTTGATATATTTCTTTCTCGTACCTGTATCCCTCAGGCTCACAGCCTTCTGGGTCATCATCATCGAAGATGACGAAACGTGGCCTGACCAAAAAGTTAGAGGGCAGACTTATAATCACAGATGTGGCAGAAGATGGTCGGCTAGTTGCGCCAGAGAAAGCTGCTACTAAGATGGTAAATCAGTGTGGTGTTCTAGTTAGAGACCACGTGCCCATCAGCTTGCAGAGGTGGAAATTCAGCAATGAAGCATCTTACGTGCCTCAATCAAAGAAAGAAATGCTATGGGAAAGTTTGAAAGAGTGCTTCCAAGTGCCTGAAGGTTCAGAGGAGAGAGTGAAAAATTGAGCTCTAAAGATGATGGCTACTTCATTTTAAACATGGAAGAAGAACTTGTACAAAAAATATGGCGAGAAGAACTTGACACCCAACTTCGACGATTACCCACAGCTCAATGATTATTGGGAATCGTCCGTGTAGTATAGGCAATCGGAGTTAGGTGAAAAGAACTCACGTCAAGCAAGGATCACTGCCGCGAAGAAATGGTACTTCCACTCACTTGGACCAACTAGCTACAAGAAGAAAATTCCAATCTGGGACAAGATGGAAGAAGATTTGCTTGCTAGAGGAATCATGCCAATGACAATCAATTAGCCAGAGCGATCAAGGCATTGGTATTACGCTCATGGGGCACTCTAGATCTCAATGATGGGTCTCTTATGTATAACGATGAGATAAAAGAGGCAGCCACTGGTATCCTTGCTGTACTTAAAGAGAAAGCCGATGGGAGATTCGTTCCTGACAAAGAAAACTATGAGCTAACAAGGGCTCTAGAGAATCCCGAACATCCCGGACGAGCTAGCTAGAGGTGTCGGTATCGTCCCGTGGAAGGTTGCATTCTCAACGGACAGTGACACCTACAAAAGTCGTAAGTGCACCAAGGCCGCATAGGAGAGAAGAGTTGAGAACTTGGAAAGAGAAGTTCAGCAGACAAAGGTCGGCATCGCTGATGAAGTGTCTAGACAAATACAGACATTGCCGAGCCAAGGGCAGCCGGTGCCGGGAGGAATACTTCTACCCATCGGAGTTGGTGGTTCAGCAGGTGTTAGCCCGCCCTCCCAACGTCAAAGCAGTGTTGCTTCCACGGAGCACCCACCTGCCGATGCCGAGGACGACAGTGCAAGCTATCCAGTTGACGAAATCACTGCGTACGCCATGTGAGCTACATATACCATGCAAGAACTTATCCACTAAGGTGGCTTACGGTATGGCTTATTCGGTGGAGCAAGGGCAGACCATTCATGAGGCAGAAATTCCAAGTGGCTACTACAAGGTGGGGGTGGAGTAAATTTGTGAAGGACATGATGACTTGGAGCTCGACATCGAAGGTGGGTACGGAGAAAGGACGTTAGCTTATGCTGCCCATGGCAGTATCATTCTATGGAAGAAGCGTTACATCAAATTTGGCAGTTAAGGGCCATTAACTACTCCACCCAGGGATCCGCCGTAGCCACCGTCACCTTCAAGAAGGGACAAGGATGAGCAAGAGCTGCCACCTCCAAGTAGGGACGATGCCGGCTCACACATGTCTCCTCCTCCACCAGCAAGACATGCCCCAAAGCACCAAGTTGCGCCCCCACGGCGGGCTACTCGCCAGAAAAAGCTACAACAAACCGTCAAAAAAGAGCCTACCGAAGAAAAAAAGATGGCTGCCATATTGAAGAAGTTACCGTACGACCAAATTGACGAGAAAACTGCTTTGGTGGTCAAAGCCCAGGTCAAAGAACATTTCAAACCAGATGAGCCGGAGAATCCAGTAAAAATAGATCCAAAATTGAAGAACTTTTTCAGATCAATGAGCGCAGCGAATCAGAAGAGATTATTAGTATCTGACTACGAATGCCAGCTTGCAAAGATTTATTAGCAACAAGTCAGTGAAGTATCTGGTAACAAGACGGCCGTTGGTCAGCAAAAACAAGCCAGTAGTGGAGCCTCGGGCAAGAAGGCGGCCACTCCTAAGAAGAAACAAGCCGGTTAGAGCTCAGCTAGGAGGACAGACGTGGCTGCCTAGACACAAGTGCAACAAAATGTTGACGACGAAGCTCTTGCTCGGATGGTCGCGGAAATGGGCCTCTCACTATCACAACTTTTGGAGGGCGAACTTCCTAAGGCAACAGTGACACATTGGGAATTTCAGTGTGGTAAACCAATGGTGCCCCCATTTTCTTTGAAGTTACTTACCACTCAAGCGTACCGATTCCATACGTGGTACATGAAAATGTCCAAACAGGGTAGAGAAATGCTCAATGTTTTGATACAAGACCGTGATCACTTCCGTGGGCCGGATCTCTTAATTTTTGATTTCAAGGATGTGTATATGTTGTACCATCAAGATGCCATAGACCTCTCTTTGATGAGCTCCTAGGTTGTGTAAGTTTAATTTGCTGATCTATTCTCACAATAGTTTCCGCCTTAATTATAGTTTGCAACAATAACAATCTATTTTTGTCATGTAGGATGGAGATTGTTGGTATTTCTTAGCATCACCACTTAGAGTAGTGATGGTACTAGAGATACATCATCGTAAATCTAGACATTACAGATATTATGCAAGCGCACAAAAGTACGTTGTAGCATTTCACCCGGGAGCATTCCAGAGTATCGTTATTTGTTTATCCACAGGGAAAGCGTTTAATTAAAGAGAGGTGTCAACCAATACATTTACTTACAACAACATTAATATACCATAATCTAAACACGGGTAAATGATATAGAAGTGCATAGGTAAAGTGACACACAGAAGTTCATTGCTCATCATTATGGTAGTCTTAGTTAGTAATAATACATTAGTAAAGATTAATAAGGGTTCATTAGCATCATACATATGGGACTTAGATATACTACAATACCCTATACAAGCTCATTCAATGATCATATGCAAGAGGACATATCGAGGTATCCAGTGGTTCCCTCATCAAGGGACGACAGTAGGACGTCTTATCATAAAGGCCTAATACCCACTCCCGAACATGGCGGATTACAAAGGGTGGACAGGGCTGTCACCACCTGCCGCCTACCTCTTCTAATCCGTGGGGCAGCGGTACCCTCAACAGTATTCCATATTCTAAACACCATGCTTACAATATGAGATACAACTCTATCTATCACGTTAATAAATAGAGCAACCAAGAGGCACATTGAGCCAATGTCATAGCATACATTCACTTGAATAAGGTGCAAGACATAAGTAGTATATACTAAGTGGATAAGGTATAACTGAGGCATACAACATAAGTATGAAGGTATTTCCATTAAGCTCAGAGTATTACAAGTAAGTAAGAGAATACAAGAACTGAACTCTAGAATTTACCAAGACTCCTTCGGAAGCCCTTCAGAAGATCTAATACTATAATTATCACTACTAAGACTAAGACTAAGCTTGTAGCAAAGGAGAGCTCTTCTTATGATGTGTGTTTGAGTACGGCATCCTTTGCAGGTATTTATAGCATCACATAGGCGGTTGGAGCCGGCCAGATGTGGTTGTGGCAATTTGGAGGCGGGCCCAGGTCGGCTTCAGCATTGCATGGCTCAGATGGACTGCTGATGGCGGTTTACAGGTACTGGTCAAGGGTGGAGTGAAATGGCGACCTGGTTCCACCGCCTTTCGGCCCCACTCTTCTCTGGTAGACTGCCATGTGGGTCCTTATGATGGTTTCAGGTGGGTATACTTTGTTTGGGTGCAAATGAGTTGAGGTGTGGGGCCCTTCAATCCGTGGGAATGCCACGTGGCTCATCCTCACCCTTGAATTGAACCGACCATGTTCCAACGTCCATGATCATCTCCTAGTGTGCTTCTTGACCTGTGTGGAGAATGGGCTCGATTGGGGTCCAGGCCTAGTCGCCCGACCTAGCTAGGTCGGCCGACCTCGGCCTGTGCCCAATTTTGTCCATCTTTTGCACCGTAGTCCATGTACTCAAATATATTCCAGATATGCATGGTACAACTCTATTTGAATACAAATGTCTAAGTTATGCTTTGATCTTTATTGGTTTTCTGAGCCTATTTATAGTTGGATTTTCGCTATAAGGACCGTCAACAACTCCCCCAAATTTATCCTTTGCTCATCCCGAGCAAAGACTAGGACTTTTAGGCTCAGTGGATCAGGAGTTGCTTCCGCATTACTCCTCAAAAGTACCAGTGGTTCAGCAAGATATTCTACCAAGAATTGAATAAGCTAGTAAAATAAGCTTCCCTTATTACCTTGGCCTTTCATGGGGCTTGTCGCTTCTCCTTGTCTTGGGCAGTTGATGGCTAGAATGACTTAGATCAAGCACCTTGCTTTCTACCTTGCTTGACAATCAAACCGGAGGTTTTGGAAGTTTTTCAAAAGGGCAGAGTTCCTTAGGTGGTACTCTCAAGTCGCTCAAGGTGTATTTCCTTACCAATTTCCTCTCTCAACTCTCATGTCACTCATTGGAGTGGAGTTTGTGCTAGGAGAGCTTTATAACACACTTGTAATGCACATATTGTAAAGTCAAAATCAGGATTCAAAGAGAAATAAGTCATACTCTCAAACCAAGATGTGCAGTGTGTAGGTGGCATGGTAAATGATAGCTCCTTTTTACATGTTCCTCTTCCCCTAGTAGAGGTTGCTTTTTTTAGAGACATGGCTATATTATGTGAACCAAGAGCCTTCATGTGCTCTTTTTTTCATTCTTGGACCTTCATGTGTCCAAATTTTTTTTTCATCAGCCCATGTCTCTTTTTTTTTCTTTTTTTTGCAATATAGTTGGAGAAGAGTACCATACTTTATGTACAGCTTTTATGTGGTGAATGGATAGGAGTCATGTTTACTTCTAGATTAGAAGTGTAACATGTATATGGTGGTGTGTGCGTGATCTTGGCTTCAAAAGCATGAAGTAAATCTATAAAAATCACAGTGACCTTGGCAAAACTCAATGCAAAAGCAAGTAGCTCATGTAGGGGTTTAAAACAATATGAGCTTTGGTAGGGAATTTAATCACCATGAGGAACTCTTTATTTTATTTTTAAAAGAGAAACTCCGGTTATCAAGTCTAGCTTAGTAAGATCTTAAGGTAACTCAAGTCTTATCATATCATAGCCAACAACAACCTAGACTAGAGCTTGCATATGCTACCCATAGATAGACAAGATAACAGAAAAGATCATGCTCAACCAGCAAACTCAAAGCTTAGAAGAATATCAGGTTGAAACATAGGTACAAGAGAGAAATAAGAGCAACTATTCATCATGTCCAAAGTAAAAATTTAAGCATAGACTCAAAACATTAAGGGACTAGCATGGATAGCTCTCATTTACTAACTTTATTCAAAAGAAAACTTTATTCAGCAATACTTACCTGAACTTACCTGATTGGGGGTCCTCCCCCAAGCTATTTTGTTGACACCGATGAACCTGTTGGCGCAGGACTCGTGTTTCACGTCGTCAAGCGAAGACGTCTCCGATGTAGAATTTCAACTTGATGAAGCATCATCTGACCCTGGAGATGAGGATACAGATGATTTAACCCACCATACCTATTTTACCTTCTTATGGCTGTCGACAGCTTAGTTCCGGTGTTTTCTTCGTCTGTGCTTTCGCATCTCATGTAGACCTCTCGTTGTTCTTTGCATAATACCGGATGAGGAAATCCTTCTCCCAGAACTTCTCCATGAACTTAATTAGGCTGTCTTTTTCTGGAGGTTTTACCTCCACCTCTTTGACGTTCTGACTATTTCTCCCATACTTGATCTTGATCATGGAGCATTGCTCCACCTTTGGTCTGAACTCAAACTTCTCCTTCTTACCATTAATGTGGAGCTGGATTTCTCCAGCACCCACATTAATGTGAGCATCTGCTGTGCTCAAGAATGGTTGCCCAAGGATAAGCGATGAGTCGTTGCTCACGTCCATGTCCAGTACCACGAAGTCGACAGGGATGAAGCAATCCCGGATGCGCACCAGAATGTCCTCGGCTATTCCCTCCGGTAGCGGACCGTGGAATCGGCCAACTGCAGTCTCATGGGAGTAGGGGACAAGGTAGTATAATCAAGGCGGTCAAATACTACCTTTGGCATAACACTAACACTTGCTCCCAGATCACAGAGTGCATGCTCAAAATGCTGGTGTCCCGATTGTACACGTGATAGTGGGACACCCAGGGTCCTTCTTCTTCTCCGGGACCTTGTTTAGGATGGCTGCACTGCACTCCTCAGTCAACTTTATGACCTCGGTACTTGGGAGTGGACGTTTGTTGTTGAGGATGTCCTTCAAGTACTTTGCGTAGGTCG
>CM014275.1:30265802-30301123 GCA_004135705.1 Alloteropsis semialata
TGGCCAGTTTCTCCACAGACTTCACACGTCATGTGTGAGTCCAGGGGCCCTTCGTTGTCAGCGCCCCCATCCTTGGTGCGGTCATCAAGGTGCTTCATGATGAGATCCATCTTGGCAGCTAGCATGTCTACCTCCTTCACGGTATGCATACCGCGTTTGCGTCCCTAAAGACAGTCATCATTCCAGGATTGGTTTGACACCATCTTCTCGATGAGTAGCTTAGCGGCAGCCATGGTCAAGGAGAGGAATGCCCCTCCAGCAGCAGCGTCCATGTGTTCACGGGCTGTCTGGGACAGCCCATGATAGAAGTTCTGGAGCAGGAGCCACTCTTGCATACCATGGTGGGGGCATGCCAGAATGTAGTCCTGGAAGCGATCCCACGCTTCCGGAACCGTCTCCCCGGACTCTTGCTGGAAGCTGGAAATTCTTCCCCGAAGGGCATTGGTTTTCCCAATGGGGAAGAACTTCGCCAAGAAGACGTTGGAGCACTTAGTCCACGTGTTCACCGCATCACAGTTGGAATAGAACCATTGTTTGGCTCTTCCCAACAGTGAGAATGGAAACAGGGGGAGCCTGATGGCCTCTTGATCCACTCCTCGGATGGTGATGGTGCTGCACACCTCTAGGAAATGCTGCAGGTGAGCACTGGCATCTTCATTGGCTTTCCCACGGAAGGGGCTAGCCTGCACCATGTTGATTAGCGGGGCCTTTAGCTCAAAAGCATGATCCCCCATTTCCACCTCCGGACCCACAGGGATCTGGGCAGCGGACGGGGCGGAGTAGCCACGGATGGTCCTGTCGGCCATGGCTTCTTCCGGTTGGGGTGCTACGGGAATGGGTTGTTCTCGTTGATTGGAGGATTCTTCGATGACTGGTTTGGTCTCCAACAAGAACACTTGAGGGATTACGACACGAGAACGTACCCTTCTTCCTATGGTATTCGGGTTCTCGACGTAGTTGGATGGTAATTGGAAACCAGTCATATACTACCCTGTTTCACATCACAGAGAAACAGAGCAAAAGGGTAAACCTGCTAGATTACTGGCAATTAATCATGTTGCATTAAATGCATGGATGATCAGATCTCTTTAACCATTGCTTTCCCCGGCAACGGCGCCAGAAATGCTTGTTGGTATTTCTTAACATCACCACTTAGAGTAGTGATGGTACAAGAGATACTTCATCGTAAATCTAGACGTTACAGATATTCTGCAAGCGCACAGAAGTATGTTGTAGCATTTCACTCGGGAGTATTCCAGAGTATCGTTATGTGTTTATTCACAGGGAAAGCGTTTAGTTAAAGAGAGGTGTCATCCAATACATTTACTTACAACAACATTAATATACCATAATCTAAACAGGGGTAAATGATATAGAAGTGAATAGGTAAAGTGACACACAGAAGTTCATTACTTATCATTATGGTAGTCTTAGTTAGTAATAATACATTAGTAAAGATTAATAAGGGTTCATTAGCATCATACATATGGGACTTGGATATACTACAATACCCTATACAAGCTCATTCAATGACCATATGCAAGAGGACATATCGAGGTATCCAGTGGTTCCCTCATCAAGGGACGACAGTAGGACGTCTTATCATAAAGGCCTAATACCCACTCCCGAACATGGAGGATTACAAAGGACGGACAGTGCTGTCACCACCTGCCGCCGACCTCTTCTAATCCGTGGGGCAGCGGTACCCTCAATAGTATTCCATATTCTAAACACCATGCTTCCAATATGAGATACAACTCTATCTATCACGATAAATAAATAGAGCAACCAAGAGGCACATTGAGCCAATGTCATAGCATACACTCACTGTTGGTATTTTTTAACAATTACAGATGAATCCGCAAGGTACAGATACCGTTGTAGCTTTTACCCGAGAGTATTCCAGGGTATCGAATCCACAGGGAACGTGTGTGTATTAGTTGAGAATTAAGAATGACCGAGGACAAGAGAAGGGATAATTATGTAGAAGGTAGAGAGGGTTATTTCTATGTATTCTGGATAATTAAGGATGAGCTCAAGTTGTTTACGATTTACTTGTTTTGGGACGCCCAACCGTCCTAGTCCGGAAAGGGATGCGAAGGGGACTAAGCAAGCCAAGCAATGGTCCTACTAAACTCTAGTACTTCTCACGTGGTGGACTACGTAGGCCGTCAGGGCTATCACCACCTGGGGCTACCACTACAAATCCGTGGCACTAGGCGCACTCCAAGGTATTCAAAAGACTATACACCACGTATACTCAATTAAATACTATCTTAGCTTTGCAATTACTAAGACACTTATCACAGCAAGGAGCCCACAAGTATAAAGTAAAGCTTGAACAATATTAAATAAATATTAATCCAGAAATACTAAGAAAATACCCGGATGTTACTCGAACCTGAGCCGCATCCGCCGAAGTACAAGAAGAGAGGAGGAAGCCGACAGCTCCGGCTTCTCCCCGGCTCGCACCTCAACTCTCACCTATTTCTACTAACTGGATAGAGCTTTGCTTGATCTTGTGCCTTCTCTGTGTCTTTTGGCGTGAATAAGGGGGTCTCTATTTATAGGGGAAGTAAACTTGGGCAAGTGGAGATTCCCCACTAAAAACTAGGGGGTACCCCTCCTTCCCTCACGACATCTGGCAGCAAACCGACGTACTTCAGGTCGGTTGGGGCACCAGAATAGCTTCCACCGACGTTCTGGAGTCGGTGGGGGCGAAAACCAGAGAAAACCGCACTAATTTGGTCAAAAACCAAAGCAAAACCGGATCTGCGTTGCAGCTGTACGTCGGTTGCAGCCAAAACCACTGAAAACCAGGTCAAAACCGGCCGTCGGAGATTAAACCGGGAAACCTCAGACAAAAACCGCACCGAACCGCCGCCTGACCCCTTCCGCTCGCGCCACCTGTCCCGGGCCTGGTTTCCCTGTGCCGAACAGGCCCGGCCTCGCGCGGACGCGCACGCCTGCGCTTCCGCGTTGCTCGGCGTCCTCCAATCACCGTGCACCACCTGGCCTGTGCGGCTTCTCCCGCACGCTCGTGGTCGCGGACCGGCGCGCCCCACTGCCCGGCTGCCACGTGTCCCTAGCGAGGCGCCTACCTCATGCGTGCGCTGGGCCTCTGGCCGGCCGCTGGGCCCGCTGGCCCATCTGGTGCTGACGTCAGCAGCGCTGACGTCAGCGATGACGTCAGCGCTGTTAAAAATTGGAGTTTTTTTTGCATCTTTTTCTCCTGAGCTCCAATAAATATGAAATATATATTCATTTCGATTCTCGACGAGCTCTACGCAGTGGTGCAATCCATCTTGCCATTTGAGATACTTTGTGATAATGATATATTGGGATCTTTCTCAAGCCTATAGTGTGAATTCCTGCATGACAAGTTAAAACACCAAAACTTGTGGAAATAGTTAGTAATAAACCCTACCACTACGTTTGGTGATTATATTTGACATATATTTGGCAGGAATTGACGGTCGAAAGTAGCACTTAAGGACCGTCAACAAGCTCCCCCACACTTAGCCTTTGCTCGTCCTCGAGTAAAGTTTCATGACTAAGGTAGAGAATAACATGATTTCCAAAAGATATGATGCGAGCATAAAATTTATTCCATGACATACCTGATCTTGTGAATTTGTGGAGTGTCTATCATGTCATCTTGGATGGTTGAGAAACAGAACGATCATGATTCGAATCACCTCAACTCTTTCTATAAAGTAACTTGGGTTTTTGATAATTTTCAAAACTTAGCCTTACTTGACTCCTCAAATGATTTTCTTAGATCGCTCAATGTATATATTTCCTCACCAAGGCATTGCTTTGCCTCTTTTCATCCTACTTCTAAAAGGCTTATGTGGAGTTCCAGGTAGGGAATGAAAATATGAGGCACACTTGTATCACATAATATTGCAAAGCCAAAGACCGGATCCAAGAAGAAAACTAATCATACAATCTGATCAAGATGTGTATGTGTGTGAATGGAGAATGTATGTGGAATTTATGATAGCTCCTTTTTATGTGATCTCTCTCCTCTTAATTTTGAGAACATGGCTATCTCATTTTTTTTCTTTTTTTTACCATGCTTTGAGAAGAAATTTTTCTTGAAGCATGTTTTTTTTAGCCCATGTCTCTTTTAAAAGAATATCTAAGAGAGAGATTCACAAAATGTATGGAGCATTTGTTTTGTGGATGGATGAATGTTGCTAACTTCCAGTATAGAAGTCTAGCATATGGATGTGGAGTGTACGTGATCTTGATCATGAAAGCATGAAAAGCATCTTACAAGGGTCACAACAATTTGACAAAGCTCAATGCAATAACAAGTGGCATATGTGTAAGGTTTTTGCAATGTAAACAACATATGGCTTTGGTAGGAATATATATCACTGAGGAGTTTGTAAGGCTAAATTTATTTCTAGTAAAACATCCCAAGCACTTATACAGAATAAGCAAGGTTCATGGCATCATACCATATCTCATTCATCAACCATTTAGATTAACATGCTTTCGTAATGATATATAAGTTCACAAGAAACAGGTGAATGTGCTAGGAATAAAGAATATGCAAGCCAATCAAGGGAAAATCATGTGTATCAACGGAGTACCAGGATTCATTGAGTTTAATTTAGTGATAGGCATGAATTAAATAAACTCATGAATCAGGAAGTTTGAGAGATAGAATTGAGCAAACCATGGTTTCCCTTTGAGTGTTGAAAGAGGATGTCCTTGGTGCCTCCCCCACACTATCTTCTGCTGCAATGTCTTCTCCTACACATTCTTAGATACAATGATGAGATACAAGGAGTGTACTAGCCAAATCAAAGCGAAGCATTTATATTTTTTTTCAAAGGTTTTTATTTCATTTTATTTTATTAAGGGTGAAACATTTAATCACCAAAATCGAGGAATTCGATTTCATCGACTTCCTCCATCTTTTCAGGCTCAAAATAAACTTTTAAGCGGTGGCCATTTACCTTGAATATATTACCTAAGTCGTCCTGAAGAGTAATGGCTCCATGGGATGATGTGTCAATCACGTTGAATGGTCCTTCCCACTTGCTTCTAAGTTTACCATGGCCGAAAAGCTTCACTCTGGAGTTGAACATGAGGACTTTGTCTCCGGGTTTGAACTCTTTGTGTTTAAGCCTCTTGTCATACCACCTTTTTGTTCTATCCTTATAGATCTTGGAATTGTGGTATGCTCTCTCCCTCCATTCCTCCAGCTCGAATATTTGCATCTTCCGGTTGTTTCCAGCAAGATGGAAGTCCATGTTCCATTTCTTGATAGCCCAGTGGGATTTGAACTCCAACTCGACTGGAAGATGGCATGTTTTACCATACACGAGCTGGTAGGGGGACATACCAATGGGTGTCTTGAATGCTGTGTGGTATGCCCATAATGCTTTGGGGAGTTTGTTCTTCCAGTTCTTTCCCATCTCATTGATGGTCTTCTGCAGAATATTTTTGATTTGTTTGTTGGACGTTTCTGCTTGACCGCTCCTCTGAGGGTGATAGGGTGTTGCTACATTATGGCGGAACCCAAAATCTGCCAAGTATTGCCTGAAGGTCTTGTCGATGAAGTGGGATCCTTCATCACTTATCACCATTCGGGGAGTGCCGAATCGAGGGAAGATGGTCTCATGGAACATCTTCTTGGCATGTTTGGAGTCGGCAGCCCGGCAAGGTAGTGCTTCTACCCACTTGGACACATAGTCCACAGCTACCAAGATGTACTCGCATTCGTGAGATTTGGGGAATGGCCCCATGTAGTCGATGCCCCACACATCAAAGAGTTCAACTTGAAGGTTGCTTGTGAGGGGCATGGCATCTCTTTTGTTGATGTTGCCATGCCGCTGACATCTATCACATCTTCTGATGAACTCTTTGGTGTCATCGTACATGGTTGGCCAGAAGAACCCACTTTGTCAAATTTTGGCATGGGTTCTGAACACTCCATAGTGTCCCCCATACTCAGATGAATGACATCTCTCTATGATCTTGGTGGCTTCAATCATTGGAACACACTTCCGTAGCAACCCATCAGCGCAGACACGATATAGGTATGGCTCATCCCACAAGTGGAAGCGGCTTTCATATTCCAACTTCTTCTTGTTTCACCTGGGGGAACATATCCTACCACTATATAGTTTACAATATTTGCATACCATGGGTTATCATCTATTACCTTAAGGAGTGTGTCCCTTAGGTAGTCGTTGATGGGTAGATCATGTGTCTCCTCAACCTGCAACCTGGATAGATGATCGGCTACCGAGTTTTCTACTCCCTTTTTATCTCTGATTTCTAGATCAAATTCTTGGAGAAGAAGGATCCATCAGATGAGCCTAGGTTTAGCATCCTTCTTAGTGAGGAGGTATTTTAGTGCAGCATGGTCTGTGTAGATGATTACCTTTGCCCCCACTAAGTAGGATCTAAACTTATCTATCGCGAAGACCACAGCCAACAACTCTTTTTCAATGGTGGCATAGTTCAGCTGGGCTCCGGTTAAGGTTTTGCTAGCATAGGAAATGGCGTGGTGCCTCTTATCCTTGGTTTGGCCTAGGACAGCTCCTACGGCATAATCGCTAGCATCGCACATGATTTCAAAGGGTAGCGCCCAGTCGGGTGGTTGAATGACTAGGGCCGAGATGGGTGCCTTCTTTAGGATTTGGAAGGCTTGATGGCACTCATCAGTGAAGACAAATTCTGCTTCTTTTGCTAGAAGATTGGTTAGGGGCCGGGCAATATGAGAGAAGTCTTTGATAAAACGCCGATAAAACCCGGCATGCCCTAGAAAGCTGCGGATTCCCTTCACGTTCGTGGGAGGTGGAAGCTTCTTGATAACTTCAATTTTTGCCTTGTCCACCTCTATGCCACGTTCGGACACCAAGTGTCCAAGCACTATTCCTTCCCGAACCATAAAATGGCATTTCTCCCAGTTCAGGATTAAGTGTTTTTCTTCACACCGTTGTAAGACCTTGTCTAAATTCTCTAGACAATCTGTGAAGGATTTGCCATAGATGGAAAAGTCATCCATGAACACCTCCATGATTTTCTCACTCATGTCAAAGAAAATAGACATCATGCACCTTTGGAATGAGGCTGGGCATTGCAAAGACCGAAGGACATCCTACGGTAAGCATATGTTCCATAGGGGCATGTGAAAGTGGTCTTACTTTGGTCATCCGGGTGTATGGGGATTTGGTGATATCCGGAGTATCCATCAAGGAAACAAAAGAAGGAGTGATTTGCAAGCCATTCCAACATCTCATCGATGAAAGGCAACGGAAAATGATCCTTCTTAGTAGCCTTGTTGAGCCTCCGGTAATCGATACACATGCGCCACCCGGTGACGGTGCGTTGAGGGATCAACTCATTTTTGTCTTTGTCACCACTATCATCCCTCCTTTCTTTGGTACCACTTGCACCGGACTCACCCACTTGCTGTATGGCACGGGATAAATAATCCCTGCATGAAGCAGCTTAAGGACTTCCTTCTTAACTACTTCTCGCATCGCGTTGTTCAACCTTCTTTGGGGTTCCCTCGAAGGTGTGGAATCGGGATCGGTCGGGATGCGATGAGTGCAAAGAGTAGGACTTATGCCCTTAAGATCATGGAGTGAGTACCCCAGGACTGAATGATGTTTTTCTAAGACAGCAACAAGTCTATTGGTTTCTTCTTCGGTGAGCTTGTCGCTGATGATAACCGGGGTTTGACGGTTACCATGAAGGAAAACATATTTTAGGCCTGGCGGGAGAGGTTTTAGCTCGATTGTAGGTTGTGGTGATTGTTCCGTTATGTCCAACTCAATGGGCTCGGCAATAACCTCTTCTTCATGAGAGAAGTTTATCGCGTCGTCGTCCCAGTTTGGTTGGGCCATATCGGACAATGACACTCCCATAAGCTCTTCGATAGGGTCAGGAATTAGCAATGGCTCCGCTATCGAATTATTTGCACGAGCTAAAGGAACGGTGTAGGTGGATTTTCCTATTTGCATGGCAGGGCCTCCTTTAGGCATTTCTTGGAAGAGTTTCTCAATAGGCCTGCCGATAAGAATGGGCACGTCCGGACCGTCATAAACATGGAAGTCCAAGAAAACCTCGGCCTTATTGAAAACTACGGGAATCGTTCTAAGGATGCCGTAGCACTCCAAAATGTTCCCATCAGGATCTTGCATAAGCTTTTGGGAACGGGATAAGGCCGCATTGGGACAAAGTGTTTGGGCAAGAGATTTTGAAATCACATTTATCCCAATGGTAGGGTTGTAAAGGATGTCCATAGTGACCCCCTGTATTTGATAGGAGTGAGGGATTAAGGGGCTGACGAGTCGGACTACCTCGGCGATGTCTCTGCTTCCTTTAGCCATTCTCTACTCATAATCGCCGATAAGTATTTCAGATCTTCTATGAGAATGGGCTTATCGGATGGGTTACGATCTTGTTGGAGCAGAGATCTACATGCTCGGGGTTTGGGTTGAGTTGGTAAATTCGAGGCATTGCCAAAATCTATGGAAAGATCATCCTCGATTTCACCAATAAAGTCCATTGGATGAGTTTCCTCATCTTCTGGACTGTGGGATTTTCCCATGGGAGGCTCTTCTTTTACGGGTTCAAAAAGAGGGGTAGTCACGGGTGTAGGCTTGATAGATAGGACCTCTTGTTCTGGCTCGGGGATTTCTCCGACTTCTGGTTCAGGGAATTCATCAAAGATACCAGTGAAAGGGGTGTTCTCAAGTATTTTACCGAGGACAACTCTCCTTTCACTAGGTGTCAAATGAGTGAACGACCCACCTGAAGACGTGTTAAGAATGACAGCGGATTCCTTGCTAAGTCCTCGATGGAAATGCTGTAAAAGCATAGGTTCGGGGATAGCAAGGTCGGGACCAGACATGTTTAGATTTAAGAACCGGGCCCAGGCTGCTCCTAAGGTTTCTTTCTCCCTTTGCCGAAAGGTTAGGATTTCCACTCGGAGGTCCACTATTCGGGATATCGGAAAGAAAGCTAGACAAAATTTGTCTCGCAGTACTCTCCAATCTCCATTGGTACTACCTACGGTTTGAGCGTACCATCGCTTGGCAATCCCCGTCAAAGAGAATGGGAAAAGCTTCCACTTTAGTGTTTCCTGCGACATGCCAGGAATGACAAGGCAGGAGCACACTTGCTCAAAACCGCGTAGGTGCGGGTAAGGACTTTCCTCTTCTGCTTCAAAAAAAATTGCTCCTGTACCATGGCCATGAGGGTAGGGCGAAGTTCATAGCCAGGTGTATTGATGGGTAATGATGAAGGTGGAGGCTCCAGATATTCGTCCTCTGGAGCCGAGTACTGGTTAATAGGCATTGATTCCATGGGGTATGTGTAATGGTATGGATGGGGATACACGGACAAACTTGGTTCGAAACTAGTACAGCAACCGTTCCCCGGCAACGGCGCCAGAAAGCTTGTTGGTATTTTTAACGATTACAGATGAATCCGCAAGCGTACAGATACCGTTGTAGCTTTCACCCGAGAGTATTTCAGGGTATCGAATCCACAGGGAATGTGTGTGTATTAGTTGAGAATTAAGAATGAGCGAGGACAAGAGAAGGGATAATTATGTAGAAGGTAGAGAGGGTTATTTCTATGTATTCTGGATAATTAAGGATGAGCTCAAGTTGTTTACGATTTACTTGTTTCGGGACGCCCAACCGTCCTAGTCCAGAAAGGGATGCGAAGGGGACTAAGCAAGCCAAGCAATGGTCCTACTGAACTCTAGTGCTTCTCATGTGGTGGACTACGTAGGCCGTCAGGGCTGTCACCACCTGGGGCTACCACTACAAATCCGTGGCACTAGACGCACTCCAAGGTATTCAAAAGACTATACACCACGTATACTCAATTAAATACTATCTTAGCTTTGCAATTACTAAGACACTTATCACAGCAAGGAGCCCACAAGTATAAAGTAAAGCTTGAACAATATTAAATAAATATTAATCCAGAAATACTAAGAAAATACCCGGATGTTACTCGAATCTGAGCCGAAAGACGAAGTACAAGAAGAGGGGAGGAAGCCGACAGCTCTGGCTTCTCCCTGGCTCGCACCTCAACTCTCACCTATTTCTACTAACTGGATAGAGCTTCGCTTGATTTTGTGCCTTCTCTGTGTATTTTGGCATGAATAAGGGGGTCTCTATTTATAGGGGAAGTAAACTTGGGCATGTGGAGATTCCCCACTAAAAACTAGAGGGTACCCCTCCTTCCCTCGCGACATCTGGCAGCAAACCGACGTACTTTAGGTCGGTTGGGGCGCCAGAATAGCTCCCACCGACGTTCTGGAGTCGGTGGGGGCGAAAACCAGAGAAAACCGCACCAATTTGGTCAAAAACCGAAGCAAAACCAGATCTGCGTTGCAGCTGTACGTCGGTTGCAGCCAAAACCGCTGAAAACCAGGTCAAAACCGCCGTCGGAGATTAAACCGGGAAACCTCGGACAAAAACCGCGCCGAACCGCCGCCTGACCCCTTCCGCGCGCGCCACCTGTCCCGGGCCTGGTTTCCCTGTGCCGAACAGGCCCGGCCTCGCGCGGACGCGCACGCCTGCGCTTCCGCGTTGCTCGGCGTCCTCCAATCACCGTGCACCACCTGGCCTGTGCGGCTTCTCCCGCACGCTCGTGGTCGCGGACCGGCGCGCCCCACTGCCCGGCTGCCACGTGTCCCTAGCGAGGCGCCTACCTCATGCGTGCGCTGGGCCTCTGGCCGGCCGCTAGGCCCGCTGGCCCATCTGGTGCTGGCGTCAGCAGCGATGACGTCAGCGCTGTATAATAAATTGGAGTTTTTTTTGCATCTTTTTCTCCTGAGCTCCAATAAATATGAAATATATATTCATTTCGATCATCTCGACGGGCTCTACGCAGTGGTGCAATCCATCTTGCCATTTGAGATATTTTGTGATAATGATATATTGGGATCTTTCTCAAGCCTATAGTGTGAATTCCTGCATGACAAGTTAAAACACCAAAACTTGTGAAAATAGTTAGTAATAAACCCTACCACTACGTTTGGTGATTATATTTGACATATATTTGGCAGGAATTAACGGTCGAAAGTAGCACTTAAGGACCGTCAACACTCACTTGAATAAGGTGCAAGACATAAGTAGTATATACTAAGTGGATAAGGTATAACTGAGGCATACAATATAAGTATGAATGTATTTCCATTAAGCTCAGAGTATTACAAGTAAGTAAGAGAATACAAGAACTGAACTCTAGAACTTACCAAGACTCCTTTGGAAGCCCTTCAGAAGATCTAATACTATGACTATCACTACTAAGACTAAGACTAATCTTGTAGCAAAGGAGAGCTCTTCTTCTGATGTGTGTTTGAGTACGGTGTCCTTTGCAGGTATTTATAGCATCACATAGGCAGTTGGAGCCGGCCAGAGGTGGTTGTGGCAGTTTGGAGGTGGGCCCAAGTTGGCAGAAGTCCCCAGGTCGGCCGACACTTGGATGCACCGTCTTCAGCATTGCACGGCTCAGATGGACTCTTGATGGCGGTTTACAGGTACTGGTCAAGGGGGGAGCGAAACGGCCGCAGGACCAAGTCGGCCGACCTAGCCAGGTCAGCTGACCTGGTTCCGCCGTCTTTCGGCCCCACTCTTCTCTGGTAGACTGCCATGTGGGTCCTTATGACGGTTCCAGGTGGGTATACTTCGTTTGGGTGCAAATGAGTTGAGTTGTGGGCCCTTCAATCCGTGGGAATGCCACGTGGCTCATCCTCACCCTTGACTTGAACCGACCATGTTCCAACGTCCATGATCATCTCCTAGTGTGCTTCTTGACCTGTGTGGAGAATGGGCTCGATTGGGGTCCAGGCCTGGTCGCCCGACCTAGCTAGGTCGGCCGACCAGGGCCTGTGCCCAATTTCGTCCATCTTTTGCACCGTAATCCCTGTACTCAAATATATTCCAGATATGCATAGTACAACTCTATTTCAATACAAATGTCTAAGTTATGCTTTGATCTTTATTGGTTTTCTGAGCCTATTGACGGTTGGATTTTTGCTATAAGGACCGTAAACAAAGATCCATATTTGCCGCGAAAAATCGTATAACAATATCGGCTTCATGGATCCATTGATGGTAAATCCTGTACTTGTATCTGGTAAGCCACTACAGATGGTGGACAACATATACTTGTACCTGGAGGGACAAAGAAGCAAGAATTACATTCTTTTGCCTTACAATTTTAAGTGAGCGCTTCTCTATATATATGTATAACTTTAAGAATTTGTTCTCAATACTTGTGCATGTAATTGTATATATCTACAGCTTCCACTGGATACTCCTTGTGTTTCTCATACACACCGGTCATATTTTTGTCTTGGACTCAATGCGGAAACCACAAGAGGAATACCAACCAGTTTTAGACCTGATTGACATGGCATGGACGCGTTTCCGTGCAAATGTTTGAGGAAATTTTAAAGAAAAATTGGATGTGAAGACGGACTTTCCGGTATGTGGCTGGAGTACCTGCATATCTCATCATATCACACTAATATATAGTTGTCACGGATAACTTTATTCTTCTTCACTTTCAGTGTGCCAGACAGAAACAGGGGACGAATCTATGCGGATACTACATCTGCCAGTGGATCCACAGCTTTATTTGTCCAAAAAAACCGACTACCGAAGATCTCATGGTACGCAATCAAACAATTCATACTTACATATGATTTTTTATCTCATGGATAATTAGATTAAAATGTTCTCATTTGTGATTAATGCATGGGATGTTTTACAATGAAGAGCTCTCAATGAGAGAAAAAGCAAAAGCTGTTGCGGACCAACTATTTGGATTCATTATGGACCAAGTTATAAATCCAAATGGAGAGTACCACCATGACGGACATGATCTTCCTCAATATCGCTCCCTTTCCGCCCCTTCTTCCAGTTCTGCTCGTCAATTGTAAACAACTTGTGCCCTTCAAAAAAAATTGTAAACAACTTGTGCATATATAACTTCTGTAATATATATATGATAACTTCTGTTATATATATATAGCTGTGATAATTTCAATTGCGTGAAAGATTACGTAAGACATATGATGTGTACGTACACACATAGACGAATTGCATCTAATAAACAAAAACATCAAACATTTTTTTTAAAAAAGAAGAGAACACCCTTTGGTACCGGATGGTAACACCAACCGGTACCAAATGGCCTCCCTCGTAGCATACGTGGCAGGGCCCTTTGGTACCAGTTGGTGTTACCAATCGGTACCAATGGCACTCATAGGTACTAGTTCTGCATCCGGTACCAAAGACCGAAGCCTTTAGTCTGGGTAGCGCGGTACCGGTTGCAGAACTGGTACCTATGAGGGTTACCACCTGGTACTGATAGCGAGTTTTTCAGTAGTGATCTTTATGCATTATTTGGTCAACTAAAATCTGAGCCCTACCGGTGGACACTAGGGGTGTCGCATGGGGCCAGCCTGTAAGCACTCAGACAAGGGGCGCCTTCTGCTGGTTGGGCCAGCCTGACTTCTGGATATGCTCCATCCTAGGCTGCCCCATGTTGGTGCGGCCTGTCCAGCCTCTGGTTGTATCAAGAATCTATCCCCGATAGCGACAAAGACCAAAGGCGATGATAGATTACATATTTCTACAAAGTAGAGTGACGAAGGAGTGTAATGACTCTGCTACTCTCACATCTTTTCATTACACAGTGGTTGAGTTCTACAAAGGGTATAATTGTATAAAAAAGACTTGATAAGCTAGAGGGGCCTCTCACATTAAGATTACGTACATGGAGTGCCCCACTAGCCTGGCCCACGCGGTGACACAGCCATAGCAGCCTGAGCCCTTATCCACTCACCCACGAAGAAAATAAAAGACTCGTATTTCTCCTCTTGTTCTCTGCTACGCTCTTCGCCTTCACCTCACGCCCTTGCTGTCAATCCGCCCCACCGTATCGCCCTCCACCTCGCCAGTGTCGCCACCCCTCATAGGTCACGAATGGATCGGACCCGGTACCAATACTTGCATTGGTACCGGGTCCAATGGTCAATAATTTTGCACGCTCATTGGTACCGGTTGGTGTCACCAACCGGTACCAAAGGCCCCGAGGCTCATTGGTACCGGTTGGTGACACCAACCGGTACCAATGTGACCCCTTTGGTACCGGTTGGTGCCACCAACCGGTACCAATGTGACACCAACCGATACCAAAGGGGCTCTACGTATAAAGGGGCCTTCTTCCTCCCCCAGAACGAGCCATGGCTCATTTCTTCATCCTTCATTGAGCTCGGGTTGGGGGAGCTCATGCCCAAAATTTCCATAACTTTTGGAGATTTTGCAAACCAAGTCCACTAGAAGGTTAGCAACTTCATCCTCTCTCTTTTGACGGTTAGTATGGTCCATTTTATGCTCTATGTTTTGAGTAATTTGTGTTTTGTGGAATGGATTGAAATAAGAGATTTTAGATTTAATTTTCATTTTTATTATGAATTTGTAATAGAGAATCACTATATAGTTAGTTGTTGCATGTGTAGAGATGATGCACAAATTTTTAGACATTGTTTAGATTTTTGGATTATTTGTAGAAACTTTAAATGATTTTCATATTTATGCTTATTATGATTTTTAGATATTATAAATGATATTCATATTTAGGGTTATTAGGATTTTTAGAGATTATAAATGATATTTATATTTAGGCTTATTACGAACTTTAGAATTACATCTTTTTAGAGGCTTCAAATGACGTTGATTTTTAGGGTTATTAGGATTTTTGAGATTATAAATGATATTCTTATTTAGTTAGATTTTAAATTCAATTTTACTTCTCATGGTTGTCAATATCTTGAACTAAACAATTCAACTCTAGGCATGCCTATGATGATATCAAATTTTACCTAGTTTTCTAGCTGGGTAACATATGATGACCTTGAGCTTGAGCTTGTATTGTATAGTTATGCTTCTCATGGTTGTCATCAAGATGTGTCTCATGGTTCCATGCCTACCATGAACCAATTTTTTTACCACCTATAATGTTTCTTATGCTCCAAGTTCAAGGTCAAATGAAAGATAACATATCTGAGGCAAATCACTCCTTTAATTTTTTTTTGAGATGAGCAAAAGTAAGACGTTGATGATTTTGGAATGTGGTTGTCGGCCATCGTGTCCTTGGTTACTGTAGCACCATCCTGCTAGCTCTGAGCGAGAGCCTGTTACATCCATGTCCACAATTGCTACAGTGACCACTCAAATCAACTCTTCTGCACTCTCTTCCCGGTGAAGCAACCGGCTCCATCGGATACTCTCCGCCTCACGTGCCTACAAGGGCTACAAATAGCTGCCCCTGAGGGCCCTGACCTGCTCCAAGCAACAAAACCATCTCTTTAGAATTACATCTTTTTAGAGACTTCAAATGATGTTCCTATTTCAAATGATATTTACATATTTTTCATCGTATTTTGTGAATGATATTTACATACATGAAATGATATTTACATATTTGAAATGATATTTACATAGATGAATCGGCAATGGATGTACAACGTGGATAGACGCTCATCTGACTTCATTAATGGCGTTCATCAATTCCTCGACGCGACAGAGGCTAACTCGACCTCGGGTTTTATATGTTGTCCATGCAAGGTCTGTGAGAATGACAAGGATTATCATATCTTGAAGAAGGTTGTTCACACACACTTGCTTAGGAGTGGTTTCATGCCTAACTATATCTGTTGGACCAAACACGGCGAAGCGGGGATATTCTTTGAAGAAGGTGATGAAGAAGGTGAGGACAACATCTTGGACTTTGCACAATATGGTGCCTTTGCAGATGATACAGCAATGGGCGAGGGTGAAGCAGTTGCAGAAGATGAGGATGATGATGCCTTAGGTGGCATGATCCGTGATGAAGAGAAAGACTGCGAAAGTGTGAAAGAGCGGGAGAGCGGGAGAAAATTAAGCGTTTGTTGGAGGACCACAAAACATTGCTGTACCCAGATTGCAAAGAGGACAAGAAAAAGTTGGGTACCACACTGGAACTGTTGCAATGGAAGGCAACTAATGGCTTGTCTGACAAAGGTTTTGGAGAGATATTGAAAATGATAAAGAAGATGCTTCCAGAGGGCAACACATTGCCCGAAACACATACGAAGCAAGAAAAATCGTTTGCCCTCTAGGACTGGAAGTACAAAAGATGCACGCATGTCCCAATGATTGTATCCTTTATTGGGGCAAGGCGTACGAATCATTGGATGCCTGTCCGGTTTGCAATTGTCCGCGGTATAAAATCAGGCGAGATGACCCTGGTGATGTTGAGGGAGAGCCCCCCAAGAAGAGAGTCCCTGCCAAGGTGATGTGGTATTTCCCTATAATACAACGTCTGAAGCGTTTGTTCAGAAACAAAGAGCGTGCTAAATTGATGCGGTGGCACAAAGAGGATCGGAGGGAAGACAATATGTTGAGACACCCCGCTGATGGGTCCCAATGAAGAAAAATCGACAGAGCGTTCCCAGACTTCGCAGAAGATACAAGGAACATAAGATTTGGTTTGAGTACGGATGGTATGAATCCTTTCGGTGATATGAGCAGTAGCCACAGCACTTGGCCCATGACTCTTTGTATGTACAACCTTCCTCCGTGGATGTGCATAAAGCGGAAGTTCATTATGATGCCAGTGCTAATCCAAGGGCCAAAGCAGCCTGACAACTACATTGATGTGTATCTAAGGCCACTGATTGAGGACCTTTTGTTGTTGTGGGGTAAAGATGGTGTAAAGGCGTGGGATGAGCACAAGCAAGAGGAATTTAACCTACGAGCATTACTGTTCATGACCATCAATGATTGGCCTGCACTTGGTAACCTGTTGGGACAGTCAAACAAGGGATACAAAGCATGCACACATTGCCTAGAACACACCGACTGCATTTACCTGAAACATTGTAGAAAGTGTGTGTATATGGGCCATCGTCGATTTCTTTCTGAGAAACATCCGCTAGGAAAGAAAGGAAAGCATTTTGAGGCGAAAAGTCATAGCAAACCAAGGCATCAAGATGGAAAATATGTATTTGCTATGGTAAAAGATGTGAAGGTGGTCTTTGGGAAGGGACATGACAGCCAGCCAGCGGCAAGTGAAAATGGAAAGGCACCCATGTGGAAGAAAAAAGTCAATATTCTGGGACCTACCATATTGGGAGGTCTTAGATATCCGCCACGCAATTGATATGATGCACCTGACCAAAAATCTTTGTGTAAACGTGCTAGGGTTCCTTGGTACTTATGGAAAGTCAAAAGATACGCTTGAAGCACGACAGGACCTGAAACGTATGAAACAACGAGATCCCCTGCATCCTGAGAAAAGAGAGAAAGGGCGATGGAACTTATGTCCTGCTAGCTACACTCTAAGCAAGGAGGAGAAGACCAGCATGTTTGATTGCTTGAACAGTATTAAGGTCCCGTCCGGCTACTCATCGAATGTAAAGAGTCTGATAAATATGAAAGAGAAGAAATTCGTACACCTCAAGTCCCATGACTGCCATGTGCTACTCACACAATTGCTTCCGGTGGCGCTGAGGGGAATACTACCCGTTAATGTCCGAACAACTATTGTGAAGCTATGCGCCTTCCTCAATGCAATCGACCAGAAGGCAATCGATCCCAGTAATCTAGCAAAGCTGCAGGATGATGTGGCCCAAAGCCTTGTCAGCCTTGAGATGATATTTCCTCCATCTTTCTTTAATATTATGATGCATCTCCTGGTCCATGTTGTCAAAGAGATTGGTATTCTTGGTCCTGTATTCCTACACAATATGTATCCTTTTGAGAGGCTCATAGCTATTCTAAAGAAATATGTTCATAACCGTTCTCTTCTAGAAGGATGCATCACCAAGGGATACAGAACAGAGGAGGTCATTGAGTTCTGTGTTGACTATATCCCCGAACTGAAACCGATTGGGCTACCTGAGTCACGCCATGAGGGGAGACTACTTGGAAAGGGCACGTTAGGAAGGAAACAAACAAGGTGTAGCGACTACGATTTATTCATGAAAGCCCATTACACTGTATTGCAGTCATCAACCATGGTGGCTCCTTACATCCAGGAGCACAAGACTATAATATGCTACCAAAATCCAAGAAAGTCTAACAAGTGGATTACACACCATCACATAGAAACTTTCGCTGGTTGGTTGTGACAAAAGCTCATGGGTAACGAGACAATACATACACAGCTGGCGTATTTGGCAAGGGGACCATCATCCTCATTCTTGACGTTCCAAGGCTATGACATAAATGGGTATACATTTTACAAGAGAGCCCAAGACGACAAAAGCACCAACCAAAATAGTGGTGTCTGTATAGATGCCTATGACAACAAAGGGAACAGGGACTCATATTATGGCCAGGTAGAGGAGATCTGGGAACTAGATTATGGACCTTTGAAAATACCACTTTTTTGGTGCAAATGGGTGAAACTTACAAGTGGAGGTGTTACTATAGACCGCTACGGCATGACAACTGTGGATCTCAACAAAATTGGGTATGTAGACGAACCATTTGTGCTCGCCAAGGATGTGCATCAAGTGTTTTATGTGAAGAACGTGTCCACCAAACCCAAGACGGGGACTCTGCAAACAAACAACTCCGAACTTTATCCAAAATGGCACATAGTTCTCACGGGGAAAAGAAAAATCGTGGGTGTCGAGGACGTC
Organism: Alloteropsis semialata; assembly: GCA_004135705.1. Lineage (NCBI taxonomy): Eukaryota > Viridiplantae > Streptophyta > Magnoliopsida > Poales > Poaceae > Alloteropsis > Alloteropsis semialata. Next base: position 30,284,500 of record CM014275.1, read on the forward strand.
ATCGATGAAGATGATTATAATAGGTGTGACGAGGTGTCTCCGTTCAGTGTGGAGGTTGACACAAGCATCCTGTTGGCCAATGAAGATGCTCCTTATGCTCGCAATGATCATAACAAAGGCACTCTTGTAAAGAAAACATTTATTGTTGTTCAAGCATAATGTTGTACTTATGTTGAAGCATGATGATGCTATGTAATTCTAATTATGTTGTAGCGTTATGGTATGTAATGTAAAAGAGTTAATATAAATTACTAAATAGTAATATGAATCTAGAATAGTTTCTTATGCTTCTTGATTAACCAAATTTGATTTTGTCTTATGCTTCTTGATAAGTATTTACTAGTTTTGTTAAATTGACTTGTAATATATTGCGGTTTATTTTGGTTATTTTGGTTAGTATCATGCCGAGACAGCGTCAGGCAGCTAGACGTGGTGGCTATGTTACTAATATGCCACCTACCATCCCGATTCGAGAGGCTCACGAGCCTGGATGGTCGACAACACAACAAGTTGATCATGTCCCAATTCCCACACCTCAGCAACTTCGCTACAATATGGTAATATAGATAATCCTCTGCAAGTTGCATTTGAATGTAATCACTATGTCACTAAGAATAGAAATTATTAATAATGCAGATCATTAATCCAATTACATGGCTAAAAGATGCAAACATCGGTCAATCAAGTCCTTTGGTATTAAGAGAAAATGTGACCGAAAATATTGGTAGGGTTATGATCTCTGTTAGCATTCAACAAAATGCCACCCGTGACCCAAATCCTGGTGACATGGTTATTATCCACGTTCATTCTGGCACGTGGCAGCAAGACCATGTGGCCTCGTGTGATGCTGTGAGGCAAGCATTAGCCCAAATAGAAAGTCAAACTGGCCATGTTTTCCCGGACTACAGCTACTTCAAGTTGAAAGCTCTCGAGACGGGTGAGCCAAACGTGACACAGATGCCTAAAAGGATTAGTCCTTCATATGAATCGATTTATGTAAGTTAGTTTTATTTTTAGTTATGTAATTATATTAAAATTTAACTATCTTTATCTGTAACAATATGTTTTATTAATCTTATTGTAGGATGACTACTACTATGGATTCATGCATGCGTGTTCTGGTCTACGTGCAGTCCTTTATCAAGTCCTTGGAAACTTAGGGTATGCACACACGACGCCAGGGACTTATCGAGTTAATGGTGGTTTCCAAGCTAATATAACCTTGAGTCATGCCAATGCTGCTGAGATCACAATTTATGGAGAGGTCTTGGATTCACGTTACAAGGCACAGGATAGTGCATACATATATGCACTTGATTATGTCGACAGGTTCCTAGGCATCGAGATTATCGATATAAACTATCCTTTCTATCTCATGAAGAAGCATGGCGTGCAGGGACCCTGATTATTGCTGTTCAAGCATAATGTTGTACTTATGTTGAAGCATGATGATGCTATGTAATTCTAATTATGTTGAAGCATTATGGTATGTAATGTAAAGGAGTTAATATATATTACTAAATAGTAATATGAATCTAGAATAGTAAAGGAGTTAATATATATTACTAAATAGTAATATGAATCTAGAATAGTAAAAGAGTTAATATATATTACTAATATCAAAGGAGTTAATATATATTACTAAATAGTAATATGAATCTAGATTTACATTATTTCATATATCATTATAAGAAAAATAATACTTGTTAGTTGATGTATACTTTGTTATTTCATGTATAGGAAATTGAAAGATTATTATAAGAAAGAGTATATACTAAAAAGATAAAAAGGAAGAAAGATGTGGCGGGAAGCAAAATTGGAACCCCTTTGGTACCAGGTGATGACACCACCTGACGATGGTCTGAATTAGGGGTACCCAATCAAGTCCTTAATCCGGGTCCTCACAATAATCCACCCCTCAAAAGCAAAAGCCGAAGATCCAATGCAAAGCGAACACCCCATACCCCGACGACTCGGAAGCCATCCGACGAGTCTCCGATTCGCCCAAGGAGTTCTCCGCCTCCGAGGAGCTTCGCGATTCGCCCGAGGAGTTCTCCGCCTCCGAGTGGCTTCGCGATTCGCCCGAGGAGTTCTCCGCCTCCGAGGAGTTCTCCGCCCCCGAAGGGCTCTCCGATTCGCCCGGGGAGTTCTCCGCCTCCGAGGAGTCTCCAACTCTCCGGGTAAAACTACCCGGCCACGTCTCCGCCCATCCAGCGCCGTACCCACTTGGTACCCGCCGCGTCAGAGCATGATGGGCGTCCGTCCTTCGCCACGGCAGCCACAGTGGCACCCGTCTCATCCAAACAGGAACGCTACAGTCCTGAGAGGAATGCATGCGCTACACCAGGCGTCCAAGGACGATCCCAGGCGTCCATGGACGACACCTGGAACCCGAAGAGGACACCTGGAGTACCCAAAGGCCTCGAGCGAGTCAACCACGACCCGGGAACTACCCGGGAGCTTACCCGAGAAGACATCTACACCAACCACCCGGGATGTACGATCCCGGGTCCGGCGGGACGCCCACTCCGTCAACACCTGCTCCCTGTACGGCTCGGCGCGCGACACAAGCTAAAGGCCTCGGGGCAGTAACTCCCCTTGTAATTTTCTTTCTTTCTTACCCCCCACTCCCTTCTCTCCTTGAGACTATAAAAGGGGACAAGGGGACATCAGTGGGGGGACAGACCGACATCAGTCGAACATTCGGACACAGCACGAACAGCACACTCGCTCGCACAGCTCCGGGACCTGGGACCCTCTCCCTCTCCCGACCAGTTTGTACCCCCTACTACAGACTTTGGACTTGAGAACATCGGCACACACTGGACGTAGGGTATTACTCTCCGGAGGCCCGAACCAGTCTAAAAACCCCCTGTCTCTTGAGTCACCATCCGGGCCCCGACGCGCGATCGTAGAAATTTACTTGCCGGCGGTAGAGAACCCCGACAGTTGGCGCGCCAGGTAGGGGCTTTTCGCGTGTCACGACGCTTCACCAGGGCTCGGATGGCCCACAGCAGCGCCTCGCTGGCGCCCGGCGATCACCTGCGGTTCGGCTCCCTCGACTTCGTCTTCGGCAAGTCGGTGGAGCCCATCATCGGGGCAACTTTCGTGCGCCCCAAGCTTGCCCGCGACGACGACAAGACGTTCCACGACAAAGGGCCCAAGCCCTCCCACGCCACGACGGGAGCCACCGCCTACGTCCTCGACCTTCTCGGTGGGGACCTGGCGGCCGCCCTGGGACGGAGCCCGTCCCAGGAACGCTTCCGCAACATCTCCTACATGATCACCAACCTCGCCCTCCAGGTTGGAGGGCAGGAGCAGCTCCCCTGGGACGAGTTCATCGACTGCTACAATGCCATGTACCCGGAGGGGCAGCCAGGCCTGCCGAGCGACCCGGCGGCCACCCCGACACCGGCGGAGTCCGACCCCTGCGTCTTGCCAACTGCCAAAAGCACGGTGAGCGAGCAAAGACCGCGCCCGCGGTTGACGTGGGTTCCGCCGAACTTCGACCCTTCTCGGGAATGCTTCATGTGTCACACCCCCGATGGGGATGTGCAGTCTGCCAGCAGTTCGACGAGGGATGGCGCCCCCGCGGCGCCACCTGCCAATGCCCCTGCGGCTCCGCCTGCCCGAGCCCCAGCGGCTCCGCCTGCCAACGCCCCTGCGGCACCACCGCCCAACGTCCCGGCGGATGATGCCCGGCGGGTCAGGCTACAGGAGCTCGATGAGGCCCGGCGTCAGATCGAGGCAGAACGCCAGCAGCTCAACCGCGAGCTCGGGAGAAACGCGGACGGAGGAGCCGCCCGCGCACGAGCCCGGGACGTGCAACAGCGCATCGTCAACGACGATGGCAACGCCAACGACGCGCCGGTCTTCAACCGGGCGTCCCAGAACCTTGCAGCGGCTGCTGTCCTACTCCGGGAGCACCCTGAACCAGCGGCGCCCGAAGATCGAAGGTTCCACCAGCAGCTCCGCGCGCTCCTGGAAACCGCAGCAGTTCAACAGGCGGAAAGCTCCGCCTCACGCCAGCGAGCTCCCCGGGAGCCCGATCATTCCGTGCAGCATCATGGGGCCACGACCGACGGAGGCGCCAGACGACGGGACGAGCACCATCAGCACCGCCCACGACGAGCCTACAACAGGCGGCGCGGGGGCCGCTACGACAGCGGCGAGGACCGGAGCAGGAGTGCGTCACCCGACCCGAGGGGGCCGCGTGCCTTTGGACCCCGCGTCCTTGGCGCTCAGGTTCCTCCGCGCTTCCGGGCTCCCACGACGGTGCCCAAGTACGACGGGGACACAAACCCCAGCGTCTGGCTGGAGGACTACCGGCTCGCGTGCCATGCGGGGGGAGCGCAAGACGACTACTTCATCATCAAAAGCCTCCCCCTCTACCTCGCCGACTCGGCTCGGACATGGCTGGAGCATCTCCCTGCAGGCAAGATCGACAGCTGGGCGCAGTTGCGTGATGCCTTCATTGGCAACTTCCAGGGCACCTACACTCGTCCCGGGAATCCCTGGGACCTCCGCAACTGCCTCCAGGCAGAGGACGAGACCCTGCGCGACTACATCAAGCGCTTCTCCAAGCGCTGCACCGAGCTGCCAAACACTGCCGACACCGACGTCGTCTCCGCGTTCCGGTTCGGAACCACCTGCGCGACCCTCATTCATGAGTTAGGGCGCAGGAAGCCACGAACCATCCGGGAGCTCCTCGACATCGCCACCGACTACGCCGATGGGGAGGACGCCGTCGCTGCAACCCTTGATCGGCCTCAGGGCAAGGGCAAGCAGTCGGAGGCGGTTGACGAGGGCACCTCCGCCCGACCCGACAAGAAGAAAAGGAAGGACAAGCGGAGGCGCGATGGTCGCATGGTAGCAGCGGCCGAGCGGAAGGCCACAAAACCCAAAGGGAACCCGGCGCCAAAGGACCACTTCGAGAAGCTCCTCGAGGCGCCCTGCACCAACCACGAGGGCCCCGTTAAGCACGCCCTGAAGGATTGCAAGCTCATGAAGAGCTTCCTCGCCGGCACCCTGAAGAAGAAACCATACGGGGACCGAGACGGGGCCGGAGGCCCGAACGACGACGATGGCTACCCCAGGGAGGACGGCGCGGTCCTGATGATCGTTGGGGGGTCGGCGGCCTGCCCCTCGAAGCGCGACGAGAAGTTAATCCGACGAGAAGTTTTTCATACAGAGCCCGCAGTGCCCTCCTACCTAAAATGGTCTGAGGCTCCGATCACCTTTGATCGCTCCGATCATCCCGACCATGTCCCACAACCCGGAAGGTACCCGCTCGTGGTTGCTCCTCTCTTTGGGACGAAACGCGTCCACAAGGTGTTGATGGACGGCGGGAGCGGCCTCAACATTCTCTACGCCGACACCCTCGATGAGATGGGGATCTCGCGCTCCCAGCTTCGGCCATCCACGGCACCATTCCATGGGGTCGTCCCCGGGGTGGACGCAATACCGCTCGGGCAGATCGACCTGCCCGTAACGTTCGGGACTCCACGGAACTTCCGCAGAGAAACCCTCACTTTCGAAGTGGTGGGATTTCCTGGGACGTATCACGCCATCCTCGGGAGGCCTGCATACGCAAAGTTCATGGCTGTCCCGAACTACACGTATCTCAAACTGAAGATCCCCGGACCCAAAGGCGTCATCACCGTGGGGACTTCATTTGAGCATGCGTTCGCCTGCGAAACCGAGTGCTTCCAATTCGCGGAGGCGCTCGTCCAGTCCAAGAGGCTCGCCGCTGAGCCTTCACCCAGGGACCCGGATATCCCCGAGACCTCCAAGCGTGCTGCGTGCTCCTTTGAGCCGGCCAAGGACGTCAAGGAGGTTGCCGTGGCCGACGATGGCCGCACCCTCCGTATCGGGACGGCGCTCGATCCTAAATAGGAAAGCGCGCTCGTCGACTTTCTTCGCGCAAACCTCGATGTGTTTGCATGGAAAGCCCTCGGACATGCCGGGGATTCCAAGGGAAGTCGCCGAGCACAAACTTGATATCAAGCCTGGCGCTCGACCCGTCAAACAGAGGCTCCGACGCTACGACGACGACAAGTACAAAGCCATCGGCGAAGAGCTCAAAAAGCTCCTCAGCGCCGGCTTCATTAGGGAGGTATACCACCCCGAGTGGTTGGCTAACCCCGTCCTTGTAAAAAAGAAGAATGGGAAATGGAGGATGTGTGTTGACTACACTGGCCTTAACAAGGCATGTCCAAAAGACTCTTTCCCTCTTCCACGCATAGATCAGGTGGTCGACTCCACCGCGGGGTGCGAAACCCTTTGCTTTCTTGATGCGTACTCCGGGTACCATCAGATCGCGATGAGCCTAGCCGACCAGCTCGCAACATCGTTTATCACGCCTTACGGCACCTACTGCTATTCGTCTATGCCATTCGGGCTGAAAAACGCGGGCGCCACGTTCCAAAGATGCATGCGACGCGTCTTTGGCGACTTAATCGGCCGACTGGTCGAGGCGTACGTTGACGATATAGTAGTAAAATCCAAGCGCACTGGCGACTTAGTCTCCGACCTCGCAGCTGTCTTTGAGAAGCTCCGGCTGAACAAAGTAAAGCTCAACCCTGAGAAATGCGTTTTCGGGGTCCCGAGAGGCATGCTCCTCGGCTTTATCGTATCGGAACGAGGCATCGAAGCCAACCCCGAGAAGATAACCGCCATCACCGACATGGGGCCGATCCAGAATATAAAGGGGGTCCAACGCGTCACGGGATGCTTGGCCGCACTCAGCCGTTTCATCGCCCGACTCGGAGAACGGAGCCTGCCCTTGTACCGACTGCTCAAAAAGTCGGACCACTTCGTCTGGAACGACGAGGCGCAGCAGGCCCTTGATTCGCTCAAGCAATCACTCAAGAACCCACCGATCCTGACCGCTCCGGCGGAAGGAGAGCCCATGCTGCTCTACATCGCGGCAACCACCCATGTGGTAAGCACCGCCCTCGTCGTCGAGCGAAACGAGCCCGAGAAGATCCAAAAGGTGCAACGCCCCGTTTACTTCATCAGCGAGGTCCTGTCCGACACAAAGGTACGATATCCCCAGATCCAAAAACTCGCCTACGCCGTCCTCATTACTAGGCGGAAGCTCCGGCACTACTTCGACGCCCACCCCATCACGGTGGTGTCAAGGTATCCACTCGGCGAAGTGATCCAGAACCCCGAGGCCGACGGGAGGATAGCCAAGTGGGCGCTCGAGTTGATGGGGAAGAACATCACCTACGCACCTCGGGACGCCATCAAGTCACAAGCGTTGGTCGACTTCATCGCCGAGTGGACTGAGGCCCAAACTCCCCCGACCTCCGTCGAGCACGAGACTTGGGTCATGTACTTCGACGGATCGCTAATGAAGGAAGGAGCAGGTGTCGGCCTGGTCTTTGTCTCGCCTCTGGGCGTGCGCATGGAATACATGGTTCAGCTGCACTTCTCGGCCTCCAACAACGCCGCCGAGTACGAGGCCCTCATCAACGGACTCCGAATCGCCCTCGAGCTAGGCATACGGCGCCTCGAGATCCGAGGAGACTCGGAGTTGGTCGTCGATCAAGTGATGAAGGAGTCAAGCTGCGTCAGCCCCAAGATGGCCGCCTACTGCCGGGCGGTCCGCGAGCTCGAAGACAAGTTCCTCGGCCTCGAGCTCAAGCACGTCCAACGACGATACAACGAGGCGGCCGACACCCTCGCCAAGGCGGCCTCCAACCGGAAGCCCGTCCCCCATGGAGTGTTCGCCAAGGACCAGCACGCCCCCTCCATCCGGCTCGACGACGAGCCACCCGAGCCTCCAGTGCAAGAGGAGGTAGAAGTGATGGAGATAGACGCAGCGCCCGAGCTCAACCTCGAGGATCCCGACTGGAGAATCCCGCTACTCGAGTGGATCGTGCAGGGTAAGCTCCCACCCGACCCGACCGAGGCTCGGCGGACCGCGCGCTGGGCCAAAACTTTTACGCTCATTGAGGGAGAGCTTTACCGGCGAGGCACCTTTGGCATCCTAATGCGCTGCATTCCGATCGACCAAGGCAAGGAATTGCTAAGGGACATCCATGCAGGAGCATGTGGGCACCATGCCGCGCCAAAGACACTTGTCGGGAAAGCTTTCCGTCAAGGGTTCTACTGGCCAACCGCACTGGCCAATGCCAAGGACATCGTGCGCAGATGCGAAGGCTGTCAGTTCTATGCAAGGCAAACTCACCTCCCGGCGCAAGCCCTGCAGACCATCCCCATCACTTGGCCCTTTGCCGTATGGGGTTTGGATTTAGTCGGGCCACTGAAGAAAGCACCCGGGGGCTTCACACACCTCCTCGTCGCCGTCGACAAGTTCTCCAAATGGATCGAGGCAAGGCCCATCAGGCGGGTTCGCTCGCAAGAAGCTGTCCAGTTCTTCACCGACATCATCTACCGCTTCGGGGTCCCGAACGTAATCATCACCGACAACGGCACTCAGTTCACGGGTAAAAAGTTTCTCAACTTTTGCGACGACAACAACATTCGAGTGGACTGGGCCGCCGTCAGCCACCCCAAAACCAACGGACAGGTAGAGAGAGCCAATGGCATGATCTTGCAAGGACTGAAGCCACGAATCTTCAAACGCCTCGAGAAGTTCAAGGCAAGGTGGGTTGCGGAGCTCCCGTCGGTCCTCTGGAGCCTACGAACCACTCCAAGTCGAGCCACGGGCTGCACGCCCTTCTTCATGGTGCACGGATCCGAGGCGGTCCTCCCAACTGACCTCGACTACGGCAGCCCAAGGGTCCGCGCCTACGACGACGAAGGAAATCAAGCCTCCTTGGAAGACGCCATCGACCAGCTGGATGAAGCGCGCAGCGTCGCACTACTCCACTCGGCCAAGTACCAGCAGGCCCTACGACGATACCACGACCGCAACATCCGAAGCCGGGCCTTTCAAGTCGGCGACCTCGTCCTCCGACGAGTCCAGAGCAACCACGGCCGCCACAAGCTGTCGCCGCCTTGGGAAGGCCCCTACATCGTCGACCAAGTCCTCCGCCTGGGGACTTTCAAGCTCAAGGACGCGGACGGCCAAGTCCTCACGAACGCTTGGAACATAGAACAGCTACGCCGCTTTTACCCTTAAAAAGTATCTGTACTTTGTCATTCGCTCGCGGTAATAAAAATGCTTTTCCGTTCCGAGTACTTTACGAACCTGCAGTCGTTTCCCGAGACGCCCTCCGTGCCCTCTGAGATAAGAGGCGAGTGGCCCTTTCCCCGCGTAGGGTCGAATGCTCTCGACAACCGACACGGTAAGTACCTACTACGGCCTGTCGACCGCCAGGGGTTCGAAGGCTGGCCCGTCGAAGGGTTCGACAGCCGCCCCCAGGCACCCCGAGCGAGGGGCAGCTAGGGATGGGTCCCAGCGGCCAGTACCCGGGCGCACGAGCATCATGGGCATCCCGAACTGCGTTCGAGTCTTGATGGAAAGTAAGATCATGGTTTTTCCTCCGAACGGAAAGGCAAAGAGCCGCCAGGTCCGGTCGAACGGACCCGGTAACTAGATGATCTCGCCACCAAGAATTTGAAGCTGGTCACCAGCTGATCCGATCGGAACCCGTCGAGCGGGATGCCGTGGCTTCACTCGAATTGACCCGTTATCAGCTCACACGGACACCGCATTTTCGGCCAACGAGGCAAAAATACGGCACGGTCCGGCCCCTCCACCTCTTGCGAAAAAGGTGCATGAGGGGTAACGATGTAAGGAGAAACAGGCCTCTCCACCAGCACCCTGCACCGCGTGGGGTCCCAGGTCACGAAACAAGGCCTGTAAGAAGCCGCGCCGCGACAAAACAAGGCCGAGGATGAGCCCGAGAAGTCTCCACCTCGCCCGACGAGTCCCCGCCCCTCCCGAAGAACCTCACACTCCCCTGCGGGCTCGCACAGCTACGTCGCTCTACCCTTAAAAGTACCTGTACTTTTCAATTCGCGAGAATAATCAAAGTACTGCGCTGTTCCGAGTACTTCGTTCGCGCACGGTCGTTTTCCGAAATGTACCTTGCGAGTTCCCAAAGCTAAGCGGCGGGCAACCCCTTCCATGTGCGGGATCGCCCACCGCTCGGGGGCTCCACCCGGGGCCCGGTGCCCCTCCTTTTTTCGCAAAACTCGACAATTGATCGCTCTCGCGCGCGATCAAGCGGTATACTTTTGCGTTTGCGAGAAAAGAACGTCAGCTCGAGGAGCTTCGTGACCACGCTTGTCCAAGTTTCCGAGTGCTCACGCCCCTGCGGCTACGGCGCTAACTTGCGGGCAAATTCCAAGCCCTCGGGCCGACGTCTTTTTCCCGAGAAGCAAGAAAGGAACCGCCTCGACCAGTTGTTACTTTCAGCACTTTGATCTGCTGCTTGTCATTTTTCGAATCTTCCGAAACTACTCGGGGGCTGCGAGTCCGAGTGCCCAATTTCCCGAGTTCCTACGCCCCGGCGGCTACGGAACAGAGTCCGACGGGCAGGACCCCGCGTCTTTTCATCTCGACCCCCGACCCCCAAAAGCATTCGAAAGAAAATGAAAATGGCAAACAATGGATAAAACACGAGTTTTCTGAGCAACAACGATTGCCCTTTAAAAGGGAGCTTTGTTCATTGCACAACAAAATGACTAACTCCTTTACATCTATCCTACTCCCGACCAAGATCTTTCAGGGCGGCGGTCAGCACCTTGTCGGCAAACGAGGAGGATTCGGCTTCAATCTCGTCATACTCAGCATCCTCGTAGCCGGGGGCCCACCCGCCTTGCAGAGCTTCCCGATCCATGGTCGGGTAGTGCGACAAGAACATGGCAACGATCCTTCGCGCCACGTTGCGAGCAAGATCTGCGGCCTGCGCCCGAGTCCTCCCTGTGACAAGGGCAAGGCGATCCACCAAAGATGGGCCGCCGCTGACGTCGAGCTCCTCGAACAGGTGCTCGACCGCCTGGACCAAAGCCTGATGGACCTCGGACTTCTTCTCGAGGGCCCTCTGGCTCTGCTCGCCCGCCTCCCTGGACCTCCGAAGGTCCTCGACAACCCCTGCAGGCAACTCTTCGTCAGCATCATTCGGCAGGGAGGAAAACAAGAAGAAGGACGAGCGGAAACACGACACTTACTGGTCATCTCCGCCTTCAGCTCGTGACCAAGCTGCACCAGCTCCTGGTTGGCAGCAAAGGCCTTGGCCACCTCGCGCTTCTCGGCCTCGAGCTTGGCCTCCAGGTCAGCCTTCCCCTTCCGCAGGGCTGCATTGGCAGGAAAACCTAAGCAAACGCGCCGCCACGCAAGGAGAGCGGAAAGAAACCGCCCGACAAGAAACGGGGAGGGATAACTTACCAAGGATCTCCTCCTCCCGCTTCCGGGCGATCTCCTCGAGGCGGGCCCCCTCTTCCTCGGCCGCCGTCAGCTTTCCGGCCAGCTCGACCAACTGGTTGTTGGCCGTCTTGAGGTCGAGGTCGCGGTGCTGGACGTCTATCTGAAGGTCCACCACCTTCGCCTTCAGCTCCTCGACCTCCCGCACGGCGGCAGCCTTTTCCCGATTGGAGGCGTCGGCGGCCGTCAGCGCCTCCATCACGGTCCTCTCGGCCTCATCCACCTTCGCCTCGAGGGTGGCCTTTTCCTCTGCGGCATCCTCGATCGCCTCCTCCCTGGCCTCCCGGGCCTCGGCCAGCTGGGCCTCAAGCTGCTCCTTCTCGGCCTTCAGCTGCTGCACGGCGTGCCAAAGCCCGGACTCCCGGCGAAGGAACGCCGACTTCTCGGCACTGCGCTCCATGATTTTCTGAACGGAAACAAAAACAAGAGCGGTAAGACATACCCCAAAACGGCGCCAACACTAGAAGAACGAAGCCCAGGAACTCACCCGGGAAGGCCCAATAATCATCTTATTGAAGACCTCCTTCATACTATTGAGGCCCTCGGCGAGAAGTTGGCGCTGCTCCCTCTCCGCTGTGTCGTCCAGCTCGAAGATGGGATCCGCCGGGTTCTGACGGTCGTACCACAGCAACCGACCCTCACACGGAAGGTTCGGGTTGTTTTCAATTGGTACGATGGCGTCGAAACGACGATCCATCGTCATCATCCCCGGCGTCTCCCGGAGGAAGCCCAGGCCCTCGCTCGAAGGGCTCGAAGGTCTCGGGGACTCCACGACCGGCCCCCTGCTGCACTCGCCGACGACCCTCCGCGAGCTACCCTCCGGCAAGTCCTCGAGCACGACGACCTCCGGGGGAAGCGACCCGGAGGGCTCGGGGGCTGCAGCGGCTGCCGGGATGGCAGTATCTTGAGGGGCGCCGGATGTCCCCGCCTCTGCCTCCTGGGGGCCAGCCGTAGCCCCCGGGGAGGCAGCAATCCCGCGGCCATCTTCCCCGGCCGCGTCGCCGGACGTGGCGACCTCCCCCGCTCCAGGGTGGGCCACCTCCTCCCGAGGAGAAGGCAGAGCCGCCTCCCCAGCTCCTCGGCCAGCTCGGCTTGGAGCGCCGCCACGGCCGCCTCCGTGGGGACGGTCTGTGCAAAGGCTAGGCCCGTTGGGAGTGCGTCTCCCGGGCTGTCGCCGTCCCCTTCTGGCACCTTCTCCTCCACAGAGGGCGCCACCCTCCGCGTCTCCACCTCGGCCCGCTCCACCACGGGCTCCAACGTCGCCTTCTCGGCCGGCTCCGCCGCCGGCTCCGGCGTCACCTTTTCGGCCTGCTTCGTCGCGGGCCTCGGCGTCGGCGCCACCAAGCGTAGCGCCTTCTTCGGCGCCACCTCGAGCGGAGTGTCGGCCCGACTGGTTCATCACAAGTCAGGGAATCCGGCTGAGAAAAATGGTAACTACAAGAAAAAACCGAAACCACTCGAGAAACACAGATCATCACTCACCTCGACGAGATGGTCCGTGTCCGCTTGAATCCCGTCGGCGCCGGGGCCTTCGGGGATGCGGGCCTCTTGGATCCCGCGTGCGTCGTCGGGGCGGGGGCCACGGGCGCGGTTGCGGCGTCCCTGCCCGAGTGGGACACCGCCCGACCAGACGAGCCTCCTCCCTCGACCGGTGACGGGTCCGGCCGCCTCGTCGTGACCCTCACCGGGGCGGGAGGGGCCTGCGCATCCACCGCGGGCGTCCGGGGCGCAACCCGCACTTCGCTTTGCACCCGCGCCGTTTGGGGGGCCGACGGCGGCCGCCTATCGTCCCGCGGCGCGGGCCTGTTGGGGGAGCGCGGCGCCCCCGAGGACGAACCCCCCTTATGGGCGCGCTCCGACAGGTCCCGGCTCCGGCTCCTCTCCCGACGAGGGACCGGCTCCCATCGGGAACTCCTCCCCTCCTCGGGCACGCGACGGGAGGACGGAGGCGTGCGGCTGCGCCTCTCGCGCCGGCTTTCCTCGGAAGACCGCCGATGACGGTCCGACCGGGAGCTTTCGCTCCTCCCTGCGTCCGGCGGTGGCGGCCCCCCTCTCCCGCTCGACCCCGGACGCTGCGCCGAGGACGAGGCGGTCATCGCCGCGACCGCCTTGAGCTTCTGAGGAGGCGCGTCGCCGTCGCTCTCCTCATCACTATCACTCCCCGAGTCGTCCTCCGCGGGCTCTGACTCGGGGTCCTCGTCCTCGGAGACCTCCTCCTCTCCCCTCCTCCTCCTCGACCGCTCAGCGTTTCTCTCACGCTTGGCGATCTCTTTCTTCTTCCACGCCTCCCGGCGGTCTTTCCTCGCCTTGGCCCGTTCGGCCTCGGCCCGGTTCTTCGCCTTGTCCTCGGGAAGCGGCGGCCGGGAGTAGGAGCAGTTAAGGCCCCTCATCTGAAAGAACTCGGCATCAGCCAACTAAAACCACTCGGGGATTCAAGGTGGATGAAGGAAACCTTACCAGAGCCCGAGTGCGGGTGTTCGGGAGCATGGGGAGAAGGCCCGGGGGAGGATATGCGTCGTGGCCCTTCCCCATCGCAGCCGTGACCCGGCGCTCCACCTCGGCCTCCGAATGCAAGGGGATCATTGTCACGGTCCCCACGAAGGGGGCCCTCTCCGGAGTCATCTGCCAAATGGGGAGGGCGCGCCGCCTCAGCGGCACGATACCTCTCGAGAGGTACCCCCCGAGGACTTCCGCCGTAGACACCCTCGCGTCGCGGAGTCGCGCGAGGGCCTCCCAGATGTTCCCGAGGAGCTTCTCCTGCCTATTCTTCTCGGGCCCGTACGCCCACTCGTCGGGCGCCTTCTCGAAGGTCTTTCCGGTGTACTCCGGCAGGGGGTTCATGCTGTCGTTCTTCAGGTAGAACCACATCGGGTGCCAGCCCTTGTTCGAGCTGATCAGGGTCCCCGAGATGTAGCCCTTCGACCGCCCCTGCTTCGCCTTCAGTACGGCGCAACCGATTGTCGCGGGGGCTCCGCCCTCTGCGGAGTGCAGCGAGAACTTGAAGAAGTATCTGAAGAGGTCCCAGTGGGCCTCCATCCCCAAGTACCCCTCGCAGAGGGCCACGAACAACGCCATCTGTTGAACCCCGTTGGGGTTGAGGTGGTGAAGCTCCAGCCCGTACTCGTTGAGCACGGCGCGGATGAACCTTCCGGCGGGGACGGAGAACCCGCGCTCGTGGAAGGCAACGAACGAGACGACGTATCCCTGCGGCGGTCGGGGATAGTCTTCCACGCCCGGAACCTTCCACTCCTCGGCCTCCGTCAATGGCGGAAGCAGCCCTTCCGCCACGAGGCCCTCCAGCTGCCGGAGCGAGACGCGCGAGCGCTCCCAGGTCGACATCGTGAAGCTACGAAGAGGAGGAAGCGCTGGCGGGATGGGGGGCTCGGTTGCTCGCTCTCCGGAACGGCGAAGCGACGGCGGCGGAGGGCGCAAGGGAACAAGTGCGGCAGCGACAGAGAAGACGAAACGCGCGATGGAAGCTGGAAGGCTCGGGCTAGGGTAAAACCCTAGGCCGCTGCAGCGCACGGCTATAAATAGGGGTGGGACGGAACGGCCGCGACATTAATTGCGCGGGCCCACCACCGGCGCAGCGGCGACGTGCGCACGTCGCTTCGCCTGACCTCCTCAAAAGGCGCGTCCACCTCCCACGCGGCGGGGGAACAGGCCGACGCTTCCGCGCCCGGCCCGACAACGGTTGGACTGCTGCCCGGCCCACCAAAGAAGCGTCCCCGACAAGCTTCTCGTCCCCGACAAGTTTTTCGATCCCGACAACATCCAAGGCAAACCACCTGGGCACAAAACCTTAACAAGAGCACCAGCTCTTCTCAAGGCTCGGGGGCTACACCCGGCGGGTGCGCTCGCGCGCCCCCACTGGAAGAATTGTGAATTACCATATCCACGTTGCCACTCAGCCTGGGCGCGAGCCTCCATCTCCCCCCAGGCTCGGGGGCTACTGACGAGGGTCTGAATTAGGGGTACCCAATCAAGTCCTTAATCCGGGTCCTCACAATAATCCACCCCTCAAAAGCAAAAGCCGAAGATCCAATGCAAAGCGAACACCCCATACCCCGACGACTCGGAAGCCATCCGACGAGTCTCTGATTCGCCCGAGGAGTTCTCCGCCTCCGAGGAGCTTCGCGATTCGCCCGAGGAGTTCTCCGCCTCCGAGGAGTTCTCCGCCCCCGAAGGGCTCTCCGATTCGCCCGGGGAGTTCTCCGCCTCCGAGGAGTCTCCAACTCTCCGGGTAAAACTACCCGGCCACGTCTCCGCCCATCCAGCGCCGTACCCACTTGGTACCCGCCGCGTCAGAGCATGATGGGCGTCCGTCCTTCGCCACGGCAGCCACAGTGGCACCCGTCTCATCCAAACAGGAACGCTACAGTCCTGAGAGGAATGCATGCGCTACACCAGGCGTCCAAGGATGATCCCAGGCGACCATGGACGACACCTGGAACCCGAAGAGGACACCTGGAGTACCCAAAGGCCTCGAGCGAGTCAACCACGACCCGGGAACTACCCGGGAGCTTACCCGAGAAGACATCTACACCAACCACCCGGGATGTACGATCCCGGGTCCGGCGGGACGCCCACTCCGTCAACACCTGCTCCCTGTACGGCTCGGCGCGCGACACAAGCTAAAGGCCTCGGGGGCAGTAACTCCCCTTGTAATTTTCTTTCTTTCTTACCCCCCGCTCCCTTCTCTCCTTGAGACTATAAAAGGGGACAAGGGGACATCAGTGGGGGGACAGACCGACATCAGTCGAACATTCGGACACAGCACGAACAGCACACTCGCTCGCACAGCACCGGGACCTGGGACCCTCTCCCTCTCCCGACCAGTTTGTACCCCCTACTACAGACTTTGGACTTGAGAACATCGGCACATACTGGACGTAGGGTATTACTCTCCGGAGGCCCGAACCAGTCTAAAAACCCCCTGTCTCTTGAGTCACCATCCGGGCCCCGACGCGCGATCGTAGAAATTTACTTGCCGGCGGTAGAGAACCCCGACACCACCCGGTACCAAAGGGTTGTGAAAATGGCGCCTAAATTGGCGCCCTAACACCCTTTGGTACCGGATGGTGACATCACCCGGTACCGATGATGGGGCGGGATATATAGCGGTGCCCGCCCCTCCTCCTACCCGTTCTTCCCCACTGCGCCGGCCGCCGATCTCGTCGACGCTTCTTTCCGAGCTCCTCCACGCCGTCCCCGAGCACCTCCATGCCGGCCCCCTCCACGCCGGACCCTCCACGCCGGCCCCGAGCCCCACCGCGCCGC
>CM014275.1:30304703-30324320 GCA_004135705.1 Alloteropsis semialata
GCAGTCAGGCCTGCCCGCCCTTGCGCTGGGGAAGTCGCGTCCTTGTTTCTCCGAACGCCGCCGGCCACGGAGTCGCCCGACCGACGCACGCCGCCATACGCCGCCGTTCTCCAGGCCGCACGAAGCCACCACCGCGCCGCAACCCCGAGCGCCGACGTCGTGCCGGGAGCCAGCGGACCGCTGACGCTCCGCGGCCCAGCAGGCTCCCTCGCCTCCCGCGCCCCCTCTGCGCCTGCGCCGCCCGTCGCCCTGCGCGGCCACGACTGGTACAACTGCTGCTATACTCGATACTCGTGCTCCTTCCGGATTACAGTTACTGCTTTCTTTGTTTGATTCCTTTAATTTGGTGCTTGTAGTCCGATTTAGCCTCATCACTTAGTTGCCCTTGCTCCTGGCAGCTCGTGTACATTGTGCTGTAGTTCGGGCTTGTAATTCGGATCGATTTACACTATTCTGTGTCAAAGAAATGATGCTTTATTGTTTAGATGTTAGATTAAAACTTGAGTCTATTACACCTGTACGATGAAATCTTGAGGCTGTTACACTTGTATGATGAAATCTTTCGTCCATATACTTTGGTTTCCAAAATGTGCCCAGTAGGAAATATAGTTGTACATTGCTTCTTTTGTTCATCTCTGCTGATCACTTGCCAGCAATGGTTTGCACTTTTGAGTTCACTCTAGTGAGTAGTTGACCATAAAGCAAAAGTGGACAATGATTAAGTTAAAAGAAAAGAAATGTGTGTTCATATAAAAGGAGTTGGCTGTGTCTAAAAGAGAGATAAATAATGCCAACATAATTATAAAGTAAAGTAGAATTGTGGTACTATTGTTTCTACCATATTTCGACAGGGAGAGTGGAACATCTTTTTCCATTAAAATATAAGATTAAGATTTTATTTCACTTTGTAGCTAAAATTGTATTGTACAAGGAGTACCAATGAGTAAAGTAGAAACTTTAGAAATAATTTCTGGTTATTAGCTTTTAATGATTACGGCTCCTCGCTTAGTAGTTTGTTTATAGAGCGAAAACAGTGTACTACCATGGGTCCACATACAAAACGTGGCTCTAAAGAAATATTAGCATACAATGATGCACTCCCACAGCCAGAAGGATCTGAAAGTCGATCAGCAAGCCCCAAGCCCAAAAAACGTGTTTCTCAGGGCCGATGTTCAAGGGTGAGCACGCCACCGAGCACAAGGGAAAAGAGCATGCAGTCTGCTATGTTATGTTCTAAGAATCCAGTGTATGCTAATACACCATGTGGGCAAGAGGAAGAGCAAGAGCAAAGGCCAACCAAATCTAACCAAGACACTAGGAAAAAGCAAGTGAATGCGAGTATAACATCGCTAATGCCAGAAAAGGACCAAGCGCCACCACCCATTGAGGCGGTACTTCACTTCTACAAATTAGCAATGGTTCCACAGACAGGGAATAACTGGAAGCCTCCATCAGACTTCGGGCGCACTATATGTAAACAATCCAACCGAAAATTAAGCGATCAAAACTTCGTGGAAAATAAGAAGGCAAGGGAAGAGTTTTTAGAAGCAAACAACCTCACACAGGAAGACCTTATACAGTTGGAAGAGGATGGTAAGCTTACACCTCCGCCGCCTATATGGAAGTTCCAACCGGGCGGGGATCTTGTGGAACCCTGGCAAATACCTCAATTACCCACGCGAATGCGGAATTTGCATCAATGGTACAAAGGTCAGAGTGGTGAGGCGTTTGGGGCGAGATACAAGGAAGAACATTTTCATAAGCCACCGTCCAAGTCAAAAGAGGAAATAGTCTGGGTTTATTTCGAGTCGCTATATGAGTTGTACCAGCAGAATGCCTTAGATTGTTCAATCATGAGTTTATTTTCTCTGTAAGTGTCTAAACTATCTTTTTCCTACAACTTATAGAATGAATAAACCTTGTCTAATAAGTTTCTCATTTTGTAGCATGGTGGCACACAAGTTGAAGGAAGAAGGCACGACAGACGTAGGATTCTTAGACCCTCAAGCTATTAATGAGGAAGAGATTAAAAAGCCTCACTGCTTAAACTACTTGGTGCATGCTATGCTCAAGATGCAGGACAAGAAGCGCATACTCCTTTCATACAATTGCAAGTAAGTGTCTTCAAATCACTACTTTCTTTGGTCAATTTTAGAAATGATTTATTTGGTTTTTCCTAAATGCAGATTTCACCATGTTCTCATCGACATATGCCTTGATCAGAGCACTATTAAGGTTTATGACTCGAAACGGAGGAAGCTTGAGTACATCCAACCTCTCATCAACCTCCTCAACACGTAAGTCAGGACAACCATTTTCTTCTTTTCAATGTGTATATGTATTTTAGATAATCTACCATCTAATGTTACCAATTCTTCGTAATGTATGCAGTGCTTTTGCCAAATACAGGAAGAAAGGGGGCATTATATTTAGGCCATTTTCCAAAAAATTTGATATCATTCAAAAGAAATGGATTCTTAGGCAGCCGGCTGGAAACAATCTATGCGGCTTCTATGTGATGCATTATATGCTATGCGCAACTAATGATGAGTTCGGAGAACAAGCAGATCAGGTACGCAACGATTGTTTTACTTTTCATATTCATTGTTTTACTTTTCATATTCATTGTTTTACTTTTCATATTCGGAGAACAAGCAGATCGAGGGGTGTTTCAGTTCAGCTAAAAACTATTCTTGCTGTGTGTTAGCTTTCTAGTAGATGTACTTAGAAAAAAGTTTACATTGCTAGCATCTGAATTTTGCTGTTTACTATTAATGATAAACTTATCGATGTGGGAAAACAAAAGCTCATGAACCATGCAACGAATTGTTAGTGAATGGTACATGAAGAAATCAATCTTCCTTTATACATGGCCGCATTAATTCAAGTCACAACAACAAAATATATATAATAAACAAAACTGGCTGCATGCATGATCTTACGTTTGAGAACATGGCATGCATGAAAAATGGCTACAATGTATTGGCAACTTCTATTGTCCCTCCTCTTATGTTCTGTTTAGCAATAATGTGAGGTTTCCAGTGTCGGTATATCATGAGATAACACAAATTGTAATATTAGAGTGTGCCAATTTTTGGTTTCTATATTAAATATTTGTAAGATGCATGCATGCAATACTTCTGCCTATATTAAATATTCATTGATATTTTGTCAGTAACTACATTGCTATTATGGTGTTGTGTGCAGAATTGTAGTCTCCATACTTCTGAGTTGCTTCTTAGTGAGATTTGGGCACTTCAGGAACAACTATGTGGATTTATTTTAGACCATGTTGTGACACCAGGTGGTGAGTTCTGTGTGATTTAGGACTCGGTGTATGAACTTTGATATGTATGGTTTCATGTATGGACTTTGATATATGTATGGTTTATGTAAGGACTCTATATGTATGGACTCGATATGTTTGGACTCAAATGTGAGACTGTAATATTATTATTCGGAGTTGATGTATTGTTGTTTGTTTTTGCTGGATTGATATATATTGCAATATTGTGCTTGCCAGATTATGCGTAATTATTATTTTTTTTACTAAAAAGAGTTATTACAGCCGGTTTAAACCGGCTGTGAAAATAACAAAAAAGTGGCTGTGAAAAAGGGCATCACAGCCGGTTTTTTGAGCAAAAACCGGCTGTGAAAAATCCCTGTCACAGCCGGTTTTTTGCCCAAAAAACCGGCTGTGAAAAATCCCTATCACAGCCGGTTTTTTGCCCAGAAAACCGGCTGTGAAAACTGATTTTCACAGCCGGTTTTTGTTGGACGAAAACCGGCTGTGAAAATGTATTTTCACAGCCGGTTTTATTTAGAAAAAAACCGGCTGTGAAAATACACTTTCACAGCCGGTTTTTTGGATGAAAACCGGCTGTGGTAGCGCCTGACGAAGCGGGTTTTGAAGGTCTAAAACCGGCTGTGAAACTATTTTCACAGCCGGTTCAAGAGAAAAACCGGCTGTGAAAATCAGTTTTCACAGCCGGTTAAAAACCGGCTGTGAAAATGCGATTATCAGCGCCACTTAACCAGCGCCACTTTTGAAAACCGCCTGTGATGTGGGCAACCGAACCGCCTGTGATGCTCCTGCTGTAGTAGTGTGTAGAAAAGTATATTAATATATGATACCATATAGTGATATAAATACACTGTCAAGATATATGTTTTGTTGTGCATTTAAGTAAACAAATTTCATGTTGTAGATGCTAGTATATTTCGATAAAATTGATCAATATTAGAGAAATTTAACTTAGAATAAAACTAAAACGTCTAATATTTTTAAACGAGATGGCCGCATTGGCTCGGTCACTTGTATTTGCACGCAACAGAGCTTTTAAGTGATAAGAGTGTGGGAAAAAGCAGCGAGCGGCGGCAAGGGAGCTTCCACCGATGCATGCTGTGTGGGCCGCGTTGTAGGCCGGAGTCATGAGCAGCGTGGATGGCTGTGACGCAAGCAATGGCTGCACGAGGGAAGCGAGAGAGAAGGCTTTAATTTTGTCAATACGACCCCTCCACGTAATACCATAAGAAAATTTTAATCTTCAAAGGGGCTTTTAATTTTCAGATCTGTTTATTCAAATTGGGGACATCAGCATGGATCATGGCCAGGTAGTAAGATTTCACGGAGAACAGTCCATTAGGATGCAAATTCCAATGAAATTCATCATGTTCCTGGCTCAGCACATGGTTCGCAATTCTTGGAAGTAAACCATTCAAAGCTACTAGTTTGTGACCAATGAGATCTCGGTGCCATGAGAGATTTGGGGGCTAGTAGCTGAGGACTTCTTGCTACAGTAACCTGCTTGTGCCGGGCTATATAATAGAAGCTAGGATACTGTTCATGCAAGGTTGTATTTCCCAACCATATATCTTCCCAAAACCTAATTTGTGATCCATCGTTAACTATGAAAGTGCCAAAGTGGAGAAACTCTCCCTTCATTTTCATAAGGCTAACCCAAAAGTGTGAGTCCCCATTTTTCCACTGGATTTATGAGAGTGGTTTGGACTAAAGGTATTTATTCCATAAAATTTGTTGCCACGTTCCATCTGTGGTCAGTAATTTAAAGAGCCTACTAAGGAGAGCTATTTTTTTAATATTCAAATCATGAATTCCTAGCCGCTCTTGTGTTCTTTTGGTTGGCACAAGATGCTCCATTTAGCAAGATGGTACTTTCGTTTCTGTTCGTCGCTCTGCCAAAAAAAATCGGGAGCGCAAATAGTCTAGTTTTTGAAGTACCCCTCTTGGCATCGCAAAGAAAGACATAATGTACATGGGTAAACTACTGAGCACAAAATTGATCAGTGTTAATCTCCTACCTATTGAAAGATGTTTGCCCTTTCAACTACTGAGTCTTTTCTTGAAGCATTCCTCAACCTGTTTTCAATCAGTTTTTGATAGTTTCCTATAATGTATAGAAATACCTAAATACTTTAGTGGAAACTTTCCCTGGTTGCATCCAAACAACTACTATAAGTATTTCTGATCGTATTCTGATCTACTATAAGTATTTTTTTGTCCAACCAATAGATGAGACTATATATATTTCTTCTACCTGAATGATGAAATCTATGTTTTGTCCACCCAACGCACGAACAGCTAGATTTTGTCCAACCAATAGATGGGGGGTTTAGTTTTGAAATTTCTTAATTGAAATAATATTTCTGTAATTTCTGTTCTGTATCAACAATTGAAGTGTTAATTCTGAATGGCTTCGAGAGTCTGCCATGCATGTTGATGGGTCCAGGTGCGAGTACTTAGCTACGCCGTACATTTAGTCATAACTCCACGGAACATGAATTCATGATGTACACTCTATACCTTGACGAACATCAACATGTACATTTTGGACAGTAGCGTGGAAGCTTTCGGTCTTCTACGTTTGGCTACTCTACTTTGACCGCGGACCATGAGTAGTGTATTGAGTACCACCTAGCTGGAGTCTGCTGCTCCCTGCATATATATGCAGAATGCTGAACAGAACGTCTCTGAAAAGCTGCCTAAGGCAACCCTATTCCACTGCAGAAGTTACCGCGAGCATTCCTCGTGCTGTTGCTTCTTTATGCTCCAAGTCGGGATGAACCATTATTCCAGGATTCAAAGAGATGTACAGGACTTGCATGCAGACAATTCAAACGTTCTGAAGTTCTGAGATTCTCTCTTCAACCAGCACTCACACACACCGGATAATCTAGGCACTACGGCGTTGTGCTTACCATGTAAGTCTTGAACTCACGAAATTTATTTTCTGGCTGGAAAATTTCAGACCATTGCCTTTCATTTTTCCTTTTTCTTTCTGGTCTTCATAGTATTTCTGCTTCCGGTTACATGAATGAACTTTCACCAGATAGTGCACCAAAATGCTTATGACAAATCTGATGTACCAGTGTACCACCCATGTCAAAAGCCTGCTATATTTCTCAGCACATCAACCGTCTTATGCATGGGATATGTATCTACTCATAAACAATTTTTTTGCTGAGTACCTACTTATAATCCCTCATCACTTACAAATTTAGGGCCTGTTGGAACACATGATCCTAGAAATGCATGGATAGGGAAAAACATAGGAATGGAGCGTGCTGGCATCTTGAATCCTGTGGAATGAAAAAACAGATATAGAAAATCAAACAAATGGTGGAATTAGACAAGAGTGACAATAATGTTTGGAATAGAGCACAAGAAACCATAGAAATCATATAAGAGCAATAAAAAGGAAAATTTCCATAAGTTTTAAATCTCTTGGTGGAATTCCTCCAAAATTCATATCATTTTCCCTTTATTCCAAAGGGCATGTAAATTCAACTTTTGCTCTATTGATTAATATTCGACTAATAAGACTAATACCTACTTCTGATCTTCGTAGTGAATAAAATGAAATCAAATCCAGTCCTTAAAGTGTTGTCTGCGGTAGCAATCGGATTCCTCATCGGCATTTCTTTTCCTGTCCAAATCACACCTAAGGTATTCCCGTTGAGCTTCGGTGATAGAAACTTCACCTTCAGTGGCAGCAACATACTTGGCAGATTTTCAACACCATTTATAAATACCCCACTCCTTCAGCCAAATGTCACTTCAGAGGTACAGCTCTTGGACTTGTTAGCAAATTAATTCAATACCGCAATTCTTCCTGTAGGAACCCCATAATTAGGGTTTCCATGCTGAATCTGCTAGAAATAAGCTCTGACGACAGAACATCAACACACAATATGTTTACATTTTTTTCTTATTATTTGACGCCGAAGATCATACATCCGGCGAAGCCCAAAGGCGCAGAGAGGTTACCACCAAATATCGTAGTTCGAGAGTCTGATCTTCACCTGCGCCGGCTGTGGGGACACCCAAGTGAGGTCGCTGATCTTCACTCCTTTCCTTCCTTCAGTAAGTCTGAACGTTCCTGAATTGATGTGGATTGAACTTGTGGAATCAATGAGCAGGACACGCCCACTCGCAAATATCTTTTGGCGCTGACAATTGGTTACAGTGACAAAGTCAACGTCAATACGACGGTTCATAAGGTGAACAACGATTTCTTGCTAATTGTTTCCCATATTATCATTGATTCATAAACTGAACCATACCGAATTTGCCCTTACGAATTTCAACGTGATGCTATTGCAATATATCACATGCAGTTCTCGGAAAATTTTGACGTGTTGCTATTCCACTACGATGGACAGACGACAGAATGGGACGAGTTCGAGTGGTCCAAGCAGGCCGTCCATGTCAGCGCCAAGAAGCAGTCCAAATGGTGAGTACATCTTCATCTTGTCTGATTGGGATCGACTATATATATCTGGTTACCTGACACTGAAAATTGTTGGAACGAAACGTGGCGTAGGTGGTACGCCAAGAGGTTCATGCATCCCAGCATCGTCGCTCCGTATGAGTTCATCTTCATCTGGGACCAGGACCTTGGCGCTGAGAGCTTCGACGCGGAGGAGTACATCAAGATTGTGAAGAAGCACGGGCTAGAGATCTCACAGCCAGGGATGGACATCACCAGGGGGGTGAAGACCTACGACATCAACGTCAGAATGAGCGACAGCGAGATACACAAGTAAGTTTCAGCTAGCAACTGAGACTATATTGATCTTCCTATTAGTCAATGATGATGACTTTCTTAGCCTCCACATCGTCCATGCAATGAGCCATTTAGGTAACCTCTGGTTGTGAAGGATTACAAGTTTTTTTTTCTAGCGATCGAGTTTGCTGCGATGCATTGATTCCATGCTTGATAAGGTAGCTGCTAATCAATCCAATCGATTGAACCGGGACAAAAAAAAATCGTTGCACAGATCGACATCGGCGGGCGGGTGCAGTACTGATGTGCACAGGCGGCCGTGCAGCGGGTTTGTGGAGGTGAATGGGCCCGTCTTCACGAGGGAGGCATGGACTTGCGTCTGGCACATGATCCAGAATGACCTGGTTCATGGCTGGGGCCTCGACTGGAATTTCTGGAGATGCGTCGACGTAAGATCGAACTCTGTTTCTTCCGTATGCGTTGCTCAATTTTTTGTTCATGTTGCTTATATAAAATTGGGGAATTTTGCTTACACGTGCAGGATCCAGAGGAGCAGATCGGCGTTGTGGACGCGCAGTACGTGGTGCATCACGAGGGTTTTACACTCGGGGGCAGCGACAACGAGGATGGAAGCCGCAACAACGTAAGGCAACGGGCGTCGGACGAGTTCGGCATGTTCAATGCCAGAATTGACAGCGCGGACAAGGCCCAGGCAGAAGCTCTTCTTGCACCATCGAATGCAGCCCCGCGATCCTAGACATCATCTATGTCCTCTACCAGAATCCGATATTGCTATGGCAGTAGAGAACCACGCGCCAAGAAAATGATCCTCGGCAGCCGGCCGCCAAACAAATTCCGCCAAGAATAACTCACATCACAAGATCGAGCACAAACACATACCGAGCTTTGAGTGTAAAGTGGATGGATTGGTTTAAACATTGCACCTTTCCTGTGCCAGGCCTAGTTGTGTTATATAGAGCTGGTAATAAGGCTAATCCCAGTGGTAGGTTTCATGTTGATGTTTCTGAGATAGCCACGTAAGCAACAAAGCAATGAAACGATGTTTGAAACTACCCCTCCAATGGATAGTTTCATGTTGTGGTTTCATAGACACCCCATCACATTTAATTTCATGACTCAATAAGAGTTGGTATGCGTGCATACATGGTTTCATCTAGATGAAACTGGTTCATTCTATCTCTTTATAAATTTGATGCCATGTCATCAGGAAATCCTACATTGCATACTAATTAATGTGCATTAAACACCTATGAAACTCCCACTGGGAATGGTCTAAGCCACATCGTGGTTTACATCTAAGGTGGCGAAAGGTCCTTGATGTCTCCAAGTCTAGAGAGGGTCTATAGGCGTTTCTGAAAATTCAATCTAACTAGAACAAAAACGATTTTGGAGACACCCCTCTATTTACTGTACTGGCGGTCCGTATTGGCAACCGTCAGCACCAATGATTGGGACCTGACGCTAATGGACCGCCATCACAGGTCCATTTGTGCTAGCAGGCCACCTAAGCGACCGCCAGCAAAGATCAATTTCTACTCATATGGCCCGCGAACACAAATGGGTACAGTATAAAAGCGCGCCCTCTTCTTCCTCCTCCAGCCATTCTACCCCGACCATGCCTGAGAGGAGCTCGTGGCAAGCTCTAAAATCCCCAAATACTAGGGGGAGGTTTTGTTCTTCAATTTCTTGGAGGAGGTGCATCCCTAAGGTGAGTTTAGGCCATTCTTAGCTTCTTTTCTATGCTTTCTCCTAAATTTAGAGCTTAACTTAATTTGGGTTAGCTAGCATGAGGAGCTTCTATGGTGTTTTTGCCCATTTTGGTGATGATTTAGCTCAAAATAGTGCTCAAAACTTGTGGATATGGTGTATGTTTACATGATTCTTCCATTCTATTGCAATATTTACATGTGATTTGGCCTCAATAGTTTAGGGGGACTTTTAGATCTAGATCCAACAGAGGGAGAGAGAAGATGTTATTTATCAATTTTCTCATTTATTTTTTGGTAGCGTATTTTATTATTTATTTAGCTTAGTTGATTTTAATGTGTGTTAAATTATTTTACCATTACTAGAACTGATCGTATTAATTAATTGATTTATATTTATCGTCATATACATAGGAAGAATAAGTAGAGAAGGATAGTGCATGGATGTACAAAGACACTATGATTTATTCATTTCTGAAGTTTTAAAATTTATTGACGTCGCCCAGAGTCTCGCTACTATTAAAAAGAGCAAACAGATCCGTTGTCCATTCCCTGATTGTGAAAATAAGAAAGTCTGGAAAATCCAGAAGAAGTATAGGTATGGCTTGGAATAACTTATATGCTAGATCATATCAAAAGGGGTTATGTTATTCCACCTTCGCTATACCACAGCCCCAATTTACCATTAGCCGTCGGTTGGTAAAAATAGAAATTAATGAGCCATTGTTAGTCGGTAAATATGAGCAGCAGACCCTCGGTCGGTATTTCTAATTATTGCGACACCATATTAGTCGGTATATATATATATTTGAAGTTCCATCTAACCATCCGTCGCTATTTCGTGATACTTGGGTCGAACTGTCGGTCAGTATATTTGGAACAACCCACGCGCTAAATCGGCCCACTCGCGCCTAATATTTTTGAACAGGCCCACCAGTCAGGCTCTATCTCTTTGCAACGTCACAAAAACGAACCCTAGACTAAACCGTCCAAAAGCCGCGCCACCGCTGCCGCCACCTTCATTCTCTCATCCATCCAAATAGCTGCTGCGCACACTTGCTCCTCCAAAAATCATCGCGCCGCGCGCTCACTACAAAAATCATCGCCTCCGCGCGCCAAATCGAGCCCCGCTTCCTCAATCCTCGCCCAAATCCTTGAACGCCCATTCCTGCAGCCACCATTACCAATCTCATTCACGCCCTCACCTCCTCCTCACCCCCATCGGCCTCTCTGCTCCCCCGCCTGTAGGCCTCTCCGCCCCTCCGGCCTCTCTGCTCCCCTCACCTCCACCGCCTGTAGGCCTCTCCGCCCCTCCACGGCACCACCCTACTCACTTCCCCCACCAGCAGGCCTCCTGCATCATCTTCCCCAAACCAGGTGCCGTCGTCAAGCTGTGGTCATGGCTGACCCATGCGAACCAGATCTCTCCAAGGAGACTGAAGCACTGAAGGCAGAAGAGTCTGCACTGAACCCCATCGAGGCTGCCCAAGGAGCTGCGAAGCATCTTGTCCTCCTCGCTAGCGTCACTCCTTCTTCATCTACATACTGGTTGGATTCGAGGTGAAGTGTTTCTAGCCTTGTGGGACACATACGTGAATGGAATTTTGTGGATTTTATGTCCTACGGCTCTTAAAGGATTTGGGGATTTTGTTCCCTTGGTGATTTTAGGGCCTGCGGCCATCACTAGATTTGGGGATTTTTTTCTCATAAAATTGAAGGCTCCATTTTCTTGATGTGATCTGCTCATCTAGTATGGTTAATTGTTAGGGTTGATTGATTCGTGATGGCTAATTAGCTAAAGGCCTTTTGAGATCTGAACTTCTACTAATGGAATTTTGATGTGAGACCGGTCCCATTGGAAACTCTATGAAATTATCTTTCCATCCATATAAAGAACGTCCAAAACGGACTCCGTATGCGACTTGGGCATCGATTTTAATGCGGGCTGCTCCTCGACTCCGAGGTGGACTCGAACTTGAGTTGCTTTGGGCCTCCACCTTGGGGACTCGAACCGAATTAGGTTTAGGCCTTCTTCTTGACTTGGGCATCTATGTTGGACTCCTCTAAAACAAATAATTATGGTCATATCCATGGTTGTCATGTCCTCATCAACTTGTGGGCCCCACTCTCAACCGCCTTCGCACATTAGGTTGACAGGTGGGTCCTCACTTTGGTACATGGGTGCCTCGGGTGTTTCTTGGTATTTTACCCCCTGATGTGGGTCCTTCAGTCTATGTGCTTGCACGCTATTGGTTAGAAGTGTGTTTCTTTGCTCTTGTGGGGCCTTGGATCTATGGGAAGCCTATGTGGCAGCCTCTGGTTGGCTGGAGTTGTGCTAGTTTAGCCACTTTAGTGCATTCCTACTTCATTTCCATAGATAAGTGACCTGCACACAAATATTCACCAACACTTGTGGAACTTGTTAGTAATAACTCCTACCTCTAGTGTTGATGTTTGCATTTCATACATTTATGCAGGAGTTGACGGCCTTAAAATGGCACTTAACAGCCGTCAACAACACCCCCACACTTAGCCTTTGCTCGTCCTCGAATGAAGGAGCAAGGACTAAGGTGCACTCCCAAAGGTATGAAACAAGCATAAGAGATATTCCAAACTTTACCTTGTACCTGTGAACTTTGAAGTGTCTATCATGTCATCTTGAATCAAATCACTTCAACTCTTTTTGTCAAGTAGCTTGGGATTTTTGCAATGAGTTTTAAAACAAAACTCCTGCTTAGCTCCTCAATTAATACTCTCAGATCACTCATATGTGTATGTCCTTACCGAGGCATTCATTTTACTTTTTCTTCATCCTATTTCTAATGATAGCTATATGTGGAGCTCATGGTAGGATATGAAGAATGGGGCTTACTCGCATCACTTATGTTGCAAAGTCAAAAAGCAGATCCAAGTAGAAATCAAATCATACAATCGGATCAAGATGTGTACGTGTGTAGACATGGTGGATGACAAATGGATAATGAGTCTCCGTTGTGTGACTCCTCTCTCTCCTTGCTTTTCCTTTTTCCGGAGACTTGGGCTCTCTCTCTTTTCTTTTCTTTTTTTTTTGACATGCTTTTCAAGCATGTGGCATACCTTCTTTGGATATGCATCTTTTATTTCTTTTTTTTCTTTTGCATAGCCCAAGCTTCTCCATTCAAGGATCACTTTGGAGAGAAGGATCATGTTATCAATGAGAGATTTTATTTCATGGATTGGTATGGTGGTACAATGCCAACTTCCAAGATAGAAGCTAGGGTATATGACATGCACATGCATCTTGACCACGAGAGTACAAAAAGAAATTCTTACTAGGGTCACACCATTTGAATAAGCACAAAGTAATAACAAGCAGCATAATAGTATAAGGTTTTCATGAAGGATCATCTTATGGCTCTGGTAGGACTTGGCATGATCAAGAGAGGAGCTTGCATGGAGATTTTCAAAATTTACAAATAAAACTTCCCAAGTACTTAAACATCAAGAGCAAGCATCATGTCGTCAAGCCATATCGCAAACTTCAACTATTTAGATGAGCATGAGGTCCTATAGATATTTGTTCACAAGCATCAAGATGTTCGGTAAGGAATAAAACAGATGCAAGTCAACTTTTGTGAAGTGGGTAGAGCAATGAAACGTGTGGATCCCTTTTAAACCTTCATGGTTTGAGTTCGCTTATGCAATTCAGCGTTAAAATTTATCAAAAACTCAGGGACCAGAGAGAATAAGGATGTGGCGACACAAACCAACGCGTGGGAAGATGGGCCTAACGGGCCTATGCCTGGGTCGCCCGACCAGTGGTTCAGCCGAACCCACATGGGCTTGGTTCAGGTTCCTGCTTCGCATGCATGTAGGTTTAGCGCGGTGTGTCTCATCTCATGGGTGTTTGACCAGCTTTCTGCTTTGGAGAGACCGTGGCTCTCCCCGACACTTATTTCATTCCTAGGTGCTTCAATCATTCAAATACAAGTTATGGACACAAGGCTTCATCGGGTTAGATAACCGGTGAGCCAAATTTATTTTATTCAAAACAAATATTGAGGCGCTTACAATCTGAATTGGAAATAAATATTGGAAAGGAAAATTAAACTAAACAAAACCTAAACTAAAGTGCCTATGAAAAAGGGAAATGATCGGGGCACGCTCTTTAGATGTGGCCATCATAGAGCTTAGCGTGCCCCGTGGCCTTGTAAAGGTGTCTCAGCTGAACACACATACTATGGCCAAGATCACGGAGGTTGTGATTGAGCATTCGCATTTCCACCCACATTCTGCTAAAGCGCTCCTAAGCCTCTCATTCTCTAGGCGCAGCTCAACTATCATAGAGGCTAAACCTTCAACCAAGGGAGCCGTCGCTGGATCTGCAATGTAGTCTTGGGGTGGATGCGGTACTTTCTGCCCATCTTCGTCCTCCTCCGGTAGCGGATCGAGTTCGCCAGCCAACTCCCTCTCTAAAGGAGAGTGATATGGCTTTGGTACTCCATCACCACCGGTCACGGTCCGTACTCCAAAGATCCGGACACGGGTCTGCGTGGGTAGCTCTTTCCTCCCAGCCATCCTGTTCATAGCGATGGCAGAATGCATCGCCGTCCTTGGTAAACAGCGACCCGACGTAGTGTTCCCTGGGCATCAAGTGTGGCCCTGGATACTCGTCATATTGGAGCCTTCTGCGTGGACTGGAGGAGTGCGCACATCGTCCCGGCGATCCTCCTGGTGAAGGGGATCGTGTCGACGAACAAGGGGCTGAAACAGCACCGGCCAAGATCAGCCGAACTTGGGGTTTGACCGAACCCCCAGTGACGCCAACTGCGCCCTCGTTCCGCCGTGGTGATGCGTCTATGACTAAATCCGCAATCTCCATTGTGTGGGTCTTTTTGGCCTCCTGATTCTTGATGGAGATGAAAGTGTTCACTAATGTGGCACTTTCATCATGATCAGGAGATGAGTCATGGACAAGGAATGGGTTGAGGCCTTGGCCAGCCATGGTGGCGAGCAGAGAAGGAAGATGAGGTGAATCTTGAGTGGGCTGAATGAAGGTAAGAGTGAATTGAATGAGGAGAGAGGGAAGATGAGGATTTAAGGATGAAATCCTCTCCTCGGCCACTCAAATCCAACGGGACACCGAAGGAGGGGCATGGGAACGTTGAGAGGAGCGGCTACACGAAGAATGGGAGCCGGCGGCGCTAACCCTGGTTCGACTGAACCCTGGTGGGCTCCGCTGGGCCTCATGTTGCTCGTGCGCGTGAGTGCAGCAGAGGTGAGTTGAGAGTTGGCGGGCCCACATGTAGAAACGCGCCAAGCCTATGGTAAGAGCTAGGTAGAGCTAGGGTCAACTAGTTGACCATTGCTCAAACTTTACTTTCACCTAAGCTAGACAACCTTTCCTAAAGAGTTTATGAAGTGAGCCATATCTTGATAACGTACCTTTGCCATCACGGGGCATCGTTGCCCGTGGATGATGGGGCATTGATTAGATTCTGGTGCGGATAAGGGTGACGTCAATTTTCTCATACTTGTCCTCTTGGTCTTGCCTCCTTGTTCTTGTACTTGCCCGTGCTTCTGTAGAGTTAGCATTTGCAAATACCCGAAGGATAAAGATTTTCCCTACTTAAAGTTGGACATTGATTTTCAAAGAAGGAAATCATAATCCTGGGTGCCTCCTTTGTCCCGTGTTCAACCACTTGGGTGTCCTCCTTGCATGCCGGTTTTGAGATGGTTCATGAATTCTTGGCTACAAGTTTAGTGCACACAATACAACTACAGGCCCTGCATAAATATTATGATGAGCAGAATCAAAGCACAACCTTCCGAGGGAAACTATGATGGGTGACCCTAGGGTGATTGTACGGCTCGTAGTTCCTTGGCACTAAGGACGAAAGATCTCGGAGATATCTAAAAGGAGCATGATTTCTGATATGATCCATGATGAACTTTATGCTCATAGAAATGGGATCTCCGAAGTGATCATTCCCAGATGCTCATAGCCCCATGATGTGAGAGGATGTGCAACTCTATGGGCTTAAGCGATCTTGAGTTAAAGGTGTGAGGGGATTGTGTAAACAAGTCCCCTCCCTAGGATGGAGAGCTCTATATTTCTTAAGAAATAATCATGCTACTCAAACAATCCAGCCTAGGCCTCCAATGGAAGTCCATGTGGTATGAAGGATGAACTTAACTTCCATTGGGCATTGATCAAGTCAAGGAATAGGATGAGAATCTATTGTATCACTTGACTTGATTGACGCTGATCGAAATCGAGGATAAGGATGTGAGTTTGATATCCCTCGATTTGATCGATACGGTCGTTACAATTCCTTGACCAAATACATTAAGTCCAATGGGACTATAGAACATGATCAAGTACTAAGGTGAATTTCATGGTGACGTAACGACACCTTGGACGTTCCCTTAGCATGAAAGCATGACGAACCCTTCCTTTATTCCATTTCCTTCTGGGAAGTCACAGTCGATCGAAGCGGGTCATGAAAACGATCCTGTCTCTGAACCATTTCTTCCTTTACCTCCTTCGGGACAAGGTCCCAAAGACGGTGCAGAAGGAAATACAATAAGGGGAACTTCGGGTAGGAGTTTCATGAGACAATCTTTCCCTAAGGTTTCTGTTGTTCAGAAAAGGTAACTGCAGCCCGAGCTTATATATGTTAGAGATTTGAGCTCAATCTCGACTGATGATAGTCCCTTGTGACTCAGTGTTCTCTCCTCTTGATGGGGCATCGTCTTGCTGGGCAGTTGGGGGAGTAGTCCCTCAGATATGATCCAAGAATTTCTTTCCCTCAGCTGAACTCGAAAGCAAGAACGAGCCTTCGGAGATAGCATCGAGATGTAGCCTAGCGTCTTCTAATAATTCAATCCAAAAGCGTTGTAACAACACGTGGTTGGGTATTAACAAGACTGGGCAAGCGTCTACTAAGGTAGAGAAATGAGCCCATGCTAGAGCTGACGATTCTTCCTCTCTCTGGTGGAAGTCGAGGACCTGAACTCGTAAAGAAGTAACGTGAGCTAGGGGGAAGAGGGAGGAACAATAAGTTGTCCTTAGCTCATCCCATCCAGTCATGCTATCCTCTAGATGAAGGTACAACCCTCTCGCTTCCCCAGAAAGGGAGAGCGGGAAGAGTTTTCTCTTAAGAGCTTCTTGTGTCAAACCAGGTACATGCTGGCAAGAACACAAGTGCTCAAACTCTCGCAGAAGATGATAGGGGTTCTCATAGCTTAACTCTGAGAAAGAATTCTTCTGAACAAACGCTATGAGTGAGGGAGGAATCTGGTAGCCAGATGAGGAATGTGATTTTTGATGGTTTGGCTCTATAGATTCGTCCTTAAAGGTCGGGTGGTATGTACGAGAATAACCTTCCATGGGTAGCGGGGGTAAAGGTAGAATCAAGGAAAAGATAAAAGATACGAGGATCCTAGGTTCGTAGAGATACAACAACCGTTCCCTGGCAATAGCGCCAGAAAGCTTGTTGGCACTTACTAGCATCATCTCGAAAGAGTAACGACGCTGAAGCGACTGACGGGTACTTAGCGTCCACGAATAAATCCGCAAGCGCACGGATACCGCTGTAGCCTTTCCCAAAGAAGAGTATTCCATGGGTATCGAATCCAGAGGAACGTGTGTGCAAACAACTCACACTAGAGATCCAAGGACAACTAACCAAGTTGAGATCTAGAGAGGATATCCTATTAACAGCACATGGAAGATAGGTTGATCTCTTGTTTTCCACTCACTTCTAGAGAGGATATCCTATTAACAGCTCTACGACTTAACCGAACGTGAGGGATTATGAAGGGTCCAACAGGGCTGTCACCACCTGTGGCCTACCCCTACTAAACCGTGGGTTAAGATGCGCAAACGAAGTATAATCTATGACTCATGCACCATGCCTATGCCACTAATTACTACTATGATTCGACTACACTATCCGGCACATAGTCACACCACAGCACTCCATATGAATATGAAGCGACGAACCCGCGAGTGAGAGATCGAACTTACTTCTACTTACGATACTGAATCATAAAAGATCAAAGACACTTACAAAGTACTTACTTGATAAGAACAAAGAAGCATCCATAGGAATACATGAACGGGTTTGAGTGTTGATGATGAACATCAACACTCACCCCCACACTCATTCTCTCCCTCTCTCTACTCTCTATCCCTACTCTAATCTGAACTACACCATAAGACTCTCCCCTTGGAGGAGTGGAGAGGCTTGGAGGTGAGTTGAATGAAGCTTGAGGGATGAATGAGGTGAATGGGAAGTGTGTGTCTCATTTGGACCCCCCTCCTCAAGTATTTATAGGCTGTGGAGGTCAGTAACTCGAGGGTAGATTCCAGGGAATATTTCATTACCGCCTTCAGACTAGACATGTGGAAGCTGGAGACGAGAGGAGCCAAGGGCAGTTCGGCCGAACCCCTAGTTCGGCCGACCCCCTATGGGCCCCACTCTCAACCGTCTTTGCATAGGAGGCTGACAGGTGGGTCCTCACTTGGGTACAGGGGTGCCTCAGGTGTTTCTTGGTATTAGGGATGGCAACGGGTACAAACCCGCTGGGTAGTGCTGCAGCGCACCCGCACCCGCCAGATAAAACCCATACCCGCAACAAAACCCATACCCGCTCACGGGTACAAAAGCTTACCCACACCCGCACCCGTGCGGGTATTTATACCCGACAGGTAACCCGTACCCGATGACACACCCACCATGATCAATTATCACTGATAATACAAATCAGCTAATATACATTGATTGAATGAAAACAAATGACAATTTTCACTAACAATTATAGTCTAATAGATCAACAGATCATCACTTCCTTACTAATACCAAGTCACCAACAGCAAAGTACTGAGTTCATCACATATTACATGTTTTTGACTCAAATTTAACAGCAGGCACATGTGCACAGCACAGCCAAAGCACACACAATGTAAGTCTCCAGCAGGACCACTAGTCCACCACAAAGCAGCTGACTACATCTACAACTGACAAATACCACATCAAAGTACCAAGTTCTTGAGTTCAACACATATTACATGTTTTGACTCAACCAAAAGACACATAAATAGTTCATTCTTCATTGCATTGTACTTGGAGTTGGTGCACTGCTGCAGGCTGATGAAGCTTAGACTTGGACTTGGAAGGTAGATTTAATCAAAGGGCCAGCTCCTACATGAATAGAATTGCATGAGTAGACATCCATAAGAATTAGCATAGATTTAATTAAGGCATGGACAAGGCAAATATCAAATGTAAAGAATAACCTGCAAGCCCTCTTGTGTGTCCTGGAGACATGACCAGAAGGTAGCAGCCTTCTTGTTCTTCTCATCAACTACAAACACAAGAAGTTAGTTTTCAGATATAGAGATGAACTATGAATTAGACAACAAGTCGACATGTATACCTTTGTATTTGTTTCAAAGCCAATCCTGAGAGCACATTAGGACCTCCAACATCTTGGATGTGAGCCTACTGCGATGCTCACTGAGAACCCTTCCACTTGTGCTGAAAGCGGATTCTGAAGCAACAGTTGTAACAGGGATGGCAAAGATGTCTCTTGCAATCCTTCTCAAAGTAGGAAATCTAGTTCCAACCACTTTCCACCAATCTAAAACCTCAAAGTTGGGAGTATGCATGTCCAAAAGCTCTTCATCAAGGTAGCGGTCAAGCTCAGATTTAAAACCCATGCTTGCTGGCCTTATACTTGCCACACGTGCACTCAAACAAGACAAGAAGTTCTCAGAATTGCCGACTGAAGGTGTTGCTGATTCATTGTTCACAACAGTCTCTTCATCATGGTACTCATGCATCAAGTCAGCCAACAAATTCTTGACCTCATGAACC
>CM014275.1:30325320-30360390 GCA_004135705.1 Alloteropsis semialata
GGTTTGTCCGCTGCTTCTCGAGCCCTTTTGGCTATGGTGGCCATTGGAGTCCCTTCGGCCATTGCTTCCATTGTCTCCAAGAGGGTTCGGATCTGTAGATTGTCCTGTTCGACGGCCCGGAAATCATTGTTGAGATCTCGGGGAGCCAAAGAGGACGCAACATGTAGTGTACGGGTTCTAGCCGTTTGAAGCGTTGGTGCGCTGTCCAAACGTGGAGGAGGCACGGTTCGACGCGAGCTAGATGACTCGGCGGCGGCCCCTGTCCCGTTTGCATTCAGCACATGGATGCGGCGGTCTTCGGATGGTTCTGACCCATTGCTAGATCCACTGTAGTCGAGATCCAACTGCGCAGTGCGATCTGCAATGTCTTCGGGAGTTGGCTCCGTGAAGGTGGCGAAAACCTCCCGACCGGCGCATGTGAGATCGGGATCGTGGATCCCTGTCAGCTTGAGCTCGTAGTCGCCCTGGTGCTCGAACACAAGATCCCCGAAGCGGATCTCTCGTGAAGGCACTTGGTGGCGGTGAGCGTAGAGATCGGAAGCGGAAGCAGAACTCCCGATCGCTCCCGACTTGACGGAACTGGGCATGTAGGGCATCGAGGAACTCGACGCGTCGGCGAACCAGACTCCGTTGACGATCGGCATGATCTTTCTTCACGCAAGGGCCCCTACCTGGCGCGCCTCTGTCGAGGTTGTACTCGTCAGATATTTGTCCGGTAGACACCCCGCTTTGTGCGAAGATTGATCACGGTGATGAACAGAAAGACACGGGATTTTTATACTGGTTCGGGCCCTCGAGATCGAGTAATAACCCTACGTCCAGTTGCTGCTTGTATTATTTCGTCGAGTACAGATTACAATGCGTAACGAGTACCCTCGGGTCGATTGTGGAATACAAACTTGGATGTTCGATACCCTCTACGCACAGGACCCCGCTATTTATACCCAGGGAGACGTGCCTTACAAGACAAAACAGACCTAAACCTAGTAGGACTCGAACTGTCTTCGGGCTTTCCTCCTGCGATCTGGCTGTCGTGTCTTGTTCGGAGTCTTGGTCGTCTTGGAGTCGGTAGTCGGCAATCCTCGTGGTCGGGCACCCTGGTATTATGGCCTCAACAAGTCCTAGCATCTGTTCTACCAAACCTCAAATTAGATTGGGCCATAGTCTTACCATTGATCTTGATCTTTTCTGCACACATGATTTCAAATGGATACGAAGGTGGTTAGTCCCATTCCTAGACACACCAGAAAGCTTCTTAGAACAGTAGTTGCATTTTGCCTTCTCAATGCCCCCAATCTGCACTTTTGTGAACTCTTTCCAAACATCAGATTTGAGCTTCCTCTTGGAACCAGCCAAGACAACACCTTCTTCCTCTATCCCATCAGTATCATCATCTATTTCAATTGGAATTGGCTCTATGTTGTCAACAGATTCAGGTTGAGGTGATCCTGAGATTGGACTTGAATCTGATTGCACATGTGATCCTTGAGACATTGGACTTTGTGGCTGACTGCCACCATCACTCCCATTTACTGAAAACATTTTCCTTAATCTGTAATGGAACATAAAAGGTACATTAAAACATAACTAAAATTAATACAACATAAATAATATAGCACTTAACATGGAGCAAATTAGATCTAGAGAACACAAATTAAAACAAATATATAGAGCACAAATAACAGATCACTTCAGTGCAAGCTTGATGCAGCACAACTACGGCAGGTACACATATTGAATGCAAGCAGAAAGCTACTGGTGCTCTCATGTAAATCCAAAATCCTAATGCTAGTATACTACTCGGTTCACCAATCAAAACAAGCAAGCAAGGATTAAAAAAATGAGCAAATAGTAGCATTACTATAGCATGAAAATGACATGTTGCTTGACCTGAAGAAAAGCACGAGCTATTGAATGCAACCAGCAAAGCTAATAGGAAGACTCCTATC
Organism: Alloteropsis semialata; assembly: GCA_004135705.1. NCBI lineage: Eukaryota > Viridiplantae > Streptophyta > Magnoliopsida > Poales > Poaceae > Alloteropsis > Alloteropsis semialata. The sequence goes on from CM014275.1 coordinate 30,327,270, forward strand.
ACTATTCGCAACGCAGCATCCAAATCGACTGACATCATGCACAGATTCATGTCACTATTTTCGATCACACAGATATACATGGCATAGCCGCACAAGAAATGATTTTCTTACCCAAGGGAGCGACGCAGGTTCTGATCCTTGCTGCAGCCTTTGATAGTAGCAGCAGCTGTACTCGTAGGAGACACGGGAGGTCGGCGACTCCTATCTGGTGCGGTCGTCGTCTTGATGAGGCGTCGAGAGTCAGCAGCTGCAACTTGCTTCTTGGCCACATCAGCACGGACGCTCTTCAGATCCGAACCACGAACTGCAGGAGGAGCGGCACTCACGATGGTCTCGAGCGGCTCAGCGAACCGGACCAACGCAAGCGACTGCGGAGCAGCGGAGGCAGCCGATGGGTTGTTCTTGCTCGCGTCCTCCGGATCCGGCGGGTGCAGGTGGTCGTCCCTTTGGGGACGGCGTCGGGGTCAGCAAAAGGAAAAAAGATGTAGAAGAAGGATCTACAAACTGCAAATCAAGAAAGGAACGGTGAGGTTAGGGATGAGGAGAGCGTCACCGGCCGTCCTCGCGTGTGTTGGCAGAATTCGCTGCCATGGTCATGGATGGAATGGAGCCGTCGAGCAAGTCGTGTGACTTGGATGTGCTGGGTCTGGGTGCGGTGGCGGCGGCTGCTACCAGAGAAGGAGAAGGGGAAGGGGATGGGAGAAGAATGGGATTAGGGCTAGGGTTTCTCTCATCCTCTGGTATATATACCTCAGACAAAAATACATGGGCCATGAAGTATATGGGCCATGAGTGGGCCAAATGTATCCAGGCCTCCGGGTATATTATACCCGCGGGTATGCGGGTATGGGTAGTACTCAGCCGCACCCGCACCCGCTATACCTGATGGGTAAAGGTTTGTGCCCATTAGTGTACCCACGGGTAGAGATATCTTCCCACACCCGTCTTCTTAGCGGGTAAAACCCATCGGGTATTTGGGTTTTGGGTACCCATTGCCATCTCTACTTGGTATTTTACCCCTTGATGTGGGCCCTTCAATTCGTGTGCTTGCACGCTATTGGTTAGAAGTGTGTTTCTTTGCTCTTGTGGGGCCATGGATCCGTGGGAAGCCTATGTGGCAGCCTTTGGTTGGCTGGAGTTGTGCTAGTTTAGCCACTTTAGTGCATTCCTACTTCATTTCCATAGATAAGTGACCTGCACACAAATATTCACCAACACTTGAGGAACTTGTTAGTAATAACTCCTACCTCTAGTGTTGATGTTTGCGTTTCGTACATTTAAGTAGGAGTTGATGGCCTTAAAATGGCACTTAACAGCCGTCAACACGTGTCGGCGACCCTCCACCTGTACCTCGGCGGATGCGAGCTTCTTATAAGTGAGTGTCTGGGATTATCTACATGGTAATTGAGTTTGAGTTCTAGTAATTTGTTTTCTTATATGTGCTTGTGTGTTCGTAGCTTTATCTCTAAAGTGTTCTAGTCTTCGGCCAAGGTTAGAGTAGTAGTTTATACCTTAAGCATGGTGGTTAGGACATCAACTGCTTTTGTTGGACTCGTAACCCTATGGTTTAGTGGTGGTAGCCCCTAGGTTGTGACTGTCCTAGCTGGCCTTTATAATCCACCATGTTCCTGTGTGGTGTGGAGCTATAGGCTGTCTCTTTTCTAGCGATCTAGGGATACATCGGTGCCCAAACTAAACATATCAGAATACCTTGTCTTGTATCCTATCTTAATTCTTAGTGACTGGCTAAGCGATGTCAATCGAAGATTTTTACCGGACGCTGGGAGGAAAACACAATCCCTTTAGGGACGGGCTTCCCTGCTCTCCTCGATGCTCCTGCGGCCTCGCCGCCATGGCCACCCGCCCCGCCCGCTACCCTCCGGCGGCCTCGCCGCCCCGTTCGCCGGTGGCCATGTGCCTTGCGCCCTGCTGTTGCAGCAAGACCTTGCCTGCCCCTACATCCCGCCATCGAGGCACCATGGTGGAGGTCTGAGCGGCCTGCTGTTGGTCTTCTGTGGTGAGGAAGTTATGGCAACCTGGCTGTTAGCTTGGAGGCAAGAATCTTAGTCGCCCCATGTTGCTTCGTGATCCTCTTGCAGTTGGTGCTTGTTCTGATGCCTGCCTACTTGGATGGCCATCCTAGCCATGACTTCACCTAGATGGTCCACAATCGCTAGGGTGCTTCTGTCTGCCCCAATGGACCTGCCGATGCAAGTGCTTTCTTTCTGCTAGTCTCTTTCAGCCGATCCAGATTTCGTCTGACATCCGAGACTATGCGAGACTGCCTTCATGCTGTCCTTAGAGGTAATCCTCAAAACTTCCTTGTCTCGTAGCTGGAAGATAGACTTTTCAAGTTTGCAGTTTCTTGTAAACGAGTTGGTTTTCTTGCTCTTGTCTCTACAACTTTTGCGAATGATTCTTTCAAGATGGCTTACTTCTTGTGCAATGATTCTGGTTTTCATTCTGCCTACCTACACCCTTGCTGACTCGGGGCCCAAATTTACCTGGAAGCAAGTTCGTCCAAAGCATGCTAAGCGCTCTTATGTAGAGGTAGTAAAATCCCCACCTCTCACTGGTGCCAACAAGATTCCTCTTGGACATGATCATTCTTTCTTGGCTCAGAATCAGTTTGGCCACTTCAGCAACAGAGCTGGGGTTCAGTCTGGACACTTTAGTAAGAGCGCTAGGGTTCAGTCTGGCCACATCAGTAAGAGCTCTGGACTTCATTCTTCAGAAGGGTATTTTCGAACAGGTTTTTGTAATTCATCTGATGGGTTTCATTCAAATCGGAAAAGAACCTCGGTGTTCCAAAGGATTTCCATGCAGAAGGCTTCAGTATTTGACATATTGGTGTTTCCACCGGTGGCCGCCTCTGGAAAATTTGAATTTGAAAACAGTCAACAGGCTTCATTGAGCTCTGGGCACAAAGGCCTACCTCACTTGCAACCCAACACTGTTGTTCCTCAGGCCATTAATTGCAAAAGGTGCTTATCTCCCAACCACACCTAATTTTCTTGTCGCAGTCTGATCAAATGTTGGGCTTGTCATCAAGAGGGTCATGTATTGAAGGGATGCCCTTTTTGACACGCTTCTAGAGGCTGTCCCCGGAAGGTTGACCCACCCTCGGCTGGACCTTTCATCCCTCAGTTAATTCTTTGCATTGGGAAAATAGTGCCTGGCGCACTTGGTTCAAGCACAAACCATCTATAACAGATGGGCCTAGCGCAAGTGGGCCCCCATCCTTTCACACATTCCTAGAACTATACAGAGCACTAGAGGGTAAACAGAGCAAAGGAGTCTCATCGCCTCGCCCCCCTCCCAGAGCAAAGAAAACCAATCCACAAGAAAAGCCCATCCCTAAAGGAAACCTTGGATAAGCTCTCCTCGATCCGAACCCCAGCATGGCATTCCTAAACATCGACCCAACGCCAATGCTGCTGCCAGGGTTCTCAAGGATCAAGGTGGAAGGGCGGTCTCCATTCTCTCGTGTGGTGCTCCCAATGGCAAGACCCAAGAATGAAGATCTCGCCATCCTCACCGTCTCACATTTGCCCCCCTGTTGAGGTCCCCTTTGCTGATATTAGGGAAGTGTTGACGCTTCTTCTGGCCAACACACCGAAAATCATGCTAGCTCGTGCGGATCCGCAATGGATCAGTCAACAGCAGCAGGCCTGACAAAATCGGTGGAACCAGTTTTAGGAATCCGGTGGAACCGGTTTTCTAGGGCTTGCTGCGTGAACCTATGAACGCCGGCCCAGGAGGGACCCCATCAGGGCAGGCGCGCCTAGGGTTGCTCTGAGGTCGGCAGCCCACTTAGAACGCCGTCAACGCCGTAGAGATGAAGTACGAACAGCAATTAGGGTTGGAAAAGCTAGGGTTTGGAGATGACAAAAAGTAAAGGTATTTTGATTTGATCGATTGGATAAACCCTCAATCGGCCGTGGCCCTTTATATTTATAGGATAGAGAGGTCTTGCCCCGCAAGGAAAGCCCTATTACAACTCAGACTCACAAAAGAGTCCAAACCTACAAGGACTTGAGGAAAACCGGTTCCACCGGTTTCCAAATCCGGTGCCACCAAATTGCCCTGTCAGACGAGCAATAGGGAACCAAACCGGTTCCTGAATCCGGTTCCACCGGTTTTCCTATCAAACATGCTTCGTGCCAATTTTGATCGTCAACATATGCCCCCCTGTTTTTTGGTAAAGCTTGCGTACCTGAAAACATATTAACACGAAAAAACATTCCTGAGGGCAATGTTTAAACACAGTTCATCGGCCATTTCATTGTAGGGGCGATATTCAATATTATCGGCCATTTTAAACTAAGCTTCCTGCCAAACACTTGGATAATACTTCTTTAAATACCTCCAATTGAGAGCCCTTGGCGGCCGCTGACCTTGCAAAGTTTCCACCATATAAGAATTGCCGATGATCACCTTAATTATCTTGTATGGACCTTCCCAACTTGGAGACCATTTACCAAACTTGTTGCTCTTCGATCCTATAGGTAGAATTGTTTTCCAAACACAATCACCAACCTGAAAAGATTTCTGTTTTACCTTCTTGTTGTAAGCCTTAGCCACTCGAATCTTGTCTTTCTCAATTTCCTTCAAGGCCTTTAATCGCTTGTCGGTCACCTCATCAATATTATCCAACATCAAATCATGATAATCAATAGCATTGAGATCATTTTGCTTAGCCAACCAATAAGCACCCAAATTCACTTCAACAGGTAAAACAGCTTCTTGACCACACACAAGCTCAAAAGGAGTAACCTTAGTAGCACCATGTCTAGAAATACGATGAGCGCACAAAGCCTCAGATAAAACCTCATGCCATCTCCTAGGATTCTCCTCTATCTTCTTTTTAATGAGCTTAATCAAAATTTTATTACTAGACTCGGCTTGACTATTAGCCTGAGAATAGTATGAGGATGAATTAAGCAATCTAATTTCATACATCTCAATAAACTCACAAACTTCTTTTGAAATGAATGAAGTACCTTGATCAGTAGTCAAAGTCTGTGGAATACCAAATCTATGGATAATATGTTCAGTAATAAACTCAATTACCTCCCGATGTGTCATATTCTTCAATGGTACTGCTTCGGTCCACTTTGTAAAATAATCAGTAGCCACTAACACGAAGCGATGTCCCTTTGACGAAGGAAGATGAATCTGCCCAACAAAGTCCAATCTCCATCCTTGAAAAGGCCAAGACTTGATAATAGGATGCAACAATGCTATAGGAACCATCTGAATATTCCCAAACTTTTGGCACTCTTCACAACCTTTAAAGTACCGAAAACAATCAGCTATCATATTAGGCCAATAAAAACAAGCTCCTCTCAAAAGCCACTTCATCTTAGGTACCACAAATTCCTTCATGAACTTCACCCATTGCAACCTTAGCTTGATCAGAATCTAGACATTTTAATAATAAATCCTTAGTTGTCCGACGATGCAATTCACCATCAACCAAAGTAAATTTAAATGCCCACCGTCGGACTTCTCTGTCAAATTTATGACTAGGATTATGCAAATATTCAATAATGGTTACTCTCCAATCCACAACTTCGTCCTTATCAAATTTGGACTGCTCAACGGCCGAAGTGTCGCTGTCAACAGGTAAGCCGGTGTCACCGGTTCTGGAATCGGTTGCACCAGAAAATCCGGTTCCACCGGTTTCGGAATCCGATGCCACCGGTTTTTCCTAGGCAGAAAACTCGGCAATGCAAAGTATTGCTTTCTTTTATGAAAATTTCTTTTTTGAACATCATAGCTAGACGCTTGCTGAGCCAGAGCATTCGCCCTTGGATTCTCATCTCTTGAAACATGATATATAGAGAATTCATCAAATTGAGCAATCATATCCAAGCATTTATCAAGATATGCATTTAAAACCCATCAAAGCATTGGTATACCATATTAACTTGCTGTACGACCAGCAGAGAATCACCAAATACCTCCACATGTTTTACTCCCATATCATGTAAAATTTCTAGCCCGAACAATAAAGCTTCATATTCGGCTTGATTATTAGTACAATCATTTTCTAATCGGTTAAAAGCCTCAAATTCAACACCACTCAGTGATATAAAAACAACACCAATACCACAACCGCTCTTACAAACCGATCCATCAAAATGCAATTTCCATAGGGTAAAAGTAATATAATCGATATCCAAATCATTATCATTAGTGCTATGCTCAACAATAAAATCAGCAACAATTTGGCCTTTCATAGATTTCAAAGGTTCGCAAGCCAAATCATATTCAATAAGAGCATAAGCCCATTTACCAATTCTACCACTTAAAATTGGTTTATGCAGCATATACTTAATGATATCGGTTTGACAAGCTACTATGCAAGTATTGGACAATAAATAATGCCTCATCTTGGTACAAGCATAATATAATGATAAGCAAAGCTTTTCAATAAATATATACCTTGTTTCGGCATCCAACAATCGATGACTTGCATAAGTAATAATATGTTCCTTTCCTTCGATTTCTTGAGTCAAAACAGCTCCAATCACTTGATCTTCAGCAGCCACATATAATTTAAATGGAAATCCTATCCTAGGAGCTTTCATGACCGGTGGCGAAGACAAATAATATTTAATTTTCTCAAAGGCTTCTTGCTGTTTTGCTCCCCAAGTAAATTCGGCTTTATTTTTTAACTGAAGAATAGGAGTAAAAGCGTTGACCTTCCCAGACAAGTTACAAATAAATCTCCTGAAGTAATTCACCTTGCCCAAGAATTTCTGCAAATCTTTCTTGCATGTAGGAGCTTTAATCTTCTTAATAATGTCAATTTTCTTAGGATCTATCTATATGCCATTTTCATGAATAATAAAACCTAGAAACTTTCTAGCCGACACACCAAATGCAAATTTAAGTGGGTTCATCTTTAATCCATATCGACACATTCTTTCAAAAGCAAGCTTTAAATTAGCCAAATGAGGTTTTAAACCAGCCGATTTAACAACAATATCATCGATATAAACCTCTATGATTAAGCCAAGCAAATCATTAAAAATCAAATTCATAGCCCTTCGGTAAGTAGCACCAGCATTTTTTAAACCAAAGGTCATAACCACCCACTCAAATAAACCAACAAAACATGGACATACAAAGGCCGTTTTGGATATATCCTCTTCAGCCATGAATACTTGATTGTAACCAGCATTACCATCAAGAAAACTAATAACTTTATATCCAGAAGCATCATTAATGAGCATGTCGGCTATAGGCATAGGATATTCATCTTTAGGAGTAGCTCTATTAAGATTTTTAAAATCAATACAAACTCTGAGCTTACCAGAATATTTCTTCTCAACTGGCACAATATTTGATAACCATTCAGCATAACGACAAGGCCTAATAAAATTTGCATCTAACAACGATTAATCTCCTCTTTAATTCGGTCATATATATTAGGATTGAAACGCCTAGTAGTTTGTTTAAAAGGTCTAAAACAGGTTTAATAGGCAGTCGATGCTCAACTAACTCGCGGCTTAAACTAGGCATCTCTTGATAATTCCACGCAAAACAATCAACATATTCTTTCAACAGCTCGATAAATTCAGCTTTATAACCAGCTTTCAAATTTTTGTTTACAAACGTCGGCCCAGGTATAGAACCATTACCAATATCAACCTCCTCTAAGGGATGAGCCGACGTAAAACCATGTCCCAGTTTACTCATATCATCAAAATCTTTAATGGCTTCACACATATCGTTCTTTTGTGCCCGATAGTGTGTTGACACCAGCGGTGGCAAACAGAAAGTCCGCAAGCGCACGGCTGTCGTAGTAGCTTTCACCCGTGAGTAAACCAGATATCGAATCCACGGGGAACGTAAAGGACTGTCTAATCACTAAAGCTGAACCGGATCGATCGAGTGTATATAAAGGCTGGGTAGAGAGGATAACTTAGCACTAAGGCTGATTATATCGAAGGGAATTCTCCTATGCTTGCTTTGGGCACCGGGGTATCCTAGACCTCTAAGAAATTGCCGGCCAACAGCTCTACGCCGTACCCGAACGTGGAGGATTAAAAAGGATGGACAGGGCTGTCACCACCTGCCGCCTACCTCTTCTAATCCGTGGGGCTACGAGGCAAACGAGGGCAGATATACACCTAAGCACCACGCCTAAGATAATATCGGCTATCCTAACCTTGATCAGAGATTAGAATACTTTATGAATAAAGCAATGAACCCACAAGCACAATAGAGAACTCAGCTTTTCTATAACTCAGACTTGAATACTAGTTGAATTCCGGATACTTACTGAGTAGCTCGCATCCGTCGAGGTACAGGTGGAGGGTCGCCGACAGGCCGGGACTCCTCCAGACTCTCCCTCACTCTCTCCCTATTTCTACTCTGGATATGAGGAGGGCTTCGCCTTGGATCTTCACTTCATCTCGATGATGCTTAGCCTGCCCCGAGTCCAGCTATTTATAGCTTGGAGAGGTGGTTTGGAGTCGGTTTGTAGAGGTTGAGGCGGTTCGGAGGTGGGCCCAGGTCGGCCGACTAGGGGGGATCGGCCGACCGTCAGATTCACCGACGTAGGTGATCCACGGTACAGATGGGCTCCTAGATGCGGTTGACAGTTACTCGTGAAGGCGGTGGCGAAATGGTCGCGCGGCCAGGTCGGCCGACCCAGGGCTGTGGCCCCTCGGCCCCACTCTGTCAGGGTCACTCTCCTGTGGGCCCCATGGTCGGTTTCCGGTGGGCAATGTCGAAGATATGTTGGTTAAGTCAGGGATGTGGGCCCATGGATCCAAGTGATTGCCACGTGGCCCAATCCCATCTCTTCAATTCCACCGACCTGATCTCAACGTCCCTGATCACTCTCAAGTGTGCTTCTGTTGATGGGCTAAGGTTAGACCTCCCTGGGCCTGGGCCTAGGTCAGCCGACCAGGAGAGGTCAGGCGACCTGGCCCTGGGCCCAATTTGGTCCTTCTTTTGCCACTTTGTTCCTATAAGCACATATGCACCAAAACTTGTGGAATTAATTAGTAAATAACCCTATGTCTATTTGTTTTATCATTCTTTTGCATCTTTGTTAGCAATAATATTTTGTCATTAAGAACCGCCAACAAGCTCCCCCACACTTATCCTTTACTCGCCCTCGAGTAAAGTCTAAGCTTCATCATGGAAATTATAAACAAACATATAGGTTATTCCCAAACATTTAGACTTAGTGGAATTGTATAAGTGGCTAACATGTCTTCTTGGGTTATTGCAGGAAGGAACAGCTTTTTCTATGACATGATACACTTTATTCTCAAGTACTTGGGTTTTCAGAATTTCGCAAAAGAAAAACCAATGCCTTGCTCCTCAGCGAGTTTCTCTCTGGATATTCATGGTGGTTGGACAACACTCAAACTCTCCAAAATAGAACTTTATATGTGGAGCTCTCAAGATACATACCTTAATTCACTTGTGTTGTCATTCCAAGAATTGGATCCAAGTCAGAGACAAATCATGTAATCAAGTCAAGATGTGCAAGTGTATGATATGAGGTGGAAATGTAGTAATACTCCTTTGTCTTGACTTCCTTCCTTTTTCCCTTTTTTTGGATATGGGCTATTGCACTTTTCTTCTCTTCTTTTTTTTTCACTCGATGCTTTTTAGCATGAGTTTCTTTCCTCTCTTTTTTTCTATGCATATGGCCCATATCTTCCTTTCATCTTGATTTTGGGGGAGAAAGTCACTTAGGAGTATTTTATTCATGAATATGGAACAAAGGCATGTTTTGCTTTACCCTCAGTGTAAGGGTTTAGCTTTTTATGGTGGAGTGTACGTGATCTTGACTTTAAAAACATGAAGTATCTCTAATAAGGGTCACAAGACTTGGAACAACTCAAAGCTCAAAAGAAATGCTTGATTATAATAGTAAGTGGTTGTCTCTCAAACCAATGAGGAGCTTAGCATGGTTAAAAGTTAAAAACTTTTCATAAATTCCAAGTACTTAAGTGAGTAAAAGTATCTTTCATATTAAAGCCATATCTCAAAATGCAATAACTTAGATGACATGAGTTCCTAAAAACATGATGATTTCCACAAGCCAAAAGGTACAGGGAATAAGATATATGTAAGTTAATATTCTCCATGTGATGGGAGGATGCAAAAAGGGTTAATTTAATTAAGGTTAGAATTCCATGATCAGGTTCTGCAAGTATTCAGTTGAAATAGGGGTTAGAACAATCAAACCAGCGTGTAGAAAAAAGAAGAAGCGAGGTGGGACCCAGGCTAGGTCGCCTTTTCCTTCTTTGTGCAGTATGTGACTGGTCCACTTGAAGAGGTTACCTTCATCATCTTGGAGTGTGATTGCCCCGTGTGACGAAGTCTCCACCACAATGAACGGTCCTTCCCATTTGCTCCGGAGTTTTTCATGTCCAAAGAACTTCACCCTGGAATTAAAGAGTAATACCTTATCCCCGGGGTGGACCTCCTTCACCTTGATCCTCTTGTTGTGCCATCTCTTGGTTCTGTCCTTGTAGATCCTGGCACTGTGGTACGCTTTGTCTCTCCACTCTTCCAGCTCTGATAGTTGCATTCTTCTCATCTGCTGGGCTGCTGGCAAATCCATGTTCCACTTTCTTATGGCCCAGTGCGCCCGATGCTCTAGCTCAACTGGTAAATGGCAAGTCTTGCCGTAAACCAGTTGATATGGGGACATTCCGATTGGCGTTTTGTATGCCGTTCGGTAAGCCCATAGAGCATCTGGTAACTTGCTCTTCCATCCTTTGCCCATTTCTGTCACGGTCTTCTGCAGAATGTTCTTGATCTGCTTGTTCGATGTTTCTGCTTGACCGCTTGTCTGGGGGTGGTACGGCGTAGCTATGTTGTGCTTTGCCCCCAGTTCTGCCAAAAACTTTCGGAAGGTCTTGTCGATGAAATGTGACCCTCCATCACTGATCACCATCCTGGGGGTTCCAAAACGTGGAAAGATGATCTCATGGAACATCTTTCGCGCGTGTTTGGAGTCAGCGGCTCGACATGGCATTGCTTCAACCCACTTCGAGACATAGTCCACTGCCACCAGGATGTACTCACTGTCATAGGATTTGACAAAGGGTCCCATGAAATCAATGCCCCACACATCAAACAGCTCAACTTGTAAGTTGTTTGTGAGTGGCATTGCATCTCTTGCGGTGATCCCTCCATGTTTCTGGCACTGCTGGCATCGTCGAATGAATTCCTTTGTATCCTCATACATTGTGGGCCAGTAGAATCCACTCTGCCAGATCTTCGATCTTGTCCTAAACGCCCCATAGTGACCTCCATATGGGGCTGCATGGCACTGCTCAAGGATCTTCCTTGCTTCATTTGTTGGTACACATCACCTGAGCATGCCATCTGAACATACCCTGTCCAGGTATGGTTCATCCCATAGATAGAGTCTACTCTCGTAGATCAGCATTCTCTTGTTCTCCCCTGGCAGTACATATCCTGCAACCATAAAGTTCACAATATTTGCATACCAGGGGTCGGAGGCAGTCACCTTGAGTAGGGTGTCGTCGCGTAGGAAATCATTTATCGGTAGATCCTACATGTCAGTAAACTGCATACGCGACAAATGATCTGCTACTGAATTCTCTACTCCCTTTTTATCCTTAATTTCCAAATCAAATTCTTGGAGTAAGAGAATCCATCGGATAAGGCATGGTTTAACATCTTTCTTGGTAAGCAGATATTTCAAGGCAGCATGGTCGGTGTAGACAATCACCTTAGCTCCTACCAAGTAAGATCTAAACTTGTCTATAGCAAAAACTACTGCCAAGAGCTCTTTTTCAGTGGTAGCATAGTTAAATTGAGCTCCTGTCAAAGTTTTACTAGCATACGAGATAGCATGATGGTTCTTATTTTTGGTTTGCCCAAGGACAGCACCAACAGCATAATCACTGGCATCACACATAATCTCAAAAGGTAGCGTCCAGTCAGGGGGTTGAATGACTGGCGCTGAGATGAGAGCGTTCTTTAAAATGGTGAAAGCATGTAAACACTCATCATCAAAATCGAAAGGTACATCCTTGGCTAAAAGGCTAGTGAGGGGCCTGGCTATCTGAGAAAAATCTCTGATAAAACGTCGGTAAAACCCCGCATGGCCTAGGAAGCTACGGATCCCCTTAACATTGGTAGGAGGTGGAAGCTTTTCTATGACTTCAATTTTCGCTCTATCCACCTCTATTCCCCATTCGGACACTAAGTGTCCCAACACTATTCCCTCTCGGACCATGAAATGGAACTTTTCCCAGTTTAGCACCAGGTCCTTGTCTCGGCATCTTTGTAGTACCTTGTCTAAGTTCTGCAGACAATGGTCGAAAGTCTTTCCGTAGACTGAAAAATCATCCATGAAAACTTACATGATCTCTTCAATCATGTCTGAGAAAATAGACATCATGCACCTTTGGAACGATGCTGGCGCATTGCATAACCCGAATGACATCCTACGATATGCATATGTTCCATAGGGGCAAGTGAAGGTGGTCTTTTCTTGATCATCGGGGTGGATGGGAATCTGGTGACAGCCGGAATACCCATCAAGAAAACAAAAGGAGTGGTTCGCGAGTCTCTCCAACATCTCATCGATGAAGGGGAGCGGGAAGTGATCCTTCTTTGTCGCCTTGTTGAGTCGGCGGTAATCAATGCACATCCGCCACCCAGTAACGGTACGCGGGATCAACTCATTTTTCTCGTTACTTACGACGGTCATGCCTCCCTTCTTGGGTACTACTTGGACAGGGCTGACCCATTCACTATGAGGGATGGGATAGATGATCCCGGCGTGCAGAAGTTTCAGAACTTCCTTCTTCATGACTTCCCTCATCGCATTGTTTAGCCTACACTGAGGCTCCCTAGAAGGTGTAGAAGCTGGATCTATGGGAATGCGATGGGTACAGAGTGCAGGGCTTACTCCCTTCAAGTCCTTGAGGGAGTACCCGAACGCCGAGTGGTGTTTCTCAAGCACCTTTATGAGTCTATCACTCTCGTCCTGCGATAGCTTGTCGACAGGGGCATCCCTGTCCTCATTTAGAAAGACATAGCGAAGGCCAGCGGGCAAGGGTTTTAGTTCTACGTGCGTCTTAGGTGGCTCCTCAGTTTCAAGCGGCTCAGAAGCGTCATCCTCTTCCTCTATAAAGTCATGAACATTCTCTTCGAGGAACGACTCAAATGGGTCACTAGGTTGTAGGGATTTCACTTCCTCAGCTGGGTTAGGTTCTACCAAAGGTTCAACTATGGAGTTCTTAACCCTAGCTAATGGTACAGTGAGAAGATTCCTTCCTACTTTGGCTAGGAGGTTTCCTTCCGAGGTTACATCCTGTAGAAGGCCCTCGATAGGATGTCCTATAAGGAGGTCGAAATCTGATGTCTCAAAGATGTAAAAGCCATCTCAATCCCATGGTGAGGAGAAAATCTCGTACTAGGCCGAGACTCTTGAGAATACGACCTGAGGGTGTTCTAAGAAGTCTTGATGTTGGGGCCAGCTTTTTACGACGTCCAAGGATATTCGCGAAAGAACTGGACATGATGTTTGCCCCAACAGTCGGGTTATACAAGATGTCTACGGCTACCTTGCTTACGAAACCTCGAATGATCTGCGAAGGTGAGTCAATCCGAATGACTTCGGAAGAAAACTCAGACTCGTTTGACCATTCCGTGTTTAGGATGGACAAAAGTTCCCTCACGGTTTCGTTCAGAATTCTTTCTCCATGTAAATGGAGGGGGTCTTTACCGTAGGCTTCTTCTGTATTGAGTAGTTCAAGGTATTCCCAAAATCTTCAAAAAGATCTTCCTCGAACTCAAACGGTAATCCGAGAGGTTGAGTTTCCTCTTTCTCAACGGACGGGGTCTCAGGAGCTGGACTGGGCAAGTCTATGGGTTCTATCTGGGAGCCTTCTTGCTCAATCTCGGTCACGTCAGTAGGAGAGTTCTCTCGAATGGCCGCTAGGACTTCTTTTGCTCTGGCCGGGGTTATGTGTAGGAACGAGCCCCCGGCTGCTATGTCTATGTACCGGGCATCTTCACTATTCAACCCAAACTGAAAATGTTGTATGAACATATAGTCTGGGAAGCCCAGATCCGTTCCGGTTAGACATGAGTCCTGGAATTGGTCCCATGCGGCTTTGGCGATTGTTTCCTTCTCTCGTTGCTGGAAGTTAATGATCTCCTTCCGAAGTGCACAAATCCGGTGAACAGGAAAGTATTCAAGACAAAACTTGTCCCGTAACTTTTCCCATTCACCGTTCGTTAGCCCAATGATATGGTCATACCACTTCCTTGCTCTCTCTTTGAGAGAGAACGGGAAGAGCTTCCATCTAATTGTCGCCTGTGTCATGCCTGATATAACCAGACACGAGCAAAACAACTCGAATTCATGCAAGTGATGGTACGGGTTTTCACCATCACCTCCAGAGAAGGATATGTCCTGGACCATAGCTATGAAGGCAGGGCGAAGTTCATAGCTATCGGTTAAAATAGGATTTGACGAGGGGTGCGGCTCCAATAATTCGCCCTTTGGAGCAGAGAACTCATGAATTTGGGTGGAATTCATGGTTGAAATAAAAAATAGAAGAAGTATAAAATAAAGGATATACGGGCAACCTTAGATCTTAGACAACAGCTACCATGTCCCCGGTAACGGCGCCAGAAAGCTTGTTGACACCAGCGGTGGCAAACAGAAAGTCCACAAGTGCACGGCTGTCGTAGTAGCTTTCACCCGTGAGTAAACCAGATATCGAATCCATGGGGAACGTAAAGGACTGTCTAATCACTAAAGCTGAACCGGATCGATCGAGTGTATATAAAGGCTGGGTAGAGAGGATAACTTAGCACTAAGGCTGATTATATCGAAGGGAATTCTCCTATGCTTGCTTTGGGCACCGGGGTATCCTAGACCTCTAAGAAATTGCTGGCCAACAGCTCTACGCCGTACCCGAACGTGGAGGATTACAAAGGACGGACAGGGCTGTCACCACCTGCCGCCTACCTCTTCTAATCCGTGGGGCTACGAGGCAAACGAGGGCAGATATACACCTAAGCACCACGCCTAAGATAATATCGGCTATCCTAACCTTGATCAGAGATTAGAATACTTTATGAATAAAGCAACGAACCCACAAGCACAATAGAGAACTCAGCTTTTCTATAATTCAGACTTGAATACTAGTTGAATCATGGATACTTACTGAGTAGCTCGCATCCATCGAGGTACAGGTGGAGGGTCGCCGACAGGCCGGGACTCCTCCAGACTCTCCCTATTTCTACTCTAGATATGAGGAGGGCTTCGCCTTGGATCTTCACTTCATCTCGATGATGCTTAGCCCTGCCCCGAGTCCAGCTATTTATAGCTTGGAGAGGTGGTTTGGAGTCGGTTTGCAGAGGTTGAGGCGGTCCGGAGGTGGGCCCAGGTCGGCCGACTAGGGGGGATCGGCCGACCGTCAGATTCACCGACGCAGGTGATCCACGGTACAGATGGGCTCCTGGAGGCGGTTGACAGTTACTCGTGAAGGCGGTGGCGAAATGGTCGCGCGGTCAGGTCGGCCGACCTGGCTCGGTCGGCCGACCCAGGGCTGTGGCCCCTCGGCCCCACTCTATCAGGGTCACTCTCCTGTGGGCCCCATGGTCAGTTTCCGGTGGGTAATGTCGAAGATATGTTGGTTAAGTCAGGGATGTGGGCCCATGGATCCAAGTGATTGCCACATGGCCCAATCCCATCTCTTCAATTCCACCGACCTGATCTCAACGTCCCTGATCACTCTCAAGTGTGCTTCTGTTGATGGGCTAAGGTTAGACCTCCCTGGGCCTGGGCCTAGGTCGGCCGACCAGGAGAGGTCGGGCGACCTGGCCCTGGGCCCAATTTGGTCCTTCTTTTGCCACTTTGTTCCTGTAAGCACATATGCACCAAAACTTGTGGAATTAATTAGTAAATAACCCTATGTCTATTTGTTTTATCATTCTTTTGCATCTTTGTTAGCAATAATATTTTGTCATTAAGAACCGCCAACATAGTGCTCAAGTTTCTGCTGCAACCATTCTAAGCTATTCATTAATTCATAACAAATGGTTTAGCCGATACTCAACCGGCTTTAGAACAGCAGACACGAAACCATCTCTAGTACAAATGATCATCTCATAATCAGAAATATCTAAACCTGTCAAGCACTTGACATGATCATGCATAGACATGGTAGAACCATCAGCCACAGCAACACAAGTCGATGCATCTCCATGTACAATCTCAACATCATCATCCTCCAATTGAATAAGAAATTGGTGCAAACTAGAAGGTACGCATCTATTTGCTTGAATCCAATCATGACCCAATATTAAACTGAAGTTACCTTGGGCCTCAACGACGAAGAAAGCAGTAGCCAACGTCTTGCTCCCAACGGTGAGCTCCATAGAAGCAACACCCTTAGCACTCATAGGCTCGCCTCCTCCCACACCACTGACAGTCATGTTGGTCTTGATCAGCTCATCATCCAAACCACCAAGTTTCTTGAACATAGAATAAGGCATCAAATTAGCAATTGCCCTAGTATCAACAAGCATCCTAGAAACTGGCCTCCCATTGATATGTCCCTTCATGTACAACGCCTTTAGGTGATTTTCAGAATCCTTTGGCCTTTTAAATATAGCTTCTTTTGGGCCAAAGTCCAAATGAGCCATCTCCTCCTCCGGAATGACATAATAATCCAAAGAAAGATGAACCACATTAGCATCAACATTCATGCGGTCAGGTGATGAATCATAATCAACAAGTTGTTCATCGTCCATAACCTGAGAATTCGATGACAACCTCTGATCAAACGAAGAAGTAACAGAAATTTCAGAAGCAATACGAGATGGCCCTAGATCAGCAGAAACCGGTGCCACCGGTTTTGGCGCAGCAGCAAGCACCGAAGAGGGCAAAACCGGTTCCACCGGTTTGGAATTCGGTTCCACCGGATTTGGCACTGGAGCTTCATTGATTTTCAACTTCCACCCCTTGCCTGGAGGAATCATGGGCCTGTATTGGTTGAAGTTCTCCACCCTCTGCTTCTCCAGCTCTTTTTCCTTCTGTTCTTGAAAGCGAAGTCGCTGCAACTTCTTCTTTTGTGTGCGCATCAAACCTGGAGGACACCATCTTGGCAAGAAATATTTAGATTTATCAATCCCAACTTTCTTACCCTCATCAAGATCTGCAGCAACACCCTCCTGGACTAATGCCTTAGCCTCATCAACAATCACAACTGGCCTCTTGTTATCATCCTTCGGAATCACTTTGATGTCACTAATCTAAATCATATCAGCAGCAGTAGTCCTTTCCTGGTCGACATCCATCTTCTGGACAACTTCCTCCACCCTTTTGGGTCAGTAAACCTGCTTGGGAGGGGAAGGCTGCCTCTTCTGAGGAAATCGGTTCCACCGGTTTTGGAAACCGGTGCCACCAGTTTTGGGTGGTCCCAACCTGATCGACGAGGTGCCGAACGGTTATCCACCAACCTCTCATGCACTGGCACTCTGTCATTACCCTATCCTGGATGAAAAGGAGGATATTGCATAGGGTAATATGGCATATGCATCCCATTGTAATCCCATACCGGATATGGAGAATTATAATATGGAGGCATCCATGGCATGGCTTGATACTGATTTTGTTGGGGATACAAAGTAGCAACACCACCCTTCTGTTTGTTATTCGCCCTTGGAGGCGAAATTGGGTTTTCTTGACGCATGGGTGATCTCTTTCTCTTTTTTGCCGGCCAATCTTCATCAACTGGCCTTTGATTTGCATATTTGGAAAATAATTGGTCAAAGGTCAGCTTTGGCTTTGCAATTTTACCCTGATCTTTGGCCACATTTACTTTCCAGGTTCCAATCTCAGGACGCTTGGGTTTTAACATCTTCGGGTGACCCTGAGCAAAACCGGTGGAACCGGTTTCTGAAACCGGTAGCACCGGTTTATCCTGTGCAGCAGGCTCAAACAGTGCTTTCGAGGATTGCCCCCCGAGATCCGAAACTCTTGCAGTGATTTTGAAAGTCTCTCTGCCGTTGGGAGTCTTCTCACACACCACTTTCCTGATTATTGCCTTGCTGTTTGAACTTTCAGGTTTTGCATCACCCACAACAATATTCTTCCCTTTGGTTGATTCGACTTGATGCGGCCGAACCAGAACCTTAGGAGGTTGCATCTCAAGGGTGTTAACAGGAAAAGGTGCCTTGTCAACCTGCATCTCATGTAGTGTCAAATGTCCTTCATTCAAGGCCGATTGCACCTGTCGACGAAAAACATTGCAATCATTAGTAGTATGTGAAAAAGAATTATGTAACTTGCAATATGCCCGTCTTTTAAGTTCGAAGCGAAGGAATAGTATGAGACATTTTAATGTTTCTATTCTTTAAAAATTCATCAAAAATACGATCCCATTTGAAAACATCAAAAGTAAATCGCACTTCTTCATGTCGATTATTTTGAATTGGCTTAAGAGATGGACAAGTGTACGAATTATTCTTAGAAGGCCACACAAGTTCAGCAACATATACATCCTCATCATCGTCCGAACTACTAGAATCATAAGTAACAACATGAACAATAGAACAATGAGTCTTATATGCATCTTTAGCATTTTTTATTCGGTTTTCAGTAGCCAAAGCTCTCACTTGTACTTGATTAACCGAAAAATGATCTAAGCCTTCTATCTTCTCTTTAATAAAGGATCTCAAACCATTAAAAGCAACATCAGCAATATCCCTTTCAGAAAGTGACAAATTAAAGCATCAGTTTCTAGTTTCTTTGAATCGCTTAAAGTAATCCAAAATAGATTCGTCTCTTTGTTGCTTAACTGATGTTAAATCTGTCAATTTTAATTGAGTACTCCCACTATAAAAGTGATCATGAAATTTTTTTCTAATTGATTCCATGAATGAATTGAACCGAGAGTTAATAAAGAAAACCAGGAGAAAGCAGTTCCAGATAAAGATAATAAAAATAAGCGTACTTTTAAAGCATCATTAGAACTAGCCTCTCCTAGTTGTGCAAGATATTGGCTAATGTGTTCCCAGGTGGTTTTACTATCATCACCATTAAATTTCACAAAATCAGGAACTCGCCAATTATTAGGGTAAGAAAGAGCATCAAAATCAGCAGAGTATGGTTTTTGATATAGTCTAGAGTTACATCAATGCTGAGCTTATCCTGCATCATACTAGCTAACTCATCCTTTAACTTAAAGAATTCAGCATATAAATTTGAATGAGCTAGATCAGATTGCCCTGTGGCTGTACTTTGAGCTTGACCAACATGAAGCATGCGATAAGGACTTTGCCGCAAATATTGATAATACACATCATTGGGAATCCCACTAGAATTAGTGTTTTGATTAGGTATAGGGGGTGATGTGTATGCATGTGTCTCAATATAAGAAGAAAGATTAGCCACTTCTGTATTTCGGTTAGGGACTATCGAAAGAGGGGCTCTAACATGTGGTACTGGCTGCTGCCCAGCAGGGGCAACAAAACCGGTTCCACTGGTTTCGCCGAGGCTGGTGAAACATGTGCTAGCGGCGGCATTTGCCCTAGGTAGAAATTAGCCGGTATACCATATAATGGATTTTCAGGTGTTTTTCCTGGTGTAGCCGACACACTCGCATACATATTCTCATGTTGCATAGTTGGTATATTATGTGAATAATAAGATGGATCTACTAACCTATCTTTTTCAATTCTATCCATCCTGTCTATAAGAATGCCTACAACCTCATCAGTACGTAAAAGTGCAGCACTAAGCTGATCATCAGGATTAGGAGTAGAAGTCTTAGGTGGCTGCATAATTACTGGGGGTATTTCTTCCACCTTCTTGTCCTTCAAAGTGAACGCCGGCATCATGAATTCGTAAGGTCTTGTCACCTTGCCTTGGCGATCCTTCTTCAGCCCCATCAGGAATTGATTCTTGAAGAATTCTTGGGCCGCTTCAAACTTCTGACGCTCCTCATCATTGAGCTCCTCCATGGAGGGCATGATGATGTTCTTCTTGTCCAAATCTGCAGTAGATCCCATCTGGCTAGGGTTAGGTAGACCGGTTATAGAAACCAAGATCTCTTTCCCCAGCGGAGTCACCAAAAATGTGTTGACGCTTTTTCTAGCCAACACATCGAAAATCGCGCTAGCTCGCGCGGATCCGCAATGCATCGGTCAACAGCAGCAGGCCTGACAAAACTGGTGGAACCGGTTTTAGGAATCTGGTGGAACCGGTTTCCTAGGGCTTGCTGCGTGAACCTACGAACGCCGGCCCGGGAGGGACCCCGTCAGGGCAGGCGCGCCTAGGGTTGCTCTGAGGTCGGCAGGACACTAAGAACGCCGTCAACGCCGTAGAGACGAAGTACGAACAGCAATTAGGGTTAGAAAAGCTAGGGTTTGGAGATGACAAAAAGTAAAGGTATTTTGATTTGATCGATTGGATAAACCCTCAATCGGCCATGGCCCTTTATATTTATAGGGTGGGGAGGTCTTGCCCTGCAAGGAAAGCCCTATTACAACTCAGACTCATAAGAGTCCAAACCTACAAGGACTCGGGGAAAACTGGTTCCACCGGTTTCCAAATCCGGTGCCACCGGATTTCCCTGTCAGACGGGCAACAGGGAACCAAACCGGTTCCACCAGTTCCTGAATCCGGTTCCACCGGTTTTCCTGTCAAACCTGCTTCGTGCCAATTTTGATCGTCAACAGGAAGCAATCTTGGAGCTTGTAGGGGATCATTATGGTCTGCAAGTCAGGATAGCCAAGGTACTAACAGTTTGTGACAGAGATGGTCTAATTCACCACAATCCGCATCACCACAATGGCTTGACCTTTGATTTTTTTCATCACAATAGGGGCACCAACGCTAGAAGGTTTAGCTTCAATAGAGAATGTTGGCTGATGTTGATTGGTTACTCGGCTAATTATCGCTCCCTGGAGGAGATTGAGGATTCAATCAAATCCTTTGGTCGTCTGTTGTACTGGCAGAAAGATAATGTCTTAGCCAGAATAATAACCAAGGGCAGAGTAACTGACTTGGTGGACATCCCACACTACACTCTTGTTTCAGAAGGTGATGAGTTGGAAGGGGCCTCCTTGACAATGCAATGTGAAATACTGCAACAGCATTTACCTGGAAATCAACATCTAGATGAAGACATACCGCCAGGTGGGCAAGATGAGAATTTCATCTTCTCTGTTATTGCCCTGGCACCTCCTGGACAGGATCAGCCAGTGTTATCCTAGACGATAAACCCTGGACAGTCGCTCACCCTCTGTTTAGCGTTTAAATGGTTCAGACGATAGGCTAAACGATTTAAATGGTTTGCATTGTAGCTTTAAATATATATAAAAAATCATAAATATATACTATATTTTTTGGACAATTGCAATTTAAGGTATGCATAAAATTCATAATGACATGGCATTCTAATATTACACATAATATCTATATACTCGCTACTCTAACTCCTATTTTTCTCTTAAGACATGCTTGTGGAACCTATATTCAACCACCAACACCCAATTATCCCACCAAAACATGCTGCTTATTGCCTAAACGATCATTTAAACATGTGTTTATGTGTGTAAACATGTTTAACTTCTGTTTAATTTCATTGTTTACATCATTTTTTGACCAAGTTGACCATTTACACGCGTTTAGCGTTTAATTCAATGACTAGGCCCTAAACTACACACATACCCTCCGTTTACAGTTTAAACGCGTGTAAATGACGGTTTACACGCATTTAGGCGAACACTAGGATCAGCAGGCGGTTTGGCCACAACCTCAAGGATAAGAGATTAACCAGGATGCAAACCCTGGCCAACTGGATGGGGAAGTAAATGGTGATGAAGGACTCCCAGATCTCAATCTTGATCCCAATGATCAAGCCAATGATATCCAGGACCTGAATCGGATTGTTGATGTTCCTGAACTGCAGCCAGAATTGGAGGAACAGATCCCTGATCCTGATGCCATGGATGTTGAACAAGTCAGCCTCTCTCTCCATTTGGGTTCCTTGGTTAATTCTTCTTCTGCTGCTTTGGGCCCTATTCAGCATGACCTGGTAATGGAAGAGCAAGATGAAGGGGTTAATGACCTAGAAATGGTGGACTAGAACCAGGTAGTTGTACTTGGGCTCCCTGCCCAGGCCCCGGACCTGCTGGTTCCACAAATAAATATTTAAGAGTGTTGATGGCTATTAAGCACCAAAAATAGCCGTCAATATTCTCGAATAAAGTGAAGGATTGGCATTACTCACACGCATATTTCCCTTTGAATAACATAGTTCCACATGTCCTTGGAGAATATTTGGTTGTAGGTGATTTGCTGCAGAAATAAAGGAGAATCCACCCTCATGGATCATGTGACACCATCCCGACGAATCAGAAACCGCCATGCGTGCATCACATGGATTGAAGGGCCCACAACAGACCTAAACCGCCTCAATTCACCATGGACACGTGCAACTACCCTTTGGGACCCACATGACAGCGACCCTGAAGAAGCACACAGCCTTGGTTTGGCCGAACCGACTGTCGGTTTGTTGACGCGGAAAATCGGCGGTCGTATCCTCAGCGGTCAACACAAGAAGACCAGGGAGATCTGCTTCGCTCCAGTGCCAGCCCACACTCTAGTTTAGGTTCGCAGCGTGCCAGTCAATTTGACCTGAAATTGACAAGGAGATAAAATAGTTAAATTACTCTTTGATTGTGCCGGCTCTATTTCAGACGATGGAGTAACGTCGAATTTTAGCCAAGACCCAATCAGGCACGTGTCGGCCGATACCAATCGGACCTCAAAATCGGACTTCATTGATGACGTCAATCAGACCGAGTAATCGGACCTCAATCAGACACCGAATCGGACCTCAGAATCGGACCTTGATTGATATAACAGATTAGCCTTTGAATAATAAAATAAAGCATAAAACAAAGCCAATATGTAAAGTAATGGATCAGCTGTGTCTTTAAACAAGATATCAAATAAACAAAGTGTAAGCCGATACATTGTCCATCTTGCCTAGTTGCCAGTTTGACTCATCTTATCGGACCATCTAACTAGCCAATCGGACCATAGCTTTTTCAGAGAAATCTAGCTCCGACGTAGGGAATCTAGATTTCTCCAGCTATGATCAAATCAGATAGCTAAATAGTCAAATTCAACTTACCAATCTGACAACTAAACAAGATGCTCGCACAGATGTTAATCAGATTAAGCAAATAAGCAGATTAAACATTAACAGGGTCGTTCTGATTCTAAGATATGCTACCAAATAATCAAGCAAGATCTAGCTCCGACGTAGGGAATCTAAACCACACTTAACATTCAAATAGCAATAAGGCATAACCAAAGCTTCCTTTGACTAATCAAGATGAATCTAGCTCCGACGTAGGGAATCTAGACCAAGCATGACAATCAAAGATCAATCTAATCGTATTGCGAAGATCCAGCTCCGACGTAGGGAATCTACACCAGCGCAATACTCAAAGAACAACCAGATTAAACCACAAAGCATGGATCAGACCTAGAACGATGCTGTAAGATAAATATTGCTTAAATCGGACCAAGACCAATTCTCAAAGCCGTTGAAGAAGTAGAATTGATTCACATGGCGTAGATCTAAACCAATCTAGCAACTCCAAACAAACCGCAAAAACTGCCTTTAGTAACCAAGATGAGTCTAGCTCCGACGTAGGGAATCTAGCCTAATCTTGATATCTAGCTCCGACGTAGGGAATCTAGACTTAAAGTGCAGTCCGATAAACGATAATCTGTTGGATAATCAATATTGATCTAGCTCCGACGTAGGGAATCTATATCAATCTTGCTTATCCAGAGATAAATCGGTTGAACAGTATAAACGAGAAAGGGCGATGCGCCTCAATTCAAAGCCTATACTAGTTCGATAAATTGACTAACTTACTGGTAAGCCGAAGATCAGAACTGATGCAGCCCGTCCACCAATGAGCTTTGTCCGTAACTACTACTAGGGTTTTTGGCGTGAAGCCGGGTTGTATTGATTGTGAGAATAGTTTTTACAATGGACGAGGGTTCATATTTATACCCTGGTCATGGAGAGTCCTGATCGGACCAGACTAACTTGCGAACAAAGTAAATTAAATCTAATATAGAATGGGACTCTCAATATGCCTTCAAAAAGAAAATAGTCCCTGCATCTGATACGCTTCCTCCTCAGCCGACGCGCCCTTCTTCCATCATCAGATCGGACTTCTTGTTTCATCGGACTCTTCTTCAGCATCGGCTTCCTTCTCTGTCATCTTCGGCTTTGACCAGTCAATGGGTCCACTAGCCTTACCACGTCACCTCATGACTCAGCATATCTGGTGCGAAAATCTGGTGTCAACACATGCCCCCCAATTTTGGGATAAAATATGTTTTATTCCAAAATTCGTATCTGTCATCATAACTCCTTCACCGATTTTCGTGCCGAAACTTTCCATCCTTGCACCATGTAGTTCCTTGATTTTTGGGCCATAGTTTTTCTTTCTTCATCAATAACCTGCAGAGCTTATCTTCTTCTTTCTCTCTCCCGAGCGATAGCATCTCTGACAACGAATAGATATGGAACCCTGCATTTACCTCACGGGTATCCATGCGTCTATTGACCCAGGCGAAACGATTCTTCAATGCAGTTCCTCAAAAGACGCCCCTCCTCCAATTACAGCAGCTCTGAATCAATGTCATATCTCCACGAGAATACTGTTCTTTATTTGGACAGTTTCCACGAGCATCCCTTGGATTCCATTTCTCCTTTAATGCTTCCATCGATCGCTGGCTATAAATACCTGCCTCAGGTCTTCTTTTTCCACCATCCCTTAGCCATGGCGCAGCTAATATTCATGATAGAACACAAACTCCTTTTGTTTGATATAGAATCCAACTCCTTCTTCCTCTTCTGCTAGAAGAATTCTCATGAAGAAGTATAGGGTACTCCCCCCTTTTTCTGATCCTGCAGTGAATCCAGGTGGAACCTCTGCTAGAAGAATCCTCGTGAGGTTTCTCCATGGTTCACCAAAGGGAAGGTTTCTCAGAGGGGTGTAATAGAGTGCCCTTTACAAGTTAGGGCAAAGCCGGTCCACCGGCGCGTTCTTCAAGGGACTGCACCCAGAGTGGATTTCTTCGACTCAAGGAAGAAGATATCTCCTCAAACTTGCGCTTTCTTTTGCCCTTCTTTTTCTAGTCTTGTTCTGGCAATGATGAACAAAGTACATCGGCGCCTACTAGATCCTCTTATCTTCTGAAATCCTTCTGTATGAGAAATATATGAATATATATACAATCCCTTTTCCAGCAGCCTGCTCCGCCATCGAGCGGCTTGATGATGTAATATACTTTTCTCTGTTTGTATATAGCCCTTAAGGCGATGCATATCGCATCGGCTCTTATTTTTTGTTCTTGAGGCGATTTTTCATCGGCTTCCAAGCCTGACGCACAGCATCGGCCTTACGAGTTTACCCAAATACTAGGGTAGTATTTCTTCAGATATTTCCCGTTTAATGCCTTAGGAAACACTCCTCCTTCAAGTGTTTATAGAATATAAGCATTTCCAGGAACACATCGGACGACTTGATAGGGTCCCTCCCAATTTGGTGACCATTTGCCGTACTTGGGATCTTTAGAACCAATTGGCAGAATAACTTTCCAAACAAGATCGCCCTCTTTGAACTCTTTCCCTTTAACTTTCTTATCATAATGCCTCGCTACTCTGAGCTTGTTAGCCTCAATACTTTCGAGAGCGCGCAGCCGACGAACAGCCAAGTCATCGGACTCACTATTCATGAGCTCCATGTATTCGCCGGCCTTCAATTTATCCTGAAGTTCGATACGTCTTGATCCAGTATGAATTTCCCATGGAAGAACGGCTTCATGTCCATAAACTAGTTCATACGGAGAAACCTTGATCGATCCATGACAAGTCCATTCGATAGGCCCATAGAGCTTCAGGAAGCACAATATGCCATTTTCTTGGATACTCCTCAATCTTTCTATCAATCAACTTGATCAAACTTTTATTGGAGGCTTCAGCTTGACCATTGGCTTGTGCATAATACGGCGATGAATTAAGAAGCTTGATACCCATATCAGCAGCAAAATTTTTGAATTCGTCCGATGTAAACATCGTACCCTGATCTGTTGTGATCGTCTGTGGAATTCCAAATCGGTAGACAATGTGTTCTCTAACGAATTCAATAACATTCTGTGACTTCACCTCCTTCAAAGGAATAGCTTCAACCCACTTGGTGAAATAATCTGTTGCCACTAATATGAATTTGTGCCCCTTGCTTGAATGTGGAAAAATTTGGCCGATCAAGTCAATTCCCCATCCTCTAAATGGCCATGGCTTGATAACAGGGTTCATGGCCGATGCTGGAGCTCTTTGAATATTTCCATATCTTTGACACTCTTGGCACCCTTTATAATATTCAAAGCAGTCTTCTAGAATCGTCGGCCAATAATATCCATTTTTTCTGATCATCCATTTCATCTTGAACGCCGATTGATGAGCCCCGCAAACACCTTCATGAATTTCTCCCATTAAAACCTTGGCTTCTTCAGGTCCGATACATCTCAACAGGACTCCATCAATCGAGCGAAAATAAAGCACTTCTTCAACCAAGACATGCCTGATCGATTTGTAACGTATCTTTCTAGAAGTTTTGACAGAAGGATCCCTCAAATATTCAATGATTTCTTTCCTCCAATCTCCTTCTGGTATCTCCTGCACCATCACATCGGACAAAGGCCGATAGCCAGACGCTTTTTGCGCCAGCCGATTTGCTTCTTCGTTATGATGTCTTGTAACATGCTTAAGAGTTACCAAGGCGAATTGACCAATCAAATCTCGGCACTTCTCAAAGTAAGATAACAAAGCATCCATCTTGCAATCATATTTGCCAAGTAATTGATTGATAATCAGCAAAGAATCTCCAAATACCTCAACAAACTGAGCACCGATTTCTTTAAGAATCTGGAGACCCTTCATCAATGCTTCATATTCCGCCTGATTATTCGTGCATTTTTCAATTGGAAAAGCAAATTCAAACCTTGCCCCCCGAGGCGAAATAATAATCAGGCCGATTCCGCAACCATCATTGCAAGAAGAACCATCAAAGAATATAGTCCAAGGAACCGCGTCAACCACATCGGCCTTTTTCATCGGACCAGATACATCAAGCTCCATAGTGCATTGCTCAACAGCATCAATGTTAGGTCCACAATGATCAGCAACTAAATCAGCCATTATCTGCCCTTTTACTGCTTTGGCCGATTCGTATCTGAGATCAAACTCCGTCAGAGCAAAAACCCACTTGCCAATTCTTCCTTTCATGATTGGCATCGATAGCATATATTTGATCACATCCTCCCTACAGATCACAGTACACTCTGCCGATAACAAATAATGCCTTAATTTTGTACAAGAAAAATACAAACAAAGGCAAAGCTTCTCCACATATGAGTACCGAGTTTCAGGATCTAGTAATCTTCGGCTTAAATAGAATATAACTCGTTCCTTCCCATCAACCTCTTGAATCAAAACAGAGCCGATTGCATGATCAAAAGCCGATAAATAAAGCTTATACGGCTTACCCTTTTGTGGTGGAATAAGAACTGGCGGATATGCTAAATATTGCTTGATTTCATCCAATGCCTTTTGATGTTTAGGCTCCCAAACCAATTCTTCTTCATCTTTCAGCTTCAACAGAGGAGTAAACGCCTCCAATCGGACCGATAGATTTGATATGAATCTCCTCAGGAAATTGATTTTTCCAATCAAACTCTGCAATTCCTTCTTGTTTACTGGAGGTTCAATATCATCAATCGCTTTGCGGTTCCGATCATTCACCTCAATCCCTCTTTCATGTACCAAGAAACCGAGAAATTGGCCGGCCGATACGCCAAGAGCATATTTGAGCGGATTCATCTTCAATCCATGTTGCCTTGTGCACTCCAGCGTCTCCTTCAAATCGGCCAAATGATCTTGATAACCTTTTGATTTGACTACCACATCATCAATGTAGATTTCAACTATCTTGCCGATTAGCTTATGAAAAATATAATTCATAGCACGTTGATAAGTAGCACCGGCATTTTTCAAACCAAAAGTCATAACAACCCACTCATATAAACCGAGAGCACCTGGGCATTGGAATGCAGTCTTGGGAATATCTTCTTCCGCCATGAAAATCTGATTATAATCAGCATTACCATCCAGAAAACTCATCACTTTATGGCCTGATGCTGCATCAACAAGCATATCGGCCACCGGCATTGGATACTCATCCTTCGGGGTTGCCTTGTTTAAGTTCCTGTAATCAATGCAAACACGTAGCTTTCCATTTTTCTTATAAACAGGAACTATATTTGATACCCACTCAGCGTATCGACATGGCCTGATAAACTTAGCTTCAAACAGCTTCGTTATTTCGGCGTTAATTGGTTCATACATCTCAGTCTTGAACCTCCTTGCATACTGCTTGTGTGGTCGATATCCTGGTTTGATGGGTAGCCGATGTTCAACAATATTACGCCTCAAACCTGGCATTTCATAATATTCCCAAGCAAAACAATCAGAATATTCCTTCAAAAGTTTTATTAACTCTTGCTTATACTCGGGATCCAACTTAGCACTGATATACGTCGGCCTTGGCCTATCACCAGAACCTATGTCTATTTCTTCTAATTCATCAGCCGACGTAAATCCAAATCCTAACTTACCGAATTCACTTCGGTCTTCAAAATCTTCTATACAATCATCCATTTAAAACAAAGTCTCAGAGCCGACTGCTTGGATCGGCTGTAGTCCTTGATCGGACACCTTGAGAAAGTCACCATCCCATGTTTTTCCTGACAGGCATTCAATTCCTTCAAACTCCCAAATCGTTGACTCAGCTGTAGCAATGCTAACCGAATCATCAGCCGGGACGATCTCCACATTATTGCCCTGCCATTGGATCAAACGCTGATGCATTGTGGATGGGATACAACAGTTGGCATGAATCCAATCTCGCCCGAGGAGCATGCTGTAAGAACCTTGCCATCAATCACAAAGAAGGTGGTCGGCAATGTTTTGCTGCCGATGGTCAATTCAACATGAATTGCCCCCCGAGGCTCTGAAACGTTTCCACCAAAATCCTTGAGCGTCATATTGGTCTTGATCAGATCATCAATCCCTTTTCCCAATTTGCGGAACGTGGAATAAGGCATGAGATTGATTGCAGCTCCTCCATCAACCAGCATCTTGGTCATCGGCTTCCCATCAACGTATCCCTTGATGTACAGAGGTTTCAGGTGCCGATATCCGTTTGCATTTGGCTTCTCAAAGATAGCCTTCTCTGAATCAAGAACCAAGCATGCAGCGGCTTCTTCCAGTTCATAATCGACCTCATCATCGTCCTGTTCATCAGGAGCAGCAAAATCAAAAGGCAACATCAAAACCATGTTTATTGCGGCCGATGTGCTTGCTTCATCATCATTGGCCATCTTAATGCGCCATGTCTTCTTTTCTTTTGCCAATTCCTGCTCCTGAATCTGCTCATGATAGCGCAACCTCTGAACACGTCTCTTTTTGGACCTAGAAATCCCTGATGGGCACCATTGTCCAGGCTTCATTTGAGGTTCTTTAGTCCGATCCCGAACTGGAGCCTTTTCTTCCATTTTTTCAGGGCCAAGAGCATCAACCTAACCTTCGATATTTTTATGGCCATGAGCATCAACTCGGCCTTCATCTCCTTGATGATGATCATCAATCCTGACGCCGATCCGTTCATGAACTGATCGTCGACCTCTTTTGAAAGCTCTGTATTCTTCATACTGGAGGCTGCATTCAGGACAATCTACTTTGGATGGCAATCTGAGCTTCTCGTTCCAGCAGAATACGAAGAAAGGACATCTCCAGTGATCATCATCCTGATTGTACCGGTCATAAACCTGACACCTGTCCATATGCCAATCAGACCCATAACCGTACTGACGATGATCGTCGACTCTATCATCAAACCAGTGTCTGCCATCGGACCTGTCATCATATCGGCGTCGGCCATCAGACCTATCATTAAATCGGCGTCGGCCATCGGATCTATCATCACGTCGGTGCTGATCATCAAACTCTTCATCAAGCCGCCTTGCTTGATACTCGCGTCTCCGACGTCGTCGTTCCTCGCGTTCTTCCCATGCTCGAGCTGCTGCTTGCTGCCTCTTGTACTTGTTAATCAACATCTGGGAAGTTACACGCGGCCGATATCCACCAGGAGCATTAGATTCTCGCCCAAACGCCTGATGATTCCTCCGCAGCTCTTCAACAGTAACTTGAACTGCAGGATCAACGGCACCAGAACTCTTGGCGTAGTCCGATGTAAGCACCTTAAACTTCCCCTTCTCATCAGCATCAACCATATTAATGGAAAAGGAGAAATCAGCAAAGTTATTCGGAAAAGGATGACCGTCGATCTTCATGGCTTTCTTGTTATCTTCAAACTTGATCTTGCCAGATTCT
Source organism: Alloteropsis semialata (assembly GCA_004135705.1). Taxonomy (NCBI): domain Eukaryota; kingdom Viridiplantae; phylum Streptophyta; class Magnoliopsida; order Poales; family Poaceae; genus Alloteropsis; species Alloteropsis semialata. The sequence continues at coordinate 30,357,806 of CM014275.1, forward strand.
ATAGCCAATTGGATCTCCCTTCTGAACACTTTACATTCATTGGTCTCATGAGAAGTCGAGTTATGCCATTTGCAATATTTGCGTTTCTTCAACTCATCGGCCGATGGAATAGAATGATTTGGAGAAAGCTGGATAAGCTTCTCACTGAGCAGTAAATCAAAAATCTTATCGGCCTTAGTTATATCAAATCCAAACTTCTCAGGGTTCTGCTTGACCCATGGGAGTGATACCGGCTTCTTGGATTTGGTCCATTTAGCTATGTTGACATCAGCCTCCCCTTCAGAATCAGAGAGATAAGATACTTGCTTGGAAAACTTTGTACGCTTCATCTCTTGATATCGGACCTCATGGGCTGATACCTTCTGAACCAGTTGTCCCAATGTCTCAAACTCCTGAGCAGAAAACTTTTCTTTGATCGGCGCGAGCAAACCCTGGAATGCAAGCTCGGCCAACTGCATATCAGATAGCTTCAAACTATAGCACCGATTCCTGGTATCACGGAACCGTTGAATATACTCCTTGACGGTCTCATCGTTTCTCTGACCTGACAGCAATCAAATCAGAAATCTTCATCTCATTGAGACCAGAAAAGAAATATTTATGGAACTGCTTCTCCATATCGGACCATCCTGTGACCGACCCTGCTGGCAACGACGTAAACCAGGTAAACGCTGGCCTTGATAGTGACAGAGGGAAAAATCTGAGCCTGAGTCCCTCCTCTGAAGCAGCTTCACCACACTGAGCCAGGAATCGACTGACATGCTCAATAGTGGTCATATTATCCTGCGGAGAATTTGGAGAAATCCGGCACTCTGTAACGCGGAGGAAGTGGCACTGCATCAAAGTAAGACGGGTACGGGTGCCGATACAACCTCGCTTCATCTTTAAGCTTCAAGCCGAATTGATTCTGGATCACCTCGGCTATTTTCTGTGACCAATCGGACTGTTGACTTCCAGTTGGCATCCCATCAGCTATATCCATCATATAATTATTGTAATCACCGACCATACGCTGATGTGAAGGAATCTCTGTACGTAGCCTTGCAGCTGCAGGTTGTTTTTCTTGTTCGTTCAGAGTTCTAGCATATTTTTCACCATGTGGGCCGACAATAGTTCCATCGGCCATCAACAGAAAACCGTTGGCCAGTTCAACAGGAGGTGGTGGAGCAATCGGAATCTGTGGAGCAACGGTCATTACATTATCTTCAGTTTCTTTGCCTTTCCCTGATCCTGATGCCCCTGCAGAATCTGCTATAAACACTGGACCTTTCAAGCAAATAGCATCATCCACCGCCTTTTTGATGAGATTATCTAATGAATTCACCAAAGTGCCTGACTGGTTAATCAATGCATGATGAACAGCTTGGTGAATCATATCTGTCATGTTAACCTGATACTCCCGAGCATCAGTTGTCTTCTTGATCAATTCTGGATCTGGGAGAGGACCTTTGAGTATAGGGCCTGAACGATTACGTCCAAATTGGCCAAGGCAGAGCTTCTTAAATGCATCAATTTGGGCCTGAACTGCATCTAATTGAGCTTTAGACAGATCGGCCTTTGTAATTGGAATGGCCGTCTCAGGCGTCTTGTTCTTGTCATTCTTGGCCTTCTCAGCAGCTTCTTTTTCAGCAGCAAGTCTTGCTGCAGTTTCTTGTTCAACATCAGACGACGACATCTTGGAATTTGCCTCTCGTGTCCCACTGGGCGTGCCAAAAATGTGTTAACGCGGAAAATCAGCGGTCGTATCCTCCACGGTCAGCACACGAAGACCAGGGAGATCTGCTTCGCTCCAGTGCCAGCCCACACTCCAGTTTAGGTTCGCAGCGTGCCAGTCAATTTGACCTGAAATTGACAAGGAGATAAAATAGTTAAATTACTCTTTGATTGTGCCGGCTCTATTTCAGACGATGGAGTAACGTCGAATTTTAGCCAAGACCCAATCAGGCACGTGTCGGCCGAATACCAATCGGACCTCAAAATCGGACTTCATTGATGACGTCAATCAGACCGAGTAATCGGACCTCAATCAGACACCGAATCGGACCTCAGAATCGGACCAATTAGGATCGGACCTTGATTGATATAACAGATTAGCCTTTGAATAATAAAATAAAGCATAAAACAAGGCCAATATGTAAAGTAATGGATCAGCTGTGTCTTTAAACAAGATATCAAATAAACAAAGTGTAAGCCGATACATTGTCCATCTTGCCTAGTTGCCAGTTTGACTCATCTTATCGGACCATCTAACTAGCCAATCGGACCATAGCTTTTTCAGAGAAATCTAGCTCCGACGTAGGGAATCTAGATTTCTCCAGCTATGATCAAATCAGATAGCTAAATAGTCAAATTCAACTTACCAATCTGACAACTAAACAAGATGCTCGCACAGATGTTAATCAGATTAAGCAAATAAGCAGATAAAACATTAACAGGGTCGTTCTGATTCTAAGATATGCTACCAAATAATCAAGCAAGATCTAGCTCCGACGTAGGGAATCTAAACCACACTTAACATTCAAATAGCAATAAGGCATAACCAAAGCTTCCTTTAACTAATCAAGATGAATCTAGCTCCGACGTAG
>CM014275.1:30366420-30394625 GCA_004135705.1 Alloteropsis semialata
TTTGGAGCACATATTTGAGCTGATCGCCTTTTGGAGATATGAGTAGTACTCCTGCACCGGCCCCTTCAAGCTTTAGTGATCCGTCGAAGTACATGATCCAATGCTCGAGGGGTTCTTCTGGTACTGCGTGTTGTATTTCTATCCACTCAGCAATGAAGTCCACCAGGGCTTGAGATTTGATGGCAGCTCGTGGGATGAAGTCGATGGCGTGAGAGCCCAACTCGACCGTCCATTTGGAGATTCGCTCTGTCGCGTCCCGGTTGTGGAGGATGTCGCCAATTGGAAAAGAGGTGACTACAACAACCCGGTGGGCGTCGAAGTAGTGGCGCAACTTGCGAGATGTGATCAAGACAGCATATAATAGCTTCTCGACCTGGGGTATCGCACTTTTGATTCTGAAAGCACCTCGCTGATGAAGTAAACTGGCCGCTGTACTTTGTATACATGGCCGGGTTCCTCCCGCTCGACTACAATAGCAGTACTCACGACGTGAGTTGTTGCTGCGATGTAGAGAAGCAGTGGTTCCTGATCAGCTGGTGCAGTCAGTACTGGTGGTGACTGGAGAAATTTCTTGAGGTCTTCAAACGCCGCATCAGCTTCTGGAGTCCATACGAACTTGTCTTGCTTCTTGAGGAGCTTGAAAAAAGGCAATCCTCTGTCACCCAACCTTGAAATGAATCGGTTGAGGGCCGCCATGCATCCAGTCAGCTTTTGAACGTCCTTGAGGGATTTTGGAGGCGCCATGGATGTAATAGCGGTAACTTTCTCAGGATTAGCTTCAATTCCCCGGTGGCTGGCTATGAAGCCTAGCAGTTTTCCCGCAGTTACGCCAAACACACACTTGGTAGGATTGAGCTTCCATTGGAATTCCCTGAGATGTGCAAAGGTCTCGAACAGGTCATCGATGAGACTATCCGGGTTCTTTGTCTTGACGACGACGTCATCAACGTAGGCTTCCACATTGCGGCCAATCTGAGCCTTGAGACAACTCTGAATTGCACGCTGATATGTTGCCCCTGCGTTCTTGAGTCCAAAGGACATTGTAGTGTAGCAGTAGGCGCCGAACGGAGTGATGAACGCCATCTTGATCTGGTCATCTTTGTGCAGGCTTATCTGATGATAGCCCGAGTAGCAATCCAGGAAACAGAGTAGAGAGCAGCCAGCTATAGAATCCACCACCTGATCAATGCGAGGTAGCCCGAAGGGATCCTTTGGGTAGTGTTTGTTTAGGTCGGTGTAATCGACACACATCCTCTACTCGTCGTTGTTCTTCTTGCGGACCAGGATAGGATTAGCGAGCCAGTCAGGGTGGAACACCTCTTTAATGAACCCGGCTGCTGAGAGTTTCGCCAGCTCCGAACGGATGGCTTCTTTCTTGTCCTGGGCAAAGCGTCGTAGGCGTTGTTTCTTCGGCTTGGCAGCAGGATCAACATTGAGTTTGTGCTCAGCCAACTCCCTTGGGACTCCCGGCATGTCAGACGGCTTCCATGCGAAGATGTCGCGGTTGTCCCGTAAGAAGCTGGTGAGCGCGCTTTCCTATTTGATAGGCAGGTCAGCGCCGATCAGCGCTGTCTTGGAGGGGTCGCCCATCCCTAGGTCGATTGCCTTGATTGGAACTTCCTGGGAGGGCTTCATGTTTGACACGGCTGGCTTTTTCGTTGGGATGTCCAACTCAGCCTCGCCGAGTTGTTTCGCCATAGCTGCTACGATTGCTGCCTGGCTCAGTTGCTGCATGCTTGCAGCAATCGTCACTGCCTCGGTGTCACAATCATAGGAGGTCTTCAGGTCACCCTTTAGGGATAAGATCCCCTTAGGGCCTGGCATCTTCAGGACGAGGTAGAGGTAATGTGGGATCGCCATGAATTTCGCCAGAGCAGGTCTTCCCAGGATCGCGTGGCACGATGATTCGAAGTCGGCGACCTCGAATGTTATGTACTCGGTCCTGTAGTTGGCCTCGGTACCAAATGTAACTGGAAGTGATACCTGGCCGAGGGGCACGACAGCGTTGCCGGGAACGATGCCGTAGAAGGGTGAATCAGTGGGCTTGAGCAGGTTGGTGATGTCTAAGCCCATCTTCTTCAAGGTCTTGGCGAACAAGATGTTGAGTCCACTTCCACCGTCGATCAATGTCCTTGTGAGTCGCGCGCCAGCTACCACGGGGTCGAGCACCAGAGGGTATCGCCCTGGGTTCTTGATGTTGGTCCATTGATCATCGCGAGAGAAGCTGATGGGGACTTCTGACCACTTCAGGAAGGTGGGGATGGCAGGCTCAATGCAGGCAATCTCATGGTGGATAAGCTTTTGCTTGCGCTTTGATTCTGACTGAGTAATTCCCCCAAAGATGACGTTGACAACCTTGTCAGCTTGTTGGTAGCCGGTGTCTTTGTCACCCTTGTCTCCTTTGTTGTCAGGGTTGTTTGGTTTGGGAGCGCCCTCCGTGGAGAACGCTTTCTTGAGCGACCAGCAGTCCCTGCTTGAGTGCTTATCCTTTGGGTGGAAAGGGCACTGCTTGTCGAGTAGTTTTTCGAACTTTCTGCGGGAAGAGTTCTTCTCAGCAACGTTGACCGTATCTTCAGGTTTGCGTTTCTTGTCGTTGAAGTCACGTTTTCTATTGTTCTCGACTTGCTTGCCCTTGTTACGGTCGTTGTTGTTGTTCTCTGCTCGGGTGGTGGGACTGGTTGCCTCGGTTTCCAACTTCAGGATGTCAGCTGCTTGCCTGGCGGCTCGGTGCTCGGGTGATGGTCTTTGCCGGGTTGACTGCGTCATGCTGGATGGGCGCTGTCTCGAGCATTGTCTTCATCCTGAGGATTTCAGGAGTTTCAGGCATCTGTCCCAGCTCTGTGACGACAGCCATGATGTTGGCGGCAGCGCTGGAGTAGACATCTTGGCCGGCGACTTGCCTGAACTTGGCGTTGAGATCCTGTGGAGGTAGCCTACGGCCGAGGCAGCGACGTCGTTCTGCACGAGCAACGTTTCGCTCCCTGCATCGGTTGCGGTCAGCTTCAGCTTCGTTCTCCACAGTTGGCTCATCGTTGGAGACTTCTTGTTCCTGGGCGATGATCACCATGGCTTGACGCCCTGGTGAGTAGCTTCCAGTGCTTGAAGTTATTGGGACTGTTGAGCCGTGGCTATTTGAAGAATTCAGGGTTGCCCGTGTTGAAACGGGAGTGGATCGATGCACGCGATGATGCGAGACATGTCCAGGTCCTCCTGTGGTGTTGCTCCAAGCGTTGGCTTGCGTCCCGGCCAGTGAACAAATCGTCCTTCGTTGGTTGAAGTGATGACAAGTCCGACTTGTTTCCCGTTTAGGGGAAATTCGTCGAATTCGACCAGAGATCGGAGTTGTTTTGAGGACGCCGCCTGGAAAGTAGAGGTGGGGCTTGTGAGTCCAAAGGGATACGGGCTCGGGGCGTCGGCCTCACGCTTAGCAGTGGCTGGACTCTTTTTCTTCTGGAATTTTGAATTGGCGGATTTTGGCATAACCGATGGTTCAGAAACTGACTCGGATCGCTTGGTCCGCTTCGGAATTTTCCCAGCCCGAGTTGAAATCGAGCTAGGAGTAGTGGTTCCTTGAGTCCGAGTTGAGTTCAAACTCGAGGTTCCCCGAGCCCAAGTTGTATTCGGACCCGGGGGCGCGATCTCGTCGAGTTTGTCGGCGAGTTGCTCCGGAGTCGGCGACTTGAGGACGCGATCGAAATTGCCTGCGCCGTCCACCGTGCAAACCCAGGAGCCGAAAACGAAGGTGGCGCCTTTCTCGAACACCATGTCACCGTCGCAATTGATGATGACTGGTGCCATTGAGCTTGCTGAACGATTCTCGACGAGAGTCCCTACCTGGCGCGCCAGCTGTCGGTTTTTTATACCGGCTAGCCTACTATGAGGGTCCCTAAGTAGTCGAGTTGTTTGTGAGGGCCTTGTCAGAACCAGAAGCACGATGGTGAACACGAGACAATTTAGACATGTTCAGGCCGCCTCGAGTAGAGAGCGTAATACCTTACGTCCTGTATGGTGGATCTTCTCGTATTGATGGGTATATTTTACAAGGGGTCCCTGCCTCACCTTATATACTCGGGAGACAGGGTCTACAAGGCAAGAAATACAAACTCCTAGTCGGATACAATACACAGAGTCCTAATATGAGTAGGTCGGGTTGTTTCCTAGTACCCGACTAGTTTCCTTAAGCTGTACGCTCCTTCCTTGTATCAGTCAGAGTTGCCGGCCCAATTTCCTAACGGGACTGTGGCCCATGAGGACTCCCATGGATCCTGGACCGTCACCGACCTTGGCTCGGTTCATCCTAGCTCTCCACGTGTCATTCTCTCGTGCTGTCCTGAAGGTCGATTGCGGGTGAATACTAGAATATTCCTTCAGAGATGCTGCCTCTTGGAGCCTATAAATATGAGTGGAGGGGCTCCAAATAAGACACACACATCTTTGGGCAATCACTCTCTTCCTTTAGGCTCTAGGCTTAGTGGAGTTAGGCTAGAGTAGCTCTATTCAGGTTCCAGGTCTCCTTGGAGCTAGGGTATGGCTCTTGTATCTTCTAGTTCTTGGATGACTTTATTCTACTTTAGTGATATATCTTCTTCATATATTGTTTGTCTTTGTCATGATATGAATGAGTTGTGCTTGTGTTCTTGCTATCATAAGTGGCTAGGCTTATAGGCTCATGAGTTAGTCATATACCCTTGCTTCAGTAGTGTAGACTTGAGTGCCCTCATACATGTTAGACTTTGCTCCAGTTCAACTAGAGTATGGTTTCATATGTGTATTAGTCTCCATGATCTATGCCAGGACATTGGTCCATCAGTCATTCTTATGGTGACGTTGATCATAGTCTTATTAGCCCAGAATGGTCAACGTGTTGTGAACAATGCGAGCATGGGGCTCGGATTGGAATCATCGACTGGATATGAGTGTGCCCCACGGTTTGGCCGGGGTAGGCCGCAGGTGGTTACAACCCTGTTGGACCCTCTGAAATCCCCCACATTCGAGTATTGCTGTAGGAGTTCGTAAATGAGTAGTCACTTCGCCATGCGTAAGTAGCGCGAGAGGCTATCTCCCCATGTGCCTGGGTGCATTGGCTTAGACTGTGTATGTGTATGAATACTGTTGACGGTCCATATAACATAAAATCTGACCGTCAATAGGCTCAGAAACCAATAAAGATCAAAGCATAACTTAGGCATCTGTATTCAAATGAGGTTGTACCATGCATATCTGGAATATATTTGAGTACAGGGATTATGGTGCAAAAGATGGACGAAACTGGGCACAGGCCCAGGTCGGCCGACCTGGCTAGGTCGGGCGACCTGGACTGAACCCCGATGGAGCCCATTTCCTACACAGGTCAAGAAGCACACTAAGGAAGGATCATGAACGTTGATTCATGGTCGGTGGAAGTTAATGGTGAAAGATGAGCCACATGTCCATCCCATGGATTGAAGGGCCCACAACCAGAGTTAAGTGTACCCAAATCGACAGAACCCATCTGGAACCGACATCAAGACCCACATACCCGTCTCTCAGAGGAGGATGGGCCCTAAAGGCGGTTATAGGGGGTCGGCCGACCCAGCCAGGTCGGCCGATCTCCGCGTGGGCCCGACTTGGCCCTCCTTTGACCAACAACTGTAAACCGCCATGGAGATTATATCTGAGCCGTGAAGTGCTAAAGACGGTGGATCCAAGGGTCGGCCGACCTGGGGGATTCGGCCGACCTAGGCCCATCTCCCAACTGCCTCAACCGCCTCTGGCCGGCTCCAACCGCCTTTGTGATGCTATAAATACCTGCAAAGGGCGCCGTACTCAACACACACTAGAAGAAGAGCTATCCTCTGCTACAAGCTTAGTCTTAGTCTTAGTAGTGATAGCCATAGTGTTAGACCTTCCGAAGGGCTTCTGAAGGAGTCTTGGTAAGTTCTAGAGTTCAGTTCTTGTATTCTCTTACTTACTTGTAGTACTCTGAGCTTAATGAAAATACCTTCATACTTATGTTGTATGCCTCAGTTATACCTTATCCACTTAGCATGTACTACTTATGTCTTGCACCTTATTCAAGTGAATGTATGTTATGGCATTGGCTCAATATGCCTCTTGGTTGCTCTATTTATTAACGTGATAGATAGAGTTGTATTACATATTGCAAGCATGGTGTTTGGGATATGGAATACTGTTGAGGGTATCGCTGCCCCACGGATTAGAAGAGGTAGGCGGCAGGTGGTGACAGCCCTGTCCGTCCTTTGTAATCCTCCACGTTCAGGAGTGGGTATTAGGCCTTTATGATAAGACGTCCTACTGTCGTCCCTTGATGAGGGAACCACTGGATACCTCGATATGTCCTCTTGCATATGATCATTGAATGAGCTTGTATAGGGTATTGTAGTATATCCAAGTCCCATATGTATGATGCTAATGAACCCTTATTAATCTTCACTAGTGTACTATACTAACTAAGACTACCATAATGATGAGCAATGAACTTCTGTGTGTCAACTTACCCATTCATTTCTATATCATTTACCCCTGCTTAGATTATGGTACATTAATATTGTTGTACGTAAATGCATTGGATGGCACATCTCTCCTTTAACTAAACGCTTTCCCTGCGGATAAAAAAATAACGATACTCTAGAATACTCCCGGGTGAAATGCTACAACGTACTTCTGTGCGCTTGCAGAATATCTGTAACGTCTAGATTTACGATGAAGTATCTCTAGTACCATTACTACTCTAAGTAGTGATACTAAGAAATACCAACAAGCATTTCTGGCGCCCTTGCCAGGGAAAGCAGTGGTTAAAGAGATTTGATCATCCATGCATTTAGTGCAACAAGATTAATTGCTAGTAATCTAGCAGGTTTACACTTTTTGCTCTGTTTCTCTATGATGTGAAACAGGGTAGTGCATGACTGGTTTCCAACTACCATCCAACTACGTCGAGAACCCGAATACCATAGGAAGGAGGGTACGTTCTCGTGTCGTAATCCCTCAGGTGTTCTTGTCGGAAACCGAACCAGTCATCGGAGAATCCTCCAACCAAGGAGATCAACCCGTTCCCGTAGCACCCCAATTGGAAGAAGCCATGGCCGACAGGTACATCGGTGTCAACAGACTAGCTTGGGGGAGGCCCCTCAATCAGGTAAGTTCAGGTAAGTATTGTTGAATAAAGTTTTTCGTTCAAATAAAGTTAGTAAATGAGAGCCATCCATGATAATCCCTTAAATGTTTTAAGTCCATGCTTAAATCTTTTCTTTTGGATATGATGAAAAGTTGCTCTTATTTCTCTCTTGTACCTATGTTTCAACTTGTTATTCTCTTAAGTTTTGTGTTTGCTGGTTGAGCATGATCTTTTTTGTTATCTTGTCTATCTGTGGGTAGCATATGACAAGCTCTAGTCTAGGTTGTTGTTGGCTATGATATGCTAAGACTTGAGTTGCCCTAAGATCTTACTAAGCTGGACTTGATAACCGGAGTTTTCTCTTTTAAAATAAAATAAAGAGTTCCTTATGGTGATTAAATTCCCTACCAAAGCTCATAATGTTTTAAACCCCTACATAAGCAACTTGTTTTGCAATGAGTTTTGTCAAGGTCACTGTGATTCTTAGAGATTTACTTCATGCTTTTAAAGCCAAGATCACGTACACGCCACCATACACATGTTATACTTCTACTCTGGAAGTAAACATGACACCCATCCATCCACAAAATAAAAGCTCTACATAAGGTTTGGTACTCTTCCCTAACTTTATTGCAAAAAGAGACATGGGGCTGATAAAAAAAAAGGGAGAGAGAGAGAGCAAATAAAGGCTCTAGGTTCAAACAGTAAAGCCATGTCTCTAAAAGCAACTCTTTAAGGGAAGAGGAGCCTGTAAAAAAAAGAGAGAGCTATCATTCACCATGCCACATACACACGTGCACATCTTGGTTTGAAGGTATGATTTATTTCTCCTTGAATCCTAATTTTGACTTTACAATATGTGCATTACAAGTATGCTATATAGCTCTTCTAGCACAAACTCCACTTCAATGAGTGACAAGAGAGTTGAGAGAGGAAAAGGGTAAGGAAATACGCCATGAGTGACTTGAGAGTACCACCTAAGGAACTCCACCTTTGAAAAATCCCAAAACCTCCGGTTTGATTGTCAAGCAAGGTAGAAGGCAAGGTGCTTGGTCTAAGTCGTTCTAGCCATCAACCACCCAAGACAAGGAGAAGCTATAAGCCCCATGAAAGGCCAAGGTAATAAGGGAAGTTTATTTTACCAGCTTATTTAATCCTTGGTAGAATATCTTGCTGAACCACTGGTAATTTTGAGGAGTAATGAGGAGGCAACTCCTGATCCACTGAGCCTAAAAGTTCTAGTCTTTGCTCGGAACGAGCAAAGGTTAAGCTTGGGGGAGTTGTTGATGGTCCTTATAACATAAAATCTGACCGTCAATAGGCTCAGAAACCAATAAAGATCAAAGCATAACTTAGGCATCTGTATTCAAATGAGGTTGTACCATGCATATCTGGAATATATTTGAGTACAGGGATTACGGTGCAAAAGATGGATGAAACTGGGCACAGGCCCAGGTCGGCCGACCTGGCTAGGTCGGACGACCTGGACTGAACCCCGATGGAGCCCATTTCCTACACAGGTCAAGAAGCACACTAAGGAAGGATCATGAACGTTGATTCATGGTCGGTGGAAGTTAATGGTGAAAGATGAGCCACATGTCCATCCCATGGATTGAAGGGCCCACAACCAGAGTTAAGTGTACCCAAATCGACAGAACCCACCTAGAACCGACCTCAGGACCCACATACCAGTCTCCCAGAGGAGGATGGGCCCTAAAGGCGGTTATAGGGGGTCGGCCGACCCAGCCAGGTTGGCCGATCTTCGCGTGCGCCCGACTCGGCCCTCCTTTGACCTACAACTGTAAACCGCCATGGAGATTACATCTGAGCCGTGAAGTGCTGAAGACGGGTGGATCCAAGGGTTGGCCGACCTGGGGGATTCGGCCGACCTAGGTCCACCTCCCAACTGCCTCAACCGCCTCTGGCCGGCTCCAACCGCCTTTGTGATGCTATAAATACCTACAAAGGGCGCCGTACTCAACACACACCAGAAGAAGAGCTCTCCTTTGCTACAAGCTTAGTCTTAGTCTTAGTAGTGATAGTCATAGTGTTAGATCTTCTGAAGGGCTTCTGAAGGAGTCTTGGTAAGTTCTAGAGTTCAGTTCTTGTATTCTCTTACTTACTTGTAGTACTCTGAGCTTAATGGAAGTACCTTCATACTTATGTTGTATGCCTCAGTTATACCTTATCCACTTAGCATATACTACTTATGTCTTGCACCTTATTAAAGTGAATGTATGTTATGGCATTGGCTCAATGTGCCTCTTGGTTGCTCTATTTATTAACGTGATAGATAGAGTTGTATTACATATTGCAAGCATGGTGTTTGGGATATGGAATACTGTTGAGGGTACCGCTGCCCACGGATTAGAAGAGGTAGGCGGCAGGTGGTGACAGCCCTGTCGTCCTTTGTAATCCTCCACGTTCGGGAGTGGGTATTAGGCCTTTATGATAAGACGTCCTACTATCGTCCCTTGATGAGGGAACCACTGGATACCTCGATATGTCCTCTTGCATATGATCATTGAATGAGCTTGTATAGGGTATTGTTGTATATCTAAGTCCCATATGTATGATGCTAATGAACCCTTATTAATCTTCACTAGTGTACTATACTAACTAAGACTACCATAATGATGAGCAATGAACTTCTGTGTGTCAACCTACCCATTCATTTCTATATCATTTACCCCTGCTTAGATTATGGTACATTAATATTGTTGTACGTAAAGCATTGGATGGCACATCTCTCTCTTAACTAAATGCTTTCCCTGCGGATAAACAAATAACGATACTCTGGAATACTCCCGGGTGAAATGCTACAACGTACTTCTGTGCGCTTGCAGAATATCTGTAACGTCCAGATTTACGATGAAGTATCTCTAGTACCATTACTACTCTAAGTAGTGATACTAAAAAATACCAACAAATACTTGCTCTAACTTGTTTAGTACAGTATATAGGAAATACATTAGAACCTAGATGCTAACTCTTAGTCCTTCTCCCTAGCCTAGTTAGTCCTGAGATGATTCCATGTGTGTCACACAACCATCATATCTTATTATCTTACCCCTGTCCTTTATATATGATTCTATCCATACTATCGCTATATTCATGATCGCAACATATTCTTTAACCGACCGCCTTCCTTTGGGAAAATATGATACCCTTGGGAATACTCATGGGTGAAGTGCTACAATGGTATATCCGTGTGCTTGCGGATTCATTCGCATTTGTTAGAATACCATATGGCATCTTCTAGTGCCATCGCTGGAACTAATCATTCTAGTGGCAACGTTAAGAAATGCCAACAAAGAGCAAATGGAAATTGCTAAACAGGATGATCAAGCAATTCAGATTCGGGAAGATAAGCCCCCTGGCCTTCAGTAGCCTGGCCAGGAAGTGAGGCCCCAAGAAGAAGTGGCGCCAAATTTGAATTTTATGTGAACATGGCGCTCCTACCAGCCCAGCTACAGCCCAACTTTGACCCCGACCTTGAAGACTACCTAGGCATGCAGTCATCAAAACCAGCACTGGGCTATATAGGTTATGGGCCAAATTCTTTTCACCTGTGGGATGTCTAGACCATGTGGTGCAAATCCCCAAGGATTGGGCATCATTATTCATGGTTATGATCTTGTCACCAAGTAATTTTGAATGGCTAAATCCTTCCTCTCTTCTAAGACCTGGAAGGTGATGCTCAACTATTCAAATGAGGGAGCTTTGATGTCCTTTGCACTGCCACCCTCCTACCCAGAAAATGCAAGTGTTGTCTGCAATGCTCATTTGGAAGAATCCCAAGCCTCATATGACGTAAGGATGGAAGAAGTGGATCAAGCTGCAGTAGTGAACTCCCCCTCCAAGCCGGGTGCTGTTTTGGTGGACAGTGAGCCCAGAAGGCGCTTGACGATACAAAACCGCATTGATGGCTCCAAGCATTCCACCTGCTCCAACAAGGGATGTCTTGCCTACTCTGCAGCCCCTCCACCTATACAATTCAACATAATTAAAGAGATTGGAGAAATGGCTTGCATGACACCGTCAGGGCTTATCACTGAAGGAAGCCTGCAAGCTATATCAGGGACAAAGAAGGCCATGGGAGAAAACAAGAACTTGGGCAGAGCTAGTTCTGTTAATGCAGCTAAAGGAAAGAAGAAGAAATCTGACAAGGACGATGGTGAAGATGAAGTGCAGAAGAAGGCCAAGTACTAAGAAGCCCGTCATGCTTCACCACCCGAAGAACTCAACCCCGCATGGGTTAATTTTTATTTTGCTCTTGTCTTCGTTGGCTGGTCTAAAGCCTCTTATTTGTTCCACTTTAAAACTGATGTTTCCCTCCTCTCTGCATGGACTTACTCCTAGAACTTTTGTCGGTCAAATGCTGGTTTTATTACATGCTCTGTGTGTAATAGGTATCTGGATTCTCATGGGTTTTAATGAATAGTTTGTCAATTAAAAGAGCCTAGTCAATTCTTAGTTGGAATGTTCATGGTTTGAATTCAGAAGGAAAGTGGGATGCCATTAGAAGTAAGATATTAGAATCTAAATGTGATGTAGTCTACCTACAGGAGACCAAAAGAGAAGTGTTTGATGCTGCATATCTAAGAAAATTCTGCTCCTCCCACCTGTCCAACTTTGAGTACTTTCCTTCCACAGGTGCTTCTGGGGTACCATTATCATATGGAATGGGACTAAATTTAGTGGAGGCCTAATCTCTCAAAAAATCTATACGCAATCTGTGGAACTGACCTGCAAAATGTCTGGACACACCTGGATGCTCACTAACATCTATGCCCCGTGTACTACTAAAGGAAAGTGGGAATTCCTCAACTGATTCAGAAACCTGGAGATAGGGGAGGACAATAGCTGGTTAATTGTGGGGGACTTTAACCTTCTAAGATTCCCAGATAATAGAAATAAATTAGGAGGAAATTTGAATGAGATGTTTGCCTTCAATGAGGCCATTAGCAGCTTGGGATTAGTAGAAATCCCTCTGAAGGGTTGCAAGCCTGTACCAACAAACAGCCTAATCCCCTCCTTGAGAGATTGGATTGGTTTTTTTTCCAATTCATGGACAACCTTCCTCCCCAACACTTGGGCCACTAGACTATCAAGGGACACCTCAGATCATACTCCCTGCCACATTACTGCCACCACCAACATCCCAAGGCCACAAAATTTTAGATTTGAAAATTATTGGCTAGAACATGATCTATTCCAACTTGTTTTGCAACATGGGTGGCACCTCCCAACCTTCCAAAATGATGTGGATAAATTGATTGGAGCTAAATTCAAGAACCTTAGAAGAGTGCTAAAGGCCTAGAAGCAGCAGTTGCCTAGCCTGGCTAAGACCATCCAAAATTGCAAGGAGCCATTGGCGCGCGGAGAGCCGTTGGCCCACGGTTAATGGAATCGCCGATGATTCCGTCTGTTAATCGCGGCGCTGTTAGGGTAATTTGAATCGGTGAAGAAGGGATAAATCGGCTCGGCCGCCGGCGGTTTTTACCACTGTCATTTCCAGATCTGAGTCGTTCCAACCTCCGCCGCCGCTCAGCGAAGTCGTGAGTTCAATTTAGCCACAGCGCACTCGCCACCGCCAGATTTCTTCCACCACCGCCACTGCAACTCAACCTTTGACGCGTCCACGCACTGAGAGCGGAAATGGCGGACCCGAAGGCTTCGTTGAAGGCGCCGATGTTGGGGGAGAGGGTGTCGCCGCTGACGAGGGCGGAGGGTGCGGGCGTCTCTATGGGTCGTGGAGAGGCCAACGCGGGGAAGATGGTGACATCCACCGCGGCCCAATCAGGGGCCGCAGGAGATGCTACCACCGACAGGGATGGCGCCGCTGCGAGGCCGGCGACCGTCGCCGGGATAGATGCTAGGGCGAAGGCGATTACACCGTCCGCCGAGGTCGTTGAGCTGACCTCCGTGCCTGGGGAAGTGCTGCCCCAGGAGCCTGCCTGGGGCCAATCCTCCATGACCGAGGAGAAGCTTCTGTGGCAGCCTCCCGGAGACGACAGGTGACCCTGGGAGCGCTCAGAGACGGAGACGGTGGTCTTTGCGTCCTTCTTCGAGTGTGGCTTTGGATTGCCGATGGGGGATTTCTTCCGGGGTTGCTGCATTACTATGGTATTGAGCTTACCCACCTGAATCCCACCTCAATTCTTGCAATTTCAGTCTTCATCCATCTCTGTGAGGCTTTCATGGGGATTCCACCGCACTTCAATTTGTGGCGGCGGTTGTACCGCATGAAGGTAATCGGGGAGGATGCCGGTAAAGGCTCGGCTCGGATCACTAGTGGAGCTGGATTTTCTTTGAGGCCGGGTATGTCCAAAAGATACTTGGTGCTAGACACGAATGACTCCAACAAGGGATGGCGGTCAGATTGGTTTTATGTTGCGAACCATCCCCCAGCCCTGTCGACCCGGACTGGCCATCGGCCAAAGAAGATCACGGACTGGGAGTCGCTTCCTGAGGGCAAGGATCTGCAGGAAGTTGAAGAGCTGTTGTCGTCCGGCGCCTGACGCAGCCTATCAAGGATCGGGTCCACCCCGAGTATAAGTTCTTGGGTGTCAAAGATCCGACTCGAGAGCAAGTCCGGTCCGTGTCCGTCCCCGAGACCAAGGAGAGGGTCTCGATCTTTATGCGAGGGGAGATCTATAACCAAGGTGCACCTATGCCCTTCTCATTGCATAACCAGCCGCCGCCAGTAAGTATTTGATCCGCATATTACTTTTGGAGTTTGATGCCAAATAAGAGGTTCTGCGTATGTGGGCCTGATTTGCTGCATTGAATGCCCTATAGGAACACACGGCGAAGTATTTCTGTCCGTCTCCGTTGCCCGAGGGCAGCGTCTGGCTAGAAAAGCTGACGACGGCGGAGGAGGCGTCCCGGACACCTCGTGTGGTGGACGAGGAGCCGGCGGAATGGGAGGCCGGTGACCTAATTCCGGCTCCCCTAGAGGAGTCAGATGATGATCAGGCTACCCTGGCGGCTGTCATTAGTGCAGGAAAGCCAAGATGCACAGCCGTGCCCAAGGTGACGATGTCGAGATCGACTAGGGCGGCTGCACAGGGGTCATTGACGAAACAGCTGCCCAAGTCGGGGCAGGCTGCACGGGCCGAGTCCCAGGCAAGGAGGAAGATGAGGCTGATATCCTCGGCGAGCGAAACTGAGGATGAAGCCGACGGGTCTCCCTTGAGCCTGAACTTGGAAGAGTCACCTCGGACCGATGCCGGTGGTCAGGGGACCCTCTACGTGCAGCCGTAGGAATAGCCAGAGTCGCTTCCGGCGCCCAGTTTGACACCGCCCGTGCTTCTGAAGAGGATCGAGCTCAAGCGCCCTCGAAAGAGCGGGTAAGTTGCTTGGTATGCCTTAACTATAGCCTAGGTTGTCGTATTTATGTTGTGCCCGCTTTGATTGTAAGCTAGGGAGTCATGGAGGTGGGGCTGATCTGGTGTCACCTCGTGTAGCAGGCGGCAAGGCATCGGTGGCTCAACCATCGGTTGTGGGCTCAGGACCCAAGGCCGGTGTCGAGGAAGGCCTGCCGAAGCAAAGGCCGAGTAGCCTCTCTGTCGAGGACCAGGCGCGGCCGCCAAGTCCTCCCCATGTCACTTTGGGGACAAGCCCCCCGGCCACCGAAAAGCAGGTGGAGCTGCCAAAGATGGGAGGCGTGGATGAAGACCTGAGCAGGGTGGCCGGGGTGGAAGGCCCGGTTGGTGGTCCTCCTCCGCTTGATGATGATGATGATCACCTGCTCGGGGAACAGCTGAGCCTTGGGACTGGCACTGTCGTGGCGCCCAGAGTCGAAGCCATTGTGACCGGGCTCGGGACCGGGCCGAGCGCATCAGTGCTAACCCCTGAGCGAGCTCTGGAACTTGACATCGCTAACCACGAGAGCGAGCTTCGGAAGCTGCAGAACGTGACTGGCGTGCTGGATCACATCATTAAGGTATGGCATCTCGAACTTCATGAGCGTTGTTGTTCGTGCAGTGCCTGACCGCTTTCTGTCATTGAGCAGGGCTTCACGGCTCGATCTGTGAAAGACCTTCTCTTCAAGCAGCGGGCCCTCAAGGACAGCTGGACCTTGGCCAAGATACAGGAGGAGCGAATCCAGGATGCCAATAACACCAAGGAGTACCAGATGCAGAGGGAGAAGGAGATGGCCGACGTCGTGAAGCTCAACGAGGACCTCATGAATGATATGAAGGTCCTATCGGAGGGTAGGTTCCTGCAACGCGCCAGGGCGGCTCCCGAGCCGGGTAGTTGTGCTGATGATGAGTCTTTGCAGATGTGGAGAAGAAGGAGAAGGTTCTCGAAGGGAAGGTGGAGAAGCTATCCAGGGCCAAGCAGAAGCTCGAGCGCGAAGTCGGCGCTCTGAAGGAAGCCAACAAGCGCCTCAAGGCCGAGTCCGAGCGCTTGGCAGAGGTCAACCAGCGTCTGAAGGACAAGCATGACCAGATCATGCATGGTGAGTGCTTCTTGTTTTGAGTCGACTGTCGTTCTTGTTGCCCTGTGTATATAGAGGTTTCTATTGCAGGCGTTCAGGCCGAGCTATTGGAGCTGCGGCAAGCGGCCGAGTTCAACGCCAACTCGCTGGTCCCTGCCTAGTTAGGACCGGCAACCTTGACATTGGTGCAGCGGCTACGGGTTGGCCCCATCCGCATGGCGCAATTGGTGCAAGAGACCGTAGTCGGCTGCGGCAGTCGCATCTTGGCATTGATCCGTGCACACTTCCCGGCACTCGTCCTTGCTCTGATTCGCGAAGGCTTCCCTGAAGGGATGACTAACGATCAGTTTGACAACCTGGTCGATGAGTGTACACCCCTGACAGAGGCTGTAGCAAAGGAGCTTGGCCTGTAGAATGACAATTATTGATGTAAACGATGTTCTATAATGTAATATGAGTAGATCAGGATTCAGTCTATTGGAGCATTGTATGCTGTGTGAATGAAACAAGATGTGGACCCTTTTTCCTGCCGACTAGGGCTTTGCGTCGCCCGATCGGCCACTGCCTTGTGCCTTTTAAGCGCCCTTTTGTCCCGCTAACCACTGCTCACAGAGAGGATAGCTTACCACTCAGTGACGCTTAGCTGGAAGGCTTACTCGCTGGTAGCGCGCAGGTTGAGCGCGGAGCTCAGGGTTTCACGGTTGGGGGATTCGGACCGTCCAGGTTAGCTCGGCTAACGCCGGGGGGAACATGGGGTTGGGCAAGGACTTCAGAAGTCAGAGTCGGCGGGGACTCTCCCTCGTGATTGTGATAGATTTATTTGGGTCGGGCCCAGTCCCCGAGCATCGGCTTGGATGTCGGTTAAAAGGTGAATGGCGGGCCTTACGACCCAGAGTCATTGGCAAGGAAAAAGACATCTTTATTATTAATATCTAAGGAACAATACATAGATTTTGAGGACATCTAGGGGTAGAACTTCATGAGGTGCTGTATGTTCCACACGTTTGGGACGAGGTCACCATCAGCTCGGAAACTGATGTCGGGTTGGCTTTGAAGAGCATTCGGAACACCGGGTTGTCGATGAGGCCTCGTCTGTACGCGTCGATAACATCTCGATCTTCAACATCAGTTAGTTTGTTCCAATTGTCGAAGAAGCGATCGGTGTAGTCGCGGAGACTTTCACCCTTCCTATGCTTGACGTTGTCCAGGTCGAATCTGGAGCCCGGCCGAGTGTAGCTTGCTTGGTAGTTCTTTGTGAAAGCGTGGCAAAGGTCTACCCAGCTATCAATGGTGTCCCGTGGTAGGCCCTCAAGCCACAGCTGCGCCTCCTTGCCTAGCATCACAGGGAAGTAGGCGGTGGCTTGGTCATTGGATTCGTGGGCCGCTTTGACCGCCGTGTGATATATCTTGAGCCAGAGCTTTGGGTCGGAGCGACCGTCGAACTTCTCGACTTGGGCTGGCTTGAAGGACTCAGGCCACTGCACGGCACGGAGTCGGGCGGAGAAGGCGACAAATCCATCGAATGCATCCTCCTCATCGTTGCGGTGGTTGCGGCGAGGAGGTCGGCCTTGGTCGACGCGGGGTCGAGTATCGTCATGCCGCTAGCGGCGATCGTCCCGCGGAGGGTCGTATCGTGCATCGTACTGCTCACGCTCCATGAGCTCATGGACTACGCGGCGCCCGTTTTCTTCTGCTGTTGCGTCGCCTACTTCTCCTACCAGCTGGTGGTCGGGTCGGCCGTAGTCTCGGTCGTATCGCTCGCGGCGCTCGAGTTCTGCTGCGTCATGTTCACGATGTCGGGCGTTGAGGTCGGCGCAGATGTCTCGGACATTATCCCTCAGACGATCTCAGAGATCATCTTCCTGGGAGTCGGTCGGGTAGTAGTGCCGTTGGCGCCTATCGCGCTGTCCCTGATAGCGGTTACGGCGGTTGTCCGCGTTGAGCGGGTTGCGTCGTTCTTCCTCTTCCTCCTCGTGGTGGTTCTGGGCCACCTCTTCTTCGATGACAGGCAGTGGTGGGTTCCTCTGGCGAGAATGATCCCTGTCCGATCTGCTATGAGCGGAGCGGTGGTTTAAAGAACGAGCCGAATTAGTCCGCCCAGATCGGGATCTGGCATGGTACGACCGTTCGACTTGTTCCTGAGCAGCTTCCAGGCGGGCTCGGGCGTGTTGCACCTCGGGGGTTTTGGCCATGTGTTCCAACTCGGTGAAGGCAAACCGCAATGTTGGCCAGAGGTGTGCAGCAGGGTACTCGAGTGAATGCCCCATCAAGGTTGACCGGTTGAGCTCTGTGAGGACCCCGACCGAGGGCCTGTTGCCTGAGTGATGCCCCGGAGGGGATTCCTGCGGCAGCCGCAGCAGCTGCAGATTCCCCGCCCGCTGCCTAAGGTGGTAGGGCTTCTTTGTTGCGCCGGTGGGCTCGATCGGTGTTACGCTCCTGGCGGCGCTCTCTATCCGAGTTGGTTTCCCCATCTTGAGTAGCCCGATCTTCGGAGACGAAGACCTCACGCCCCAGAGGCGTGGCATAGCTTGAATCATTGCTCGGGTCGGCCGGGGCCGGCAGGAGCACGCTTGTTGCGATTTGGAACTCTCCGCAGTCCGGGGACTGGGTGGTTGCGAGTGGGTTTTCAGATTGGATCTGATCCATTCTTCTGTGCACCCGTGCCGAGTAGTCGGCTGAAGCGTTGCGCAGCCCCATCGGTTGCCGGTCACGAGGTCGGCGCAGGGCCTCCTCTGACATGGCAATGCACTCGGAGAGGGTGCCTTGGATGCGATCTAGCCCGTCGAGGAGCTCGCTGGGTGGTGGGAGTCTTGGGCGGTTGGCCAAGCACGGAGCTTGGTCGCCGAGGGTCATTGCGTCGAGCCGCTGCTGGAGTGGGGCAACGATTGACGACGAAGTCGGCGAGGAAGTCAGCATGGAGCTGTCGGGCGATGAGCTTGAAGCGGAGGTGGTGGAGTGGATCTCGGTGAAGAAGCTGATACCCTCAAGATGCACAGAGCAATCCTTGAGGCTTTCAGGGAAGATGATGCCACGACGATCTACCATCGAGCTAGCTGTAGTGCCCCATGATTTCCCCTACCTAGCGCGCCAACTGTCGGATTTATCGTCCGGCAGTCCACCCGGGGGTACCTAGATGGTAGATTTGTAGGCAAAGGGCAATCGCGAGGCTCGGGAGCTCGAGGTAACACAGGGACACAGGGATTATATAGGTTCAGGCTACCCGGAGGTATAATACCCTACGTCCTGTACTCAGTGGTGTTGTATTGCTCTGCTTGGTGAGGTTCCGGAGAACAACGGCGAGTTCTTGGTTACAATGGGGGGTCTGGTCATCAAGAATCGAATGAATGATTGGGTTGACCTAGGCCGCCTTATATAGGCTGACGGCCTAGCGGCTCTAACTAGGAAACTAATCCGAGTCGGTTGTAACATAATCTCCGTGACCCTCGGGCGAGATCCGAGTACATCGCTACATGCCTTGCGGGCTAAGTCTTCACCAATCTTGTCCGTTAAGTCCGGAGATCCTCATGGGCCGGCCTGGGGGTGGCCCACATCATTATCAGATGTGGGCCTAGGCCGACTGTCTACCCGGTCGGTAGTGGGCCCAGGGGTACCCATATCCCACAGTAATCAACTTCTGGAACCTTCTTGATGAATGGAGAGATCTTACACTGGAGGAATGGAACTTCAGAGCTATCATACAAGACCACCTCCAGACACTTCTTCATCAACAGCACATCTATTGGAAGCAAAGAAGAACAGTAAAGTGGGTTAAATTTGAGATGAATGCATCGAATTTGTTTTCATATCAATGCCTCAATCAAGCACAGAAAAAACTAGATCACAATGTTATGTGACGATATGGGGCAGGAATTTTATGAGCATGAAGCCAAAGCCAACCTTCTGTGGATAGCTTTCAAGAAAAGATTAGGTACCTCTGAGTTCTCCCAAATGGCCACTGATCTCTCATCCCTCCTCATCCCCTCTCAGTAGCTCAGTTGGTTAGAAGATCCCTTCTCCAAGGATAAGATTGACAGAATTATTTCTGAACTCCCCAACAACAAATCCCCAGGACCAGATTGCACAAGACTTTTATAATCTTTGTGAAGGTTTTTATGAAGGGAATATCTGCCTAAAAAGCATCAATGCCTCTTTCATCACTCTTGTCCCCAAAATTGACTCACCACAAAAAGTAGGAGATTTTAGGCCCATTTCTCTCCTCATTTCTTCAATAAAGCCGATCACAAAAATACTGGCAGAATGCTCCAACAGGTCATTATCCCCCTGGTCCACAAGAACCAATATGGATTTTTCAAAACTAGAACAATACATGATTGCCTGGCCTTGGCCTTTGAATATCTACATCTCTGCAAAGTGTCCAAAAGGGAGTTTGTGAGTCTTCAACTTGATTTTGAGAAAGCCTTTGATCACATTGAGCACCAAGCTATTTTGGATATACTGCAGCACAAAGGCTTTGGAGATAAATGGTTGGGTTGGATTAAAGGAATCTTAGACTCTGGAACATCATCTGTCCTTCTCAATGGGGTACTTGGCAAGGTCTTCCATTGCAAAAGAGGGGTCAGATAGGTAGAACCCCTTTCCCCGCTTCTCTTTGTACTAGCTGCTGACCTTCTGCAATCAATGATCGACAAGGCAACAGGCCAGGGCCTCCTCAAGCTCCCAATCCCAGACAAAGTTGGCAATGACTTTCCAGTCATACAATATGTTGATGATACTTTGCTAATCATGGAAGCATGTTCTCAACAGTTGCAAGTCCTTAAAGGGATCTTGGACACTTTTTCTCTTTCCACTGGATTAAAGTTAAACTACAACAAAACTGATACGATACCAATAAACCTCAATGAGGAAAAGTTGACCCTGCTCGCCCAGACCTTCAACTGTCAACAGGGAAGCTTTCCGTTCACCTACCTTGGTCTCCCTTTAGGTACAACAAAGCCCAGAATTGAGGACTTTTTGCCCCTTGTTCAAAGAATCGAAAGAAGATGTCACACCTGGATTTACGAAGGAAATCCGAATGCTACTATATGTGTATCCAGGAAGTCCAAAACACATATTTAGCTCCATAATAATAGAATATCAAAGTAAAACAAGTGCACGATTACAAAAGAGTAGCACCTCAGAGTTATTACAATAAGACCCAAGCCTTTAATCAAAGTTTGACGCAGTATAAACAAATAAAACTCTCGTGGTGCCAAAAACTCCACAAGGACACTGACTGGTGAACCCGCTGCTTAGAAGTCTGGGAAGTCTTCAGGGAACTCATCCACACCCACTGGTTCATCTGATTATCCATCCGGGATTATGTTGAATAATGCAAGTGTAAGTAACCAACTTTACTTAAGAAATATAACAAGAGGTATGAAGGCTCAAAAGGCTAGACTTGGTTTAACTGCGGTTAGCACTTTTAGTTGTTCAATTTTAGCATTTACCAAGTTACTACAGTGTAATAGGAATAACCCAGTTGAAACCCAAATTAATAAGTAGAGAAGTATCATTATAACATCATGGTTCCATCATCATCATCAACAGGGTAAATAACGACTAATCAGAAAGGATCCAGGCCACTCTTAACCGTGAGTACGGCTGATATATCAGTTTTACACTCTGCAGAGGTTGTACACTTTCCCCACTGGTCGTGATTCCCGTTTCCCGGGTTTGCAAGGTCCATTTCACACTTCCTTAGGTGTGTGGCTGGGTTTCACTACGAGACCTTTCAAAAGTCCCTTTAACAAGCTAGGGGCCGCTAAGGTTTCAACATAGGCTCATGAACCCCAACGCCCAGGATCAACAAAACACGCAGGGCGCAACGTGAGTGGGTTGATGGCGTTCAGGCCACAATGTGAACAATGCCTATGGACATCAGGGCGCAACGTGAGTTCGTCCCCAAGCAGATCAAAGCTCATACTTAAACCACGTTTCCTCCCTTGCGCCTTTCGGTGACCCCCATCTAGTTAGAGTTGTACATTTTACTTAGTCAAGACTAGAGCCCATTGATTCCCGTCATTGTACTATTTTCCTAGGTTGCCACTTTTAGAATCGGACCTTAAGGAGATACGCCTAGAACAAAGCGCACAGCACAAGTTCTAGCTCCCTAAACCATGTTGCTAAAAAGCAAGTTTTATCATCCATCATTTATCATCATTAAATAGGTATCAATATATCATTGGTCTAGTGAGCGTAAGGCCACTCCCAATGGGAGTTTCATTGAAGTTTCATGCACATTAAATGACATGCCACATAGGATATTTTGATGACATGGCATAGAAGTAAAGAAGACAGAGAAGGAACCAGTTTCATCTAGATGAAACCCCTTATGCATAGTTTCCAACTCTCAATGAGTCATAGAATTAAATGTTAGGGGAGCCTAGGAAACAACAAAGATGAAACTATCCATTGTAGAATGAGTTTCATCCATAGTTTCATTTCTATTTTGTTGATGTGGCACCTTGGAAACAAAAAAAATGGAACTCTCCATTGGGATTGGCCTAAGTTACAAAGCCTAGCAATTGCTACCCAAAAGATGCATAAATCCAGGTTGTACAAGGTAAACAGGATATAAGAACTCTAGGCATAACCTTAAATTAATTAAACTCATGCATGAATGTATATGGATATTAAGATGTATAGGTTGCAAGGAATTTCTCGTGTTATACTTGCTGCTCTTGCTCTTCGAAGTGCTGATCAACAGATGTCTCGAACTGCTCACCGTCTTTACATGATCAACATCACCACACACACATTCCAGACAAGCCAGTACATACAATTCAAATGAATTCTATTCGAAAAGTACACCAAATAGTACAAACAGAGGCTAAAAAGCTAATAAAACTATTCTACACATTATTACGAACACATGAGCGAAAGAATCACTTTAATTGGAGCGAAAACACATTTTCTATGGCTAAAACAAGGTCTAGGGACTTGTTGGCAAGAAAACTAAAGTTTCAGGGCCTTATCTACGAGAAAACAGGGACCTATACGTAATTATGTATGAAAACCGAAGGTCTAACATGTGAAAAATCTAAACCTAGGATGACAGGTCCTATTTTTTAAAAGCGCAGGGGCTAAAACAAAAGAAAAAGGACCTAAAAGCAATTACTTTTGAACTAAGGTGGACTGCAAGTTAATTGCCAAAAAGCTAAGGGGCTTTTCTACAAAACCGGCGCTGATGCAGAGGCGGGGCTGACGCGGTTGCTGACGTGGCGTCGCAGCTGTCACGTGGACCGTGGACCACACCGTGAACCGGGTCCACTGTTCCACGATGGACCGGTCATGCGGCGTAGGGGTATGGGTGGATCTGAGCCGTCGGGGTGAGATCAGACGGCCGGGTTTGAACGAGGAAGCAGGCCACTGGCGGCGAGCGGCACACGCGGCGGCGGACGATGGCGAGTGGCGGCACATCGCCGAAGTTGCGATTCTAGAGCTGCAGGCCATGGTTCTCGACGCGATTTGGACGGGGAGAGAGAGGGCGAGTCGGTGAACCTCGTGGGCTAGCTTGCGGGGTCAGTCGGACGGCGAAAGGGGTCGTCGGTGTCGATGTGCGGTGGCGGTCCTTGGAGTTGACGGCGAGGGTGCTCGGGTGCTCGGCTCGGGAACGGGGCAGGGCAACGCGGGTGCTCCTATGAAGCAAAAAGGGCGGACAGGGATGAGTGCGGAGCGGCGGAATGGCGTCGGCGAGCAACGGCGGCGACTCAACTCATCGATAATGGCGGCGGCAGTGCGAGCGTGCAGCAAACGAGAGGGTGAGGGGGTTCTAGGGTTTTTATAGAGCGGATGCGTGAGGGGATATGCTCGTGGAGTCCGGGGCAGACGGGGAACGGCCCACACGATACGTGCGTGGCGGTTGCGGGCGGCGGCGCCAGCCGGACTCGAGTCCAGGTCGGACTCGGTGGAAGGGACGAGCCCGACAGGTGGGGCCCACCTGTCAGTCGCCCAGGTGGAGGCGGCAAGCCGCGAGGGCGCCTTCTACACAGGGAGGCAGAAGCGATGCGCGGAGCGGGAGGCAGGGTGCGACGCGGGCCACTGCTGGACCGGAAGGGAAACGGGCCGCGGGGGAAGGGAGAAAGGGAGAGGGAGGTAAAGCGGGCCAGTTGGAGAGTTGAGGGGCCAGAAGCGAACCGGGCCAAAAGTTCAGGGAGGCAAAACAGACTTAAACACAAAAATCAGAAACACACTTATTCAAAAGCAGATTCAATGAGGATTTTAAATATAAATTAAAAACCCATCGAATGAATTGCTAGCAAACAATAATATGCTCCGGCATGAATGCACATACATGTTTCTAAACTTATATTTGATTTTAAATTGGCACAAATTTACATAGACTCCTATATGACCATGAACACTTCAATATTTAAATAAATAAAATCCTAATTATTATTAAAGCCTATTCCTAGGGTGTTACAGAAGATTAGTTTGCACTTCCTCCTTTCTTTCACAAGGAAGGAAACTGGAGATGGTCAATTCATTTTTCTCCTCCTCGGCTGCTTTTTATTGCTGCACAATCAAGTTGCATAAAGGAGTGGTCAAGCAACTGGACAGATACCGCAAGCATTGCCTTTGGAAGGGTTCAGATCTTTAATGCAAAACAACCAGCTAAAGCAGCCTGGCCTATAGTTTGTCTCCCCAAAAAAGAGGGTGGCCTTGGGGTAACCAACATCTCGGCCCACAATGATGCCCTCCTCCTCAAATTCCTCCACAAATTCTACTCCAAAGCTGACATCCCTTGGGTGCAACCGGTATTACTCAAATGGTCAGCTACCAGGACAATATATAAAAAGGGGTCTTTTTGGTGGAGAGACATTGTCAAATTATTGGACACATATAAAGGAACTGCTTCAGTATCAATTAATGATGGATCCACAGTTCTTTTTTGGCAAGATTTGTGGAATGGTATGGTACCCAAGCAGCAATTCCCAGAACTGGCATCCTTTGCTAAAAAAAAAACACGTAAACATCACCTTCAGGAATGCAGTACGAGGTATAGACTTACATCAGAACTTTCATCTCCCTCTGTCCATACAGGCACATGAGCAGTACCTCAGGTTACAAGAAGCCATTGATAACCTACAAACCTCAAACCCAAATGATAACAATCAGTGGTTCTATATTTGGGGGAACGCCTCTTTCTCGACGCAAAAGGCTTATAAGGCCAGTGGGGCACAGAAGCACACACCCAGCTTTCAATTGGCTATGGTCCTCAAGGTGCCAAATGAAGCACAAACTTCTCTTCTGGCTACTACTTAGGGATAGATTAAGCACCAGAGACTTACTTAGGCATAAAGGAATGGAGTTGGAATCAATACTTGTGACCTCTGTATTCTTCAGAGACTAGAAATGTCTGAACACCTCTTTGTCAGATGCAACTTTGCGAGAGCTTGTTGGGACTCCATCGGGATATTTGTAAACATTGCAAGACCAATTCTGCAAACTTTCAGAAGAAAAGAATTAGAAGACATCTACAAGTTCCCTTCTTCATGGAAATCATCATCCTAATGTGATGGGCTATTTGGACCACAAGAAATGATTGGATATTTAAGGACATAGATCCCTCTATTCAGGCCTGCAGAAGACGTTTTCTAGAAGAATTTTCTCTAGTCATCCTAAGAGCCAGGCCCCAGCATGTTCAAGCTATGAAGGATTGGAAGGATGCCATTTAGTTTCTTTTGTTGTCCCGGTGACAGTGTGTCCCTGCGAGGATCTCTTCCTGGCTCCCTTGCTTTCTTCTTCTCTGTTTTTGTGCCTTCTTGCTTTTTGTTGTTATTGAACTCTCCTTTTTAATATATAATCAGTAGCGGCTTGCCCCTCCTGTTCTTTCAAAAAAAAAAAATTACCGGCTGGACTCTAAACGTCACCTAGACGACGTTTTAAGAACCATGAATGTCACGAAACAATAATACGTGGCACTCATTTAATTTGCATGATCTATACACTGGAGCTAGCTAGCTTAAGTAGGGATAGAATTGAATTGGATTTGCATGCAAGTCTCGGATAACACTTTTTACCATCTTTTAATCCGAATACAAATTTAGAATTTTAGATATGTACTCAGCATTTGGAAGATATCATGTATCTATTTATTTTATCGATAGTTTCAAAAAGGATGGCTCAAATTCAGATTTGGTTGTACATATGTACTCCATTTGGAAGATATCATGTATCTATTTATTTTGCGATGGTTTTAAAACAACAAAATCATTACGCAAGTAGGGGTTAAAGTATTATTATACAACACATGTAGACAAATATAACTTTTTCAAACATAACATATTTATCACTGAATATTTCAGCAATTATATACATGACAAGACAAATAAAACTATAAGTAAAAAATATTTTGTTAAATATGTAAAACTTTATCAAGAAACAAATAAAAATATATTCATCAATTAATAGATAAATAAAGTATTTACAATTAAACTTATTTATACATCTTTAGTAATACCAAATTACTATCATGGTGTCATTTAAAATAGAGATAACTTTTAACTAGTTTCATTGGATACATTGTTAGTAACACTAAATTAATATTAAATTAATACTAGTCTCCACTCATCTTGCTTTTCATGGTTCTCATCCCTACAACTCGTGATTTTCGCGAGAGAACCAAATTCAAGTTGGTGAAGATCTTGATTTGGGACTGCATAGTAGTTATTACCTTTGCAATTGTGGTTTGAATCTATCCGATCTTTATCTTTTTGCTCCAAGAATGAATAAAACCCCTTGTTGAAGCTCTCTATGATAAGCATAAGCTTCCCTAGACCTAAAAAATTTCTCTTTCACGGTGTTGGGATCATTTAATCGATTTCCTTGATCGACACTTATGGGTGTGCGCTCAAACGATACAAACTGCCGCAAACAAAAAGGGAAATTCGTAGTATCGATAGTCATAGAAATAAGTTTTGAATGGCCTCAATGATATACTGCGACTAGTAATATTAAAATTAATATTATTTACTTTAGTTATAGAGATAGCTTTTAGATAGTTTTAAGACTACCACGGATACAGATAATGCCGATATTTAAAAATGAATACAGAATTATATGGAGAAATAATAATAATAATAATAATAATAATAATAATAATAATAATAATAATAATAATAATAATAATAACCGGATATATAAATGTTTTAGCAGAAACAGATATCAAATAATGTCCATATTAACATTTTAATATTGGGTATTTTGAATATTCACATTTCCACGCTTATAGCTGAGTACAACTCAAAAGTCCTTCGTAAAAGAAAGTACAAATCAAAAGTGTTAATGCAACATGATCCAATGGGGATGTGCCTAGCCCATGGGCCATGTTTGGAACAGCTTCCGTAGAACTCGCCTGTCGCTTTTCTCATAAGCTTGCTTCTCTCAGAAATAACCCAGAAAAACTACTGTTTAGAAAAGCTAAGTGTTTGGCCATCCTAATTTTTTCTGATAGGCTATCCTATTTCGGTTCGGTCTATTCAGTCCACCACTAACCGAATATTTGCGAAAACGCTTTCACCCATCAAAACTCTATAGTAGTAATTCAAATATACAACTCAATTCATGTCAGAGTTCGAGGACCACAAGACGAAGGCAAATAACTAACAAGTTCATAAAAGATAAATTTGACATAGCTAACAACACAAAGTTGCAACCTTCCTATTATATATCAAAGTATGCAACTACGTTGGATTTCGGGTTATCAGGCCTATTCGGGTTTTGAAGCACAGGAACCAAAACCGAACCCAAACCCTGAATTACATTTGGTCTCTGGATCGAACCCGAACCCCGAAACCCAAATCGACTCATAGGTTCGGTTCGGTCTTCGATTTTGGATTCAAAGTGTCCATCCTACTCTCTACTCTCTAGCGCCACTGCCACCGCCGCTCCAGCTCAGATGCAGCCCCCTCGACCCCCGTCATCACCAGCGGGTTAGGCTGTCCGCACTGGTGGTCCTCTATATCCATCCTCTAAAAGGAATATTCTCCTGGTCATCCAAATCTCATACTCTATACCAACTTCTCCCGCACCCGTCATACTCTAAATCCCATACTCTATCCCAACCACCCTATATTTTATTCAATCATCCCAACTACCATCTCCCCACTCCTCATCTTTTCTTTTCCTTTTCTATTTTCTATCACCTCCATTCTTTTTTCTTTCTTCCTTTTTTCTTTTCTTATTTTTCCTTTTTTCATTTTCTTTTTTCCTTTTCTTTTTTTTCCTTTTCTTTTTTTTCATTCTCTTTTTTCCATCTCATTTTTATCTTCTCTTTTTCTCTTCCTTCTCTTTTTCTTTTTCTTTCATTTTTTTTCTCTTTTCCTTTTCTCTTCTTTTCCTTTCTCCTCCTCTCTTCTTTTCTTTTCCTCCCTCTCTCTTTTTTCCCCGTCCCCTGCTTCCTCCCGCCGCCGCCCTCTCCTCTCTGCTCCTCCGCCGCCCCCTCTCCTCTCTGCTCCTCCGCCGCCGTCTCCCCGTCTTCCCTGCTCAGATCCATGGAGCGGCCCTCCCCTGCGCGCGGATCCATGGAGCGGCCCTCCCCAGGCGGCCCGCCTTGCGTCCCAGCCATCTCCTGCGGCGAAGGTCCGGCCGCGGAGCGGGACGACGGACGAGCAGGGGCGCCGGCCCTCCCCTCCGGCG
>CM014275.1:30394836-30411906 GCA_004135705.1 Alloteropsis semialata
GCCTCGACTCCTCCGCCCGGCCACCGCCTCTGCCTCCCAGCGCGGCCTCTTTCTCCCCTCCCCTTCCTCGAGGTCCACCGCCGGCCCGTCCTCTGCTCCGTCCCCCTTCCCTCTCCGCGCGCGCAGGCGTGGTCGCGCGTAGAGGACGCCCGGGACCGCGCCAGGAATGGCGGACGAGGCGGCGTCCGCGACGAGCGCGTACCATTTACAGGACGCCGCTGCGGGAGATATTCCGACGTGGCCGTCCGGTAAAGGGATGGAGCATCCCGGACGCCACTGCGGACAGCCTATTTCCAGGCTGCCTCCGCTCACCGATAGTTGACTCCACCGCGACCGCCACCAGATCTGCTTTCCCCACCTCCCAATCCGCGTACTCCCCGTCAAATCCACCTCCACCCCGCCGGTATGTACTCCCGCGTCGTCTATTGCTCTGCATCAGCCACCCAAGGCAAGACTCCATCGTTCCATGCTCCGGGTTCACTAAACTACGCGCCCTTGAGCCAGCTTGTTTGTTCTGATGAATTTCTTGCTCTTGCAGGCTAACTGAAGTAACACATCTACAATCACTGTGAAGGGGTGCCTTCGATAAGGCTGATGGAGAGCTGCGGCATCTACAATCAGTATCAATCAAACCAGCTAGGGAGAGCTGCTTCATCTCAAACATCAATCACACCCCATTAGTCAGTCAGCTCGATCTGAGCTTGAGCTAGCAAAGCACACCATGGAGGGGCTTCTGGTGATGTCGGACAGGGGCGTTGAAGCCCGTCCTGGAGATGTAAGTGATGTAAGTGATAAACCTTATGCTGACACTGAAGCAGGGAGCATACAACAACTCATCGGCAAAATTACTGATTTCCTCAACAAGAAAAGGTAATGCAAATAACCTAATATTGATATGCTGTCTTTCCTTTAGTAAAAATTGCTTTGTTTCGATTATTCTCTTGGACTGTAGCGACAGGGGCGTTGAAGCCCGTCCTGGAGAAGCTTGCTGCCTTGATGGGCGACGAGTACAAGCGCTTCAAGGGGGTGCGCCGTGAGGTCCAGTCTCTCACGGATGAGCTTTCAGCAATGCACACATTCCTTCTCAAGATGTCGGAAGAGGAGAACCCTGATGTGCAAGATAAGGCCTGGTTGAAGGAGGTGCGGGAGCTGTCTTATGACATGGAGGATTGCCTCGATGAGTTCATGCTCCGTGTTGATGATAAATCGGATTGTTCAGATGGCTTCATTGACAAATTCAAGAACTTTCTGACCAAGATCAAAACCCGCCGCAGGGTTGCCAAGGCAATCGAAGATCTCAAGGTCCAAGTCAAGGATATCAGGGACAGGAATAACAGGTACCATAGTAATGAGACTGTCATTAACACAAGCAATGCAGCTGTGGACCATAGAGCTCTTGCTATCTTTGAGGATGCTTCAAAGCTTATCGGTATCGATGGACCCAAAGATGAGCTAGTTAATTTGTTGGCAAGGGAGGATATATATTCATCAGGACCATGGGAGGTACCCAAGGTGGTTGCTATTGTTGGTTCTGGAGGAATGGGGAAGACGACCCTTGCAAACCAAGTATACGTAGAGCTAAGGAACCAGTTTGTCTTCAGTTGCTCGGCTTTTGTGTCGGTGTCACGGAATCCTGACATGATGAAAATTTTGAGAATAATTCTCAGTGATGTAAGTGATAAACCTTATGCTGACACTGAAGCAGGGAGCATACAACAACTCATCGGCAAAATTACTGATTTCCTCAACAAGAAAAGGTAATGCAAATAACCTAATATTGATATGCTGTCTTTCCTTTAGTAAAAATTGCTTTGTTTCGATTATTCTCTTGCACTGTAGAGTAAAAACAACCTTTTGCCCACTGGTTAGGCATTAAGCACTCAACGGTACTTGTCCAGTGTTTGTTTTTTCTTGGAAATATTTGGTCCAATTTCTCAAACCATTGCAGATGCATATTATGTCCTACTTGTCACTTGACAGTCCAATATCTGAGTGGAAAAATTATGTAATACCGGATTTTGATCTCAACTGCAGCAAGCAGATGATGGATTTCACCACTAGGCTTGGTGTTTTTCTTGGTCCTCCTTATGGTATTGAACATATATGCTGTGTTTCATTTTGCTAAATGATATCAATTAAATGGTATTAGTCAAACAGAGTTTAAAACACTTCTGTATTTTCTTACGGATATTAGTATTTCCTGGTGGAGCAATCTGAATTAGATTTTTAGTATTTTCAGAATTTTAAACTTGGTTCAGATAAGTTTTATGTTGTTAAGACACATTGCAGTTATTCCATCATAGATATGTAGGATCTTGGATTAGCATTTTATGGAGGGATGGTTCTTTTATGCTCATCAAGAATGACATATTTGCTTCATACACAAGATGTTATTTTACCTATACTAAATAATAGTTCCTTAAATGATATTATAGGTACCTTATTGTTGTTGATGATATATGGAATATAGAGACATGGGATATTTTGAAATACGCATTGTTCCAAACGAAATTTAAAGGTATAATAATCACAACTACACGTATACATGATGTAGCTAAAGCTTGTTGCTCTTCATATGGCGCTCTTGTCTACAAAATGAGGCCACTTACTCTAGTTGACTCAAAAACATTGTTCCTCAAAAGAATATTTGGCTCCAAAGAGAGGTGTCCCACTGACCTCATGGCAATTGCTAATAAGATCTTGGAAAAATGTGGCGGTCTACCATTGGCTATCATCTCCTTGTCAAGTTTACTTGCAAACAAATCATGGACCATAGATCAGTGGGATTATGTTGAGAAATCTATGGGGCATTACGAAATAATCCGGATGTTCAAAGCATGATGAGAATACTATCAGTTAGTTACTTTGATCTTCCTCATCATTTAAAGACTTGTGTACTGTATTTAA
Organism: Alloteropsis semialata; assembly: GCA_004135705.1. Taxonomy (NCBI): domain Eukaryota; kingdom Viridiplantae; phylum Streptophyta; class Magnoliopsida; order Poales; family Poaceae; genus Alloteropsis; species Alloteropsis semialata. Next base: position 30,397,744 of record CM014275.1, read on the forward strand.
GTATATTTCCAGAGGATGCTATCCTTGATAAGAAGCGTTTAGTAAGGAGATGGATTGCAGAGGGATTCATCCAAAAGGAACAAGGATATACCCTGTATGAATTAGGGGAGATGTGTTTCAATGAGCTCATCAATAGGAGCTTGATCCAAGCACGTGGCATAAATATGTACAGTGATGTGACAGCTTGCCAAGTGCATGACACAATTCTTGATTTTATCTCATTAAAATCTGAAGAAGAGAATTTTGCTACTGTATTCTGTGATAGCTATCAAATGCTTGGTCCACACACCAAGGTGCGTCGCCTATCTCTCCATGCTAGCAGTAAAGAGAAAGTTTCCATGCTGACAGAACTGAATATTTCTCATGTCCGTTCGCTTACGGTGTTCAAATATTCAGTGTTCAAAATGATGCTAGTCTCATTGTCAGACTTCAACTTTTTGCGTGTTTTAGACCTGCAAGGCTGCAGGCAAGTGGAAGCTCAAGATCTTTTATACATAGGGAATTTATTTCAGTTGAAGTATTTGAGTCTCTGTGATACAGGAGTTTGTGAGCTCCCTGAACAAATTAGAAAACTTCAGTATCTGAATACACTGAATGTACGGAAGTCAAAAGTAAGAGAATTGCCGGCAACTGTTCTTGATCTCCGAAGATTGGTTCATTTGGTTTACGATACAGGTGTTAAGCTACCAGCTGGGATAGGAGGCATGATTGCATTGGAGGAGTTAGAAGACATTGATGTCTTCAACCAGCCAATTGATTTTCCGCATGAGCTTGGTCAGCTAAACTATCTTAGGAGGCTAAGCTTCGTTTTGTGCTCTCTTGACAGCAGCGACATTAGTACCAGAAAAAGTCACTTCAAGGAGTATATGGATAACATAGTTTCTTCACTACGTAAACTAGTCCACCTTCGTTCATTGTGCTTTTATATCCACGGAAAATTTGCAGAAAAGTTTTCCATGGATTGGAGATGTTTCATCTCCAAGGTTCGACAGTCGATAGGAACGCTCAACAATCTCCAATTCTTAACCATTTATGTCAACACTGTAGAGGTGGAAGATATCCTGGCACTAGGAAATCTGAAGGCACTTACTTTTCTCCGTCTCGTAGCACATGAATCTTTCCAGGGAAAAAGAGTGACTATCAGAGGCAGTGATGGATTCAGATGTCTCAAGTGTTTTGACTTTGTATGTGCCGTACCAGTAATGTTTGAAGCAGGAGCAATGCTAAAGCTTGAAAAGCTCACTCTCATGTTCAGTTCAATAAAAACTGCCCTGCTAGGTAGTACTGGTGATTTTCCTTTTGGCATCCAACACCTCTCCAGTCTTGACAGTGTCTTTTGTGTGCTTCATCTTAGACGAGCTGCAGTCATGGATTGGTTTGATAAGAAAAAGGCCAGGATGGCTCACTTGAGCTGTGAGTTGGCTGTGGCCACGTTGGTTACAGTTGCCACAGTACGGAATCAGGTGCTAGATGCAGAAGGGGCTATCAAGAGGGCGGTACACGCCCATCCCATGTCTCCCAAACTTAAAACTCCGTCAAACTAATTTCTGGAAGATATTGGAGTTGGAGTCGTTCAGCTCCTCTCACCACAAGAATGTATATATGTCGGTCATTCATGAGATTGAACAGAGGCTAATTCAGCTGAAGATGCTGGTCGAGTACAGGAAAAGGAATTGCCCATCACTCATGGTACATAGACTATGTTTGAACATTTACAATTCTCGCAAAGTTTCATTTTTCTACCATTGCCCCTTTTTGATCCTTCACCTCTACTAGCAGGGCTGTGGAAACTGCAATTGTCGAGGATTTACAGATATATGGCGTATTAGACGTGCCTCTCAAACCTCATCGACGACTACTCAAAAGAGGGCACCTTAAACTGGGTAAGGCATTTAGGAAACCATAATTTTTCATCCCTTGCTCTATATAACATTACTTTCATATACAGTAGAAGGCATTTGGTGTGGTACGCTCGGTTTGACCAATGATCACTCAGAGTAGGCTCCAGAGCCTGTCAGCGCCGCTGCCGGCCTGAGCTCGCTGCCATGGAGGAAGCCGGAGTACCACCGCGCGGAGTGCCGGGCGTACCGTGTTCTGTTCTCGGCGCCGAAATCGACCCCGTACAGGCCGAATCGGAACCTGTAGGCGAACAGGACCTCGAATACGTCCAGGAACGACCACACGAAGTAGCCGTGCACGCTCGAACCGTTCCTGTCATCGGACAGAGAACAAAGCTGGTAAACACAATGTCATGCATATAGGGGAATCAACGTCAGTAACTGTTGCTAAAATAATATTACGACCTGATCGACACAAGTGTTGCTTCAATGTAGTCCTGCAGGTAGTGAGATCTGAACTCGTCGTCGTACACGAACCTGCCTGACGGATCCGGCTCGTCACCGGCTCCTGAAAGATAGCAAAGCAGCTAGTCTGTCATATGCCCATCAAACATGTGCCAAGTCATCATGAAAATTTATCAGAATGATCAGTCAATGGGATATAGTCAGTTCAGTAATTCACCGTTCTCGTAGATCACAACAGGAGGATTCATGTACTTGTGTTTCAGGTGCTCGAGCAGTTTCCTCAGAGCCCATGGTGCCGCGTGACTTTCAATCCTGAGGCCATGCTGTTTGATTTCCCACCATCACGTTAAACTTTCAGCAAACCTTGCATAAAAATAAGATATATTTTCTGATGAAAAGAAGTATAAGGTATCACTTGAGCGCACCTTGTTCCTTGAGCTCTGGAATGGTACTGCACAAATATTTGGAACAGAAAACTTAAAGTTGGTAAAATAGACAAGCTTTGATTCCTAAAATTTTGTGAATCTATGTGTTTCGTTAACTCATTGAGTGTATCATGGATGCATCAAAGGTTTCTTGGTTCTTACAGGTAATATATTTCACAGCTGCGTCACTGGCATAATCTCTAGGGCTCTGTTTCAGTTGACCCAAATCCGCGGCAACATAAATTGCGCCATAGTGGTTGATCCCTAGGAAATCAAATGACCCGCGCACGCTCGCAGACTCCTCAGCCGTCAACACTGGCAACCTGGACCCGGCGTTCCTCTTCATCACCGGGGGATAGTGTCCATACACCAAAGGATGCATGAACCTACCCCATGAATCAGATCATGAGTCATGAAGTGAGATGTAAATTCACATGTCAAACATTTATATAACTTAGAGCAATATGTGTGGAGACTGGAAATTAACCATCCGACAGTGAATTCACTAATCCTTGCAGCAGCTTCTATATCGTCCAGTTTCTGCGTCGCGGGCTCAAACCAAAAGGCTAGTAAAGTGACCCCGATCTGTCCTCCTTGCTCAGCCTGTACCATAGTGACCAAGACTATCCATCATGAATGTCTTCAAACAACAGTTCTTATTTATCACATGAACAGGAATATTTAGTAATGAAAACTAAAAGGAGGGACCATGCTACCTGGTACTTATCTCTGTAGAGGGAAACAGCAGAGGCGTGTGCAAGCAAGAGATGGTGCGCAACAATGTATGGCTCTGTCGTGGAGTTGCCAACAGGGCAGTCAGCTTCACCGAACGGTGTGGAGCACCTCCTTGGCGGTAGCGTGCCAAGGTCATAACCACCAAACGGCTCGATGTTGGGCTCGTTAAGGGTGGTCCAGTGCTTCACCCTGTCGCCGAAGCTCCTGAAGCACACATCCGTATATGCAGTAAAATCCTCACTGCATCACCATCAGAGTCATGTATGTAACAAGCATCACCTCACTGTGCAAGTTCTGTGTATATGGTGATGTGTCAAGGGTGTGAATAAAAATAGTATGTACATGAATCTAGGACTGAGGATGCCGTTATATTCATCTTGGAGAGCCTGGGGAAGATCAAAATGATATATTGTTGCGTGAGGCTGTATCCCTGCCATCAACAACAAATCACAATGCAGCTTAGCCTCTTGGAATAACAAGATTAACAGTACTAGTGCATAGAAGAAGATCAATCTAGAATGCGCATAGTCTGCAGAAGGAATATATTACATACCATAGCTCAGGAGTTCATCAATCAGATTGTTGTAGTATTCTAACCCCTTCGGGTTCACACCTCCTCTCCGGTCTACAAAACACAAACCATGAAACAGATCCAAATCAGGCCATGTCACACAGGTCCTGATTCATGGAGCACCTTGTAGAACATTATGTACCAGGAATAAGCCTTGTCCAGGCGATAGAGAATCTGTACGCATCCAAACCCATTTGATGCATTAGCTTCACATCCTCCTGAAATTAAACAGTGAAAGTCTGTTGGCATAATTTTTTACAGATGATCAGCAAACTAAAATTTTGGTTTGTTCTGCTTGTGAGTTGAGAAACATGCCTTGTACTTGTGATACTGATCAGCAGCTATGTCTCCAGTCGCATGGTCAAAAGCATAGCCTTCAAGAACAAAAGGCGCTTGTTAGAGTTTGCTGGTACTTGCCAACATCATAAACAAAATCATGAGGCGTTGCCACTCACCGCCATGAGCAAATATGTCCCAGATGCTTGGCTTCTTTCCATCCTCATCCCATGCGCCTTCCACCTGCACAGGAATTGAACAAAAACCATGATAAAGTAATATTACGATGGGCAATGAACACCGTCATTTGGTAGGGGTTTCCCCCTACTGTTGCCCCTTCAAAATTAAACATCATCTGTATAGTTCTAACTAGCTAGCTATAGCTGTGTTGTACATTTTCCTATAAGTCCTACGGTATATTTGCCACCTCGCTGCAATACTGCTACAAACGCTATTCAAAACCTTGTTCATCACAGAAGATTTGAGCCATCACAAGGAAACATGAAGAACAGCATAACAGTTTGGTTAAGACCAAGGTTATGTTGGATTCGGGACAAGTGGGCTGAAATTCGGCGAAATTCACCCGTATCAGTTTTGTTTTTTCTTTTGAGGTATGTTACACACTCTAGACAGCTAAAGCCAAATTGTTACAAACGCCCGGAGGCGGACTAAAGAGCCATACATGTCTACCTACTGGATCGAAGAGGGCGCTTCGAGCCAGGCTGTGAGCATCGTGGTTTGCTTCACGTCGCTCGTGGACGAACTCCGTCCTTTGGAAGCTCCCCGCCCGAGCTTTAATCTCCTGAACGATGTGGCCATAGACACCCAGCGCACCATCGTGAATACTCCGAATCACATTGGAACAATCGCTGGCAACTCGCACTTTGCGGAGGAGAGTGTCGCTGGCCAGGGCCAGACTTTCCCGGCACGCCATGGCCTCCAGGGCTTCTGGGTCCGTAATTCCATAGGAAACCACGGTAGACGCCCCGATGAAAGTGCCATCAATATTCCTAGCAATGGCTGCAACTGACGCTCGACCTGAGTTCTTTGAGACAGCTGCATCAACATTAATCTTTGCGAAACCTTGGGGAGGAGGGATCCAACTCGGGATAGAGATAGGTCGCCCGCGGTGTTTCTCCTCGCCCTGCATAGGTAGCGCCATTCCAAGCTCAGTGACGAACCTGTCGATGAAACCATGCGTCGACAAAGGCCCTTGATAGATGTTCTCATGGATAGCCTTCCTTCTTGCATGCCAAATAGCCCAAATGGTCACCACTACTCGCACCATATCCTTTTGGGGTAAGGAAGAGATGACCTTTGCTAGCCATGCCCTTGCATCTTCTTCCTGTAACGCCCCAATGAAGTCTGTAATGTCTTCATTTTCTAAAGCCCACACACATTTAGACATGTTACACTCAATTAGTGAATGTTTCCACGAGTCCTTTGAACCACATATAGCACACATGTCATATTGGGCCATGTTCCTGTGATGTAGAACGTCTCCTGATGGTAGTGAATACCGTGCCAACCTCCATAGAAAAACCTTGATTTTTGACGGTACCTTCACATTCCAGAGGCGTGTCCACTCCTTTTTATTTGTCTTGAAATCAGATTTACCCGGTCTCCCTTCATAGTACGCACAATTCTTCTCTCTGTTGCATACTAACATCCGATAAGCCGACCGCACCGAGAAGACACCATTTTTCTCGTAGTGCCATGCCCAGAAGTCCTTCTGACTCTGGGTGCTTAAAGGTATATTGCTGATTAAATGTTGTCTGAAACAATCTTAGACATTAGACCGGCTGACATTTTTCGGCGCCAAATCATGTCCTTTGTTCAGAGATGGGAAATCTTGTGGTGGATTTCAGACCGAGACCATTTGGATGAAATACTTGAGAAGTTCAGGGGTGGGATGAACGATTAAAACAAGAGGTTCTTGGCTAGCGCAGTAGTGGATGAATTCATTATGCAATCTGGCATTGTGTTATTTTGTGTTCCTAAAGAGTTCGGCAGATAAAGTCGTGCAGTTTGGACGTGCGATATGAAGACTAGTAAACCCCGGCTTAAGTTCATGCACCTGAAACTAATCTTGCTTCCCATAAAAATAAAACCAGGCAGTACAGAAAACTGCAGCAGAAGAAGGGCTCTCAGCCTGCATACCTGATAAGCCGAAGTTCCGGCGCCGAAGACGAACCCCTCAGGGAAATCGGCCCGCGTGATTGCCTCGGCCGCGGCGAGCTCCCCCAGGAATACGACGACGAGGACCAGAGCAACCCCGAGCGCGCGCGGCCGTGAGCTGCTCCGCTCCATCAAAGCTGCGGCCGTCTGTTGGTGCGGCCCTCCCCAATCCTCTGCTTCTTCTTATGCAGCGGACGCAGGCGACGCTGTAGCGACAGAGGGTGACGGGTCTGCTTGGTCGGGGCCGTCGCCGTCGGCCAGCACGGCCTGACGGGTGCGGTTCCAAACGCTTCCAGTGCCAGCCCATCTTTTCGGTGTCAGGAGTCGCGACACGTCTCCGACTCCACGTTCTGTCACGTTGTAAACCGTCTAGCCTTTGTTAACCGAAAGGACGCTGTGGAGACCGGAAAGAAGAATCAACGGTTGACATGAAATGGCTTTCTAAAAGAAAAGGATTAAGAGCATACAGCAAAATCGCAACACTTGGCCACTTCATTTTCACGAGGCTTAATCAAATAGAGATAGAGGTTGAGCTAACAGCGGATTTAGGCAAGAAAATCTCCGATCGTTCTCCTTTTGTCTTATTTTGTCCACGGAGGAATCCTCTTATATATTTTTCAGTATACCGGGAAGAAATGGTGCAGCAGATCTTCTTTCTCTTTTTCTATTTTTATCTACTCTTAACATATATAGGATCCATGTGTCATTGCGTCAATCTCATCTTCTCATCATTTTTTTTTCCGTTGCATCTCTCTTCTTTCCCTGAGACCTGCAACCCCAGCGGCGCCTGGCAGCTTCTCCGACGTGAAGGCACTAGCGGCAGCGGCTCTCGCTGGCCAACACAGGTGGCCTCACTATAGGCACGTTTGATTTATGCCCCAATTAGCCCTACCAAATTTTGTCATGACCAAATTATGGGCAGCACCAAAACCTTGGTAAAATAGCGTTTGGATGATGACCTTACCAAATTTAGCCAAACCTATTCGACTTCTTAGTATGATATATGGGCTCCATATGTCATTACTATTTTTACATTGAAATATAGTCAATTGACATTTTATTTTATAGATTTAATTGTCAAAAATATTAATATGAAAACAAATTTGTAATTAGATAAGCCATTTAAGAGAGAGTTTAAATGTTGATAACATACCATTTTTGGGCTCCGTGTAGCTAATGCCATAGTGCCACGTATGTACTAGTTGGGGCTATTGGCAGCCAAATCGTTGGCGGGCGTTTTGCTCGCCAGCAATCTCGCCTGCTGCTGCTGTGTATTTGTATTGGTGATGATTGGCACGCCAATTGAAGGCAGCAAACCAAACTAGCGCCAATTTCTGCAGGTGCATCAAAATTTTGGTTTGGCTAGCATGGGTAGCAAACCAAACAACCCCTATATGCCTGTTGTTGGTGCAAGAAATCACCGACGAGTGAATTTAGTGGATTGCGTGCTTAGACCCGAATGGTTCGTGAGAGGACACGGGGATTATACTGGTTCAGGCATGAACGTCCTACGTCCAGTTCGAGGCTTCTCGTGTTACTTGCGTTGCTCGTAGTAGGGGTTACAAGCGGTCGAGAGAGGGAACGAGCTCCCAAGTCTCTATGAGTGAGCGCGTACGAGTGTGAGTCGGGTGGATTGTCAACCTGTGCTAAGGAAGGCCCTCATTCCCTTTTATAGTCCAAGGAAATGGGCCGGGCCGCTTACACGAAAGGGGGAGAGAGAGAGAGACGAGGGGGAGAAAGGAGAAGGCTTCGGGCGGAAGAAAGTCATCTGGATCCTTGGTCTTCACCTACTCCTGGGGCCCCTCTTGAGGCACTATGGATGACGCCCAAGAAGGGTCGTCCCATGCCGAGTGTCAGCGCTCCGTCATTCAGTAGGACGGAGTGGTTGACGAGCGCATCAATGCCCTGTTATTTGTTTAGGATAGAGTGGTCGCCGTGTTAGATGTACGATGCCCATCCCGCCCGTCCGGAGCAATCAATGCCCATCGCGTCCACTCATATCGCGGGCCAAGCCTTCCTAACACGGCCGAGCCCCCTGGGGCCCATGCCTGGAACAAGCCTTTGACTTTGACGGGGAGGGTTGGGCGAATCGGAAGCAGATGTGTGTGGCGAGTCCCATGCCTGATCCGTACGCCGAGGGGTCGAGTGAGGCGGAACTTCTAGCCTTTAGGCGCCTTTGCTCCCGAACCCCCCAGTTATGGTCGGGCAGGACGGAACGGCTCGTCGGTTGTGGGCCCCATTCCTGACTCCCTTTCTCAGGGTCGGGCGAGGCGGAGGCGCCGTGCAGACGGCTCTCCCCTCTTACCCTAGAGGTTGGGGACCGGGCGAGGTGTGGCTTTATCGTGTTGGGCCTTAACTGGGCCACCCTGTGAGTGGGTGCTTTGGGTGAAAGGCTTTGTCCCTTGTCGAACCGTCGTACAGGGAGGCCTGCAATGCGTGTCTTAACACCTTTGATTAAGACACCTCGGATATCGGTATCCGACAGTAGCCCCCGAGTCCTTGCGGAGGTTGTTACGACCTATGCAGTGACTCATTGCCCTCATGCGGATGGTTTCACGGGGGTACGCGAGAGCGCACCCACCGGGTGTAGCCCCCGAGCCTTTGGGCGAGTCAGGGACTCGTCGAGAGGGTCAGCTTATGGGCGGTTTGTTGTTTCCTTACTGGGGGCGCGCGAGCGCACCCGGTGGGTGTAGCCCCCGAGCCACTGGGTGAATAATAAATTCGCTCAGGGGCTAAGACTCGTCTGCCTGAATGGTCATGTCACTGCATCACTCCTTTTGAGGGTCTGACGCGAGCCTTAATCGCCTGCCAAGGGCCTCGTGACCTGTGTCAGGGCTCGCTGCGCGGCATGCCTGCCACGCCTGGCTCTGACCTGAGCGGTCATGTCGGTCCTTTTTAAGGTGCCGCAGTACTGTTTCCCTCTATTGGGATTCGCCCTGGAGGTTGAATCCCAGACAAGCGAGAGATGAGAGAAGGGAGAAGCATATAGTAGAAGCCAACTAGAAAGCACATATGAGAGAGCAAATGAGCAAGAGCCAAAAGTCCTCTCCCCCAAGCCCTAGGGCTCTATTTATAGGGAGGAGGAGATGGTTGTTTATATTTATTCCATTGGTGGGGTTAAATATTACAATCAGGTCCCCAGATGTTACAATTGGACCCCTGGAACCTCGTTTGGGCCTCTTTTACACACAAGGGAGGGCCTCGGCCCATGGTCACAATGGCACATCCCCAACACCCTCGTGGGGATGTTGTCTTTTTTTAACCAACCGTTCGATCGCGCCATGTGACGAGTTCCTCTAGCCCCCGCGTGGGGCCTGAGGAGGACGTTTCTTGCTATAAATAGGGGTCTTCACCTCGGCTGCTCAAGCACTTGAGCTAGTTTCTTCGCCTTCTTTCCCCCCAAATGGAGTTAGTATATGTAGGCTTTGTTCTCGGCTGTCCCCCTGAGAGCAGGGCCGGGAGGGTCATTTGTTGATGCCAGAAGAATCCCTGCGAACCTTGGGAGCCAAGGTGCACGGTACGACATCTGCTTGGTGTCGCACGGGCCCTCGGTGCTGCCGACTTCTTTCCCACCTACCTTCGCTGGCACCTGCCAGTGGGAGGCGGCGGTGTGGTGGGCTGTCGTGTGCAGCTAGGGTCGTTGGTGTCATTGCCGACCCCCCACTCACTACTACTGGTATCGGCGCTTTGCGGGTTTTTATCCAGTAGGATTCAGAGGTGGTAGGTGTCGTGTACAGCCACCGTCGTGTTGATGCTCCTCGTCCTTTCTTCTGCGAGTACCTGTTGTCGGTGGCAGTTGAATTTGAGGTGAAGGGAGCTTGGCGCGTGCCATGGTGGCCGACTCATCGCTGGGAGCTATGCTCCTGCACCTTCTCTCCCTTGGGCATCCTCGGGGGAGGTGATGCCAAAAGAAGGCCTGCGACGTAGGCTCGCATGGCCTCCTGCTTGGTTTAGGAGGACTTCTCCCCTTGGATGCCCTAAATCGCCACCTAGGAGTGGCGATTCCCGTTTGTACCTTTCCACAACCGTGCGCCGTATGTACTTTGCCTCTGCTTATGAATAAAGACATTGACCCGCTATTTGCGTTATCTGTGGTTTCGATGACCGCGTCGTCGGTCTCCGTTTTGCGATTCTGACCCTCATGCTTTGCTCCGAGACTCGCATCCAGATGGGTAATCGTTTCGACTTGTTTACGTTTTCCCCTCACGCTTTCCTTGCGGTAGGACGGAGGGTTAGAGATGCGTCACGCTTTGCCACGCAAGCCGAAGCACAGCTCTCATTGAGTTGCGAACGGGCTAGTTCGAGTGAGACCCCAACGCCCCTTCATGGGGGAGTCGACGGATCAGCTTGTGATCGACCTCAATAAATCCCTGGTGCCCGACCCCCTTAGTTCCCGCAGCCATTCGACCGACCGCGGGGGCTCGGCGCCTCTTTGTGATAAGAAACATGGGGTCGGCGCACGCTTGGGCTCAAACGCGGGTCGGGGTGCCCTTGGTGCTCGTGCACCAGGGTACTGGCCGCTAGCAGGCCCACCCGTTTCTGCCCCTCACTTGGGGGATGCCTCGGAGCGGCCGTCGGACCTTTCGCGGGCCGGCCTTAGAACTCCCCGGGGGCTTTATCGGGGCGCCCTCGCCCTGGGCCAGTTACCTCTTGGGCCTGTAAGGCCGTTGGCGGTGAGCCGTTGCGGGCAGCATGGTGGAGGAATGTGGCGTGAGAAACAAGGAAGTGGGGGAGGATCTGTGCACGGGAGGCACGGCGCGCTTCCTGGGCACGTCTCGCCTCGCCCTCTTTAAAGAGAGGACGGCGGAAGCTCCTTCTCTCACCACGCTCCTATTCGCTCTCCGCTGCTTCGCATCCAGTCCGTACGCGCGTGCGCCCAGCCTAGCTCGTTCGCACGTTTGCTGTCTTAGCTGCTTGCACCCGAAGCCTCCTTACTCCGCCCCCTTTTCCTCCTTTGCTCTGCGCCTGACTTTGTCCTGCGAATGGGGCATTGGATGAGATCGTCAGTGGTGGAGGTGCACCTGAATCGCCTGGTGGAGCGGGGACTTTTGTGCCCAAGGACGGAGGCAACGGAGTGGATCGTCCCCAGCAACGAGGACCGCCCAAACCCGTCGGCCGGCTACGTAGTCTCCTTCATCCCCTTCCACGAGCGGGGATGGGATTCCCTCCCCACTACTTCTCTGAGGGATTCTGCATCACTATGGGCTCGAGCTGCATCACCTCAACCCCAACGGAGCTCAGCACATCGCGGCATTCGTCGCCATGTGTGAGGGATTTCTCGGCATTCCGCCCCACTTCACTCTGTGGAAGTGGTTCTTCACCGTGGAACCCGTCAACAAGGAGGGGCAGCCGGCCTTGATCGGGTGCGCCGGCATCCGCCTTCGCGGGCAACGGGCGTCCAGCTACCTCACACTCTACCACCCTTCATCCAACACGGGGTGGCATTCCCAATGGTTCTACCTGAGGAGTGACCCCGCCGCCCCTTTCCTGGCCTTCACCAAGCGCATCTTCGCCGAGCGCCCGGACGTGTGGTTTTGGGGCCCGGAGGCATCGAAGAAGAACATGCTCCACGACCACTGGAAGGGGATTGAGCGGCTGCAGTCTTGGAAGGTGACCGGCGCCAGAGTGATTACGGCATATCACGCTCGCCGAATCCTCCTGCTTATGGTGCGCCGGCTACCGATTTTTGAGATGACGCCTCAAGTGGATTGGACCGGGTTGGTGATGTCCCGTGAGGCGTTGTCGAACGACGAGAGCCTTGGCGCCTCCGCGATGCTACGGTTCGCGACGAAGCGGAATATCCGATCGAGGGGCATCCGCCGATGAAGCCCGACAATCACGCCGTTGTCATGGTAAGAGCTGTGTTCCTTCTCCCCTTTCTTTTCCCTTTCCCTTTTTATTGGCGAACAGTCGGTGTTAATGAAAGCTCTGTCCCTAGATTCGTAGGAGATCCTCAACTACGTTGTGTCACGCCTGCCTCTGCCGGAGGATATGCAGCAGAGGGCGCGAAATCACGAGCGCGAGGAAACAAGAGGAGTACCGCCACCGCCGCAGCATTGCGATAATAGAGGGGCGGTGGAACGAGAGTATGGGCCCCTTCATCGGCGAGGAGGCCGCCGACGAAGGCGATGAAGACTCCGACCTATCCGAGTTCTCCGAGACGGGGACCGAGGAGGGCGTCGAAGGCTCCGAGAGGGACGTCGGTGGTGACGGTGACGAGTCCCCCGTCCGCTGGGGGGAAGTGGAACGTGAAGAGGACGACCGTGCGAGTCGGACTCGAGCGCCATCGCCCCCCGCCGTCGCGGCTGTTGATGCCGTGCCAGGCCCCGAGCCAGGCCTAGGAGTTGCGCCTCTTGGGGCCTCACCGGCCCGGGGGTCAGATGGCAATCATCCGAGGTCTGGGGGCTCAACATGGTCGGGTCGGTCCCCGCTGACCCCAGAGGCCGACAACGGCAAATGTCCACGGCCCGAGGGGACGGACTCAGAGGAGCCACCGTAGAAAAGGCTGAGCTCGGCGCTCCTGGTGGTGTCCAGGTGCATTTATCGTGTCCTCTGGCCCTGCCCATCCTCTGTTATGTCTAGTTTCTCAGATCGTTTTTGGTGCAGGGTGGGGAGTCGAGCCGTGCCCCTCGGTCCGGCGCCTAGGAAGAGATGATCGCGCGGCAGGTGGTGAGCGTCGCGCTTGCTGTAGGGATAAGCTTCACATACCCCATGGCGCGGGAGGCGCTTGGGTCGGTGGATGTGAGTGGTAGACCGTGCGGCTCGGTTGTCATCAGGATCACACAGTCGACTTCACCAGTCCTCGTGACGGAGGCTGGCCCCATGCCCCTAGCACTGGTCACCCGCCCGCGTCCGATCAGCCGACGCCGGATGCTGAGGCGCCGCGCCAGCAGCCAACGGAGGCCGATCTGCCTGCCCTGGATCTCGACGCCTCTGATGATCAGACGCCCTCGACTTCGCAGGACGAGGTTGCTAGTTCGCGTGCCGAGCCCCCGAGTGGGTCGTTGGATGGCACGCGGATTGTGGTGCATTCGGCCCCGCTACCGAGTTAGGTCACCGAGAAAGCCACGCATTCATCAATCGCCATGCGGGTCACGTCGGGGGCTGAGCTGGTGCCCCAGCCGGGGGAGGTTCTAGGGATGAACTCGATCCGTGCCCCTTCGCCGGATGTGGAGATCACAGGGGGTCTCGAATTGTTGCGGCTGGAGAGGGATGCCTTCGCATTCGGGGGTCCTCGGCTCCGATGGGCTGACCGGCGGAGCCCGGACGCCACCGTCTTCGCCTTGGATGATGTCGCGGAGCAAGAGGACAACCGGCGGATCGAGGCCGGGGTCGACTCGGTGGTCGGGGCCCTGCGTGCTGCGTTGAACACCATCCACAACGTGATCGTCCCGGCCGGGGAGGTAAGTCTCTCCTCCTTTTTGGTTCTTTAGTTTTTTTTCTCTTGGAGGGGGTGATCTTTGATCCTCTTTGTCCTTTTGCAGTCTCTGATGGACCGCAGCCGCAACAAGTCCCTCTTCCTCCACCGGGAGAAGGACGTCTGGGATCGAGCGACCGCCGAGAGGAAGGAACGTGAAGCACTGGTGGCGCAGCTGGCTGCCACCCGTCATGAAGCGGACGACACCCGTGCGCAGGCTCAGGCAGCGCTCGTGGAGCAACTGGCTGCTGCCCGTCG
>CM014275.1:30427965-30458115 GCA_004135705.1 Alloteropsis semialata
CGACATATGCCATGCCGTGTGTCCCATCCCAGGCCCACACGCGCCATGCGCCATACGCCTGCACACTGCGCCCGTACGCGCAACCGCGAGGGTCGGCTCTGATACCACTTGTAACACCCCGTCCTCCAACACCGCACAGCGCCGCTCTTCCGTAGGGGCTCGCCCGCTTACACATAGCACCCTGCTTACACTTTCGTCCTCGCTTCGTGTAAAAGGGTTAACCCGAAGGTGCTATGGCTGGAGGACAAAGGCTTATAAGCTGGTTCCACCCTTGCTCAACTAGCAATGTGGTACTAAACATGTGCACCTGCACTCATGGGCCACAACTGGGCCATATCCAAATTGGGCCGGGTGTCACAAATTCCACCAACAAGCTTACTACCAATAACCGAAGCCGTTATCGACGACCAAGAGGTCGATAACGAAACCCTTACCACTTAAGAGAGAATGCATCGACTTGAAGAAAGGCTTCGTCTTCGACACCTCGAGCAGCAGAGAGAGCTGGATGCTGCACAGCTCGAACTGGAGCAACAAATGCAAGAGGAAGAAGAGGAGCAGCAGCTTCAATTGCTGCAAGTCAAGAAACACCTGGAGGAGCTGAGGCAAGCGAAACAGAGGAGGCTGAACAATACAAGCTCAAGAGCTGAAAAGCTGCGTCAAGAACTCGAGAAAGCCAAAAAAACAAGTTGCTGAGCTCCAAGCAGAAGCTTAACGAGCCAAACACCACCACCAATCCACCAAATCATAACTTTCATCCCAAACTGGCTTCCACACACTCCACACCCGTCCTATTGACCACACTTGCCCGCTCTCAGAAAGTCTCCAACTGGCAAGATGGCCACCGTCTTACAAACCCATTTCTATACCAAGATACAATGGCCTCACCGACCCAAAGCAGTTCCTCATGAGCTATGAAGCTGCAATAGCTTCGGCGGGGGAGACGATGTAGTACTAGCAAAATTTTTCATCATTGTCTGCGATGGCACGGCAATGAACTGGTACACGAAGCTGCCAGGCCTATCAATCAATAGCTGGTATGATCTGAAGAGGGAGCTCATCAAAAATTTTAGCATTATGGGAGACCAATCACTCTCATATGCTGAACTTACACTACACCAGCCGCCGAAGGAGCCCCTAGAGGACTACTTCCGCAGATTTGTTACTCTACGTGCTCAAGCTCCACACATCCCCGACGAAGCAGCGAAATTCGCAGCAGTACAAGGGCTTCGCCCTGGACTGTTTGCACAGCATATCGCAAGAGAGACACCAGCTACTCTGGCAGACCTATATGATGAGTTCAAGAAGTATTGTCGGTCTGACAATGACAACCGAATGAGATTGGCTAGAGAAGCCATCATGAGAAACCAATATGAGTCACAAGCCAAAAACCACCACCACAGCCACAACTACCAAAACTACTCCCACCAAATAATCATGAAGGTAGACAATGCACCTTCTTCCTACGAAACCCAACCACCTTACCCAGAAAGCCAATTCCACAACCAGAGAAACGAGCCCACTTAAAGGGGTGGAAAAGCCGGCAGAGGCCGAGGGAGAGGAAGAGGTCCACCATCGGGACCTGAGCTGTTTTGCCAATACCATGGCAAAAACCACACCCATGGCACAGAACAGTGCCGTGACATCAAGAAAACAATAGAAAAGCTAAGAGCAGAGAAGATTCAAGCAACTCAAATGAAGCCAACATCGGCTTCGCACACAAACACCCAAAATCCTTCCCAAGCTATCCAACCATACTGCCCAGTATATCCCTCTCTAAACTCAAACACTGTACACCCATCAACAGTGATAGCAACTTTGCCTTCGCCATAAACCTTTCAGCATTATTACCCACAAGCCATATATCCTCACCTATACCCTCAAACCTCCCAGCAAGTGGCTTCGCAAAACATAAAGGTTGAGGAGCTACCAACACCACCACCACTTCCACAACAAAAAGCCAATAAAAAAGAAGCTCCAAGCCCACTCCCAAGCTATGGACACATCATGCCCATTTCAGGAGGATCATCGCTTGCTTTTGAGAACAAAAAGCAAAGGAAAAGCTATTTTCGTCAAGTCAACAACATCTCTGTTGATGGTCCGTACAAAAAATCAGAATGGTCTCGTATGCCTATCACCTTTACTGAGGAAGATCTCAAACTCCACAATTTCCCACACAATGACGCGATGTCGATCGAAGCCAATATTGTCGGCTGGACGATCGGAAAGGTGCTAGTAGACACAGGAAGCTCCGCTGACATCATCCTAGCAAAAACACTGAGAAACATGACCAATATCAACCCAGACAACTTGGAGCCATCAGACACTCCATTGGTCGGCTTCGGGGGGAAGCGAACCCAAACACTCGGGAAAATTTCATTGCAAGTATCCTTCGGTGACACATCCAATGCAAGAACCGAGTATATCACCTTCGATGTCGTAGACATGATCTTTGATTACAATGTCATTTTTGGAAGAGGAGTTATAAACGCCTTTGATATCATCATAAGGCAATCATTCTTATGCATGAAGATGCCAGCTCTAAAAGGAGTCATCACTGTATATGGTGACCAAAGGGAAGCTAGAAACATTGAGAAAGCTAGAGCACCTGGTCAACAAAACATTTGCTTCAAGAAAAAGATCCATTTTACCCAGAAGAAAAGCCAAATGCTGAGAAAGATAGCGAAAAGATGCAAGAAGCTACAGAGACGAAGCAGGTGCAGCTACAGCCTGACGTTTTTGACAGAAAAGTGATTATCGGCTCAAACTTGGAGCCGGACGAAGAAGATAGGCTCATTGAATTCCAGAGGAATAACAAGGATGTGTTCGCTTGGTCAAGCAAGGACTTACCAGGTGTTGACAGAAGCATAATTGAGCACAAACTGGCAATCAGTTCTGATATGAAGCCAAAAAAGCAAAAGCTGAGAAAGATGTCAGAGGAAAAAGCCGATGCTGTGAAAGCTGAAGTGCAAAGGCTACTAGATGCCATTGTCATACGTGAAGTCAAATATCCAACATTGCTAGCCAACACTGTGCCAGTTCAGAAGAAGAATGGCAAATGGCGAATGTGCATTGACTTCACGGATCTCAACAAGGCTTGCCCAAAAGATGATTTCCCACTACCAAGGATTGACAAGATTGTTGATCAAGCAGCAGCAAGCGAGATGATGTCCCTCTTAGATTGCTTTTCTGGCTACCATCAAATCTGGATGAAGAAAGAGGATGAGGAAAAGACCAGCTTCATCACATCAGTTGGGACCTTTTGCTTCGTCAGGATGCCTGAGGGGCTCCGGAATGCAGGAACCACTTTTTGCCGAATGTCAAGCACAGTGTTCAAAGATGAACTGTTCAAGACAATATTGGCATATGTTGACGACATCTTGGTCAAAAGTGTCAAAAAGCAAGACCACATATCAGATCTGGCAATCGCCTTCGCTCGCATGAGACAAGCTGGTCTCAAGTTAAATCCAGAGAAATGTGTATTCGGAGTGACAAAAGGAAAGATCCTTGGTTGTCTGGTATCAGCTCACGAGATAGAAGCTAATCCAGACAAGATAAAGGCAATCCTTGACATGGAAGAGCCAAAGTGTATGAGAGATGTGCAGAAGCTGTCGGGCAGAATTGCTGCACTCAACAGATTCATCGCAAAAGCAGCAGAGCGAAGCTTACCATTCTTTGCAACACTCAGAAATGCAGCTAAGTTTCAATGGGGCCAGAGCAATCAAAAGCGTTCTACGAGCTAAGGCAATACTTGATGCAGCCCACGAAGCTAACAGTACCTAACCCAAAAGCACCACTACTACTGTACATTGCAGCATCCCAATCAGCAGTAAGCGCAGCGCTTATCACAGAGAAGCTGATAGAGGGCAGAAGCATTCAGCAGCCAGTATACTATGTGTCGGAGGCATTGGCCGCGTCAAAGCTGTTTTACACAGAGATTGAAAAGATGATCTATGCAGTGATAATGGCTTCCAGAAAACTCAGGCACTATTTTGAGGGCCACAACATCAAAGTCCTCACAGACCAGCCTCTTAAAGAACTTTTGAACAATAAAGAGGCTTCCGTCAGAATACGCAAGTGGGCTGCGGAGCTTTCAGAGTATGTCGTGGACTTTGAAAGAAGAACAGCAATCAAATCACAAGTCTTAGCGGATTTCATAGTGGAGTAGACATCGCCTAAGCCATAAAACACTATCAGAGAAGAAAACTGGCTGATACATTATGACGGTGCTTGGGGGGACAAAGGAGCTGGCATCGCGGAAGTTGTGCAATCGCCTTCGGGTGTGAAAATGAGATATGCAGCAAATCTGGAGTTCTGTAAAAACAGCGACAGAAGCACAAACAACGTTGTTGAATACGAAGTTGTGTTACTGGGGCTCAGAAAAGCCAGGGCTTTGGGAGCTCAGAGATTCATTGTCAAAACAGATTCAAAGATGGTAGCAGACCACATTGAAAAAGAAAGCATCGCGAAGCAATCAGAACTCATCAAATACTTGATCACTGTACGCTCAATGGAGAAAAAATTCAAAGGTTTCACTGTGGAGTACATCCCAAGAGCAAAAAATGAAGAGACAGATGCGTTGGCTAAGGCAGCTGCAAAGGGGGACAAGCTTCCACCTATTGTATTCTTTCAAACATTAACAACACCATCGATAAAGGACTCAGATGATCCGTCGAAGCTAATCAATGCAATAAGCTCAGAGGATTGGCGATCCCCAATAATAGCTTATCTTTGGGGATGCTATGAGCCAATTGATGAGGATGATCTAAAAGCCGTGCAACAAAGGGCAAGATGCTATCTGATGATAGATGATGTCCTTTACAAAAAAGGAATTGTAGCCCCTTGGCTTCGTTGCATCTCTCACAACGAAGGCAAAGAGCTGATTCAAGAGATACATAGTGGCTTATGTGGAGCATACTTTGGGGCAAGAGCTTTAGTTGGGAAGGCAATGAGGCAAGGATTCTATTGGCCTGCAATCATCATCGATGCAACAAACACAGTCAAGACATGTGACCAGTGTCAAAAGTGTGCAGCAAACAGAAAATCTCCTTCAGAGCAGTCACAGCTAATAACCCCAACATGGCCTCTGCAAAGATGGGGCATTGATCTAGTTGGCCCACTTCCAACAGCTCAAGGAAATCTCAAATATGCCATAGTAGCAGTTGAGTATTTCACCAAGTGGATCGAAGCCAGACCATTGGCTAACATCACAGCAAAAACAGTGATCAAGTTCTTCTGGCAGCAAATTGTGTGCCGATTTGGAGTGCCAAGGGAAATAACAGTGGACAATGATTTGGAGTGCCAAGAGAAATAACAGTGGACAATGGGAAGCAGTTTGACTGCGATGAATTCAGGCAATATTGCATGTCGATTGGAATGAAGGCAAAATTCGCTTCGGTTTATCACCCACAAACAAATGGAGCAGTTGAAAGAGCCAATGGCTTAATCTTTACAGCCATTCGGAAGTGCCTTGCAAATTGTAAGAAAAAAGGCAAGTGGGTAGAAGAGATGCCGAAGGTGATTTGGGCTCATAACACCACCACATCAAGGGCAACACAGTTTACTCCATTCAAACTGCTTTATGGTGAAGAAGCAGTATGCCCAGAGGAAATACTGCACAAAGGGCTTCGCACCCAACAAGAAGCTCCCAAAGATAGCGAAGCCATCGACAAGGATCTCACTGAGGTATACAGGCTGCAAGCAGCAAAAAATATTTCCAAGTATCAAGCTGAGACAAGAAAATGGCGAGACAAGAAGGTAGTCAGGAAAGATATCAAGGTAGGGGACTGGGTTCTAAGGAAAAACCCAAGCATGCCCGCTGGAAAGCCGCAACAGAAATGGGAAGGCCCATTTTTGGTCATCAAAAGCAACAGGCCTGGCTCATTTCGCTTAGGCGACGACGAAGGCAATGAGCTGCCACATTCATGGAATGCAGACAGCTTACGCAAATATTATTTATAAAAAGATGTAAAATGGCTTCGTGTTCTATAAACGAAGTCATTAAGTAGAATAGCATTTTTACTCTTTCCAAAAGCCCGTACTCTTTTCCTCACAAGGGGACCCTGACCAAGGGATGAGGTTTTTAACGAGGCGATGCTTACTGTAACTCGTCAAACTATATATGAACGAGGTATTCCCCAAAAAAGCAGCATCGAAAGCGATTGGCTTCGACCAAGTCGCTGGTATTCGATAATTCAAATAGAACTGAATTGACCCTACTGAGAGTAAGGCCAATTTAGATCTAAGGAAATGCTTACTCTAAACAGAGTAAAAGGGGCTTTGGCTCAAACAACTATTTTAAATCAAAAACAGCTTCGGCTAACAGTATTCATGCGAAACTTATGCAAGCACAAATAATAGGGGCTTCGGCAACCTATCAGAACTCACGCACAACATATTCTCATACATTCTCATATTTACGCACAAGTACAAAGCTCAAAAGAGCTAAAGTGGCTTCGAACCACAAGTACCCGCAAGTACAAAACACTTGAATGAATAAACCTAGCTTCGGGGGGAGGAGGCGTTTCTCTCGCAAAAAAGCCAAATTGAGCTTACATTCATTCAAGTGTTTCGAATCAAAGCAATGACCAAGCGAATTACAAAGTGTTTTACAAAGAGATGACTCAAAACATCTCAAAAATATAGCCATCAAATTGCTGGCCAGATCTCCTAAATCTAGGAGCATTAAACACATAAGAAAAATCCCTAATACCATCTAAATCTTCTGCCTCGACTTTAACCGGAAGCAGACGAGCAGCTTCGGCGTTTCTTGCACGAGCAAGTTCAACACGAGAAGAACGTTGAACGATGAAAGAGTTGAAAAAGTCAAATACATCAAATTCGCAATGACGATAGAACTCGTGACAAAATTCCCAAAAATCATCAAGTCTTCGACTTGGATAATGTTGTTGATACTGTTCCCATGCGAAGCCGGACACACACAAGGGGCCATCGCGCATGGTGATTGGTATGAGTTCGAGAACCCCCTCGCCAGGGATCTGAGCATATACAAATATTACATCACTTAGTGTTACTTTACAGCAAAAGCTAAACAAGGTGATAGCCTCAACAAATCTACACCTTCGGCTCTCCATCGTGTGTCTCATCAACACCAGCACGAGATGAAGAAGGGCCAGCAGTTGCAGCTTTGGCTTCGGCTTCCTGCTGCTGCTCGAGGGCAAGCGCCTCGTTGTACTGAAAATAAACAAAACAATTAATACTAAAAGCAAAATAAGCAGGATACGAGCAAAAGCAAAAGTAACCAAAAGGGAAAAAGAAGCTAACCTTAACAAGACGGTCATACGCAGTGCTTCGGGCACACTCTCTCCCTGTGGCAGACTAGAATTTCTTGAGAAAGGTGGCACGAGTCGCCAAAACAGCTTCGTTGAAAAATTCCTTCTTGTCAGGATTTAAAGCCAAAGAAAAATGAAAGTCCCTTTTCAAGAAGCTCTTATAGTGAGAGCACCCTTCATCTGCTAGCATCTTAAAGGCATTTGTGATGCATGTTCGAGCAGCATAATCACCTACTTTGGACAAGACGTCCGGTAGGGACTTGAACTCGTCATCCAGCCATTCGAAAAGCTTGCCAAGGCTAAAATCATCAGAAGGGAAAGGCAGCGGCTCGGCTCCATATTGCTTAAGAGCAGCTTCGTATTCAGTGTAGATGCCAGAGCTGCGGCTGAGTATCTCAAAATCTAAGCTCTCTTTATCAGCCCTAAGCTGCCCCACTTGAGGCCTGAGTTGACTGGCTTCAGATATAAGGGAATTCTTCAAGTCAATAGCAACAAGAAGCTCCTTCTTGTATTTTTCAACATCTGATATCGCCTTTTCCTTATCAGCTTTGAGAGATTTTACTTGATTTTTCAATTTATGCTCTACAGTGGAACCCTCGACCAATTTGTTCCGAAGCCCTTCGATAGTCTGAACATTGAGTTCACGGGCAGACTCAAGCGAAGAGACTTTGCTTTTGAGCGAAGCAATCTCTGACGTGGTGGACTCCCGCATAAGACGAACCTGCTCTTTTTCGTTCTCCAAAGAATTCTTAAGCTGAAGAAAGCTCTCGCGTTCTTTCCTTAAAATTTCAAGCTCAGCCCGCTCGTTCTCAACATCGTTGAGACGAAGCGGAAGGTGAGCGAAAAGCTCCTGCATGGACATCATAGACTAAAACAAGAAAAGTTTAAGTATCAAAAAAGTAAAACAACAAACTCGAAAATGAAGCAGAAGAAACAAACCTGGATATTGCCACTAAGGCTGGAGATTGAAAGTGTGTCCAAATCCAAAGATTCACACGAGTCTCAAGCTCTAAAAAAGCAAAAGCAAAAGCAAAATTAAGACAAAAAGTAGCACTCAATCGGCTTCATGCGAAATAACAGACAAAAATGTAACCTTTTGGAGCAATAATTGGAATGTCATTGGGAGGGCGAAAACCACTCTGCCGAAGGCGATCTGCGATGGGGCCATAACCAGTATAACTTGCTCCTGAGGTAAAAGAATCAACAAATCAAAAAAAATAAGGGCATAAAAGAATTAACAAAGCAAAACGTACCTTCAGATTCAGGAGCTGGCTTCGCAGAAGCCGATTCAATGCCCATAATAGGGGCAGAAAGTTCGGCATCAGCTGGATGAGTCAAATCAACTGGCGAAACAGTTGCTGGAGTCACCAAATCGCCAGAACCCTGCCCAGTCTCAAGAGCAGAAGCCGTCCGCGGAAGCTCCTCAATGTTAGCAAGTAAAGAAGCAGAAGCCGTCTGCGTAAGCCCCTCAGAAATCTGAAGGGACTTGGCCGCTGCACCAGCCAACAAGTCCAAGGACGTTGGCTGGAACGGGACAGATGATACCTCAGCTTCAGCAAGAGCAAAATCTTTCATTTCATCCTCCCTCAGAAGACGGCTGTAACTCACTTCCTCTTCATCGTCAATGCATCCAGGTAGGCGCTCACGACGAAGAGGTGCAACAACGGCCTTAACTGTAATAAGACAAAAATAAATAAGCAAAGCGAAGCTAAAAACAAAAAGACAAGATATACAAGAAACAAACCTCCAGAAGAAGGTACATCAATTGCAGCGGAAGCTGCAGGATCAACTTGCATAGGTGCGGCAGTGGCAGGCACTTCTACAGCCGAAGCAGCGGGACGAGGAGGAGCACTGGAAAGCGGAACGGCGGGAAGAGCCTTCACAAGCTTTTGACGTTTGGAAACCTCCAAAGAAGAAGTAGTAACCCGTTTTTTTGTGGCAACCACCTTTGAGGCGCATCCTCGGCTTTGGCTCCCGCCCCGGCTAGAGGAGGCTCCGGTTTTGCTGCCTCCAGCTTCGTCGCCGCCCTCGTCTGATTGACCGCTTCCACGGCCTCCGCCACGACCCTTCCTCCCACGACCTCGACTCGGCTTCGTGGGAGGAACCAAGCTGGGGTGATCTTCAGCTGAAAATTTCTTAGATGGCTTGGATGGAGCCATGCGCTGAGGGTAGCTAACCTTCATCTCGTCAAAGACTCTGTTAAGCCGGACTCCATCCACCAAAGCCAAACAACTTTCATGTTCTTTGGAAGTATACTTCCCACAAATAATTTCAGCCATCAACTCGATAGACTGAACGAAAGCTAAATCAGACATGTTCTCTGGCTTCTTCACCCCTAACTTAGGAAAGCAAACATGAGGAATCCCTCTGTAGAGCCTCGTCTCAACTGTAAATGGCTTCCAATCCGCAGATAAAATGTTAAGCCCAACAGCGAGTCCCTCTTCGACCAAGTCCCGGCTGCTAGAGACTTGGCTGGCTTTGTAAAAGGCGCTTTCGCAGCGGTCGTAGCCAGGCGCATTTCTGTTGAACGAAGGGCAAGCAACAAAATCACAAGGCCCAATAGAACTATGAAGAGGAAATGATATCTGCTTCGTTCCATCCTCTAACACAGTCTCTAGCGCTGGCACCTTAACATAAAGCCAATAGCTTTTCCAACTCTTGTCCCAGGTGTTCTTCTGGCAAAAGGTAAGTTCTACCTTCTGCAATTCAGTCTGCCTCCATCGCGCGCAGAAGGTAACGCTGCCATAGTCCGGCTCGTATTCAAAGCCGTCAATCTTAACACTTTTAGTTTGGTGATGCCCTTCAAAGTAGCGGACGAAGCAGTCCGCATTAACATCTGATGCATTCGTCTTCACGGCCCAAAAGAAACGAAGCAGATGAGTGATAGCATTGGGGGTGAGATGATGGAATTGCAAGCCGAACCTCCCAAGAATATCAGCAATTATATTGTCAACGGGCATCCGAAGCCCAGCGCAGAAGAACTCCTTGAACACCACAGCTTCATCCTCAAGAGGTGTCGGGGTAGTCTCTGTGCCTGGGGCCCGTCCGTGACCGGCTGGGAAGTATCCCTTTGACTCGTAAAAGCGGATCAACTCAGGGGTAACAAAGGATTTACCAAAGATAGTGGTCTTTGGCTTCTTCCGATAATCCAAAAGATCTGACACATCGGCTTCTACATCCTCGAGGGCATCACCTGCCACAGACTCGGCATCCTCTGTGTCATCGCCTCCGGCGGGATCACCCTCGATGGGATCCTTGCCCCTATCATCAGCTTCCACAGCAATTTCAGCTTCTAGAGCTACGGCCACGTTGACCTCAAGCTCTTGAGCAAAGGATTGAGCTTCGACAGCATCCATATCAACAGCGTCCAAATTGTCTCCTTCGGAATCGGAGTCAATCAGACGAGCGGTTTGCTTTGTGCGAGCCGCTAGAACAAACAAAAAAACAATAAGCAAACGAAACAGCAAAAAGATAGAAAGGCAAAAACAAAGGAAATCATAGATTACAAAAAGCAAAAAACTTACTTGCAACGAGAAGAAAAAGCCAAAACTTGAGTTCAAGAGCTTCCAAAGCAAGCGAAAGCGTCAAACACAAGCTAAGTGAGAAAATCGCTAAGCGAAGCAAGTGAAATTCTACCCTCCCCTTCGGTCCTATTTATAGGGCGGTAAAATCTGACCGTTAAAAATCTCGAAAAACAAGCCAGCGCTTTAAATTCAAACAAACCAAAGCAAAGTTACGGCAACGGTACCAAAATTCAACCGTTAAGAAACACTTGGGGGCTTTCTCCAACAAGGAGGAGGCGTTTCTCGGGCTGGCAAGCAATCCAAAATTCGTGGAGCTCGGCCTGTTGAAGAAAGCCCTCGTCCTCGAGGGGCTACTGTTGGGGATTTGGCCCGCCGACAAACGCCTTCTACTTGTTTTGTTCTCTCTCATGCGTAAAGGCAGCAATTAACAAAGGAGCTGAAGCCAATCAGCTTCGATTACTCTGTAGATCCCTAAATTGGCTTCGGTCAGGAAAATTAAACCAAAGCTAATTGGCTTCGGTCATCACATCTAGCAGTGTACCAAAGCAGATTCATCCCGATTGTACTAGAAGCCAATTTGGTGAAGTATTGATACTATTGAGTGTCAAAAGCAATGATTGAGTCATTGGATAGCTTCGGTTTGCTCTATATTGCAGGTTTTTAGAGAAACCGTTGGCTTTCAGGAGCGAGGAAACGGCTTCGGTTGGTCCTGATCCGGATGAAGCCGAATGAAGAGCTAAAGAGCTCGGTCTCGCAAGCGAAGCAGGTGAAGACCAAGTCCAAGCCAAGTCAAACACGGTATTACAAGTCTACGCATTCACATGGGGAGGAGTAAATGTACTAAAGTACCCCTGTGCTGTTCATGTTGTATGGTCTAGAGGATGATGCCTGGTTTTTGAGGGCAAAAAGGGAATGTAAAGACCCTTGACCTCCCTATAAAAGGAGGCCCGTCTCCCGCATGTAAAGGTTGTTGATTCCCGAGAACACTGTTGATAAGTAATATATTGTTGCTTGTCCCAGTTACTCAATCTCTTCCGTTGCTTGGGCTTATTGGCTTCGGCTATTATCCCAACACTCATTTCAGTCACTAAACTCCCCAGCAATGAGCTTCGCATCATTTGATCTGGATGCTGCCATTGGCTATGAAGAAATCAGTTCAGCTGAATCTTCTGAAACCATCTCTGATGCAGTGAAAACAAAGCTTTAGGAAATGTTGACTTATCTGGGCAAGAGCATCGCCATTTTGGTGGAAGACGCAGAACCGATTCGCCATATCTTCAAGGAATTGAAAGGTAAACTGCCATCAGAGGTCGAAAGCGCCATCATCCCTGCTGCTTTCATTGAAGGTCACCAACCTCAAGTGTCCGCGGCCCGCCAAAGGATATCAGAACGATTGACTCAACAGGGCCTTGTCAAGAAACGTGACGAAGGCAGGGAGGACCTGAAGATGATGCAGGCTCAAATCAAATCTCTGGAGGCTAAGCCAAGTCAGTTGGACGATTGGATCAAGCAACTTCAAGCCACTGAAGTTGAACTCATCAAGAAGCTTGAAGAAGTGCGCAAAGAGATATCCAATACTCAAAAACAACTTGATCTGATCCCAGCAACCATTGCATCAGCTCTGAAGTCCGCCAAGTCCAAAAGAATATCAAGAATGTACCCGGCTCCGATGTTGAAGACTTGGAGGAAATTCAGAAGATCGATAACATTCGCCTGCGCGTGATCTAAATGATTCGAAAGCATTGTAATATTTGAAACTGTTGGCTGTACTTAAAACTGATCCGATGACATCGATCATCGATGAACTTGATTTGCTCTGATGACATCGATCATCGATGAACACTTATGTTTGTAAATATTTTTGCTCTAAAGGCGATACGTGTCGTATCGGCTATCTCAGTCGACATCTTGTAGATTATTGGCTTTACGAATCAACCCAAATATTTGGGTAATATTTCTTTAAATATTTTCTATTAAGCGCTTTTGAAAACTCTTCTCATTCCAATGTTTCCAAAATATACGCATTACCAGGAACACACCAATTCACACGATAGGGATCTTCCCAATTAGGCGACCATTTTCCAAACTTAGAACTTTTAGTCCCTATCGGCAAAATCAGTTTCCAAACCAATTCTCCTTGAACAAACTCTTTAGGCTTAACCTTTTTTCATAATACCCAGCAACTCTTGCCTTATTATTTTCAATGTTTTTTAGAGCTCTCAAGCGAGTTTTAGCCAAATCATCCAACTCAAAATTCATCAAATTATTATACTCATCGGCAGTCAGTTTACCCTGTTCCAATATACGTCTTGATCCGATTTTGACCTCCCAAGGCAAAACGGTTTCATGTCCATAAACCAAATGATATGGGGACAATTTAGTGGACCCATTTTGACCTCCCAAGGCAAAACGGTTTCATGTCCATAAACCAAATGATATGGGGACAATTTAGTGGACCCATGACACGCCATCCGATATGCCCATAACGATTCGGTCAACCTCAAATGCCATCGCCTCGGTTGCTCATCAATCTTCCGTTTGATAATTTTGATGATACTTTTATTTGATGCCTCTGCTTGGCCATTGGCTTGCGCATAATAAGGAGAAGAAATTAATAATTTAATACCCATACTGGTAGCAAAACCCTGAAACTCGTCAGACATAAACATAGTTCCTTGATCGGTCGTGATAGTTTCAGGAATACTAAACCGATAAATAATATGTTCCTTGATGAATTCTACCATATTCGTGGAATTAGCAATCTTTAAAGGAATCACTTCAATCCATTTAGTAAAATAATCAGTTGCCACCAATATAAATTTATGCCCTTTACTCGATGATGGATAAATCTGTCCGATCAAATCAATTCCCCATTCTCGAAAAGGCCATGGTTTAATAATCGGAGTCATGGCTAATGCAGGTGCTCTTTGTATACTCCCAAATTTCTGGCATTCTTGGCAACCTTTATAATATTCAAAACAATCTTCTAAAATCATTGGCTAAAAACATCCCATTTTTCTAATCACCCATTTCATCTTATAAGCTGATTGATGCGCACCACAAACTCCTTCATGAACTCCATCCATCAAATCTTTAGACTCCGATTTACTCAAACATCGGAGTAGCACACAATCAATCGTCTTATAATATAACTGATCATCAAGCAATACATATTTGATGGCCATGAATCTCAACTTTCTGGAAACTTTTTATGATGGATCTTCGAGATAATTCATGATTTCATACCTGCAATCCCCAATTTTTGGCTCTATTATCATAATCTCTTGAAATCACCGATATCCAGAAGCAGCTTGCACCAAATTATTAGCCTCTTGATTTTGAGCTTTAGGGATATGTTCAATATTAACCATCACAAATTCCTTCAACAATATTCAACACTCTTCAAAATATTGAATCAAAATATCATCTTTACACTCATATTTGCCGATTAATTGATTAACCACCAATTGAGAATCCCCAAAGATTTCAATAGCTTCAGCTCCGATTTCCAACAACAATTTTAATCCTTTGAGCAATGCTTCATACTCAACTCGATTATGTAAAACTCGGATCCATCGGATAACTGAATTCAAAATTTGCCCCCCGAGATGAAATAATCACAATTCCGATGCCACATCCTTGAACACATGAAGACCCATCAAAGAACAACATCCAACGCATCGGTTCGACCATTTTGATTTCATCTCCGATGTGTTGTGTTACAAAATCAGTCATCACTTGCCTTTTACTGCCTTAGCCGATTCATACCTTAGGTCAAATTCTGACAACGCCAAAATCCACTTTTCGATTCTCCCCTTCAGCATCGGCATGGATAACATATATTTAACCACATCGGTCTTACAGACAACCGTGCACTCAGCAGACAACAAATAATGCCTTAATTTGATGCAAGAAAAATACAGGCATAAACACAATTTTTCAACTGGCAAATATCTGGTCTCTACATCAATCAATTTCCGACTTAAGTAATAAACCACTCTTTCTTTTCCTTCAAATTCCTGTATAAGGACTGATCCGATTGACAATTCATCGGTCGACAAATATAATCGGAATGGCTTATCTCTCTGAGGCGGAATTAAAACTGGCGGTGTCATCATATATCTTTTTATCTCATCAAACGCCTTCTGTTGCTCCTCTCCCCATACGAATTCTTCATCAGCTTTTAATTTCAGCAGCGAAGAGAAAGGACGAATTCTTCCAGACAAATTTGATATAAATCTTCTAACAAAATTAATCTTACCGATCAACGACTGGAGGCTCGTCTTATCGGTCGGTGGCTTAGCATCTTTGATAGCCTTCATGCTTTTTTGTCAAACTTCAATCCCCTTTTTATGAACCATAAAACCCAAAAACTGTCCGGCCGATACTCTGAATGCACATTTATTAGGATTCATTTTCAAACCATGCTTTCTTGTGCATTCAAGAGTCTCCCGCAAATCGGCTAGGTGCTGCTTGTATCCGTCAGACTTCACCACTACATCATCAATGTAAATTTCAACAATCCTGCCGATCAATTTATGGAATATATAATTCATTGCCCTCTGATATGTAGCGCCAGTATTTTTTAAACCAAAGGTCATTACAACCCACTCATATTATCCAAGTGTACCAGGACATCGGAATGCAATCTTACTAATATCCTCTTCTGCCATAAAAATTTGATTATATCCTGCATTACCATCCATAAAACTAATCACCTTATGCCCTGAAGCTGCATCAACTAACATATCAGCAATCAGCATCGGATAACCATCCATCGGAGTTGCTTTATTAAGATTCCAGAAATCCACACAAACTCGCAATTTCCCATTTTTCTTAAAAACAGGAACGATGTTAGATATCCACTCAGCATATCGACAAGGTTGAATAAATTTAGCTTCATATAACTGAGTTATTTTGGCTTTTATTTCGGCTTTTATTTCTTTATCTAACTCTGGTCTAAATCATCTCGATGCTTGTTTAAAAGGCTGATACCCTGGTTTGATCGGGAGCCGATGTTCAACAATAGATCGGCTTAAACCTGGCATTTCATGGTATTCCCAAGCAAAACAATCACGATACTCTTTCAATAACTTTATTAATTATTGTTTAAACTCAGGATCCAATGTAGCACTAACATATGTCGGCCGAGGTCTATCTCCTAAACCTATATCAACTTCCTCTAACTCATCGGCTGACATAAACCCTTGACCAAGTTTACCCTCATCTTTTATAAACTCTTCCATTAATACAAACTTTCAGAGCCGACTGCTTGGATCGGCTTTATCCCATCATCGGACACTTGAAGAAATTTGCCTTCCCAGACCTTGCCCGACAAGCACTATATTCCTCCAAACTCCCAAACTGTCAAATCGGCTGTAGCAATACTGACCGATTCATCGGTTTGGATAGTCTCGATGTGATCTCCATGCCATTGAATAAGACATTGATGCATGGTAGATGGCACACAACAATTAGCATGAATCCAATCACATCCTAGGAGTAAACTATAAGATCATTTGCTGTCGATGACGAAGAAAGTAGTAGGCAATGTTTTGTTTCTGATCGTCAATTCAACATTCAATGCCCCCCGAGCCGGCGATGGATTTCCACCAAAATCTTTAAGCATCATATCGGTCTTGATTAAATCATCAGGACCTTTGCCAAGCTTCCGATATGTGGTTTATGGCATCAGATTTACTGCAGCTCCTCCATCAACAAGCATTTTTGTCATCAGCTTACCATCAATATATCCCTTAACATATAAAGGCCTCAAATGCCAATACTTCTCATCAATTGGCTTTTCAAAGACAACTTGTTGAGGTTGCAAAACTAACTATGCCATAGCTTCTTCAACATCATCGGCTTTATCATCGGTTGAACTTGCATTATACTCAGCTGGCAGCATAAAAACCATGTTCACCAACGCCGATGCTCCCTCATCATCACACGTAGGCTTAGCTCTCCAGATCTTAGAATTATTATCTCCTTGACGCTTTTCTTTGAGCTGTTCTCTATATTGCAGACGCTGAACCCTTTTCTTTTGTGTCTTGGTCAAACCCTCAGGACACCATTGTGGATTAACCTTAGGATGCATGCCTGGGTTGACCTCCTGAATTTCCTCCGATTCCTACACATCATCTGCCTTCTGTATAGTCTCCTTTTTTCGATACACCAAACGATCATGCACAGAAACATGGTCTTCCTTATATTTTTGGCGATCATTATACCTTTGGCGATCATCATCCCATCGATCATAGCACCGATTCTCATATTCACGCCGATCGTGGTATTCACGCCAATCTTTGTGCTCCTGCTGATAAGCGATTTCATCATGCCAGTTACACCGACGTCCATAATCCAACCGATCATGCACAGAATGGCGTTGCCTCTTTGAATCCCGATAACTTTCATACTGATCGCTGCACTCTGGACAATCATAGATCGATCGAAGTCTCAACCTCTCGTTCTAGCAAAACCTAAAAAACAGACATCCCCAATGATCTTCATCATCAAATCTCTTCATTGGAGGACTCCCATCTCTTTCTTGCTGATGCATGTACTTATCAATTAGTTGCCCTGACGTAACTCTTGGCTTTTCCCCATGGCGACGGTCTTCCCGATAGACTTGATAGTTCCGATCCCTCACCTCATCGGCCGATACTTGGCACTAAGGATCAACAGCTCCTGAATTTTTCACATGGTCCGATGTGAGGACTTTTTCCTTCATTTTCCTGTCAGGTGCTCCAAAACGAATGGCCATCAAGTTTCATCGGCTTTTTGCCAGATTCAACTTTAATGATTTCTTTCTCAATCGCCAATTGAATCTCATTGCGAAAAACTTTACAATCATTTGTATGATGGGATACTGAATTATGCAACTTGCAATACTTCTTCTTTTTTAACTCCTCGGTAGAAGGAATTGTATGATTCAGAGATAACCTGATTTGCTTTTCTGCCAATAATAAATCAAATATCTTATCGGCTTTGGTGATATCAAAACTGTATCTTTTTGGCTCAACCTTCACCAATGGACAAGCAACAGAGTTTTTATTCTTAGTCTACTCAGCCAAATCGACCTCAGCTTCATCACCTTCTGAATCATATTCAATGTTGGCAATCTTCCTCTGATATTTCTCCCTCCGATAATCGTTATTACGTCCTTCATGCTGAGAGAGTTTCTAAATCTTGTGTCCCAAGCCCTCAAAATCTTGACTTGTATACCGATCTTTGACTTGAGGCAACAATCCTTGGAAAGCCAAATCAACGAGCTGTCCCTCCGATAAATTGAGTTAATAACATTGGCTACGGACATCTCTGAATTATTGAACAAATTCGCTGATCGATTCCCCGTTCCAATGTTGGAGAGACGTCAAATCGGACAGCCTGGTCTCTTGAACCCCCATGAAGAAATATGCATGAAACTGCTTCTCTAAATCGGCCCAATTGTTGATAGAATTTGGTGGCAATGAGGAAGACCACGAAAAAGCCGAGCCAGAGAGAGACATGGGGAACAATTTGATTTTCAGTGGATCAATCGATGCTACTTCACCGCATTGGATCGTATAGCGACTGATATGCTCAATGATATAACATCTACTTGTCCAGAAAATTTATAAAAATCAGGAATCCTGAATCGGGCTGTCATAGGTAACGTGTCAAACCAGTCCAGATACAGCTTCCGATACAGATAAGATTGTCCCTTGGGCTTTAAACCAAATTGATTTTTCATGACATCTACAATCTTATCTGCCCACTCCTCATGAGCATAATTTTCCTGAGTGATCAGAGCACGAGTCGGCGTTACAATGATTGGTGTTTCAACTGATCCGCCTGACTGTTCTCGATATCCAACTCCTCTGTTCCTTGGTGGATTTTCAGTGTTAAAAATAGGAAGGATACACCATCTTGCCATTAACCACAGGGATCCGACTGCCAAATTTATCTACGTGTTGAGACGCGCCGAAATCTTCTAGATCTTGTTCCTCCTCTTCATCTTCACCTCAATCTGCCACCTTGGCTTTTGATTTGTTTATCTTGGGAGTCTTATACAGCTCAGGATGTGTTTCTGGTGACGTGGACGAATTGATCTGAACAATCTTTTTCTTGAGATCTTTTATTGCGGATGAAGTACTAGTATCAAAATAAGCAGGCCCTTTCTGGACATCTTTCAGTACTGCTCCATCCAGCAACTTGGCGATCAATCCCACCACGGTGTTTACTAAAATTCCTGATTGGTAAATCATAGCATGACTCAAACCAGCATCTATATAATCTTGAAAAAATTGCCTCTCATCTGCCGTGATCCTGTCAAAAGCTTCTTTTGGAACAGGAAATTGATTTTTCTTAATCACGGCATTACGAGTCTTGCTGAATGAGTCTAGGCACAGGTTCTTGAATTCTTCAAGCTGCGCTTCCATGAGCCTCTTCTGCTCCTCACTGAGGTCATCCATCATGACGGCGGTAACTTCGTCTTTGTCTCTAGGAGGGGTTGCCATCGTAGAAGCTTTCTTGTCCCACTGGACGTGCCAAAATGTGTTGACGTCCAAAAAGTCAGGTGTTGACTCTCGGAAATTAACACTGTGGCCTGAAAGATTTGCTTGAACTTCAGTGCAGGTCCAAAATCTTGAGGTTCAGGGCGTGCTAGTCAATTTGACCTGAAATTGACAAAGTAGAGTTTAACCAGTAAACCAAAAGGAACTCATCGACCAAAGCCCCGATTCATTCCAGTGATCGGATCAACATTAAGAGAAGTCCGATGCGAGCATGAACCATCGGCCTTGAGTCCGATTCATGAGCATATGAAAAATAACGAAACAAGCCATCGACTATAAAAGCCAAATCAGAGATAAACCAAACTTAAACACATTCTTTGTTACACATCTCTCCAAAGGCGTTAAATAAACTAGATCTCGTGTCACTAACAATCGGATCGATTTCGAGACAGCGTTGCTAGCAGGGCACCGATTTAGCCTATTTACTCCGATAGATCGATGTATATCAAAGAACTCATTTAAACTAGATTTATTTGTAACTTAACAATTAAATCTAAATCAGCTATATAAACAAGATGAATAGATCTATTGTAAAGCTTGAAACATGATAAAACAAATAGATCTTTGTAGATGTAAGCCGATAAGATGAAATAACAAGATATGATAAAGTGATGAGCGATCTAAACGAAGAAGGGCAATACGCCTCAATCTAAAGCTTAGAACAACTCAGTAAATTGGTGAATTAACTATACGAAGAAGGGCGATGCACCTCAATCTAAAGCCTGGATTAATTCGATAAATGTTGCACTTACAGACAAACCGGAGGTCAAGATGATGCCCGTGCTTGTTGAAGAACTCGACAAAAAGGTTGGTTGGCACAAGGGCCAAAAGTTGTGTTTGTATTGATGGTTGTGAGAACATTTTTTACAATGGCGCAGGGTTTATATTTATACCCTAGAAATCTAACTAATCCTTGTTGGTTACGACAATATCACTAATTTATTTAAAGCAAACTAACCTAAACTACCAAAAGTATTATAGTTGCCGCACAATCAGGCCTTGAAGAAGCTTCTAGACGCATCCCAATCTTTGGAGTCGTAAATGATCCGGCCTTCTTATCCCCGTGTCCGATCAGGACTCCATCAGGCAAACACCAATTGGAATCAGAGACCTTCAAGTCAGAATCAGACTCGGCCCATGTGTTGGCTCCCTGGCATTCCTTAATATACAATATTCCTTTTATACCAGCCGAGTCAAAATCTGGTATCAACAGGATCATTTCGTTCACGCGTTCGACCTGCACGTTCGTGCGGGGGTGTGCGACGGCTGCCCAGTCCACTGTTGGCATCTCTTAGCATCACCACTACTGGAGTGATGGTACTAGAGATGCCTTAATATAGATCTTAGCGTTATACAAGTTCTGCAAGCGCACAGAAGTACAGTGTAGCATTTCACCCGGGAGTATTCCAGAGTATCGTATTTATTTCCTCAGGGAAAGCGTATGGCAAAGTAATATATTTTTCAATGTATCAACTATATCATAATCAATATACCAGGACCAGGCCAGGGGATAATATGATATGAACGATTGAGTATGTTGACACACAGAAGATTTCACTGCTCATTATATAAGTCTAGTTAGTATGAAGGTCCTAAGAGAGAACTAGGGATTCTATGTATTTCTTACAAATGGGTTACATTCATTACAAGTGTATCCTATACAAGCTTAGTAAGTGATACATGCTAGAGGACAAATCGAGGAGTCGTGGGATCCCCTCATCCAAGGGTACTGTCACGATGTTTATCACTAAGGCCTGCAAACGCCCAAACCCGAACGACGAGGATTACAAAGGACGGACAGGGCTGTCACCACCTACCGCCTACCTCTGAATACGTGGAGTAGGGTATCCCCAACGGTATTCCATAACCCAAACACCATGTTTACATCTTTACCAATTGTACGGAAAGGTAAAGAACAATCATAGAGATTCATTGGGCCATTGCCATAACATGCACCAGCCAAACTAAGGTGTAAGACATACAGCTCATATGATGAACACACAGGACCAAAAGTCAAGTAACAAAAGTAAGACAGTAATTCCATTAAGGCTCTAGGTCTTACAAATAAGCAAAGGATACAAGATAACTGAGCTCTGGCCTTACCAAGACTCCTTCAGAAACCCGTAGAAGCTCAACTCCTAAAACTACTTCTCTACTAACTAAGACTATGACTTGTAGCAATGGGAGCTCTTCCTTCTGGTGTGTGTTGTACAGGAGGCGTTGGCACCTATTTATAGCACTTGGAGGCGGTTCAGGGCCGGTACAAGGCGGTTGAGGGCGAGTGGGCCCACCCCCAAGTCGGCCGATGTGGAGACGTCGCCCGACCGTCAGATGAACCGACTGAACTCATCCACGTTGTAGCTTTGGTCTTGAAGGTGGTATGGATACACTCGAGAAAGAAGGACCGCAACGCCCGCAAGACTAGGTCGGTCGACTAGGCCAGGTCGGTCGACCTGGTCCAGGCACGGTTTTCCTCGATCTTCTTCTGAGTCGCTGGAATGTGGACCCTGGTACTCGTCGAAGATGGGTATGGATCCTCGGAGTAACTGTTGATTCTCATGTGGGCCCATCAATCCATGTGCTCCTCCTTATCCTTCTTGTCATCCCTTGGATATAACCATCATTATTTTAGCGTTTTGGATGACACGAACTTGTGCTTCTTCTGCATGGCCCAACTTGGGCTTGGTTGGACACTAGGCCAGGTCGGCCGACCTGAGTAGGTCGGGCGACCTGGGCCTGGCCCTGTTTCCCTTCATCTTTTGGCCCATAACTCCTGCAACCAAATAATCTCCATGTACAAGTGGAAATACATTATTTGAAATAAAAATCCTACTGATCATTACTAATTTATTTAATTTTATCGTGTTGGCGTTACAAAATAATCATGACTTAACAAGCGCCAACAAACTCCCCCAAGCTAAGACCTTTGCTCGTCCCGAGCAAAACTTGGAGAGTTTAGGAACTTAGGATCAGAATTGCTTACTTCCCATAAGAGATATTTTCAATAAGAAAGCAATTCATGACTTGATTAAGTTGGCAAAGATCAAATCATCCTTTTTTACCTTGCCACTTATGGGGCTTCTTAGCTTTTCTTCATCATGAGCAGTTGAAAGCCAGAACAACTTAGCAAGAATGCTCCCCACACCATAGTTCCACCTTTTCACCGGAGGTTTTTTAAAGAAACTTTTGTAAAAGAAAACAAGGCTCCTCAAGTGACTCTCTCAAGTCTCTCATAAGTATATGAATCCTCTCCATCACTCCTCTCAAATATCTCTTTAATAACATAACAAGTGGAGCTCCTGAACGGGAAACTTTTGTTTCACACATGCATTGCTTATTTTGTTGAGTCAAATCCAGGATCAATGAAGAATTAAATCATACACTCAAATCGAAGTGTGCAAGTGTGGATATGTGGTAGTGGAAATAAACTCTTTTAGGAATTTTCTCTCCTTTAGGAAATTTGTTATAAAGCTTGGCTCCTTTATTTCCCCCTTTTTTTTCATGGATTACATATGTCCATTTCTCTTTTTTTTCATGGACTACACACATGTCCATTTTTCTTTCTCTTTCTTTTTTTTAAGCAAGCATAGGGAGCCCAAGCCTTACACCTAGAAATATTTTTGGAGAGAAGTCCCTTTCCTTTGGAGTGTTTTATTTTGGTAGGCAAAAAATATAGGCAGGGGATGCCTTACTTCCAGAGTAGAAGTTTAGCATATATGTGGCGTGTACGTGACTCCGATTTTAAGAGCATGAAATAAATCTTGCAAAGATCACAATGAACTTGACAAAACTCAAAACAGCTGCACATGCCCTTTTTTTTGTAAGTGGTTGGAACGTGAGGCTGTGGTAGGAGTTTACTCTTCACTGAGGAGCCTAGAATTTTGTCCTTTTTGAAACAAATACTCCAGGATCAAGTTTCACTTAGATAGGTAAAGCAATCCTAGCTTATTATATCATAGCTCCCAACAACCTAGAATCAGATTTAGCATTTGCTACCCACAAGTTTTAAGTTTCCAAGGAAGTCATTAATTTAAGCCAACAAATTCAGACACAAATGACTGCCTTATTGAGACTTGGATAACAGGGGAAGGTCATAGCAAAAATTCATCATTTCCATATAAGGACAAGTTTTTTTTTTATTTTTTACATTATCCTATATGAAAATCAACAGAGCAACAAAATAAAAGACATGGTTGGATGAACTTACCTGTGCGGGGATCCTCCCCCAAGCTGGACTTCTCACTGCTGGCGATAGCGGGGGTCATTCAGGTCAAACCCTTGGGACCGAAGGTATGCGTTTAAGTTCTGGTTGCCCGCCTGGATGCTGTTCTGGAGGGTGTTGAAGTTCTGTGCTGACTGGTCCCACCAAGCTTGCGACTGCTGCACATGCTGGGTTAACGTATCATCAATACGGTGAGTGGTTACCTCTAGGGTTCCCATGCGGTTGGATAACCCATCCATGCTGCTGCGCCAGTCCCTTGCCGAAAAGGAACGTCGGGCGTCGAACGGAGGAGGGCCGCCACTTGAGCTAGACGACTGATGATAGCGCGGGTCTTGGGGATTCCATTGTGCGTGCGGCGCTTCATGCCATCCTGAACCTCCTACCATGTATGGTGGAGGCGGCTACGGCTGCTCCCAGTTCAATCCTGCTGGTATGTACGGCGGAGTTGGAGGCTCCCATGCTGCTTGGGACTGCGGCACTCCGGCTTCTCCCCGTCGGGACATGCTTCTTGTCACCCTTCCTGTCACGCTTTGCCTGCCTTCCTGTTGCAACTCCAACAAAAGTGTTTTGCATCTGTACAACCAGTATTCCGGTGCTGGCAACGGAATTCTGGTTGTGCTATTATGATAAACCATAACAAGCTTTTGGTCTATGGCATGAGTAACAAGGTGACTCTGAACAAAATGAGACTCGTCCAGAGTTGGGTGAGGCTGCGGAAGGAACTCGACTCGATAATTATCCAAAAGGCCCATCGACTCAAAAATGCGAGTAACCAAAGAAGTGCATTCAATGGGACCTTGCCTCTTAAAAACACCCATCCATTGATCAATCATGAAAACAACAGGTGAGACTTTTATCTTCTTAACCATTGCATATAATAATTTTAATTCATCAATGCGCATGGTTCGAAGATCATTTCGAGGATATAGAGTCATAGCAAGCCAGCGGTGCATGAAACGAAGAGTGGGATTATGAATGTGGCTAGTTCTAGGGGGAGTGCCATCTGTGATACCCGAAATATCCCGCCAAAAGGATTCTCTCACAAAATGCCTCAAAACTTTATCAACTTCCAAGCTGCAACGCTTGCTAAAACCCAGATAGGTACTAAGCTGCCTCCAAGAAACGAAATACTCTTCCCTTAAAAAGCGAAAAGTAATCCCTTCCTCACCCTTTCTCAAAGTAGCAAGAAATTGGATTGTTAACAAACGACACCCATCCTCATTAATGCGTGCAAAATCCGACCATCCCACAGCACCCCACACGGTTTCGAAATCAGTGGCCATACCTGATTTCTCCATGAGTTCGCTTGTGAACACACGCGTGTGATCAAAAGCGCGACCCAGAAGAATTTGATATGCTTCTGTTTCGTAGCCTTCGTCTATGTCGAGTTGGTCGTCGGAGATGAATGCCGGGCGAGGATCATCTTCGTTTTGGTTGCTGCTGGAGTTGTCCCCATTGCCATCTCCATTGCCACCGCTGCCACCGCCTCCTGCGGATGTGGCACCAGCACCGGTGTAGTAGTACTGGTCTTCGAAGATCTCCATGGAGTGTTGGCTGCTTATCCTTTCCTCGGAGCCACCGGCTGATTCCATGATCTCCGTACTGGAGGAGACCAGCTCAGTGCTTCCGGAATGTTGGCTCCGCTTTGAGCTTGACCCCTTCAACTTCTTTGCTTGCTTCACGACTCCTCTGACGATGTTCATGATTTCTACACAGAGAACAGCAAGCAACAAAAACGACACTTGGAAGACAAAAAGATTAGCGTTAGCAAGTTAGTCGTCCAAGAGTTAGTCGTTCTTGCGGGGCGTGAATGCCTCCACAAAAGTCGTTCTTGTGGGTTATGATACACCACAAATAAGCGTTCTTGTGGGATTTTGGTTACCTCCACAACACGTTCAAGAATTTGAGCATGAGAATAACAGCACCGTTATGCAGAAATGAAGTCCATTTTTAATTGGGTTTTCAATTTTTATTGATTTTTTTTTCAAACTTAGGATCTAAACACTTAAGAACCTAACAGAGGGAGAGGAGAAACTCCGAGGGCGAAACGCAGCTCGGGATGGGGCGAAGTGAGCAAGCTGCTGGCCAAGGATTTTTATAGCCGGAGATTAACCCTGATCGGCCGACCAGGTGGGGTCGGCCGACCCTCCCGCAGAGGCAATTTGGATGAGCTTTGATCATGCGCGCGTTGGATACCCTGGCGACTGTAAAACGGTTGAAAACTTTGCAAAAGAGGGAGGTGTGAGTCGGGCGACATGAGCTGGTCGGCCGACCGGATTTGGGCACGACTGAATGCCCCCTTTGGAATTTGTGATCTGTGCCTATGGTAGTGTGTGATGACGCGCGAGTGCTCTGCAAAGGCCAAACCTTTGAGTCGGCCGACATGGCCTGGTCGGCCGACCGAGCCTTAGCTAGGTTCAGGCTTAGCCTTTGTAGAGTGGCACATGGTTCAAAGGTATAATAATTTCTGGGTGCGTGGGCAGTGGTGGCCAGGTATCCAAAGAGAATTTAAGTGAATGGCTCCCAAGTTTAAATTTCAAATGCAAAAATTTTGTGGAAAATTTAAACATGCTTGAGAAATAAATATGCATTGTGAAATAAACATGGGATACATACCGATGTACCTACCGGTGAGGACTCGTTGTTTTTCGTCCGTCGAGTGCAGACGTCTCCAAGTCATGATTTAGCTTGATGATCTGGCCTTCGCATTTGAAGATAATGCGGATGCTTTGCAGCGCCACTCCGGTTCTGTTGTCTTCACACAAGGTGTTGCTGATGTTATTGCCTTCAGAGCCTTAACACCTTGTGTGAATTCCTTGGGCAGGGGTAGGAGTGGCTCACTGTTGGTGACTGGTGGTTTCTGTGGCTTCCATCCATAAATCACCTTGATTTCGGGTCCGTCATGCTTTTGGTTTGATTCTTTCTTGTTTCCTGCATGGTTAGCCAAAATCTCCTGACTGGTCTCTTGTACCACTGCAGCTAATTGGGCTGACTGGGTTTCTAGAATTTTGCTTAAGCGCAGCTGGTTTTTCACAGCAACTGACAAGGCATGGAATCTAGAACAAGATCGTTTACCTTTCTCTTAGCAGGCATAGTGTATACACTTCCTCCTTGCTGGGATGGGCCCCAGTTATGCGCTAGAAATAAATCCCTGCACTGCTGCCAAGACTCCATCTTTGCCTGGTGGTTGTAGTACCACTGCAGTACTCTACCTGTTAGTGAGAATGGGAATAACCATTGCATTGCCCTTCCTGCTAGTCGACTGCATATTGCTGAGAAATGTCAGAGATGTTCTGCTGCATCTGTTATAGCCTTTCCGTTGAATGGCTTGGCTTGCACCATGGTAATGTACGTTGAGTCGATCATGATAGTTTCTGTTGCCATCTTGGTGCAAAGGTACTTTGATTTCAATCGACAGAAATTTGAGGATCACTTTGAGTTCTTCAGCGAATCGATGATGTACCTTCTGTTTCACACAAAGAGAAACAAGACAAGGGTAAACCTGTCTAGAGATGGTAATTAATTGTGACATAAGTTAATACAGAGGTTAACATATTCTTTGACCAATGCTTTCCCCGGCAACGGCGCCAGAAATGCTTGTTGGCATCTCTTAGCATCACCACTACTGGAGTGATGGTACTAGAGATGCCTTAATATAGATCTTAGCGTTATACAAGTTCTGCAAGCGCACAGAAGTACAGTGTAGCATTTCACCCAGGAGTATTCCAGAGTATCGTATTTATTTCCTCAGGGAAAGCGTATGGCAAAGTAATATATTTTCCAATGTATCAACTATATCATAATCAATATACCAGGACTAGGCCAGGGGATAATATGTGTTGAGGCCATAATACCAGGGTGCTCAATCACGTGGATTACCGACTACCGACTCCGAACGATCAAGACTCCGAACAAGACACGATGGCCGGATCGCAGGAGGAAAGGCCCGAAGATAGCTAGAGTCCTACTAGGTTTAGGTCTGTTTTGTCTTGTAAGGCACGTCTCCCTGGATATAAATAGCGGGGGTCTTGTACGTAGAGGGTATCCCAGAATCTAGCCAATCCACCCGAGGGTACTTGTTACGCATTGTAATCTGTACTCGACGAAATAATACAAGCAGCAACTGGACGTAGGGTTATTACTCGATCTCGAGGGCCCGAACCAATATAAAAATCCCGTGTCTTTCTGTTCATCACCGTGATTAATCTTCGCACGAAGCAGGGTGCTTGCCGGACAAATATCTGCCGAGTACGACCTCGACAGAGGCGCGCCAGGTAGGGGCCCTTGCGTGAAGAAAGATCATGCCGATCGTCAACGGAGTCTGGATCGCCGACGCGTCGAGTTCATCGATGCCCTACATGCCCAGTTCCGTCAAGTCGGAAGCCATCGGGAGTTCTGCCTCCACTTCTGATCTGTACGCTCACTGCCATCTAGTGCCTACACGGGAGATCCGCTTCGGGGATCTCGTGTTCGAGCACCAAGGCGATTACGAGCTCAAGATGACAGGGATCCATGATCCCGATCTCACGTGCACCGGTCGGGAAGTTTTCGCCACCTTCACGGAGCCGACTCCCGAAGACATTGCAGATCGCACTGCACAGTTGGATCTCGAATACAGTGGATCTAGCAATGGGTCGGAACAACCCGAAGACCGCCGCATCCATGTGCTAACTGCAAACGGGACCGAGGCCGCTGCCGAGTCATCTAGCTCGCGCAGGCCCATGCCTCCTCCACGTTTCAGCAACGCACCAACGCTTCAGACGGCTAAAACCCGAACACAGCAGGTCGCGTCCTCGTTGGCTCCCCGAGATCTCAACAACGATTTCCAGGCTGTCGAGCAGGACAATCTGCAGATCCGAACCCTCTTGGAGACCATGGAAGCAATGGCCGAAGGGACCCCGATGGCCACCATAGCCAAGAAGGCTCGGGAAGCAGCAGACAAGGCCAAGAAGCGCATTGAGGCCGCCGCTGCCGCACCACCAGCTCCGTCAAACAGACCGCATGAGCCACAGCCGGTTCGATCCCGATCTGTTAACGGACAACCCCACTATCGCCCACACGAGGGGCGTGACATGAGGCCGCAGCTCGAACGCAACCGCCGAGATTACCGAGCACATGAGGGCTACTATCGGTCCCATCCAGATTCGCCGCCACGTGACTCCCGACCAGGCACGGGGGGATGCCTTGCATACTCCCCAGCCCTGCGCAAGGTCAGGTGGCCCGAGAAGTTTCGTCCTACTAACATCGAGAAGTATGACGGAACAACCAACCCCCGCGAGTGGATTCAGATCTATTCCACGATCATCGATGCCACCAGGGGTGACGACTACGTCAAGGCCAACTACTTGCCGACTGCCCTGCAGGATCAGCCCGTACGTGGCTCATGAACCTGCCCGAGGCTAGCATCAAGTCATGGAGCCACCTCCGGGAGACGTTTGAAGCCAACTTCCAAGGCACCTACAAACGCCCCGGACATGAAGGAGATCTGCTCAACTGTGTGCAGAAGCCTGGAGAATCCCTCCGGGACTACATCCGCCGGTTCAACGACACTCGTAACACCATCCCTGACATGGTGGATGATCGGGTGATTGTGGCCTTCAATCAGGGTTGCAAGGACGAGCGAACGGCGGAGGAACTTGCCAAGAAGAACCCGAAGACGGTGGCAGAGCTCTACGGGATCCTAGAAGAGACCGCCAAGATGGCGGACGCCCGAGCACGGGTTCACGGAAAGCCCGAACAAAGCCAGCCAGCCGGGGAAGGCAAGAAGAAAAATAAGCATAAGAACAAGAAGTGCAAGACCGAGGGCGACGAAGTCATGGCCGTGGACAACAAGCCCCCGTACAGGCGTCAAGGCAAACCTACCGATCTCCCGATGTACTGCCCGATCCACCGATCCACAAAGCATCACTTTGTGGATTGCACGGTGTACAAGAAGCAGAAGCAGGAGGAGGAGAGCCAGCAGCAGGGGGCTCAGCGTGACCAGGCAGCCCACAACCCTCGGACGGCGAACTACATGGACTGTGATGATGAGCCAGATCTTCCCGAAGATCTGGAGATCGCCACAATTTTCGGTGGCTGTTCTACCCGAACCTCCAAGTCCCAGCTCAAGATGGTCGAGAGGCAGATAGCCAGCACCGAGCCCTGCAAGCATCTCTTAAGGTGGTCCGAAATCCCGATCACATTTGATCAGAGGGACCACCCCGAGACGCTCTACGACAGGCCACTACTACCACTGTGCATCAAACCATGGATCGGGCCCCGCAAGATCGGGCGAACCCTGATCGACAGTGGAAGCGCCCTCAACCTACTATTCGTCAACGCCTTTGATGAACTCGGGATCCCGAGGAGGTCCTTGTCCCGGTGGAGAAGCCTTTCTACGGGGTCATACCAGGCATCCAAGCCTTTCCCCTAGGGAGGATCGATCTGCAGGTGACCCTCATGGAGGGCAAAAACATCCGAACAGAGTTCCTCACCTTCGAGGTGGCTGACATCACGTCGGCCTATAACTGCATCTTGGGCCGGCCGTTTTGAAGAAATTCATGGCGGTCGCCCACTTTGCC
>CM014275.1:30463950-30484373 GCA_004135705.1 Alloteropsis semialata
GAACCGACTGAAGTCATACACGGTGTAGATTTGCTGCTGAAGACGGTTTGGATACACCAGAGAAGGGAGGACCGCAACTGCCGCAAGACTGGGTCGGCCGACCAGGCCAGGTCGGCCGACCTGATCCAGGCATGGTTTTCCTTGATCTTCTTCTGAGTCGCTGGAATGTGGACCCTGGTACTCGTGGAAGA
The DNA here is from genome assembly GCA_004135705.1 of Alloteropsis semialata. Lineage (NCBI taxonomy): Eukaryota > Viridiplantae > Streptophyta > Magnoliopsida > Poales > Poaceae > Alloteropsis > Alloteropsis semialata. The sequence goes on from CM014275.1 coordinate 30,464,142, forward strand.
TGGGTATGGATCCTCGGAGTAACTGTTGATTCTCATGTGGGCCCATCAATCCATGTGCTCCTCTTTGTCCTTCTTGTCATCCCTTGGATATAACCGTCATTGTTTTAACGTTCTGGATGACACGAACTTGTGCTTTTCTGCATGGCCCAACTTGGGCTTGGTTGGACACTAGGCCAGGTCGGCCGACCTGAGTAGGTCGGGCGACCTGGGCCTGGCCCTGTTTCCCTTCATCTTTTGGCCCATAACTCCTGCAACCAAATAATCTCCATGTACAAGTGGAAATACATTATTTGAAATAAAAATCCTACTGATCATTACTAATTTATTTCATTTTATCGTGTTGGCGTTACAAAATAATCATGATTTAACAAGCGCCAACATCCACCCGGATGTGGTATTCGTCACAGAATTGCAGGAATTTTTCCCGATGAACTGTGTACCATTGTCCGTGATGATGGAATTTGGGACCCCAAAGCGATGGATGATGTCGAGAAAAAATTTGATTGTTTCCTCGGATCGGATTATTGTGATGGGACGGACCTCGATCCACTTGCTAAATTTGTCAATGGCGACTAGCAAGTGAGTGAAGACCCCGGGTGCCTTATTGAGGGGCCTGACCATGTCCAGCCCCCCGACCACGAATGGCCATGTGATGGGGATGGTTTGGAGGGCCTGAGCGGGCAGGTGGGTTTGCTTGGCGTTGAATTGGCACCCTTCGCAGGTGTGCACGATTTCTACGGCATCCTTTACTGCCGTTGGCCAATAGAAACCTTGTCAGAACGCGTTTCCAATGAGGTTCCGAGGGGCGGCATGGTGGCCGCACGTCCCGCCGTGTATGTCTCTCAGCAATTGTCTTCCCTGTTCGATGGGGATGCAGCGTTGGAGGACATTGGTGTGGCTCCGTCTATAAAGCTCTTCTCCCACGATGATGTAGGATTTGACGCGACGCGCCGAGCCTCGTCCTTGCTCTCGGGAAGTTTCTTCCTTAGGAGGCAATCGAGGAAAGGCCATTGCCAGTCTATGGGGTCAGCTTCGACAGGCCTCACCCTGGGTCAGCGTGGCCATTGCCAAGGCTAGGAGGTTGGTCAGAGCTTGGTCGCCTGGGTTGGCGGCGGCCATGGAATCCACGATTTCCATTACCTCGGTCGCGACCGGGGTCGGGGCGTCGTCAGCCCCCGAGCCTTGGGTGGGTGGCTTTGTCGAGTCCTGGGTGGGTGGCGCCGCATTTGTCGGCTCTGGGCTCGGGATGCAGATCGACGGGCTTCGTTGGTCGCTGGCAAAGATGCCGGTTGGGACTGGTTCTCGGACGGATGCTTTCTTGGCCAATTCGTCGGTGGCTTCGTTAAATCGCCGCTTAATGTGTTTGAGCTCGAGGCCGTCGAACTTGTCCTTGAGCTTCTAGACTTCTCGGCAGTATGCGGCCATGGTCTCGCTTTCGTAGCTTGACTCTTTCATGACCTGGTCGGCCGCAAGCTGAGAGTCGCCTCTGATTTCGAGGCGTCGGATCCTCAATTCGATTGCGATCTTCTGGCCATTGATAAGGGCCTCATACTCGACCGCGTTGTTCGAAGCCGGGAAGTGTAGGCGAACTATGTACTTCATCCGTACCCCTAGCGAGGAGACGAAGACTAGACCGACCCCTGCGCCAGTCCTAACCAGTGACCCGTCAAAGTACACGATCCAGTACTCTTGGTTAGCCGGCACCGGCGGCATTTGGGTCTCAGTCCACTGGGCAATGAAGTCGGCGAGGACCGGGGACTTGATCACCGTCCGAGGGGCGTATGTGATCCCTTGACCCATTAATTCGAGTACTGTTGACGGTCCTTATAACATAAAATCCAACCGTCAATAGGCTCAGAAACCAATAAAGATCAAGGCATAACTTAGACATTAGTATTCAAATAATGGTATACCATGCATATCTGGAATATATTTGACTACAGGAACTACGGTGCAAAAGATGGACGGAACTGGGCACAGGCCCAGGTCGGCCGACCTGGCTAGGTCGGGCGACCTGGCCTGAACCCCGATCAAGCTCACTTTCGACACTGGTCAAGAAGCACACTGAAGAAGGATCATGGACGTTGATTCATCGTCGGTTCAAGTCAAGGGTGAGGATGAGCCACGTGTCATTCCCATGGATTGAAGGGCCCACACATCAACACAATTGCACCCAAATGGAGTATACCCACCTGGAACCGTCATGAGGACCCACATGGAAGTCTACCAGAGAAGAGTGGGGCCGAATGGCGGCGGAACCAGGTCGGGCGACTCAGCTAGGTCGGCCGACCTGGCCCTGCGGCGTTTCGCTTCCCCCTTGACCAGTACCTGTAAACCGTCATCAGGAGTTCATCAGAGCCATGCATTGCTGAAGACGGTGGATCCAAGGGTCGGCCGACGTGGGGAATTCGGCCGACCTAGGCCCACCTCCAAACTACATAAACCGCCTCTGGCCGGCTCCAACCGCCTATGTGATGCTACAAATACCTGCAAAGGGCGCCGTACTCAACACACACCAGAAGAAGAGCTCTCCTTTGCTACAAGCTTAGTCTTAGCCTTAGTAGTGATAGTTATAGTGTTAGATCTTCTGAAGGGCTTCCGGATGAGTCTTGGTAAGTTCTAGAGTTCAGTTATTGTATTCTCGTACTTACTTGTAATACTCTGAGCTTAATGGAAATACCTTCATACTTATGTTGTATGCTTCAGTTATACCTTACCTACTTAGTATATACTACTTATGTCTTACACCTCAATCAAGTGAATGTATGCTATGACATTGGCTCAATGTGCCTTTTGGTTGCTCTATTTATTAACGTGATAGATAGAGTTGTATCTCGTATTGCAAACATGGTGTTTGGGATACGGTATACTATTGAGGGTACCGCTGCCCCACGGATTAGTAGAGGTAGGCGGCAGGTGGTGACAGCCCTGTCCGTCCTTTGTAATCCTCCACGTACGGGAGTGGGTATTAGGCCTTTATGATAAGACGTCCTACTGCCGTCCCTTGATGAGGGAACCACTGGATACCTCAATGTGTCCTCTTGCATACGATCATTGAATGAGCTTGTATAGGGTATTGTAGTATATCCAAGTTCCATAAGTATGATGCTAATGAACCCTTGTTAATCTTCACTAGTGTACTATACTAACTAAGACTAACATAATGATAAACAATGAACTTCTGTGTGTCAACCCATTCATTCACTTCTATATCTTTTACCCCTGTTTAGATTATGGTACATTAATATTGTTGTACGTAAGAGCATTGGATGGCACATCTCTCTTTTAACTAAATGCTTTCCCTGCGGATAAACAAATAACGATACTCTGGAATACTTCCGGGTGAAATGCTACAACGTACTTCTGTGCGCTTGCAGAATATCTGTAACGTCTAGATTTACGATGAAGTATCTCTAGTACCATTACTACTCTAAGTAGTGATGCTAAGAAATACCAACAAGTACCCATTTCGTGATCCAACCCGTGGAGTCGGGATTGTTGATGATTTCGCCGAGGGGGAACGAACTCACCATGGTGACTGGGTGCGAGTCAAAGTAGTGGCACAGCTTCCTTTTGGCGATCAAGACAGCGTACAGCAGCTTTTGGATCTGCGAGTACCACGTCTTTGTGTCACTAAGTACCTTGTTGACGAAGTACACCGGACGTTGAACCTTGAGGACGTGTCCTTCCTCCCGCTCTACTACCAGCGCCGCACTTACGACCTATGTTGTTGCCGCGATGTAGAGCAAGAGGGGTTCGCCCAGGGTCGGAGGAACCAGGATCAGCATCTTTGTCAAGATGGCCTTGATCTGTGCAAGGGCCTCTTGGGCCTCCTGAATCCAAACGAATCGCTCGGATTTTTTCAAGAGGCGGCATAAGGAGAGAACTCGCTCTTCGAGCCATGAGATGAATCGGCTCAATGCGGCCAAGCATCCCATGATCCGTTGTACCCCTTAAGGTTTTGGATCGGGCCCATCTTGTCGATGGCCTCGATCTTCTTCGGGTTGGCCTCTATCCCTCGCTGGGGACATGATGAAACCAAGCAACATTTCTCTCGGGACCCCAAAAACACATTTCTCGGGGTTGAGCTTAACGCCGTTCCTTCGGACTTTATCGAACATTTTTTTGCAAATCGGCCACGAGTTGGTCGGCTTGATTGGACTTGACTACGATGTCGTCCATGTATGCTTCTACGGTCTGCCTGATGAGATCATCGAAGCATCTGAGCATACATCGCTGGTATGTAGCTCCAGCATTTTTGAGCCCGAACAGCATCGTCACGTAGCAGTACGAACTGAACTAGGTTATGAAAGAGGTCGTGAGCTGGTTGGACTCTTTCAACGTGATCTGATGGTATCGGGAATACGCATCGAGGAAGCAGAGAGTTTCACACCCTGAGGTCGAATCGACTATCTGATCTAGGCACGGCAAAGGAAACGAATCCTTCGGGCACGCCTTATTGAGACTCATATAGTCAACACACATCCTCCATTTCCCATTCTTTTTCCGTATAAGAACAGGATTGGCTAACCACTCGGGATGATATACCTCCTTGATGAATCCGACCGCCAAAAGCTTCACAATCTCCTCGCCGATAGCCTTACGCTTCTCGTCATCAAAGCAGCGCGGGTGTTGCTTCACCAATCTGGTGCCGACCCGAATGTCCAAGGAGTGCTCGGTGACCTCCCTCGGAATGCCAGGCATATCCGAGGGTTTCCACGTGAAGACATCAATGTTCGCGCGGAGGAAGTCGACGAGCGCGCTTTCCTATTTGGGGGACAGCTTGGTCTCGATCCGTGCCACCTTCCCCTTGGCATTGTCCAGGTCGAGCTGCACTTCCTTGGTGTCCTCCATCGGCTGGAAGGAGGTCGCGCTGCGGTTGGAGTCCAGAGCCTCCTCAACCAGTCGCGCCCTGATCGGCGCGAGCTCCTCCGTGGAGGCGATGGTGGCCGAGGCCAGCTCACAGCTCTCGATCTCACACTGATAGGCACGTTGAAAGGACGAGCCTACAGTGATCACCCCCTTCGGCCCTGGCATCTTGAGCTTCAGGTATGTGTAATTGGGGACGACCATGAACTTCGCGTAGCACGGCCGACCCAAAATGGCGTGGTAGGACCCGTAGAATCCCACCACCTCGAACGTGAGGGTTTTTGTCCTAAAATTAGATGGGGTCCCAAATGTGACGGGCATGTCGATCTGCCCGATGGGGACGGCCTGCTTCCCCGGGACGACCCCGTGTAAGGGTGCCCCGATCGGCGGATACGCGCCCGATCGATGCCCATTGCGTCAAGCGTGTCGGCGTAGAGGATGTTGAGTCCGCGGCATGTGACGAAACAGCCCTACTTAAACTGACTCAGGTGTGATCTGTAGTGTGATACACTAACACGTCACACACCTGGGTCAGCATAAGTCCGAGGTTCCATCGAGTTCACACTGTCAGCTGTTCTCATCACATATACTCAGGATCCCAACACCAGAGGAAGCATCATAGATATTGCACATGATAATTATACAACACAGGCAGGTAAGATTTATACAAACCAGAATACTCAAATTTAAGTATTACACACGGTTTCTAAGTTCAGCAACAGTTTAACATGATAATTAAACAAACTACATCAGTCCCTGTCGTGCCCTGACATGACTGATTCTGCAGACCACCACGGCACCAGCACAAACTACTCCTCGGGCTCCACTGCAACAAGGGTCAAAGAAACCCTAAGTACAAAGGTACTCAGCGAGACTTACCTGACAGACTACACTAAAGGATCGCAAGGGCATGCAAAGCTGTGAAGTTAAACAGAAATAAACTGACTAGCAAGCTTAGCTTAAAAAGCTACTAATCTACTTACCAAATTTTAAATTAACAAGAATAAACTCTATTTAGCTAGGTGAACCAACCATTACTGCCAAACAGTAGTAACTAAAGCATAAGAGCTGAACAGAACATAACATGCAATAGAATTATCTGTCAGGTTCAAGCGTGTATCAAAACCGTGACACTCGGCGATTCGAATCGATTTCAAACCCTGAAGGGGTAAACTTGGAACACACGCCGCATGCGCGCCCCCGGTAGGCCACACGAAGCTACTTTTCCCGCTGCGGCCACTATTGCCTGAACTGTGCCCACATAGCCCGGGGTCGCATCCCCAACCCTACACATTGCTCGAGCAAAGGCATGTGGGTTACTGACTACGACCCCGCCAACATTCCTCGCCAGACACGGTGAGTCACAGTTCAACCGCTAGTACCACAGAAGTACATCAGTTTCCCGGCTCCCTATACCGGTATGTGCCCAGTACGTTCAAAGCTTGACCACAGGCAGATCACATCAACATCTACTTATCCAGTGGGCAGGACCACCTTCCTAAACCAAAGCGTCCAACATAATCCTTAATTAACATCCATCTGTCCTGCCCAACACTTTCAAAGACTCATTAACCAGGTTTAGCTCTCTAAGCCAACATTACCTAGTGGCAGGTGATTGGGATCACACCTGATTTACTACTATTGTGAGCAGCTCTAAGCAACTCTACTCTATCTTTTTGAAAAGGTGGCAGAGATGCTCTAAACAAGGATAGATAATGCATCAAAAGTAGGATTCATTCTATCCTAATCTAATGCACAAACATGGGCTCAATCATGACAACAGTAGTTAAGTTAGTACTGGGACAGGAATGCTCCGGGGCTTGCCTGGCTCACAGATCTCTGGCTCTGTAGCAACAGGGGCTTCTGGGCTTGCGGTACAGCTTCGGTCTCCGCCTCGAACACCACCTCGTCCCCCTCCTGGACGTCGTCGGGGACCTCCACCAACTCCGGCTGCAACGGGTCCTGGTCTACACGACATGATGCAAAGCATGGAATAATTAAATTAAAGACCCTCAAGCCCATCTAAATTTGGTCAAACACCTAAATAGCACAAAGGAATTAATTAACATATTTCAAGATTATAATAAAGGGATAACTAATTAAAAACCTATTTTCTAATTAAATAAACCCTTAAAATCTATCCTAAAATCAAGGATAATAATTATTAAAACATCTAATACATTAAACCATATTCTAGATGCACAAAAGAAAATGCAACTATTGCAATAAAATTTATTTCATTAATTTTAGAGGTTCCTACAAAAAGATATGCAATACTAAATATTATTCCTAAATGAAATGCATTTCTAAAAACATTAAAAACCTAAATAAACCTAAAACTCCCCATTTTGCAGAAAACCCCCTGGCCTATTCCTCAATACAACCCGCAGTCCACAAAACTCCTAATGGGCCGGCCCGGTCCGGCCCATCCTTTCTTTCTCTTTTTCTTCTTTTCTTTTCCCTTTTTCCACTGATCCGGCCCGGCCCAACGCTCTCTCCTTCTTTCCTTTTTCCACTCGGCCGACAACGGGCCCGGTCCAACACCGCTCAGCAGCGCACGGCTCGGCCCGGCACCGCCCGCCCTTCTTCCCCACGCGCCCGCGCTCGGCCGACACCGGCGGCTCCGACCGGCGACGACCGACGGCGACGGCGCAGCAGGACTCCAACACGTCCCCTGGCTCCACGTTCTAGACCAAGGCAAAACCACTCCGGGCAAAAGCCCCAACCGAAGGTGACCGGACTCCCTAGAACACCATTCGCGGCGGCGGCAAGCACATCCCCGGCGGCGGCGCTCCGCAAACGACCCTCGCGCCCGTTCCCCAAGCCAACAAATGGCACGACTAGCTTCTTCTCCACCTAAGACACCCTATGCTCTCCTCCAAGGGACACCTAAGCCACTACGCACACCGAACCGCGGCAGCGGACCGCAGGGTGGCGCTCTAGACGGCGCGGCGACGTTCCGGTCACTCCAAGCCCTATCCAAGACGACGCATACCACGACGAGCAACACAGGGGCACTACGAGCACTGCCAAACCACATGACGGCCACAAGGAAGACGGGAGGGGTGTTCTCACCGTGGGCTCGAGGACGGCGGCGGTGAAACCGTGAAGACCGACGGCGGCGCGGTGTTTTCGGGCAAAGAGACTCAACGCGGACAAGCTGGGGTGGCTGGAACTAAGCTATGGCACTCACTTGGCGACGGAAACGAGCTGAGTAGCAGCGGTGGCGGCAAGGAGCAGCGGCGACGGCGATGACCTCGGTGACGAGCAGAAATAGCACAACAGCAGCGCGACCGGTTCTTTCCTATCCAATTCCTCGCGGGCGGTGGCTTGCCAGCAGCTGCTTGCCTGCGTGCGCTGTGCTCTGCCCACAACGGCGCGTGGCGCGCGAAAATTGGCGTCGAGGTTGAACGGTGGGGCGGCGGCGGCGTCAGTGAGTTCAACTGAACTCACGAGTTCAAACCGACGACGAACCGCCGGAACCCGACCCAAAAACATCACCCAAACTCTCCATTTCAAATGCTAGCACAGTTAACATCCAATACAAATATTGTAGAGTATACAACCACCTTCAATCCCTCTTATACAACTTTGCTCTAACACTCTACCAGAACGGAGATCCTCGGCTCTGAAGATCGACCCAAAGAAACTGAACACTGACTGCACTTGTGTCCGATTTCTGAATCACTCAACCCAGCAAATTGGCTCGCCTCTTTCTTCCAATTTCATAACTAAACTCTTGAAACTCAAAATATGAAAGTTATAGCCCAAACATCAGGCTACAATTTCTCTTATATGACTTTGGTCTAACTCCCCACGGATTTTAAGTTACAAGCCACTGAATGTCGGCCTTAAAACCTGCATTTTGCTGAAACTTGTGAAAATCAGCAGATTCACACCCATTTTTCTCCCTCTTTTGAATGTAAACATTCAAATCTCCAAATATAAAAGTTGTAGCCTATACAATGAACTTTATTTTCTTCGATATGAGCTTGAGCTAAATCTGTCCAGATATGGAGCTAAATTGCAGTGAATCCGAACCAATACAGCTGTTCATTTTCAGAAAAATTTCAGATGAGTCACTTTTGCAGCAGCCACAATCAAGCACTTTTTACTCCACATTTCACATATTAACTTTCAAAACTCCCAATAGGACTCTTGTGGCTGATTTCTTGATCTTCATTTTCTCTTAAATACATTTTGGCTGATTTTGCTTGGTTTGGAAACTACAAGGCGTTGACTTTGACCTTAAGATTCAATTTCAAACCTTCCTTCAAATTTCCCTTTTCCTTTTGACTTATCCTCACTAATTAAGCCTTACAACTTGCAAAAGTCATCCAAATAGTGTTTAGAGGTGTTAAGTAACACAGGAGTGTTACAGCCCTCCCCCCTTAAAGAAATCTCGTCCCGAGATTTGGCAGGATTACAAACTCTTACCAAAACAGCGGCAAGGAAAATGTGTCATATACATAACTTCTTTTATTTCTCACCAAAGTACTGTGGTGTCTATATTACAACTTAAGCTACAAACAACTCTGGGTACTTGGACACTAAGCCTTCTTCTTGCTCCCAGGTGGCTTCGTCCTCTGTGTGGTTGATCCACTGAACTTTGTAGAATCTGATGCTCCTTCTTCGAGTTTCTCATTCTTTCTGATCCAGTATCTTGATTGGACGTTCTTCATAAGTCAGATCAGACTCAAGCTGCACATCTGCTTCGTTGATAGCTTCTTCGGGCACTCTAAGACACTTCTTGAGCTGGGATACATGAAACACGTCGTGCACCCCTGCTAGGCTCTCTGGCAAAGCGAGACGATAGGCCACTGGGCCTCAGAGCTCCACAATCTGAAAAGGTCCAATAAACCTGGGGGCTAGCTTTCCTTTTACTCCAAAACGATGCACTCCTTTCATGGGAGAGACTTTGAGATACACAAAATCTCCCTTCTGAAAAGAGAGCGGTCGTCTTCTTTTATCTGCGTAGCTCTTCTGTCTTGACTGAGCTGTCTTTAAGTTGTTCTGCACTTGATGGACTACCTCTTCAGCTTCTCTTACTAAGTCAGGCCCAAAGATGGTCCTTTCTTCGGATTCAGACCAATTCAACGGTGTTCTGCACCTTCTTCCATATAAAGCTTCAAATGGTGCCATCCTAATGCTTGCCTGATAACTGTTGTTATACGCAAACTCTGCTAAAGGCAAACACTCATCCCATTTCTTTGAATTGGTGAGAACATAGGCGCGAAGCATATCTTCTAAAATCTGGTTCACTCTTTCTGTCTGCCCTCCAGTTTGGGGGTGATAGGCTGAACTTCTGATCAGAGTAGTACCCAGCAACTTGTGTAACTGCTCCCAAAACCTTGAAACAAATTGAGAACCCCTGTCAGACACAATAGTCTTGGGTACCCCATGCAAAGAAACTATCCGGGACAAATACAGCTCTGCATATTTCTTGACTGGATAAGCTATCTTCACAGGTATGAAATGAGCTGTCTTGGTAAGTCGATCAACGATTACCCAAATAGAATTAAAACCTTTGGAAGTAGGAGGTAATCCCAGGACAAAATCCATGGATATGTCCTCCCATTTCCATCCTGGTATTGCTAGTGGCTGTAAGGATCCTGCAGACTTCAAATGATCAGCCTTTACCCTGCGGCAAACATCACATTCTGAAACATATTTGGCGATTTCTCTTTTCATTCTGGTCCACCAGAATCTTTGCTTCAAGTCTTGATACATCTTATTGCTGCCAGGGTGTAGTGTCAGACAGGAGGCATGTGCTTCATCTAGAATCTGCTTCTTCAACCGTGGCACTTTAGGTACCACTAATCTTCCATTGAACCACAAGATTCCTTCTGAGTCCTGAGTGAAACACTGGGCTTGACCCAATTTCAGCTTTTCCCTAATACGTTCCATGCCTTTGTTTCCCTTTTGAGCTTCTTTAATTTGGTCCATTAAGGAGGACGTAACACTGAGGTTATGCACAAACCCTTCTGGCACTATACTGAGATTCAGCTTTTCAATCTCCAGACATAGGGTAGTATCTAGCTGCCTGGCAGACGTACATGCACACTGAGCCTTTCTACTCAGAGCATCAGCCACCACATTGGCTTTACCTGGATGATAATGGATTTCTAAATCGTAATCCTTTATCAACTCTAACCATCTTCTCTGCCTCATGTTTAGATCTGCTTGAGTGAAAATGTACTTCAGACTCTTATGATCAGTGTAAATATGACAGACACTACCAAGAAGATAGTGGCGCCATATTTTTAAGGCATGAACTACAGCTGCTAACTCCAGATCATGAGTTGGATAATTCTCTTCATGCTTCTTAAGTTGTCTTGAGGCATATGCAATGACTCTTCCTTCTTGCATTAACACACATCCTAACCCAATTCTGGAGGCATCACAATACACATCAAAGGGTTCCTCCAGATTTGGTTGAGCTAGGACTCGAGCTGTGGTGAGTAATTTCCTCAAGGTAGTGAAAGCTTCAGTACACTCTGGGGTCCACTTGAATTTATTCTGCTTCTTCAAGAGCTCTGTCATTGGCTTGGCTATCTTGGAGAAATTAGGAATAAACCTCCGATAATAACCAGCCAATCCTAGGAAGCTTCGGACCTGAAAGACAGATTTTGGAATCTTCCAATCCAAAACTTCTTTAACCTTACCAGGGTCCACTGCAACTCCCTCTGCTGATAGAACGTGCCCCAAAAATGGAACTTTTTTTAGCCAAAAAGCACACTTACTAAGCTTGGCATACAACTGATGTTCCTTTAACCTCTAGAGAACAATCCGAAGATGTTCTGCATGCTCTTCTTCAGTCTTGGAATAGATTGGGATGTCATTAATGAACACCACTACAAATCTATCCAACTCCGGCATAAACACTGAATTCATGAGATACATGAAGTATGCCGGGGCATTGGTTAAACCAAAGGACATTACCAGATATTCATACAACCCATATCTGGTCGAAAACGCTGTCTTTGGTATATCTTCAGCCTTAATCTTGATCTGATGGTACCCAGACCTCAAATCGATCTTGGAGAACACCTTGGCACCGACCAACTGATCAAACAACAAGTCAATCCTCGGAAGAGGATACTTGTTCTTGATGGTAACTGCATTCAAAGGTCGGTAGTCTACACAAAGCCTCAAACTCTTATCCTTCTTCTTGACAAACAAAGCTGGACAACCCTAAGGTGAAGAACTAGGTCTGATATAACCCTTATCTAACAACTCCTTCAACTGCACCTTCAACTCTGCTAACTCTTTAGGAGTCATCCTATATGGTCGTCTAGAGATAGGGGCTGTACCTGGTTCAAGCTCTATAACAAACTCTACATCCCTGTCAGGTGGCATTCCGGTTGTCAGGAAACACATCTGGAAACTCACATACCACCGGGATATTCTTCAGATCAACTGCTGCAGTCTTATGGACTGACCCAACTGTAGTTTCTATACTGGGCAGGTTAAGAGTAAAAGATTCCCTGTCAGGGGTCTTCAACTGAACACACCGATGAGCTACATCCAGAACTGCCTGATAATGCCTCATCCAATTCATCCCCAGTATAACATCTAACCCTTGATTCTCCAACACAATTAGGTTAGTAGGGAAAACCATCCCATTAAGCTCTAACTGAGCCTGATCAACCACTTGATTGGTTACTTGCTGGGCACCAGGAGCATTAATAATATAGCGAGTTCCTTGAACTTTAACATCTAACTGATGCTTCAATGCAAAACTCCGACTGATAAAAGTATGAGATGCTCCAGAGTCAAATAACACAAATGCTGGATGATGGTTGATAGTGAACATACCAGCAAGCACTGGCTCCTCGTCAGGAATCTCCTCCACATTCAGGTAATTCACCCGTCCAGTGCGGGTATTCAAAAACTTCTTCTTCACAAACCTAGGACCTGCACCCTGAGCTGGTGCAGAAGTGGCTGCTGGAGGTGCTGGAAGAGCTGGCACTGACTGATTAGCCTTAGGAAAGCGGCAGTCTCGAGCAAAGTGCCCAGGCCTACCACAGTTGTAGCAGGGCTGCTGGCCACTGGGTGCACGGTAGTTGCTGTTGTTAGGCCCAGCCAAGCGAGGCACATTGGCTGGAGCACGAACAACCCACTGCCTGTTCCTGTTCTGCTGCTGCTGCTGCTGAGGAGCTCGGTATCCAGAACGAGTAGGAATGCGAAACACTGTACGCATCCGCTGTGGTGGTGGTGGTGCACTGGAAGATCCACCAGGAGTGAACTTTCTCTTTTTCTCACTGTGATATGCCTTCATCCTGTCCTCTGCCTGGATAGCCTGGCTGACCAGACTATTGAAATCTGGAAGACTGCAGGTGGACAACTTGTGTTGCATCTTCAAATTCAGCCCTCGATAATAGCAATCTTTCTTCTTTTCATCCGTGTCCACAAACGGATGGGCATACTGGGCTAGGAAATTGAAATCATTAGTATATTCCATGACTGATTTGTTGCCCTGCTGAAGCTTCAAAAATTCTTCCAACTTCATTTTTAGCAGCCCGCTGGGAATATAGTGTGCACGGAAAGCGGTGCGAAACTCTTCCCATGACACTACCTTCCCCGCCGGCTGTGTAGCCATAAAGTTGGCCCACCATGTCCCTGCGGGACCTTGGAGCTGGTGGGACCCATACTCCACCTTCTGTGCATCAGTGATACGAGGAATGAGACGAAATTTTTGCTCCATGGCGCGAAGCCACTCATCAGCCTCCAGAGGGTGCTCTGCCTTTGTGAAAACCGGGGGATGAACGTCCATGAACCTCTGATAGTCCACCCCCTCAACAGGCTCATGTTGCCTTCGAGAGGAAGAACCCGCCATGCTGTTGGCGATCATACCCATCAACCTTGTCAGCTCATCATTATTACTCACAAGGTGTGCCATAACATCCGCCACAGTGGGCGCATGTGGCAGCTGGGGTCCTGACCCGCCTGGTGGGGTCGCCCCATTTCCTCCCGAACCGTTTCCAGCTGGCTCAGACATTCTACAAAAAGCACGAATGATTGATTAAATGCTGATCTCAATTTGCTGATACTTACAATAGTAAGAATACAACAATTGGAAAGAAAAGTACAACAAGTATTAGCATCCATTTCATACATCTCGGCTAAACTTGCATTACAAGAAAGAAACTTAATACATCAAAGCTGAAGTAACAAAGTTCACCTCACACCCATAACTATACAAACTCCATTACAAAATTCCAAAAGAAAAGTACAACCCTCGAGCTCTCTCCCAGCTCGGTTATTCTGATTATTATTACACAGATTTATTACATATACACAACCACCCACTCACTCACTTCAAAACCCCCTACTGGTCTCCACCGTCCTCATGACCCAACTGGCGAAGCATTTCACAAATCTCCTCCTGGTTATCCTTCACTAGTCCAAACAGGTTATCATAGTTCATGTGGAAACCTCCTGAAGTACCATAATCGCCCCTGTACTCCCCAAAAGAGGAGACTGAATCCTCCAGATAGGGCACAGATGAATGGTTCTCAAAACTAATGGGCCATGATGGTTCTTCAGGGTCTTCCTCTTCCTCCTCATCAGAATCATCCACCTCAAACCATCCACCCTCTCCCGGCATCTTAGGATCTTCCTCAAACTCCTCAACATTATCCCCCTCCTGCTCAACACCCTGTCCCTGCCCCTGCACCTGCTCTGGTGGTGGGGGCTGGGCTGCTGCTTGGGCTTCTTCTAAAGCCACCCTCAAGGCAGCAATTTCATCAACATGCTGCAGCCTTTCCTGCTGCAAGTTGTTGACATTAGTGTTGAGCGCCTGTATCTGCTGGTCATACTCTAAAACCTGAGTATGGAAATGGTGCTGTGCAGACTGCATATTCTCCTCTAAAGTGTGGATTCGCTTTTTATACGAATCCTCCAACAACCCCACAGTGTCATTCCTAATCTCTGCCATCTCCTGCTGGTGCCTAAGTTGTGCCCCTAACTCCTCTCTGTGCTTCAGGGATTGCTCATATCCCTGCTCTCTCTCATTGTGTAGATTATAAAGGGCTTGCATGTAACTAGTGTTGGCATTCATGTACTCATGGTACACAGCCTTGGGAGTTTGGTGGATTTTTCTGATCCGAGAACCCCATAAGTCATAGGGTCTCACCTCAGAGGGGTAAAACCTAGAACTGGTTTGGCCAACTTCAGTAGCATGCTCATCACAAAGCTCAGTGAGAGCCTTGTGTGCTACCAAGTTGATAGTGTCGGATCTCCCCATCCCTTGTGCATGAACTGTTTTTGGCGGCCACTCTGGGTGCTGTGGGTTTGGGGGTAAGTGTAAGTACATATCACAAGAACTGTGGCCCCCAGTGAAAACCTCCCTAGACACATACTCCGGGTGCTCCTCATAACCCAACTGCTTCATCGTTCCCCAAAGCACCTGAGGAAAACCAGGCTCCTCCTCACAAAAACCATGGGTCCAACCTTCCTCGTCTACCCACTGGGCTGCCATCTGTACAACATACAGACAAGAACCTTTAAGCCAGGGTAAAACAAAAGGTTTTTAAAGGAAACAGAAACTACCCAAAGACCCATGCAAAGGTATGCAATGCACATGCTCGGTTCCTACGACCTGAAAGGAACACACAACCTCTCGCATAGACACGGTGGCTTTTTCGTACATCTCTCAACTTATAATAATCTACCGATTCTAAGCGTAACGAACGGAGTTAGGGTACCTGCAGAAGACCATACATTACCATTCACTATACAAATGGCACCCATGCGTTCAACACTGCATGGACAGTGCTTCATACGCTTACGCGTATTCACTTGTCCCATACTCACCACTGTATGGTCAGCGTTTGCGTGCCCCATATCATTGCCATATGGGGTGCCCCTGAGTAAGCCACTCCCCAGGGTTAAGCGACCGTGATTAGTAAGATCACACGGCAGGAACTCCGCACTCCACATCAGGCGGCAGATGTCGACAAGCCTCAAAGACAAGCCCAACGGGCTAGCCAATGGACAGGTCACCCCCGAACAATCAGTGAACGAGCCCCTCACACAAGCAAGCTTGTGCAAGTCAGAGTCATAATATTATATCTTACTGAATTTAACTTACCATCATACCTGATCGGAGGTGCGTCGTTACAGAATTGCCAGTTTAGCAGAAAGTAAATACACAACTCTAGAAGTTAGTTTATTAGGGCCACCTCATAATAACCTCATAACTACCCACTAGGGCACTCTAACTGGGTTCAACTTAACACCTGTGATGTCCTGAGGATATAAGCTCTGATACCAGCTGTGATGGAACAGCCCTACTTAAACTGACTCGGGTGTGATCTGTAGTGTGATACACTAACACGTCACACACCTGGGTCAGCATAAGTCCGAGGTTCCATCGAGTTCACACTGTCAGCTGTTCTCATCACATATACTCAGCATCCCAACACCAGAGGAAGCATCACAGATATTGCATAGGATAATTATACAACACAGGCAGGTAAGATTTATACAAACCAGAATACTCAAATTTAAGTATTACACACGGTTTCTAAGTTCAGCAACAGTTTAACATGATAATTAAACAAACTACATCAGTCCCTGTCGTGCCCTGACATGACTGATTCTGCAGACCACCACGGCACCAGCACAAACTACTCCTCGGGCTCCACTCCAACAAGGGTCAAGGAAACCCTGAGTACAAAGGTACTCAGCGAGACTTACCTGACAGACTACACTAAAGGATCGCAAGGGCATGCAAAGCTGTGAAGTTAAACAGAAATAAACTGACTAGCAAGCTTAGCTTAAAAAGCTACTAATCTACTTACCAAATTTTAAATTAACAAGAATAAACTCTATTTAGCTAGGTGAACCAACCATTACTGCCAAACAGTAGTAACTAAAGCATAAGAGCTGAACAGAACATAACATGCAATAGAATTATCTGTCAGGTTCAAGCGTGTATCAAAACCGTGACACTCGGCGATTCGAATCGATTTCAAACCCTGCAGGGGTAAACCTGGAACACACGCCGCGTGCGCGCCCCGGTAGGCCACACGAAGCTACTTTTCCCGCTGCGGCCACTATTGCCTGAACTGTGCCCACATAGCCCGGGGTCGCATCCCCAATCCCTACACATTGCTCGAGCAAAGGCATGTGGGTTACTGACTACGACCCCGCCAACATTCCTCGCCAGACAAAGTGAGTCACAGTTCAACCGCTAGTACCACAGAAGTACATCAGTTTCCCGGCTCCCTATACCGGTATGTGCCCAGTACGTTCAAAGCTTGACCACAGGCAGATCACATCAACATCTACTTATCCAGTGGGCAGGACCACCTTCCTAAACCAAAGCGTCCAACATATTCCTTAATTAACATCCATCTGTCCTGCCCAACACTTTCAAAGACTCACTAACCAGGTTTAGCTCTCTAAGCCAACATTACCTAGTGGCAGGTGATTGGGATCACACCTGATTTACTACTATTGCGAGCAGCTCTAAGCAACTCTACTCTATCTTTTTGAAAAGGTGGCAGAGATGCTCTAAACAAGGATGGATAATGCATCAAAAGTAGGATTCATTCTATCCTAATCTAATGCACAAACATGGGCTCAATCATGACAACAGTAGTTAAGTTAGTACTGGGACGGGAATGCTCCGGGGCTTGCCTGGCTCACAGATCTCCGGCTCTGCAGCAACAGGGGCTTCTGGGCTTGCGGTACAGCTTCGGTCTCCATCTCGAACACCACCTCGTCCCCCTCCTGGACGTCGTCGGGGACCTCCACCAACTCCGGCTGCAACGGGTCCTGGTCTATACGACATGATGCAAAGCATGGAATAATTAAATTAGAGACCCTCAAGCCCATCTAAATTTGGTCAAACACCTAAATAGCACAAAGGAATTAATTAACATATTTCAAGGATTATAATAAAGGGATAACTAATTAAAAACCTATTTTCTAATTAAATAAACCCTTAAAATCTATCCTAAAATCAAGGATAATAATTATTAAAACATCTAATACATTAAACCATATTCTAGATGCATAAAAGAAAATGCAACTATTGCAATAAAATTTATTTCATTAATTTTAGAGGTTCCTACAAAAAGATATGCAATACTAAATATTATTCCTAAATGAAATGCATTTCTAAAAACATTAAAAACCTAAATAAACCTAAAACTCCCCATTTTACAAAAAACCACCTGGCCTATTCCTCAATACATCCCGCAGTCCACAAAACTCCTAATGGGCCGGCCCGGTCCGGCCCATCCTTTCTTTCTCTTTTTCTATCTTTTCTTTTCCCTTTTTCCACTGATCCGGCCCGGCCCAACGCTCTCTCCTTCTTTCCTTTTTCCACTCGGCCGACAACGGGCCCAGCCCAACACCGCTCAGCAGCGCACGGCTCGGCCCGGCACCGCCCGCCCTTCTTCCCCACGCGCCCGTGCCCGCGCTCGGCCGACACCGGCGGCTCCGACCGGCGACGACCGACGGCGACGGCGCAGCAGGACTCCAACACGTCCCCTGGCTCCACGTTCTAGACCAAGGCAAAACCACTCCGGGCAAAAGCCCCAACCGAAGGTGACCGGACTCCCTAGAACACCATTCGCGGCGGCGGCAAGCACATCCCCGGCGGCGGCGCTCCGCAAACGACCCTCGCACCCGTTCCCCAAGCCAACAAATGGCACGACTAGCTTCTTCTCCACCTAAGACACCCTACGCTCTCCTCCAAGGGACGCCTAAGCCACTACGCACACCGAACCGCGGCGGCGGACCGCAGGGCTGCGCTCTGGACGGCGCGGCGACGTTCCGGTCACTCCAAGCCCTATCCAAGACGACGCATACCACGACGAGCAACACAGGGGCACTACGAGCACTGCCAAACCACATGACGGCCACAAGGAAGACGGGAGGGGTGTTCTCACCGTGGGCTCGAGGACGGCGGCGGTGAAACCGTGAAGACCGACGGCGGCGCGGTGTTTTCGGGCAAAGAGACTCAACGCGGACAAGCTGGCGGTGGCTTGCCAGCAGCTGCTTGCCCTGTGTGCGCTGTGCTCTGCCCACAACGGTGCGTGGTGCACAAAAATTGGCGTCGAGCTGAACGGTGGGGCGGCGGCGGCGTCAGTGAGTTCAACTGAACTCACGAGTTCAAACCGACGACGAACCGCCGGAACCCGACCCAAAAACATCACCCAAACTCTCCATTTCAAATGCTAGCACAGTTAACATCCAATACAAATATTGTAGAGTATACAACCACCTTCAATCCCTCTTATACAACTTTGCTCTAACACTCTACCAGAACGGAGATCCTCGGCTCTGAAGATCGACCCAAAGAAACTGAACACAGACTGCACTTGTGTCCGATTTCTGAATCACTCAACCCAGCAATTTGGCTCGCCTCTTTCTTCCAATTTCATAACTAAACTCTTGAAACTCAAAATATGAAAGTTATAGCCCAAACATCAGGCTACAATTTCTCTTATATGACTTTGGTCTAACTCCCCACGGATTTTAAGTTACAAGCCACTGAATGTCGGCCTTAAAACCTGCATTTTGCTGAAACTTGTGAAAATCATCAGATTCACACCCATTTTTCTCCCTCTTTTGAATGTAAACATTAAAATCTCCAAATATAAAAGTTGTAGCCTATACAATGAACTTTATTTTCTTCAATATGTGCTTGAGCTAAATCTGTCCAGATCAGGAGCTAAATTGCAGTGAGTCCGAACCAATACAGCTGTTCATTTTCAGAAAAATTTCAGATGAGTCACTTTTGCAGCAGCCACAATCAAGCCCTTTTTACTCCACATTTCACATATTAACATTCAAAACTCCCAATAGGACTCTTGTGGCTGATACCTTGATCTTCATTTTCTCTTAAATACATTTTGGCTGATTTTGCTTGGTTTGGAAACTACAAGGTGTTGACTTTGACCTTAAGATTCAATTTCAAACCTTCCTTCAAATTTCCCTTTTCCTTTTGACTTATCCTCACTAATTAAGCCTTACAACTTGCAAAAGTCATCCAAATAGTGTTTTGAGGTTTTAAGTAACACAGGAGTGTTACAGCTTCCGCCATCCATCAACACCTTGGTGAGTCGCTTCCGACCGATGATCGGATTGACCACGAGCGGGTATTTGCCCGTTCGGGGGACAAATTGCGGATGGTCCCCGCGATCAAAGGTTATCGCCGCCTCAGACCACCGCAGGAAGGTCGGCGTGGCCGGCTCAATGGCGAATACCTTGAGGCGCTCCACCTTGGCCTGACCCTTGCTGATCGAGGCCTCGGAGCTGCCGAAGATCATCAAATATCCGTCGGGCTCTGGGTATGGATCGTTCTCCATATCCCCGCCCGCCTTCGGTCCCTTTTGTGTCGGA
>CM014275.1:30485373-30505906 GCA_004135705.1 Alloteropsis semialata
TAGTTTGTTTAGTTCATTCAGTTGTAGAACTTGATTAAGTCATTAATTTAGTTGATGACCTAGTTGATCAATTTAGTACTAAAATATATGCTCTGTGCTTGAGTTATTAATTTAGTTGATTAATGTAGTACTGAAATGGATGCTTGAGTTATTAATTTAATTGATGAACTGGTAGCCTGTAATGCTTGAGATGTGTTCAAATATAAATTTAGTACTGAAATTTCTTGAGATGTTCTTCTCATGTTTAAAACCTTCATGTTGTGTGTTGAACATGATCCTCGGTGTTGAATATCCATAAGATGATCATATGGTAGTCCTATAATTAAGTTGTTATGAAGGTCTAGCACATATGCTTACATATTCAGATTTGAATGTGTGTATGTTGTGTGTGCAATTCATGCATAACAATGCACATGTCCTACTCATGGTTTTGATGGATAATTCATTTCATATGTTTGTCTTCATGATTGAAAATCTCCATCATTGTTTATTGAACTCCAGTCACAATTGACAAACTTCAGATCAATTGAAAATGCATGAGCCCTTCAAACATGTTACTGGCTGTGATGTTATTTTCATGTGGTAAGTACTTTTATGCATGTTTGTTTTTTTCATGTGTCTCCATCATGGTTTGTTGATCTCAAGGCAATTGACTACCTTCAGATCAACTGGCCATGCTTGGAGGCCTTTAATCATCAAATTTGAAAACCTATGATGTTATGCAATACTTTATGCATGTTTCAAAGATTTCCATGAGCTTCTTTTGATCTCAAGACAAAGGAATAACTTATAATCAATTGAAGTACATGGAAGGCAAACATGCAAGGAATATGATTAAAGGTTCCATTCTTTCTTACAATGAATTGAGGTCACTTCAGTGTTCAAATCAATTAGCAATGCTTACAATGTTTTTTGATTTTATTTTTTTGGGTGTTTGACAGTATTGTAACCAGTGCACAATTAACCCAGTAAGCATAGTTTAACAAACATGGTTGTCTAATTAAACACTGGTACGAGAAAGTTGTTATGCTAACATGAGATTCTACACCGGTATGAGAAAGTTGTTATGCTAACATGAGATTCTTAATATTGATTAGGATACATGGCCAGACGACACTTATCAAATCTGAATAGATTACTAAGTTGTTCACACCGGTGTAGTTTCAAAATGCCACATATAATAGGTTATCTATATATAACCTATATAGATGGAACCCACTAAGAGTCATTAATTGTATTTCTCTTAACATGCAAGCTATCCACATCATATAGAAACTCACTATATCAGACGCCGCATCACCATCCAGTAGGACCATGTATTTATGTCTTCCACTAATTTTCTGTGACTAAGGTCCTGTTTGGCACATCTCTACAAATTCATAGAGCTGGTCATATCTGGCTCTAAAATCTGTAGAGCTAGAGTTGTGGGCTGATTGAGGGCCTTTTGTTGAGTCACCTTGACCTTTCTTTATATTTAAATTACAAGTTTAAGATATTTTATTTTATTAAACAAACACCAGATCCTGCATAGAGCTGGGAGTATGAGCTCTACCAAACAGACCCTAATAGCATCCATGCATCTAATCTATTAGTCTTTGCGAGTACCATATTACAAAACTCCCGCAGTAGAAATACGTGAAGGATCAATCATTTAAGAGCCATTCTCTCTAAATAAAATGAACATGTTTCATGTATAATGTCATTTGCAAAAGAATGTTGCCATGCAATCACCTTAGTGTTTCTACTTTCAAATTTCACCTTAAAAATTTGCTTAAGAAATTCCTGCAGCAATGCGTGGGGTATCACTTAGTTCTTGTTGGTTTTGAAACCGGCACAAACAAGGACGCGCAATCGCATCGGCTTCGTGGCACCGGTCTGATCCCTGACACGAGTAATGTTATTGCGCTGGCACATATGAGGGTATGTTCATTAGTTAGAATACTCAAGCTGACAAGAATGTTCATGTTTGTGTTAGGGGATGGATAAGGCGGTAGTGGCACATTGGCCTAGAGTTGAGGGCGAATCTGGTGGTGACGAGTTAAGGGAACTAGTGATGCAATTGGTATTTGGGAAATAGAAGACAGCCGGGGCCATGACATCAAGCCAAGAGGGGTTAGCATGTTGACAAGACATGGTGGGGAACACACCACTTGTAGTCATTTGGGACAGACATAAGGGCATGGCGAGGGTGCCATGCATGACATGGATAAGCTCAACACCTAGTAGATGGTGAAGGAGGAACAACAGGTTGGAGGAAATGACCAATGCCATCACAATCTTTGAATCTTGCAAATAAAATTTTTCTGACGATGGCCCTCAAAGTAGCGAATGAAGCCTTCCACATGAACATCTGAACCATTTTTCTTTACGGCCTAGAAAAACCAAAGAAGATGGGTAATGCCGTTAGGAGTCAAATGATAAAGCTGCAGACCATACCTCCCGAGCATGTCCGCTATGATGTTATGAATGGGCATCCGAAGCCCAGCAGTGAAAAAATCCCGAAAAACAACCGTTTCATCAGGCTCGGGTGCAGGAATAACCTCGTCACCACTGCCATGCCCAACAGGGAAGTATCCTTTATCTTCATAAAATTTGATCAGATTGGCACTGACGACAGACTGGCTGAAGACAAATGGTATGGGGCTTTTTCTTTGGATCGGCAAGATCTGACACATTGACATCGACATCCTCAAGATTATCTTCTGCTGCAGATCCAGTATCTTTGACTTCTTCGTCTTTATTTTTGCCAATCTCACCTTCCTCCTCTTCAACTTCTTCAACCTCCCGGTTTTCACCCGTAGGAATATTCTCAGCCTCAATTTGCTGTGCGAAAGCAGCAGCTTCTTCTTCGGTCATCTCAGCATGACCGCGAGGACTGCCATCATCAGCCATATCGATTAAACGAGTTGTTTGCTTCGTGTGAGCCGCTAACGAAGAAAAAACAACAGATAAGTATGCAAAAAAAATGAACAAAACAGAAACAAAGCAAACCATAAAACTGCAAGAAAAGGACTTACTTGTGATAGAGGGTAAAGAAAGAAGCAGAAACTTCCAAGCTCGCGAAGACATCAAGTAGCGCCGAAAACAAGCTATCAATGGAACGAAAGTGAAGGAAGTAGAATCAACCCACCCTTCGGCCCTTTATATAGGGGGGGGGTTGAAAAAATATGACTATTAGTGATCTCGGTAAACGAACCATCACGACGATTCAAAAATAACGAGGACAAAACAGCCATAAAAAATGCAACGAAGCTATAGTAAAGCCTAAGAACAAAAGGAAACTCGGACCTTTTCCAACGTGAGGAGGCGTTTCTTGGGCAGGCAAAGGCAATCCTAGGTTTCGAGGATCTCGGCCTGTTGGAGAAAGCCCTCGTTTGCGAGGGGCTACTGTTGGGGAATTGGCCTGCCAACAAAACGCCTCTCTAGGAGAATCCTTTACCAGCTTGGCATTTGCCTTCATTTGTAAAAACAACGGTTGGATCGGCTTCGGTCCCGGATCAAAGATAGCATCAGGTCTATCGTTTTCGGGTGGTAAAAACACAAACCTACGAGGAACGAAGGCAGCCCCTAGTTTTCGTTCTAATAAGTGTGTTGGACTTTCCTTCGTTCTGACATTTGACAGACCGGAAAAGGAGTACCCTCGGCTTCTTTGGTTGGTGGAGGAGGACAGCTATCGCCCGATGTTTGAACCAGGCGGCGAAGGCGGCTAAGCTCATCTACGCGCCAACGAAGCCATGGTTGACTGAGTCAAATGGAGTCAAAGATGGGGTGAAAGTCAAATAGTTCACACCCAGAGATGTAATTGTACCATTATGCCCCTAGATTACTCATGTTGTATAGTCATGAGGATGATGCCTGATTTTCAGAGGCATATATGGAATGAAAAGATGTCTCTTGACCTCCCTATAAAAGGGGGAACCCTCACCAATAGGTAGGGGGGGCTGATTCCGGAGAATACTGTTGATAAGTAATTTATTGTTGCTTGTCTCTTATTCTCAGTCTTAGCTATTGTTTGTGCATATTGTCTTTGGTTATATCACAACAGATCCCCTTCTATAGTTCCTTCTGTTCCTTAATATGATTGGCATTTCATTGAAAATGTGAATGCTAATTCACTTTTTTTAGTTTGGTGGCACCTAGCCTAATTTGTATATGGCCCGTTACTAGCCATGAGTACATAGTACAATAATTAACTTATAAGATTTTGTTCTGAAGCCATTGCACCTTTGGGTTAATCCCTTTACAAGAAGCAAAAAAAAGTGTATGTGTGGTGCTATGTATATGTAGACTAGTCAGTCAGAAGGGCTGGGCAGTAAGATTTTAGACGGGCAAATGTTGCTAATTTTCATTTTATTGGATACTGTATTAGCTGATCCATGCTATAGATTCTATAAGCAAGAATAGGTTCGGTGCTTAGCTGAAGATGAATTTTGTGTTATAGCTTGCCATTATGAATTTTGTGTTTCATGTTTTCTTGGAAGCTTCTATGTTTCTATTGGCAAAAAGGTCTAGAACAAGAAGAACCATGAGGCCATTCAACAAAACCCTTTATGAAGCACCTTTCATCAGTTCAAATTAAAAATATTTACCACAATACCAAATATGTTATTCCGAACTTAAGGACCTCTTCCTCCTTGTCCTGCTGCTGATGGCCGGAGTGGCCCCCAATGAGCTTGAAGAGGGAGAGCTCGAGGCGAGGACGCTAGTGGAAGACCTTTTGTTGGCCTGTGTCAAGGCCATTCGGTAGCATTCTTGTTGGCGGCACTCCCCTTCCGGCAAAGATTTCGTCTTGGTACCGAGGCCAACTACAGGACCGAGTACATCACATTCGAGGTCGCCGACTTCGAATCTTCATACCACGCGATCCTAGGGAGACCTGATCTGGCAAAATTCATGGCGATACCGTACTACATCTACCTCGTCCTGAAGATGCCAGGCCCTAAAGGGATCATCTTCCTAAAGAGCGACTTGAAGACCTCCTACGATTGAGACACTGAGGCAATGATGATTGCTGCAAGCATGCAGCAACCGAGCCAGGAAGCAATTGTAGCAGCTATGGCGAAATAACTCGGCGAGACTGAGTTGAACATCCTAACGAAAAAGCCAGCCGTGTCAATCATGAAGCCCTCCCAGGAAGTACCAATTAAGACAATCGACCTAGGGACGGGCGACCCCTCCAAGACGGCGTTGATCGGCGCTGACCTGCCTACCAAATAGGAAAGCGCGCTCACCAACTTCTTACAGGACATTCGCGACATCTTCGCATGGAAGCCATCTGACATGCCAGGAGTCCAAAGAGAGCACAAACTCAATGTCGATCCAGCTGCCAAACCCAAGAAACAATGCCTATGACGCTTCGCCCGGGACAAAAAAGAAGCCATTCGATTATAGCTGGCGAAACTACTAGCAGTCAGGTTCATAAGGAAGTGTTCCACCCCGATTGGCTCGCTAATCCCATCCTGGTGTGAAAGAAGAACAACGAGTGGAGGATGTATGTCAACTACACCAAATTGAACAAGCACTGCTCAAAGGATCCTTTCGGGCTACCACGCATTGATCAAGTGGTGGACTCCACAGCTGGCTGCTCTCTACTCTGTTTCCTCGACTGCTATTCGGGCTATCACCAGATAAGCCTGCATGAAGACGACCAGATCAAGACGGCGGTCATCACCCCGTTTGGCGCCTACTGCTACAAGACAATATCCTTTGGACTCAAGAACGCAGGGGCAACATACCAGCGCGCGATTCAGAGTTGTTTGAAGGCTCAGATTGGCCGCAATGTTGAAGCCTATGTTGATGACGTCGTCGTGAAGACAAAGAACCCAGACAGCCTCATTGAAGACTTGTCCGAGACCTTTGCACATCTCAGGGAATTCCAATGGAAGCTCAACCCAACCAAGTGTGTGTTTGGCGTGCCCGCGGGAAAATTGCTAGGCTTCATAGTCAGCCACCGTGGAATTGAGGCCAATCCCGAGAAGATCACCGCCATCACATCCATGGCGCCTCCCAAGTCCTTCAAGGACGTCTAGAAGCTGACCAGATGTATGGCAGCCCTCAACCGATTCATCTCAAGACTGGGTGACAGAGGACTACCTTTCTTCAAACTCCTCAAGAAGCAAGACAAGTTCGTATGGACTGCAGAAGCCGATGCGGCGTTTGAAGACCTCAAGAAATTCCTCTAGACACCACCAGTACTTACTGCACCAGCTGATCAGGAACCACTACTCCTCTACATGGCAGCCACAGCCCACGTGGTGAGTACTGCGATTGTAGTTGAGTGGGAGGAACCCAGCCATATATTCAAAGTACAGCGGCTGGTCTACTTTATCAGCGAGGTACTTACAGAATCCAAAGTACGCTACCCTCAGGTCGAGAAGCTACTATATACTGTCTTGACCACGTCCCGCAAGCTGCGCCACTACTTCGACGCTCATCGAGTGGTTGTAGTCACCTCCTTCCCAATCGGCGACATCCTCCACAACTGGGACGCAACAGGGCAAATTTCTAAATGGGCGGTCGAGTTGGGCTCCCATGACATCGACTTCGTCCCACGTGCTGCAATCAAGTCCCAAGCCCTGGTTGATTTCATCATTGAATGGACAGAGATACAACAGGTGGTGCCAAAAGAACCCCTCGAGAATTGGATTATGTATTTCGATGGGTCAATGAAACTTGAAGGAGCCGGCGTAGGAGTACTCTTCATCTCCAAAAGGCGATCAACTCAAGTACGTGCTCTAGATCCTCTGGAAAGCCACCAACAACGAAGCCGAGTACGAAGCTCTACTGCACGGGCTACGCCTGGCTGCTTCCCTTGGCATCAAGCATATGGTGGTCTACGGCGACTCCTCGGTGGTCATCAATCAGGTCAACAAAGATTGGGATTGCACCAAGGAGAACATAGATTCATACTACATGAAGGTCCGCAAACTCGAGAAGCACTTCCATGGACTCGAATTTCATCACGTCCTTAGAGACAACAACATGGCTGCTGTTGCACTCTCCAAGCTTGGTACTTCTGCTCCTTGATGGATGGTTGTAATAGCTCTTGGACGAAAACGCCACCCGGTACTTGTGCTCGGTGAGAACCAAGCTTGGAGAGTGCAACAGCAGCCATGTTGTTGTCTCTAAGGACGTGATGAAATTCGAGTCCATGGAAGTGCTTCTCGAGTTTGCGGACCTTCATGTAGTATGCATCTATGTTCTCCTTGGTGCAATCCCAATCTTTGTTGACCTGATTGATGACCACCGAGGAGTCGCCGTAGACCACCATATGCTTGATGCCAAGGGAAGCAGCCAGGCGTAGCCCACGCAGTAGAGCGTCATACTCGGCTTCGTTGTTGGTGGCTTTCCAGAGGATCTAGAGCACGTACTTGAGTTGATCGCCTTTTGGAGATGAAGAGTACTCCTACGCCGGCTCCTTCAAGTTTCATTGACCCATCGAAATACATAATCCAATTCTCGAGGGGTTCTTTTGGCACCACCTGTTGTATCTCTGTCCATTCAATGATGAAATCAACCAGGGCTTGGGACTTGATTGCAGCACGTGGGACGAAGTCGATGTCATGGGAGCCCAACTCGACCGCCCATTTAGAAATTTGCCCTGTTGCGTCCCAGTTGTGGAGGATGTCGCCGATTGGGAAGGAGGTGACTACAACCACTCGATGAGCGTCGAAGTAGTGGCGCAGCTTGCGGGACGTGGTCAAGACAGTATATAGTAGCTTCTCGACCTGAGGGTAGCGTACTTTGGATTCTGTAAGTACCTCGCTGATAAAGTAGACCAGCCGCTGTACTTTGAATATATGGCTGGGTTCCTCCCACTCAACTACAATCGCAGTACTCACCACGTGGGCTGTGGCTGCCATGTAGAGGAGTAGTGGTTCCTGATCAGCTGGTGCAGTAAGTACTGGTGGTGTCTAGAGGAATTTCTTGAGGTCTTCAAACGCCGGATCGGCTTCTGCAGTCCATACGAACTTGTCTTGCTTCTTGAGGAGTTTGAAGAAAGGTAGTCCTCTGTCACCCAGTCTTGAGATGAATCGGTTGAGGGCTGCCATACATCTGGTCAGCTTCTAGACGTCCTTGAAGGACTTGGGAGGCGCCATGGATGTGATGGCGGTGATCTTCTCGGGATTGGCCTCAATTCCACGGTGGCTGACTATGAAGCCTAGCAATTTTCCCGCGGGCACGCCAAACACACACTTGGTTGGGTTGAGCTTCCATTGGAATTCCCTGAGATGTGCAAAGGTCTCGGACAAGTCTTCAATGAGGCTATCTGGGTTCTTTGTCTTCACGACGACGTCATCAACATAGGCTTCAACATTGCGGCCAATCTGAGCCTTCAAACAACTCTGAATCGCGCGCTGGTATGTTGCCCCTGCGTTCTTGAGTCCAAAGGACATTGTCGTGTAGCAGTAGGCGCCAAACGGAGTGATGAACGCCGTCTTGATCTGGTCGTCTTCATGCAGGCTTATCTGATGATAGCCCGAGTAGCAGTCGAGGAAACAGAGTAGAGAGCAGCCAGCTGTGGAGTCCACCACTTGATCAATGCGTGGTAGCCCGAAAGGATCCTTTGGGCAGTGCTTGTTCAATTTGGTGTAGTTGACATACATCCTCCACTCGTTGTTCTTCTTTCACACCAGGATGGGATTAGCGAGCCAATCGGGGTGGAACACTTCCTTATGAACCTGACTGCTAGTAGTTTCGCCAGCTATAATCGAATGGCTTCTTTTTTGTCCCGGGCGAAGCGTCATAGGCATTGTTTCTTGGGTTTGGCAGCTGGATCAACATTGAGTTTGTGCTCTCTTTGGACTCCCGGCATGTCAGATCGCTTCCATGCGAAGATGTCGCGAATGTCCTGTAAGAAGTTGGTGAGCGCGCTTTCCTATTTGGTAGGCAGGTCAGCGCCGATCAACGCCGTCTTGGAGGGGTCGCCCGTCCCTAGGTCGATTGTCTTAATTGGTACTTCCTGGGAGGGCTTCATGATTGACACGGCTGGCTTTTTCGTTAGGATGTTCAACTCAGTCTCGCCGAGTTATTTCGCCATAGCTGCTACAATTGCTTCCTGGCTCGGTTGCTGCATGCTTGCAGCAATCATCATTGCCTCAGTGTCTCAATCGTAGGAGGTCTTCAAGTCGCTCTTTAGGAAGATGATCCCTTTAGGGCCTGGCATCTTCAGGACGAGGTAGATGTAGTACGGTATCGCCATGAATTTTGCCAGATCAGGTCTCCCTAGGATCGCGTGGTATGAAGATTCGAAGTCGGCGACCTCGAATGTGATGTACTCGGTCCTGTAGTTGGCCTCGGTACCAAATGTAACTGGAAGTGATACCTGGCCGAGTGGTACGGCAGCGTTGCCTGGGACGATGCCGTAGAAGGGTGATTAGTAGGCTTGAGCAAACTGGTGATGTCCAAGTCCATCTTCTTCAGTATCTTGCCGAACAGGATGTTGAGTCCGCTTCGACCATCAATCAGTGTCCTCGTGAGTCGTGCGCCTGCTACTACCGGGTCTAGTACGAGAGGGTACCTTCCCGAGTTTTTGATGTTGGTCCATTGGTCGTCATGAGAGAAGCTGATCGAGACCTCTGACCACTTCAGGAATGTGGGGATGGCAGGATCGATGCACCCGATCTCGCGCTGGATCAGCTTTTGCTTGCGCTTCGAGTCTGTCTGAGCAATCCCACCAAAGATGACGTTGACCACCTTGTCGGCTTATTGGTAGCCAGTGTTTTTATCACCTTTGCCTCCGTTGATGTTGTTGTCAGGGTCGTCGGGTTTGGAGGCGTCTCCGGAGGCGAAAGCTTTCCTCAGCCCGATGCAACCCCTGCTGGACTGCTTGTCCTTTGGGTGGAAAGGACATTACTTGTTGAGTAGTTTCTCGAACCATTTGCGGGAGGGGCCTTTCTCAGCAACGTTGACTGAATCCTCGGGCTTGTGTTTCTTGTCGTTGAAGTCGCGCTTGCCACGGTTCTTAAACTCGCTTGCCCTTGTTACGGTCATTGTTGTTGCGGTCGCCCCCCGACTTGTTTTGGTTGAATCTCTCGCGCTGCAAGTCTTCGGCGTCGGCCCAACGACTGATGAGTTCACACATGGCCTCGAGCATCTTTGGCATGTTCCTCCCGAAGTCGAGATACAGCGTGGGATCAGTGAGACCGCTGTGGAAGCAGTCAATGACGTCTCGGTCGGACAGCCCGACACATGTTGAACGCTTCTCCTAGAATCGGCGGTTGTAACTTCGGAGGTACTCGCTCTGGCCTTGTTTGTACTGGGCTAGGTCAAAACGAGTACCCGGCTTCTGCCATGAACCCTGGAAGTTGTTGATGAAGACCTTGTAGAGTGCATCCCAAGTGTCGATGGAGCCTGGTTTTAGTCCTTCCAACCAAGTCAGTGGAGCCTGGTCGAGGACTACTGGGAGGTAGGTGCACATGGTGTCGGTGTCACCCCTCGCCGCCTTGATCGCCGAGTAGTAGATGCGGAGCCACTGCTCGGGATCGCGCTTTCCGTCGTATCTTTCGATATGGGCCGGTTTGAACTTTTTGGCCCAAGAGGTGGCGTGGACACGGTCTGAGAAGACCGGGAACCCCTCATACTTGCCAAGGTTGTGATAGCCTCGACCTGGGGGCCCATAGATCTTGTCATTCTCCTGGCGCCGCCTGCATTCTTCCTCTTTGCGGTCCGAACTCGTGCAGGGATGACGATGCGTGCGTCCTTACTCTGCAGCTGGTGTCGCAGATCCCTATCATCATCTCGGTAGTTGCGGCGTCCATCTCTATCTCTGTTGCCGTCGCGTCTGCCATTATGGCTTTGTTGAGCAACGTGGTGACTAGGCCCAGTGTCGTGGTTTCTACCTCCTGCGCCGACTACCATGCCGCCCACGTTGCCGGGTTCTTGGTGGTCTTTGCTTGGGTGGTGAGATGGATTGCCATGGTTTTTGCCTTCAGCAGGGCGGTGTTGGTATTTTTAACGATCACAGATAAATCCGCAAGCGTACGGATACCGATGTAGCTTTCACCCGAGAGTATTCCAGGGTATCGAATCCACAGGGAACGTGTGCGTACTAGTGACGATTTAAGATCGACCTAGGACAAAAGAAGTGATAATTATGTAGAAGGTAGAGAGGGTTATTTCGATGTATTCTGGATAATTAAAGATTAGTTCAAGGTATTTACGATATTACTTGCTTCGGGACGCTCAACCGTCAAAATCCGGAAAGGGATGAGAAGGGGACTAAGCAAGCCAAGCAATGGTCCTACTGACTCCAGTACTTCTCACGTGGTGGACTACATAGGCCGTCAGGGCTGTCACCACCTGGGGCTACCACTACAAATCCGTGGCACTAGGCGCACTCCAAGGTATTTAAAAGACTATACACCACGTATACTCAATTAAATACTATCTTAGCATTGCAAGTACTAAGACACTTATCACAGCAAGGAGCCCACAAGTATAAAGTAAAGCTTGAACTATATTAAATAAATATTAATCCAGAAATACAAGAGAAAATATCCAGATGTAACTCGAACCTGAGCCGCACCCGCCGAGGAACAAGAAGAAGAGAGGAGCCGACATCCCCGGCTTCTCTCGGACTCTCGCCTCACCTCTCACCTATTCTAACACTACATTGGATTTGGATCTTGAGCCTTGCTTCACTTCCTTCTGTCTTGAATGAAGGAGTAGGAGCTTCTATTTATAGTGTGGAGGAGACTTGGGAGAGTGGAGATCCTCCCCTTGATGCTAGGGAATATTCCCCTTCCAATCTCTCCTCCTCCACCACGTGGCCAGAACCGACCCTGGAGGAGTCGGTGGCACCAAAGACTCGGCCCTCCAGGTGGTGGAGCAAAGAACCACGTAGAAACTGTCTAAAACCGGATCCCTGTACGTTGGTGGAGAGAGGAACCGAAGGAAACCGGACAAAACCGCTGCAAAACCGGCCGGATCAGCCTCTGGACCGCGCCAAACCGCTGCGCGTCCATCCTGCGCACGCCACCTGTCCCCGAGCCGCGCTCGCCCCGCGCAAAACCCCGCGGACCAGGGCGTCGCTAATCCCTGGCCGCCACGTGTCCTGGTGGACACGGCTCCCGCGCGCGTCACCAGCCATGGGCCAGGCCCGCTCGGCTGCTCCCGTGCTCTCGCGGTCGACCGCCGGTGCGTGGGCCTGTCCACTGGGCCCCACCTGGTCTTTGGGCCCGCGCAGCTGGCGTCGGCAGCGGCAGTGCTGACGTCATGCTGACGTCAGCACTGCCCTTTTAATTTCTAAATTCAATATCTTTTTATTCTGAGCTCGAAAATATATGAATAATATATCCGTTCAAATCGTCTCGACGAGCTCTACACAATGGTGCACTCCAACTTGCCAATTCAGATACTTTGAAATAATGAAATATATGGATCTTTCTCAGTCCTATGGTGTGAATTCCTGCATGACATGTTAAAACACCAGAACTTGTGGAAATAGTTAGTAGTAAGCCCTACCACTATGTTTGATGATCATGTTTGATATATTTTCAGCAGGAATTGATGGTCAGAAGTGGCATTTAAGGACCGTCAACAAGTTCCCCCACACTTAGCCTTTACTCGTCCTCGAGTAAAGTTCAAAGACTAAGGTGGAACAACATAACTCTTTGATATGATGCTAGCATATAAGTTATTCCAAGACATACCTGTACTTGCGAATTTTGAGGTGGCTATCATGTCATCTTGGATGGTTGAGAAATGGAACGGCCTTGATTTGATTTCTCTCCACTCTTCTGGTAAGTTACTTGGGTTTTTGATAGATTTTCAAAAACAAAACCTTACCTAGCTCCTCAATTGATTCTCTCAAATCACTCAATGTGTATGATTCCTTTTCAAGGCATTAATTTGCCACCTTTCACCCTACTTCTAAAAAGACTTATGTGGAGTTCATGGTAGGGGTAAGGTATAACATACTTGTATCACATATATTGCAAAATCAAAAAGCGAATCCAAGAAGAAAACTATTCATACAATCTGATCAAGATGTGCATGTGTGTAGGAAAATGGAAAGTGTATGAGAACTCTTTTTTGCATGATCTCTCTTCTTTGAATTTATTTTGAGAGCATGGCTAACTATTTTTTCTCTTTTCTCCCTTTTTTTTCATGCTCAATGCTTTTATGAGCATGTATTTTTTTTCTTCTCTTTTTTTCTTGGACCTTCATGTGTCCAAAATATTTTTTTTCTATAGCCCATGTCTCTTTTGCAAAGGATATTTGGAGAGAGATTCATAAAACATATGGAGCATTTATTTGGTGGGTGAATGGATATTGCTAACTTCCAGTGTAAAAGTTTAGCATGTGTATGTGGAGTGTGCGTGATCTTGATCAAGAAAGCATGAATAGCATCTTACAAGGGTCACAACAATTTGACAAAGCTCAATGTAATAACAAGCAGCATATGTATAAGGTTTTTAATGTGAGCAACATATGGCTTTGGTAGGAATGGAATATCATTGAGGAGCTTTGCAAGGTTACTAATTTTAATTTTGCAAGAAAACAACCCAAGTATTTTATGCAGAAAGAGCAAGATTCCTCTTATCATACCATATCTCATTTGTCAACCACTTAGATAGACATGCTTTCCTAAAGATATATGTTCACAAGTGACAGGCCAATGTGCAAGGAATAAAGAGTATGCAAGCCAATCAATGATGAGCATAGGAACCGTAGGAGCACAAGTTTCACTTGAGTTTAATTTTAATGATCATCTTAAGATTATGTTTAAACTCATGAATGAGAGAGAGAGTGAGGGATTGGCGTGCAAACCATCACATTGGATGAAATGGGAGACGTGGCATGCCAGAAGACCTTCAGTTGATGAAGAATTCGTTCGAGCCCTTCTGGTGCCCAATCGTCGTGACCTTTTTGATGTCAGTCCATGCGATGTTGTGAGGCGTAGTTGTGGATGGTCTCAAATGAGTGTACGTCAAGAAGCCTGAGAGACCCCCACACTTGTTCTTGTACCTGCATTTATTCAAAACAAGGTGAAAATGAAAAAACGGCTCTACTGGCCTTACAAGCCAGGGAGCCTGATCTTTATTCGAATTCAAAATTTTTTTGTGTTTTTATGTTATACAAATTTTTATTTATTTTATAATTTTTTTTCATGGCAAACTAAGCTTGCAAGGTAACTTAGCAGGGGGATTAAAGGAGAAGAAATGCACAAAATGTTTTAGATACTTCCCTGGCGAAATTCCCCAAACTGAAATCTCGCATGTGAATGTGAGATTTAGGTTACGAGTACCCAAAGATTTCTCCATGTTCATGTTGCTTCAGTGTGCAAATTTCTTCCATGTAACTAAAGGTCTCAGTTGTTGGAGTTATGCTCGCCGCCCTTTAGTCATCACTTCATCCCTGCAAAAAGTTAGTCGACAACAAATACCCGAAGGACCATTTGAGTAGATATCATTATTGTCATAGGGTTAGTTGTTCACATCCTCACTTAAAAACAGATTGGTCTTTATCATGTTAAGCGTAGGTCCTGTTTGCCATTATTATTATTTTTTTGAAATTAATTTTCAAATGTTCTCTTTTTTCAAATTTTATTTTCACCATACAACTCAGACAAGGCTGAATTTAAATTACATCAACATGATCACAAGGGGGTTTTACAGAATACTCACAGTCGACCTTCAAAAGATGATGTACCTCCTTGTATGTTGTGCAACATTGTTGCAGTGCATCCAATGCCTTGGTTTATCTCCAGTTTGAATCAAGCTTGATGACTTACCCGTTCGAATTTGAAATCTTTCCTGCGGGGGTTAGTCCATAGATACAACCAATATCTATACATGCATTTATTCAATGGTTCATTAATCAAACTTGACACCATGTCTAATTTGATTAAAGAAGACTATTTAACCTAAGCACCACGCTTAATTTAAAAAGCCTATGAATGCATTCCAGGGATACATTCAAACCAAAGCATACGAGCATAGATAAAGGAAGCATGAGAACATGATCAAGCTATATTCAAACAGAGATGAACATGAGCTGGTATATAAATGGTGAACTTCGGGTTACCTCCCGAAAGGGCTTTGTTTAAAGTCAAAAGCAAGACATGACACTTACCTTAGCATACTTACCACTGACGTCGGATGATGAGTTTAGAATCGCCATCGTGGTAGTTCCTCGGATCTTGATAGCATCATTAACGGTGATGTGGTCGCTCGTGGATAGCATGTGTGCGCTAAATGTTGGGGTGTTTCCAACAAATAGTTGGCACATATGCAAAACACGAGAATGCAACAAGCACCTTTCCTCATGTGAGTACGCACAAGAACCAAGAATTCAAGGCAAGGTGGAGCCAAGAGGCATATCGGGACTATCGAGGTGCAAAGGCTCTGTGGCTTGCACATTCAAATGTCTTGATCCCTCTGAGCCTCACCGGCTATTTTTTTTATTTTTTTATATGCAAACATGGTTGGGAAATAAACATGCCAACTAATTTAAAATGCATGAATGAAACAAATATGCTAGGTGATTGGAAAATCCAAATGAGGGAAATTCAAAACATGATATGCAATTTGTAAGAAACTCGAGGCCTGGCGTTTCTCAAAGCGTGAATTGATCAACCCTTATCTCTAAATGACGTGGTGGGAGCCAGTTCCCTTTAACCCTATTCGATCGGTCTACCAACCACGTGCTGGCAATTAACCGACCCTATAGGGACTGCATGAGTTGGACTAGGAACCCGAATAGATAGGTGATGAAAGATTTCGCCACCCACCTAGACTAGGCACTATGCCCGAATGCAGTTCAAAGCCGAGGAGCCACCCATTCAAAAAGAAGGCACAAGAGTTTGCTTGCAAATGATGCTACATGAATGCTTCGAAACAAATATGATGTGCAAAATGAATGCATGCAAATGCAAGGGATAGTGCCTGGTTACCTTCAGGCAGGCATTTAGGATTTTTTTTTAAATTTTTTTTAATAGCAAGAAAGGATACATGAACTAGCATCATCTATAAACCAAAAATAAAAATTTGGCATTAATGGAACTTGTCATGAGATAAGTACAAACCTCCCCCACACTTGGATTTTCGTGTCTCGGGACAACAAAATCAAGTGTGTGTCGGCCTCCTTCGAATTTGTTCCATCACCAAAACTTACCGAGCTATTGTAAATGATGTAGCTCTCATGTTCTGAAGTATCGTAGATCCGACGTTCTTTTCAGTGTCAACCTGTAATGGTTAGCGACCAAAAATACCCGAGGGACAACTCAACCAAAGAACATGCTCTTGCTATTATTATTTTTTTTTGTGAAAGATGGATGGGTAGCGATAAAAGTGAATGGTAAAAATAAATGAAATGATGTGATGGTATGAATGGGGATACATGGGCGAACTCGGTTCGACACTAGTACAGCAACCGTTCCCCGGCAACGGCGCCAGAAAGCTTGTTGGTATTTTTAACGATCACAGATAAATCCGCAAGCGTACAGATACCGATGTAGCTTTCACCCGAGAGTATTCCAGGGTATCGAATCCACAGGGAACGTGTGTGTACTAGTGACGATTTAAGATCGACCCAGGACAAAAGAAGAGATAATTGTGTAGAAGGTAGAGAGGATTATTTCTATGTATTCTGGATAATTAAAGATTAGTTTAAGGTATTTACGATATTACTTGCTTCGGGACGCTCAACCGTCAAAATCCGGAAAGGGATGAGAAGGGGACTAAGCAAGCCAAGCAATGGTCCTACTGACTCTAGTACTTCTCACGTGGTGGACTACGTAGTCCGTCAGGGCTGTCACCACCTGGGGCTACCACTACAAATCCGTGGCACTAGGCGCACTCCAAGGTATTCAAAAGACTATACACCATGTATACTCAATTAAATACTATCTTAGCATTGCAAGTACTAAGACACTTATCACAGCAAGGAGCCCACAAGTATAAAGTAAAGCTTGAACTATATTAAATAAATATTAATCCAGAAATATAAGAGAAAATATCCAGAAAGCTTGTCGGTATTTTTAACGATCACAGATAAATCCGCAAGTGTACTGATACCGATGTAGCTTTCACCCGAGAGTATTCCAGGGTATCGAATCCACAGGGAACGTTGTGTACTAGTGACGATTTAAGATCGACCCAGGACAAAAGAAGTGATAATTGTGTAGAAGGTAGAGAGGGTTATTTCTATGTATTCTAGATAATTAAAGATTAGTTCAAGGTATTTACGATATTACTTGCTTCGGGACGCTCAACCGTCAAAATCTGGAAAGGGATGAGAAGGGGACTAAGCAAGCCAAGCAATGGTCCTACTGACTCTAGTACTTCTCACGTGGTGGACTACGTAGGCCGTCAGGACTGTCACCACCTGGGGCTACCACTACAAATCCGTGGCACTAGGCGCACTCCAAGGTATTCAAAAGACTATACACCACGTATACTCAATTAAATACTATCTTAGCATTGCAAGTACTAAGACACTTATCACAGCAAGGAGCCCACAAGTATAAAGTAAAGCTTGAACTATATTAAATAAATATTAATCCAGAAATAAAGAGAAAATATCCAGATGTAACTCGAACCTGAGCCGCACCCGCCGAGGAACAAGAAGAAGAGAGGAGCCGACATCCCCGGCTTCTCCCGGACTCTCGCCTCACCTCTCATCTATTCTAACACTACATTGGATTTGGATCTTGAGCCTTGCTTCACTTCCTTCTGTCTTGAATGAAGGAGTAGGAGCTTCTATTTATAGTGTGGAGGAGACTTGGGAGAGTGGAGATCCTTCCCTTGATGCTAGGGAATATTCCCCCT
Organism: Alloteropsis semialata; assembly: GCA_004135705.1. Lineage (NCBI taxonomy): Eukaryota > Viridiplantae > Streptophyta > Magnoliopsida > Poales > Poaceae > Alloteropsis > Alloteropsis semialata. Next base: position 30,503,148 of record CM014275.1, read on the forward strand.
CCAATCTCTCCTCCTCCACCACGTGGCCAGAACCGACCCTGGAGGAGTCGGTGGCGCCAAAGACTCGGCCCTCCATGCGGTGGAACAAAGAACCACGTAGAAACTGTCTAAAACCGGATCCCTGTACGTTGGTGGAGAGAGGAACCGAAGGAAACCGGACAAAACCGCTGCAAAACCGGCCGGATCAGCCTCTGGACCGCGCCAAACCGCTGCGCGTCCATCCTGCGCACGCCACCTGTCCCCGAGCCGCGCTCGCCCCGCGCAAAACCCCGCGGACCAGGGCGTCGCTAATCCCTGGCCGCCACGTGTCCTGGTGGACACGGCTCCCGCGCGCGTCACCAGCCATGGGCCAGGCCCGCTCGGCTGCTCCCGTGCTCTCGCGGTCGACCGCCGGTGCGTGGGCCTGTCCACTGGGCCCCACCTAGGCTTTGGGCCCCTGCACAGCTGGCGTCGGCAGCGGCAGTGCCCTTTTAATTTCTAAATTCAATATCTTTTTATTCTGAGCTCGAAAATATATGAATAATATATCCATTCAAATCATCTCGACGAGCTCTACGCAATGGTGCACTCCAACTTGCCAATTCAGATACTTTGAAATAATGAAATATATGGATCTTTCTAAGTCCTATGGTGTGAATTCCTGCATGACATGTTAAAACACCAGAACTTGTGGAAATAGTTAGTAGTAAGCCCTACCACTATGTTTGATGATCATGTTTGATATATTTTCAGCAGGAATTGACGGTCAGAAGTGGCACTTAAGGACCGTCAACAGGCGGCTACTTGCTTAGCGGCTTGTTGCCTTGGATTTGGTTATGGTCCGAGCAGGGCAGATGGTATCATGCTAAATTGCCACTGTCTCGAGCATCGTTTTCATCCTTTGGATCTTTGGGGTTTAAGCCTTGTTGTCGAGTTCTGTTGCGACAGCCAGGATATTGGCTGCGGCGTTGGCGTAGACATCTTGCCCGGTGACTCGCACGAACCGTTCATTGAGGTTCTGCGAATTGAGTCTGCAGTTGGCTTGGTGACGACGATCTGCGCGAGCAGCATTTCATTGCCTATGCCTTTCTCGATCGTCCGCAGCCTTGTTCTCCATAGTTGGCTTGTCGTTGGAGACTTGCTCTTCTTAGCCGATGATCACCATTGCTTGACGCCCCGGCGAAAAGCCTCCTGTGCTTGAAGTTGCTAGGACAGTTGAGCCGCGCCCGCTTGAAGAGTCCAAAGGCTGCCCGTGTTGAAACGGTAGTGGATCAATGCACGCGATGATGCGAGACATGTCCAGATCTTCTTGCGGTGTTGCTCCAAGCTATGGCTTGCGTCCAGGCTAGTGGACGAATCTTCCCTCTGGAGTTGAGGTGATGATAAGTCCAACTTCTTTCCCACTCAGAGGGAGTTTGTCGAACTCGACCAGAGATCGGAGTTGCTTTGAGGACGCCGCCTGGTAAACGGAGGCGGTTCCCTCGAAACCAAAAGGAATCTGGCTCGGGGTGTTGACCTCGCGCTTAGCAGTGGCTGAGCCCATCCTCTTCTGGATTTTTGAGGTGTTAGATTTCGGCGTGACCGATGGTTCAGAAACCGGCTCGGACCGCCTAGTCCGCTTTGGAATCTCCTCAATCCGAGTTGGAGTCGAACTAGGACTTGAGGTTTCCCGAGCTCGAGTTGAATTCGGACCCGGGGGCGCAATTTCGTCTAGTTTGTCGGCGAGTTTCTCCGAAGCCAGCGACTTGAGGACGTGATCGAAGTTGCCCGCGTCGTTCACCGTGCAGACCCAGGAGCCGAAGACGAAGGTGGCGCCCTTCCCGAACGCCATGTCGCCGTCGCAGTTGATGATGACTGGTGCCATCGAGCTTTCTTGACGATTCTCCACGAGAGCCCCTATCTGGCGCACCAGCTTTCAGTTTTTTATACCGGCTAGCCTACTATAGGGGTCCCTGAATAGTCGAGTTGTTCGCAAGGGCCTCGCCGGATCCAGAAGCACGATGGTTAACACGAGACAATTTAGATAGGTTCAGGCCGTCTGTCGAGAGAGAGAGAGCGTAATACCCTTCGTCCTGTATGGTGGATCGCTTCATATTGATGGTTATGATTTTACAAAGGGTTCCTGCCTCACCTTATATACTCGGGAGATAGGGTCTACAAGGCAAGAAATAAAGACTTCTAGTCGGACACTAAACATAGAGTCCTAACATGATTAGGCTGGGTTGTTTCCTAGTAGCCGACTAGCTCCCTTAACCGGTACGTCTCTTCTTTGTATCCGTCAGAGTTGGCGGCCCAATCTCCTCATGGGCCTACAGCCCATAAGGACTCCCATGAATTTTGGTCCGTCAGTTCATTAATCAAACTCGACACCATGTCAAATTTGATTAAAGAAGACTATTTAATCTAAAAACCACGCTTAACTTAAAGAAGCATATGAACGCATTTTGCAGAACACATTCAAATCAGAGCATATGAGGATAGATAAAGGAAACATGAGAACATGACTAGGCATTATCAAGAGGGGAGATAAATATGAGTTGGTACATAAATGGTGAACTTCGGGTTACCTCCCGGCAGGGTTTTGTTTAAAGTCAAAAACAAGACTTGAAATTTACCTTAGTATACTTACCACTGGTGGTTAAATAATGAGTTTAGAATTTTCATCGTGGTAGCTCCTTGTCCCTTAGTGGCATCTTTGTTTTCTCGTGCAAGCGCTACAATGACACATACCCCGAATGTCTTAATCTCAAAATTGAGACCAGAAACTGCTGGAGACGGTG
>CM014275.1:30506906-30520187 GCA_004135705.1 Alloteropsis semialata
ACCCTCGATGGGATCCTTGCCCCTATCATCAGCTTCCACAGCAATTTCAGCTTCTGGAGCTACGGCCACGTTGACCTCAAGCTCTTGAGCAAAGGATTGAGCTTCGACAGCATCCATATCAATAGCGTCCGAATTGTCTCCTTCGGAATCGGAGTCAATCAGACAAGTGGTTTGCTTCGTGCGAGCCGCTAGAACAAACAAAAAAACAATAAGCAAACGAAATAGCAAAAAGATAGAAAGGCAAAAACGAAGGAAATCATAGATTACAAAAAGCAAAAAACTTACTTGCAACGAGAAGAAAAAGCCAAAACTTGAGTTCAAGAGCTTCCAAAGCAAGCGAAAGCGTCAAACACAAGCTAAGTGAGAAAATCGCTAAGCGAAGCAAGTGAAATTCTACCCTCCCCTTCGGTCCTATTTATAGGGCGGTAAAATCTGACCGTTAAAAATCTCGAAAAACGAGCCAGCACTTCAAATTCAAACAAACCAAAGCAAAGTTACGGCAACGGTACCAAAATTCAACCGTTAAGAAACACTTGGGGGCTTTCTCCAACAAGGAGGAGGCGTTTCTCGGGCTGGCAAGCAATCCAAAATTCGTGGAGCTCGGCCTGTTGAAGAAAGCCCTCGTCCTCGAGGGGCTACTGTTGGGGATTTGGCCCGCCGACAAACGCCTTCTACTTGTTTTGTTCTCTCTCATGCGTAAAGGCAGCAATTAACAAAGGAGCTGAAGCCAATCAGCTTCGGTTACTCTGTAGATCCCTAAATTGGCTTCGGTCAGGAAAATTAAACCAAAGCTAATCGGCTTCGGTCATCACATCTAGCAGTGTACCAAAGCGGATTCATCCCGATTGTACTAGAAGCCAATTTGGTGAAGTATTGATACTATTGAGTGTCAAAAGCAATGATTGAGTCATTGGATAGCTTCGGTTTGCTCTATATTGCAGGTTTTTAGAGAAACTGTTGGCTTTCAGGAGCGAGGAAACGGCTTCGGTTGGTCCTGATCCGGACAAAGCCGAATGAAGAGCTAAAGAGCTCGGTCTCGCAAGCGAAGCAGGTGAAGACCAAGTCCAAGCCAAGTCAAACACGGTATTACAAGTCTACGCATTCACATGGGGAGGAGTAAATGTACTAAAGTACCCCTGTGGTGTTCATGTTGTATGGTCTAGAGGATGATGCCTGGTTTTTGAGGGCAAAAAGGGAATGTAAAGACCCTTGACCTCCCTATAAAAGGAGGCCCGTCTCCCGCATGTAAAGGTTGTTGATTCCCGAGAACACTGTTGATAAGTAATATATTGTTGCTTGTCCCAGTTACTCAATCTCTTCTGTTGCTTGGGCTTATTGGCTTCGGCTATTATCCCAACACTCATTTCAGTCACTAAACTCCCCAGCAATGAGCTTCGCATCATTTGATCTGGATGCTGCCATTGGCTATGAAGAAATCAGTTCAGCTGAATCTTCTGAAACCATCTCTGATGCAGTGAAAACAAAGCTTTAGGAAATGTTGACTTATCTGGGCAAGAGCATCGCCATTTTGGTGGAAGACGCAGAACCGATTCACCATATCTTCAAGGAATTGAAAGGTAAACTGCCATCAGAGCTCGAAAGCGGCATCATCCCTGCTGCTTTCATTGAAGGTCACCAACCTCAAGGATATCAGAACGATTGACTCAACAGGGCCTTGTCAAGAAACGTGACGAAGGCAGGGAGGACCTGAAGACAATGTAGGCTCAAATCAAATCTCTGGAGGCTAAGCCAAGTCAGTTGGAGGATTGGATCAAGCAACTTCAAGCCACTGAAGTTGAACTCATCAAGAAGCTTGAAGAAGTGCGCAAAGAGATATCCAATACTCAAAAACAACTTGATCTGATCCCAGCAACCATTGCATCGGCTCTGAAGTCCGCCAAGTCCAAAAGAATATCAAGAATGTACCCGGCTCCGATGTTGAAGACTTGGAGGAAATTCAGAAGACCGATAACATTCGCCTGCGCGCGATCTAAATGATTCGAAAGCATTGTAATATTTGAAACTGTTGGCTGTACTTAAAACTGATCCGATGACATCGATCATCGATGAACTTGATTTGCTCTGATGACATCGATCATCGATGAACACTTATGTTTGTAAATATTTTTGCTCTAAAGGCGATACGTGTCGTATCGGCTATCTCAGTCGACATCTTGTAGATTATTGGCTTTACGAATCAACCCAAATATTTGGGTAATATTTCTTTAAATATTTTCTATTAAGCGCTTTTGAAAACTCTTCTCCTTCCAATGTTTCCAAAATATACGCATTACCAGGAACACACCAATTCACATGATAGGGACCTTCCCAATTAGGCGACCATTTTCCAAACTTAGAACTTTTAGTCCCTATCGGCAAAATCAGTTTCCAAACCAATTCTCCTTGAACAAACTCTTTAGGCTTAACCTTTTTTCATAATACCCAGCAACTCTTGCCTTATTATTTTCAATGTTTTTTAGAGCTCTCAAGCGAGTTTCAGCCAAATCATCCAACTCAAAATTCATCAAATTATTATACTCATCGGCAGTCAGGTTACCCTGTTCCGATATACGTCTTGATCCGATTTTGACCTCCCAAGGCAAAACGGTTTCATGTCCATAAACCAAATGATATGGGGACAATTTAGTGGACCCATGACACGCCATCCGATATGCCCATAACGATTCGGTCAACCTCAAATGCCATCGCCTCGGTTGCTCATCAATCTTCCGTTTGATAATTTTGATGATACTTTTATTTGATGCCTCTGCTTGGCCATTGGCTTGCGCATAATAAGGAGAAGAAATTAAATTACTGGTAGCAAAACCCTGAAACTCGTCAGACATAAACATAGTTCCTTGATCGGTCGTGATAGTTTCAGGAATACCAAACCGATAAATAATATGTTCCTTGATGAATTCTACCATATTCGTGGAATTAGCAATCTTTAAAGGAATCGCTTCAACCTATTTAGTAAAATAATCAGTTGCCACCAATATAAATTTATGCCCTTTACTCGATGATGGATAAATCTGTCCTGATCAAATCAATTCCCCATTCTCGAAAAGGCCACGGTTTAATAATCAGATTCAGGGCTGATGCAGGTGCTTTCAGCACATTCCCAAACTTCTGGCATTCTTGGCAACCTTTATAATATTCAAAACAATCTTCTAAAATCATTGGCTAAAAACATCCCATTTTTCTAATCACCCATTTCATCTTATAAGCTGATTGATGCGCACCACAAACTCCTTCATGAACTTCATCCATCAAATCTTTAGACTCCGATTTACTCAAACATCGGAGTAGCACACAATCAATCGTCTTATAATATAACTGATCATCAAGCAATACATATTTGATGGCCATGAATCTCAACTTTCTGGAAACTTTTTATGATGGATCTTGAGATAATTCATGATTTCATACCTGCAATCCCCAATTTTTGGCTCTATTATCATAATCTCTTGAAATCACCGATATCCAGAAGCAGCTTGCGCCAAATTATTAGCCTCTTGATTTTGAGCTTTAGGGATATGTTCAATATTAACCATCACAAATTTCTTCAACAATAATCGACACTCTTCAAAATATTGAATCAAAATATCATCTTTACACTCATATTTGCCGATTAATTGATTAACCACCAATTGAGAATCCCCAAAGATTTCAACAGCTTTAGCTCCGATTTCCAACAACAATTTTAATCCTTTGAGCAATGCTTCATACTCAACTCGATTATGTAAAACTCGGATCCATTGGATAACTGAATTCAAAATTTGCCCCCCGAGGTGAAATAATCACAATTCTGATGCCACATCCTTGACCACATGAAGACCCATCAAAGAACAACATCCAACGCATCGGTTCGACCATTTTGATTTCATCTCCGATGTGTTGTGTTACAAAATCAGTCATCACTTGCCTTTTACTGCCTTAGCCGATTCATACCTTAGGTCAAATTCTGACAATGCCAAAATCCACTTTTCGATTCTCCCCTTCAGCATCGGCATGGATAACATATATTTAACCACATCGGTCTTACAGACAACCGTGCACTCAGCAGACAACAAATAATGCCTTAATTTGATGCAAGAAAAATACAGGCATAAACACAATTTTTCAACTGGCAAATATCTTGTCTCTACATCAATCAATTTCCGACTTAAGTAATAAACCACTCTTTCTTTTCCTTCAAATTCCTGTATAAGGACTGATCCGATTGACAATTCATCGGTCGACAAATATAATCGGAATGGCTTATCTCTCTGAGGCGGAATTAAAACTGGCGGTGTCATCATATATCTTTTTATCTCATCAAACGCCTTCTGTTGCTCCTCTCCCCATACGAATTCTTCATCAGCTTTTAATTTCAGCAGCGAAGAGAAAGGACGAATTCTTCCAGACAAATTTGATATAAATCTTCTAACAAAATTAATCTTACCGATCAACGACTGGAGGCTCGTCTTATCGGTCGGTGGCTTAGCATCTTTGATAACCTTCATGCTTTTTTGTCCAACTTCAATCCCCTTTTTATGAACCATAAAACCCAAAAACTGTCCGGCCGATACTCTGAATGCACATTTATTAGGATTCATTTTCAAACCATGCTTTCTTGTGCATTCAAGAGTCTCCCGCAAATCGGCTAGGTGCTGCTTGTATCCGTCAGACTTCACCACTACATCATCAATGTAAATTTCAACAATCCTGCCGATCAATTTATGGAATATATAATTCATTGCCCTCTGATATGTAGCGCCAGTATTTTTTAAACCAAAGGTCATTACAACCCACTCATATTATCCAAGTGTACCAGGACATCGGAATGCAATCTTACTAATATCCTCTTCTGCCATAAAAATTTGATTATATCCTGCATTACCATCCATAAGACTAATCACCTTATGCCCTGAAGCTGCATCAAGTAACATATCAGCAATCGACATCGGATAACCATCCATCGGAGTTGCTTTATTAAGATTCCAGAAATCCACACAAACTCGCAATTTCCCATTTTTCTTAAAAACAGGAACGATGTTAGATATCCACTCAGCATATCGACAAGGTTGAATAAATTTAGCTTCATATAACTGAGTTATTTCGGCTTTTATTTCCTTATCTAATTCTGTCCTAAATCATCTCGATGCTTGTTTAAAAGGCTGATACCCTGGTTTGATTGGGAGCCGATGTTCAGCAATAGATCGGCTTAAACCTGGCATTTCATGGTATTCCCAAGCAAAACAATCACGATACTCTTTCAATAACTTTATTAATTCTTGTTTAAACTCAGGATCCAATTTAGCACTAACATATATCGGCCGAGGTCTATCTCCTAAACCTATATCTACTTCCTCTAACTCATCGGCTGACATAAACCCTTGACCAAGTTTACCCTCATCTTCTATAAACTCTTCCATTAATACAAACTTTCAGAGCCGACTGCTTGGATCGGCTTTATCCCATCATCGGACACTTGAAGAAATTTGCCTTCCCAGACCTTGCCCGACAAGCACTATATTTCTCCAAACTCCCAAACTGTCAAATCGGCTGTAGCAATACTGACCGATTAATCGGTTTGGATAGTCTCGATGTGATCTCCATGCCATTGAATAAGACATTGATGCATGGTAGATGGCACACAACAATTAGCATGAATCCAATCACATCCTAGGAGTAAACTATAAGATCATTTGCTGTCGATGACGAAGAAAGTAGTAGGCAATGTTTTGTTTCTGATCGTCAATTCAACATTCAATGCCCCCCGAGCCGGCGATGGATTTCCACCAAAATCTTTAAGCATCATATCGGTCTTGATTAAATCATCAGGACCTTTACCAAGCTTCTAATATGTGGTTTATGGCATCAGATTTACTGCAGCTCCTCCATCAACAAGCATTTTTGTCATCAGCTTACCATCAATATATCCCTTAACATATAAAGGCCTCAAATGCCAATACTTCTCATCAATTGGCTTTTCAAACACAACTTGTTAAGGTTGCAAAACTAACTATGCCATAGCTTCTTCAACATCATCGGCTTTATCATCGGTTGAACTTGCATTATACTCAGTTGGCAGCATAAAAACCATGTTCACCGACGCCGATGGTCCCTCATCATCACACCTAGGCTTAGCTCTCCAGTTCTTAGAATTATTATCTCCTTGACGCTTTTCTTTGAGCTGTTCTCTATATTGCAGACGCTGAACCCTTCTCTTTTGTGTCTTGGTCAAACCCTCAGGACACCATTGTGGATTAACCTTAGGATGCGTGCCTGGGTTGACCTCCTGAATTTCCTCCGATTCCTGCACATCATCTGCCTTCTGTATAGTCTCCTTTTTTCGATACACCAAACGATCATGCACAGAAACACGGTCTTCCTTATATTTTTGGCGATCATTATACCTTTGGCGATCATCATCCCATCGATCATAGCACTGATTCTCATATTCACGCCGATCGTGGTATTCACGCCAATCTTTGCGCTCCTGCTGATAAGCGATTTCATCATGCCAGTTACACCGACGTCCATAATCCAACCGATCATGCACAGAATGGCGTTGCCTCTTTGAATCCCGATAACTTTCATATGGATCGCTGCACTCTGGACAATCATATATCGATCGAAGTCTCAACCTCTCGTTCCAGCAAAACCTAAAAAACAGACATCCCCAATGATCTTCATCATCAAATCTCTTCATCGGAGGACTTCGATCTCTTTCTTGCTGATGCATGTACTTATCAATTAGTTGCCCTGACGTAACTCTTGGCTTTTCCCCACGGCGACGGTCTTCCCGATAGACTTGATAGTTCCGATCCCTCACCTCATCGGCCGATACTTGGCACTAAGGATCAACAGCTCCTGAATTTTTCACATGGTCCGATGTGAGGACTTTTGCCTTCATTTTCCTGTCAGGTGCTCCAAAACGGATGACCATCAAGTTTCATCGGCTTTTTGCCAGATTCAACTTTAATGATTTCTTTCTCAATCGCCGATTGAATCTCATTGCGAAAAACTTTACAATCATTTGTATGATGGCATACTGAATTATGCCACTTGCAATACTTCTTCTTTTTTAACTCCTCGGTAGAAGGAATTGTATGATTCGGAGATAACCTGATTTGTTTTTCTGCCAATAATAAATCAAATATCTTATCAGCTTTGGTGATATCAAAACTGTATCTTTTTGGCTCAACCTTCACCAATGGACAAGCAACAGAGTTTTTATTCTTAGTCTACTCAGCCAAATCGACCTCAGCTTCATCACCTTCTGAATCATATTCAATGTTGGCAATCTTCCTCTGATATTTCTCCCTCCGATAATCGTTATTACGTCCTTCATGCTGAGAGAGTTTCTAAATCTTGTGTCCCAAGCCCTCAAAATCTTGACTTGTATACCGATCTTTGACTTGAGGCAACAATCCTTGGAAAGCCAAATCAACGAGCTGTCCCTCCAATAAATTGAGTTAATAACATTGGCTACGGACATCTCTGAATTATTGAACAAATTCGCTGATCGATTCCCCGTTCCTCTGTTGGAGAGACGTCAAATCGGACAGCCTGGTCTCTTGAACCCCCATGAAGAAATATGCATGAAACTGCTTCTCTAAATCGGCCCAATTGTTGATAGAATTTGGTGGCAATGAGGAAGACCACGAAAAAGCCGAGCCAGAGAGAGACATGGGGAACAATTTGATTTTCGGTGGATCAATCGATGCTACTTCACCACATTGGATCGTATAGCGACTGATATGCTCAATGATATAACATCTCCTTGTCCAGAAAATTTATAAAAATCAGGAATCCTGAATCGGGCTGTCATAGGTAACATGTCAAACCAGTCCAGATACAGCTTCCGATACAGATAAGATTGTCCCTTGGGCTTTAAACCAAATTAATTTTTCATGACATCTACAATCTTATCTGCCCACTCCTCATGAGCATAATTTTCCTGAGTGAGAGCACGAGTCGGCGTTACAATGATTGGTGTTTCAACTGATCCGCCTGACTGTTCTCGATATCCAACTCCTCTGTTCCTTGGTGGATTTTCAGTGTTAAAAATAGGAAGGATACACCATCTTGCCATTAACCACAGGGATCCGACTGCCAAATTTATCTACGTGTTGAGACGCGCCGAAATCTTCTAGATCTTGTTCCTCCTCTTCATCTTCACCTCAATCTGCCACCTTGGCTTTTGATTTGTTTATCTTGGGAGTCTTATACAGCTCAGGATGTGTTTCTGGTGACGTGGACGAATTGATCTGAACAATCTTTTTCTTGAGATCTTTTATTGCGGATGAAGTACTAGTATCAAAATAAGCAGGCCCTTTCTGGACATCTTTCAGTACTGCTCCATCCAGCAACTTGGCGATTAATCCCACCACGGTGTTTACTAAAATTCCTGATTGGTAAATCATAGCATGACTCAAACCAGCATCTATATAATCTTGAAAAAATTGCCTCTCATCTGCCGTGATCCTGTCAAAAGCTTCTTTTGGAACAGGAAATTGATTTTTCTTAATCATGGCATTATGAGTCTTCCTGAATGAGTCTAGGCACAGGTTCTTGAATTCTTCAAGCTGCGCTTCCATGAGCCTCTTCTGCTCCTCACTGAGGTCATCCATCATGACGGCGGTAACTTCGTCTTTGTCTCTAGGAGGGGTTGCCATCGTAGAAGCTTTCTTGTCCCACTGGACGTGCCAAAATGTGTTGACGTCCAAAAAGTCAGGTGTTGACTCTCGAAAATTAACACTGTGGCCTGAAAGATTTGCTTGAACTTCAGTGCAGGTCCAAAATCTTGAGGTTCAGGGCGTGCTAGTCAATTTGACCTGAAATTGACAAGGTAGAGTTTAACCAGTAAACCAAAAGGAACTCATCGACCAAAGCCCCGATTAGTTCCAGTGATCGGATCAACATTAAGAGAAGTCCGATGCGAGCATGAACCATCGGCCTTGAGTCCGATTCATGAGCATATGAAAAATAACGAAACAAGCCATCGACTATAAAAGCCAAATCAGAGATAAACCAAACTTAAACACATTCTTTGTTACACATCTCTCCAAAGGCGTTAAATAAACTAGATCTCGTGTCACTAACAATCGGATCAATTTCGAGACAGCGTTGCTAGCAGGGCACCGATTTAGCCTATTTACTCCGATAGATCGATGTATATCAAAGAACTCATTTAAACTAGATTTATTTGTAACTTAACAATTAAATCTAAATCAGCTATATAAACAAGATGAATAGATCTATTGTAAAGCTTGAAACATGATAAAGGAAATAGATCTTTGTAGATGTAAGCCGATAAGATGAAATAACAAGATATGATAAAGTGATGAGCGATCTAAACGAAGAAGGGCAATACGCCTCAATCTAAAGCTTAGAACAACTTAGTAAATTGGTGAATTAACTATACGAAGAAGGGCGATGCACCTCAATCTAAAGCCTGGATTAATTCGATAAATGTTGCACTTACAGACAAACCGGAGGTCAAGATGATGCAGCCCTGCTTGTTGAAGAACTCGACAAAAAGGTTGGTTGGCACAAGGGCCAAAAGTTGTGTTTGTATTGATGGTTGTGAGAACATTTTTTACAATGGTGCAGGGTTTATATTTATACCCTAGAAATCTAACTAATCCTTGTTGGTTACGACAATATCACTAATTTATTTAAAGCAAACTAACCTAAACTACCAAAAGTATTATAGTTGCCGCACAATCAGGCCTTGAAGAAGCTTCTAGACGCATCCCAATCTTTGGAGTCGTAAATGATCCGGCCTTCTTATCCCCGTGTCCGATCAGGACTCCATCAGGCAAACACCAATTGGAATCAGAGACCTTCAAGTCAGAATCAGACTCGGCCCATGTGTTGGCTCCCTGGCATTCCTTAATATACAATATTCCTTTTATACCAGCCGAGTCAAAATCTGGTATCAACAGGATCATTTCGTTCACGCGTTCGACCTGCACGTTCGTGCGGGGGTGTGCGACGGCTGCCCAATCCACTGTTGGCATCTCTTAGCATCACCACTACTGGAGTGATGGTACTAGAGATGCCTTAATATAGATCTTAGCGTTATACAAGTTCTGCAAGCGCAACAGAAGTACAGTGTAGCATTTCACCCGGGAGTATTCCAGAGTATCGTATTTATTTCCTCAGGGAAAGCGTATGGCAAAGTAATATATTTTTCAATGTATCAACTATATCATAATCAATATACCAGGACCAGGCCAGGGGATAATATGATATGAACGATTGAGTATGTTGACACACAGAAGATTTCACTGCTCATTATATAAGTCTAGTTAGTATGAAGGTCCTAAGAGAGAACTAGGGATTCTATGTATTTCTTACAAATGGGTTACATTCATTACAAGTATATCCTATACAAGCTTAGTAAGTGATACATGCTAGAGGACAAATCGAGGAGTCGTGGGATCCCCTCATCCAAGGGTACTGTCACGATGTTTATCACTAAGGCCTGCAAACGCCCAAACCCGAACGGCGAGGATTACAAAGGACGGACAGGGCTGTCACCACCTGCCGCCTACCTCTGAATACGTGGAGTAGTGTATCCCCAACGGTATTCCATAACCCAAACACCATATTGTAATATGAAATACATCTTTACCAATTGTACAGAAAGGTAAAGAACAATCACAGAGATTCATTGGGCCATTGCCATAACATGCACCAGCCAAACTAAGGTGTAAGACATACAGCTCATATGATGAACACACAGGACCAAAAGTCAAGTAACAAAAGTAAGACAGTAATTCCATTAAGGCTCTAGGTCTTACAAATAAGCAAAGGATACAAGATAACTGAGCTCTGGGCTTACCAAGACTCCTTCGGAAACCCGTAGAAGCTCAACTCCTAAAACTACTTCTCTACTAACTAAGACTATGACTTGTAGCAATGGGAGCTCTTCCTTCTGGTGTGTGTTGTACAGGAGGCGTTGGCACCTATTTATAGCACTTGGAGGCGGTTCAGGGCCGGTACAAGGCGGTTGAGGGCGAGTGGGCCCACCCCCGAGTCGGCCGATGTGGAGACGTCGCCCGACCGTCAGATGAACCGACTGAACTCATCCACGTTGTAGCTTTGGTCCTGAAGGCGGTATGGATACACTCGAGAAAGAAGGACCGCAACGCCCGCAAGACTGGGTCGGCCGACCAGGCCAGGTCGGCCGACCTGATCCAGGCACGGTTTTCCTCGATCTTCTTCTGAGTCGCTGGAATGTGGACCCTGGTACTCGTGGAAGATGGGTATGGATCCTCGGAGTAACTGTTGATTCTCATGTGGGCCCATCAATCCATGTGCTCCTCCTTATCCTTCTTGTCATCCCTTGGATATAACCGTCATTGATTTAACGTTCTGGATGACACGAACTTGTGCTTCTTCTGCATGGCCAAACTTGGGCTTGGTTGGACACTAGGCCAGGTCGGCCGACCTGAGTAGGTCGGGCGACCTGGGCCTGGCCCTGTTTCCCTTCATCTTTTGGCCCATAACTCCTGCAACCAAATAATCTCCATGTACAAGTGGAAATACATTATTTGAAATAAAAATCCTACTGATCATTACTAATTTATTTCATTTTATCGTGTTGGCATTACAAAATAATCATGATTTAACAAGCGCCAACATCCACCCGGATGTGGTATTCGTCACAGAATTGCAGGAATTTTTCCCGATGAACTGTGTACCATTGTCCGTGATGATGGAATTTGGGACCCCAAAGCGATGGATGATGTCGAGAAAAAATTTGATTGTTTCCTCGGATCGGATCATTGTGATGGGACGGACCTCGATCCACTTGCTAAATTTGTCGATGGTGACTAGCAAGTGAGTGAAGACCCCGGGTGCCTTATTGAGGGGCCTGACCATGTCCAGCCCCCCGACCACGAATGGCCATGTGATGGGGATGGTTTGGAGGGCCTGAGCGGGCAGGTGGGTTTGCTTGGTGTAGAATTGGCACCCTTCGCAGGTGTGCATGATTTCTACGGCATCCTTTACTGCCGTTGGCCAATAGAAACCTTGTCAGAATGCGTTTCCAATGAGGTTCCGAGGGGCGGCATGGTGGCCGCACGTCCCGCCGTGTATGTCTCTCAGCAATTGTCTTCCCTGTTCGATGGGGATGCAGCGTTGGAGGACATTGGTGTGGCTCCGTCTATAAAGCTCTTCTCCCACGATGATGTAGGATTTGACGCGACGCGCCGAGCCTCGTCCTTGCTCTCGGGAAGTTTCTTCCTTAGGAGGCAATCGAGGAAAGGCCATTGCCAGTCTATGGGGTCAGCTTCGACGGCCTCACCCTGGGTCAGCGTGGCCATTGCCAAGGCTAGGAGGTTGGTCAGAGCTTGGTCGCCTGGGTTGGCGGCGGCCATGGAATCCACGATTTCCATTACCTCGGTCGCGACCGGGGTCGGGGCGTCGTCAGCCCCCGAGCCTTGGGTGGGTGGCTTTGTCGAGTCCTGGGTGGGTGGCGCCGCATTTGTCGGCTCCGGGCTCGGGATGCAGATCGACGGGCTTCGTTGGTCGCTGGCAAAGATGCCGTAGAAATCGTCCCGAGCAAAACTTGGAGAGTTAGGAACTTAGGATCAGAATTGCTTACTTTCCATAAGAGATATTTTCAATAAGAAAGCAATTCATGACTTGATTAAGTTGGCAAAGATCAAACCATCCTTTTTTATCTTGCCACTTATGGGGCTTCTTAGCTTTTCTTCATCATGAGCAGTTGAAAGCCAGAACAACTTAGCAAGAATGCTCTCCACACCATAGTTCCACCTTTTCACCGGAGGTTTTTTAAAGAAACTTTTGTAAAAGAAAACAAGGCTCCTCAAGTGGCTCTCTCAAGTCTCTCATAAGTATATGAATCCTCTCCATCACTCCTCTCAAATATCTCTTTAATAACATAACAAGTGGAGCTCATGAACGGGAAACTTTTGTTTCACACATGCATTGCTTATTTTGTTGAGTCAAATCCAAGATCAATGAAGAATTAAATCATACACTCAAATCGAAGTGTGCAAGTGTGGATATGTGGTAGTGGAAATAAACTCTTTTAGGAATTTTCTGTCCTTTAGGAAATTTGTTATAAAGCTTGGCTCCTTTATTTCCCCCTTTTTTTCATGGATTACATATGTCCATTTCTCTTTTTTTTTCATGGACTACACACATGTCCATTTTCTTTCTCTCTTTTTTTTAAGCAAGCATAGGGAGCCCAAGCCTTACACCTAGAAATATTTTTGGAGAGAAGTCCCTTTCCTTTGGAGTGTTTTATTTTGG
>CM014275.1:30524197-30558903 GCA_004135705.1 Alloteropsis semialata
ATAATATGATATGAACGATTGAGTATGTTGACACACAGAAGATTTCACTGCTCATTATATAAGTCTAGTTAGTATGAAGGTCCTAAGAGAGAACTAGGGATTCTATGTATTTCTTACAAATGGGTTACATTCATTACAAGTGTATCCTATACAAGCTTAGTAAGTGATACATGCTAGAGGACAAATCGAGGAGTCGTGGGATCCCCTCATCCAAGGGTACTGTCACGATGTTTATCACTAAGGCCTGCAAACGCCCAAACCCGAACGGCGAGGATTACAAAGGACGGACAGGGCTGTCACCACCTGCCGCCTACCTCTGAATACGTGGAGTAGGGTATCCCCAACGGTATTCCATAGCCCAAACACCATGTTTGTAATATGAAATACATCTTTACCAATTGTACGGAAAGGTAAAGAACAATCACAGAGATTCATTGGGCCATTGCCATAACATGCACCAGCCAAACTAAGGTGTAAGACATACAGCTCGTATGATGAACACACAGGACCAAAAGTCAAGTAACAAAAGTAAGACAGTAATTCCATTAAGGTTCTAGGTCTTACAAATAAGCAAAGGATACAAGATAACTGAGATCTGGGCTTACCAAAACTCCTTCGGAAACCCGTAGAAGCTCAACTCCTAAAACTACTTCTCTACTAACTAAGACTATGACTTGTAGCAATGGGAGCTCTTCCTTCTGGTGTGTGTTGTACAGGAGGCGTTGGCACCTATTTATAGCACTTGGAGGCGGTTCAGGGCCGGTACAAGGCGGTTGAGGGTGAGTGGGCCCACCCCCAAGTCGGCCGATGTGGAGACGTCGCCCGACCGTCAGATGAACCGACTGAACTCATCCACGTTGTAGCTTTGGTCCTGAAGGCGGTATGGATACACTCGAGAAAGAAGGACCGCAACGCCCGCAAGACTGGGTCGGCCGACCAGGCCAGGTCGGCCGACCTGATCCAGGCACGGTTTTCCTCGATCTTCTTCTGAGTCGCTGGAATGTGGACCCTGGTACTCGTGGAAGATGGGTATGGATCCTCGGAGTAACTGTTGATTCTCATGTGGGCCCATCAATCCATGTGCTCCTCCTTATCCTTCTTGTCATGCCTTGGATATAACCGTCATTGTTTTAACATTCTGGATGACACGAACTTGTGCTTTTTCTGCATGGCCCAACTTGGGCTTGGTTGGACACTAGGCCAGGTCGGCCGACCTGAGTAGGTCGGGCGACCTGGGCCTGGCCCTGTTTCCCTTCATCTTTTGGCCCATAACTCCTGCAACCAAATAATCTCCATGTACAAGTGGAAATACATTATTTGAAATAAAAATCCTACTGATCATTACTAATTTATTTTATTTTATCGTGTTGGCGTTACAAAATAATCATGATTTAACAAGCGCCAACATCCACCCGGATGTGGTATTCGTCACAGAATTGCAGGAATTTTTCCCGATGAACTGTGTACCATTGTCCGTGATGATGGAATTTGGGACCCCAAAGCGATGGATGATGTCGAGAAAAAATTTGATTGTTTCCTCGGATCGGATCATTGTGATGGGACGGACCTCGATCCACTTGCTAAATTTGTCGATGGTGACTAGCAAGTGAGTGAAGACCCCGGGTGCCTTATTGAGGGGCCTGACCATGTCCAGCCCCCCGACCACGAATGGCCATGTGATGGGGATGGTTTGGAGGGCCTGAATGGGCAGGTGGGTTTGCTTGGCGTAGAATTGGCACCCTTCGCAGGTGTGCACGATTTCTACGGTATCCTTTACTGCTGTTGGCCAATAGAAACCTTGTCAGAACGCGTTTCCAATGAGGTTCCGAGGGGCGGCATGGTGGCCGCACGTCCCGCCGTGTATGTCTCTCAGCAATTGTCTTCCCTGTTCGATGGGGATGCAGCGTTGGAGGACATTGGTGTGGCTCCATCTATAAAGCTCTTCTCCCACGATGATGTAGGATTTGACGCTACGCGCCGAGCCTCGTCCTTGCTCTCTGGAAGTTTCTTCCTTAGGAGGCAATCGAGGAAAGGCCATTGCCAGTCTATGGGGTCAGCTTCGATGGCCTCACCCTGGGTCAGCGTGGCCATTGCCAAGGCTAGGAGGTTGGTCAGAGCTTGGTCGCCTGGGTTGGCGGCGGCCATGGAATCCACGATTTCCATTACCTCGGTCGCGACCGGGGTCGGGGCGTCGTCAGCCCCCGAGCCTTGGGTGGGTGGCTTTGTCGAGTCCTGGGTGGGTGGTGCCGCATTTGTCGGCTCCGGGCTCGGGATGCAGATCGACGGGCTTCGTTGGTCGCTGGCAAAGATGCCGGTTGGGACTGGTTCTCGGACGGATGCTTTCTTGGCCAATTCGTCGGTGGCTTCGTTAAATCGCCGCTTAATGTGTTTGAGCTCGAGGCCGTCGAACTTGTCCTCAAGCTTCTAGACTTCTCGGCAGTATGCGGCCATGGTCTCGCTTTCGTAGCTTGACTCTTTCATGACCTGGTCGACCGCAAGCTGAGAGTCGCCTCTGATTTCGAGGCGCGGATCCCCAATTCGATTGCGATCTTCTGGCCGTTGATAAGGGCCTCATACTCGGCCGTGTTGTTCGAAGCCGGGAAGTGTAGGCGAACTATGTACTTCATCCGTACCCCTAGCGAGGAGACGAAGACTAGATCGACCCCTGCGCCAGTCCTAACCAGTGACCCGTCAAAGTACATGATCCAGTACGCCGGCACTGGCGGCATTTGGGTCTCGGTCCACTCGGTAATGAAGTCGGCGAGGACCTGGGACTTGATCACCGTCCGAGGGGCGTATGTGATCCCTTGACCCATTAATTCGAGTACTGTTGACGGTCCTTATAACATAAAATCCAACCGTCAATAGGCTCAGAAACCAATAAAGATCAAGGCATAACTTAGACATTAGTATTCAAATAATGGTATACCATGCATATCTGGAATATATTTGAGTACAGGGACTACGGTGCAAAAGATGGGCGGAACTGGGCACAGGCCCAGGTCAGCCGACCTGGCTAGGTCGGACGACCTGGCCTGAACCCCGATCAAGCTCAATTTCGACACAGGTCAAGAAGCACACTGAAGAAGGATCATGGACGTTGATTCATCGTCGGTTCAAGTCAAGGGTGAGGATGAGCCACGTGTCATTCCCATGGATTGAAGGGCCCACACATCAACACAATTGCACCCAAATGGAGTATACCAAAAGACCTGGAACCGTCATGAGGACCCACATGGAAGTCTACCAGAGAAGAGTGGGGCCGAATGGCGGCGGAACCAAGTCGGCCGACTCAGCTAGGTCGGCCGACCTGGCCCTGCGGCCGTTTCGCTTCCCCCTTGACCAGTACCTGTAAACCGTCATCAGGAGTTCATCAGAGCCATGCATTGCTGAAGACGGTGGATCCAAGGGTCGGCCGACGTGGGGAATTCGGCCGACCTAGGCCCACCTCCAAACTGCCTAAACCGCCTATGTGATGCTACAAATACCTGCAAAGGGCGCCATACTCAACACACACCAGAAGAAGAGCTCTCCTTTGCTACAAGTTAGTCTTAGCCTTAGTAGTGATAGTCATAGTGTTAGATCTTCTGAAGGGCTTCCGGAGGAGTCTTGGTAAGTTCTAGAGTTCAGTTATTGTATTCTCTTACTTACTTGTAATACTCTGAGCATAATGGAAATAGCTTCATACTTATGTTGTATGCTTCAGTTATACCTTATCTACTTAGTATATACTACTTATGTCTTACACCTCAATCAAGTGAATGTATGCTATGACATTGGCTCAATGTGCCTTTTGGTTGCTCTATTTATTAACATGATAGATAGAGTTGTATCTCGTATTGCAAACATGGTGTTTGGGATACGGTATACTATTGAGGGTACCGCTGCCCCACGGATTAGTAGAGGTAGGCGGCAGGTGGTGACAGCCCTGTCCGTCCTTTGTAATCCTCCACGTACGGGAGTGGGTATTAGGCCTTTATGATAAGACGTCCTACTGTCGTCCCTTGATGAGGGAACCACTGGATACCTCGATGTGTCCTCTTGCATACGATCATTGAATGAGCTTGTATAGGGTATTGTAGTATATCCAAGTTCCATAAGTATGATGCTAATGAACCCTTGTTAATCTTCACTAATGTACTATACTAACTAAGACTAACATAATGATGAGCAATGAACTTCTGTGTGTCAACCCATTCATTCACTTCTATATCTTTTACCCCTGTTTAGATTATGGTACATTAATATTGTTGTACGTAAGAGCATTGGATGGCACATCTCTCTTTTAACTAAATGCTTTCCCTGCGGATAAACAAATAACGATACTCTGGAATACTCCCGGGTGAAATGCTACAACGTACTTCTGTGCGCTTGCAGAATATCTGTAATGTCTAGATTTACGATGAAGTATCTCTAGTACCATTACTACTCTAAGTAGTGACGCTAAGAAATACCAACAAGTACCCATTTCGTGATCCAACCCATGGAGTCGGGATTGTTGATGATTTCGCCGAGGGGGAACGAACTCACCATGGTGACTGGGTGCGAGTCAAAGTAGTGGCACAGCTTCCTTTTGGCGATCAAGACAGCGTACAGCAGCTTTTGGATCTGCGAGTACCACGTCTTTGTGTCGCTAAGTACCTTGTTGACGAAGTACACCGGACGTTGAACCTTGAGGACGTGTCCTTCCTCCCGCTCTACTACCAGCGCCGCACTTACGACCTATGTTGTTGCTGCGATGTAGAGCAAGAGGGGTTCGCCCAGGGTCGGAGGAACCAGGATCGGCATCTTTGTCAAGATGGCCTTGATCTGTGCAAGGGCCTCTTGGGCCTCCTGAATCCAAACGAATCGCTCGGATTTTTTCAAGAGGCAGCATAAGGAGAGAACTCGCTCTCCGAGCCATGAGATGAATCGGCTCAATGCGGCCAAGCATCCCATGATCCGTTGTACCCCTTGAGGTTTTGGATTAGGCCCATCTTGTCGATGGCCTCGATCTTCTTCGGGTTGGCCTCTATCCCTCGCTGGGGACATGATGAAACCAAGCAACATTTCTCTCGGGACCCCAAAAACACATTTCTCGGGGTTGAGCTTAACGCCGTTCCTTCGGACTTTATCGAACATTTTTTTGCAAATCGGCCACGAGTTGGTCGGCTTGATTGGACTTGACTACGATGTCGTCCACGTATGCTTCTACGGTCTGCCCGATGAGATCGTCGAAGCATCTGAGCATACATCGCTGGTATGTAGCTCCAGCATTTTTGAGCCCGAACAGCATCATCACGTAGCAGTACGAACTGAACTAGGTTATGAAAGAGGTCGTGAGCTGGTTGGACTCTTTCAACGTGATCTGATGGTATCGGGAATACGCATCGAGGAAGCAGAGGGTTTCACACCCCGAGGTCGAATCGACTATCTGATCTAGGCACGGCAAAGGAAACGAAACCTTCGGGCACGCCTTATTGAGACTCGTATAGTCAACACACATCCTCCATTTCCCATTCTTTTTCCGTATAAGAACAGGATTGGCTAACCACTCGGGATGACATACCTCCTCGATGAATCCGACCGCCAAAAGCTTCACAATCTCCTCGCCGATAGCCTTACGCTTCTCGTCATCAAAGCGGCGCAGGCGTTGCTTCACCAGTCTGGAGCCGACCCGAATGTTCAAGGAGTGCTCGGTGACCTCCCTCGGAATGCCAGGCATATCCGAGGGTTTCCACGTGAAGACGTCAATGTTCGCGCGGAGGAAGTCGACGAGCGCGCTTTCCTATTTGGGGGACAGGTTGGTCTCGATCTGTGCCACCTTCTCCTTGGCATTGTCCGGGTCGAGCTGCACTTCCTTGGTGTCCTCCATCGGCTGGAAGGAGGTCGCGCTGCGGTTGGAGTCCAGAGCCTCCTCAACCAGTCGCGCCCTGATCGGTGTGAGCTCCTCCATGGAGGCGATGGTGGCCGAGGCCAGCTCGCAGCTCTTGATCTCGCACTGATAGGCGCGTTGAAAGGACGAGCCTACAGTGATCACCCCCTTCGGCCCTGGCATCTTGAGCTTCAGGTATGTGTAATTGGGGACGACCATGAACTTTGCGTAGCACGGCCGACCCAAAATGGCGTGGTAGGACCCGTAGAATCCCACCACCTTGAACGTGAGGGTTTCCGTCCTAAAATTAAATGGGGTCCCAAATGTGACGGGCATGTCGTTCTGCCCGAGGGGGACGGCTTGCTTCCCCGGGACGACCCCGTGTAAGGGTGCCCCGATCGGCGGATACGCGCCCGATCGATGCCCATTGCGTCAAGCGTGTCGGCGTAGAGGATGTTGAATCCGCTTCCGCCATCCATCAACACCTTGGTGAGTCGCTTCCGACCGATGATCGGATTGACCACGAGCGGGTATTTGCCCGGTCGGGGGACAAATTGCGGATGGTCCCCGCAATCAAAGGTTATCGCCGCCTCAGACCACCGCAGGAAGGTCGGCGTGGCCGGCTCAATGGCGAATACCTTGAGGCGCTCCACCTTGGCCTGACCCTTGCTGATCGAGGCCTCGGAGCTGCCGAAGATCATCAAATATCCGTCGGGCTCCGGGTATGGATCGTTCTCCATATCCCCGCCCGCCTCCGGTCCCTTTTGTGTCGGATCAGGCGTTCGCCTCCACGGCTCCCCTTTCCGAGTATCCCCTGACATGAATTTCTTCATGAGGGAGCAATCCTTGTAGAGATGCTTGACGGCGTACTCGTGGTTGGGGCATGGACTGTTCCACTTCTTCGCAAAGTGGTCGGTCACCTCCCCCGCTGGAGGTTTGGCGCTGGGTTTCAGCTTAGCTGCGGCCACCGTGGCGGCGTCACTATCCTGGCGCCACGCTTTGTTCTTCCTCTTTTTCTTGTTTGGGCGGTCGGAGGGGCCTTCAACGGCCTCTTCATCCCGATTGCCCTTTTCCTCAGTGGTGTGGTGAAAGATGGCCCCGACCGCCTGCTCGCCGGAGGCATGGCTCGTCGCGATGTCGAGGAGATCTTTCACCGTGCGAGGGCTCTTCCATCCAAGCTTGTGGACGAGGGACTTGCAGGTTATCCCTGACAGGAACGCGCCAATGACGTCGGCATTGGCGATGTTGGGCAGCTCGTTGCACCGCCGGGTGAAGCGTCGAATGTACGTCGGGAGAGGGTCCCCTTGCTTCTGACAGTAGTTCATGAGGTCCCATGGGTTCCCTAGGCAAGTGTAAGTTGGCTGGAAGTTCCCTACGAAGACCTCCCTGAGGTCAGCCTAGTTTTGGATCTGACCCGCGGGAGGGTGCTCGAGCCACGCCCGGGCTGAGTCGGCCAGGTACCGTGGCAGGTGTCGGATGACGAAATCGTCGTCATCTGCTCTGCCAGCTCAGCACGTGAGCCGGTAATCCTCGAGCCAGAGCTCGGGATTGGTCTCCCCGGCGTACTTTGGCAAGTTCATCGGGGGGCGAAAATGCTGAGGGTATGGCGCACTCCTCATCCGGGAACTGAAGGCGCGAGGCCCCGGCGCGTTTGGACTCGGGCTCCGTTCCCCATCGTCGTCGTAGTGGCTGCCTCGGCATGGGGCGCGCCCGGGCTGGGGCTCCCGGTTGCCCTCGACTGGCTGGTGGCGACGTGCGTTTAGTATGTTGCGCGCGTCCTGAACCGGGCCGAAACGTCCTTGAATCGAGGCCCAGGGACCTCTATTAGGTCCGGGTCGTGGCTGGTGTACCAAGACATCCTGCGGCTTGCGGTCGCCGCGGTCGTGCGGAGGGTGTTTCGAGGCGGCACACTGGCTGGCCTGGGAGCCGCGTCACCGAGACTGCAAACTCTCGGCTTGCTGTGCTGCCTCCCACTCGAGAAGCTCACCCACCTCATGCTGGGCTCTGCGGGCTTCTGGCGTCGCTGGGTCGAGGAGGCCCCTCAGAAGCACCATTGCCGCCGTGATGTTCTGGCTGGCCCTCACGAAGTGTGGGGTGTGCTCCATCATCGTTAACGATCTGTTGTTGTACGTCGTGAACGCGTGCGCGTGCCGGCGCTTCACCGTCGTGTTGCCGGAGCTCGCGCTCGATGCGCGCCTGCTCTTGCTCCACGTGGGCTCGCACTTACTCCACACGGCCTCGCTCCTACTCCACGCGGAGCCGCTCTTGCTCCATGTGGGCACGATCTTGTTCCAGGCGGCGACGCGCTTCCTGGAGCTCCTCCTGCCACGCTCGCGCCTGCTCGGGGCACAGCCGCGGGGAGGCGCGGTTGCAGCCCTTCTGCCATTCCTCGACGCGGCAGCGTCGACAGCCACGCCTGGGGCCGGCGGTTGCTCAAGGTCGTCCTCGTTTACCTCCTCCACGGCCCCATCCGGAGTGTGCGCCATGAAACACTCGCGGGACACATGGTGGCTCTCCGCGACGAGATCTGTTTCGAAAGCCTCCGATGATCCGTCGCTGAGGAGGTCAAAGACCGACTCTGATACGCTGTCGATGACCCCTACGAACTCGTCGTTCGTGAGGGACCGGCACATGTGTTGTGCCAACGGGAGTGATACCGTTCTGCTTGCATTCTGCAAGCTGAACGGCACGGTGCGGTGCCAAGCAGCGCTCCGCACCTCTGGCGCGAAAGGGGCGCTCCCGCGAGCTGGGTCACGACGTTCGCTAGCGCGAACATGACGCAGCAGGTATCTTCCTGGGACGGCTGTGGTCCCAAGAATGCGTCGAGCCGTCCCCAGAGGTCTCTTCCACTGGAGTCCATGAGGGACTCGTGGGACTTTGGGGCATCAAACCGGACGTTCGCAAGGGTCTCAGCGATCGCTGTGCGGTCAGCATCAGCTTCGATGGACGAGGTGGGGGCGACGACTCGCTCCAACCCTTCGCCATTGGTGGTGATGAAGTCGAGACTTTTGAAACGCACGCGCATCCTGGGAGCCTAGCTCGAACCGTCACTGGCCGTCCGAAGCCTGAAGGTGATCGCCGAACACGCAAAAGGTCCCTACCTGGCGCGCTGTTGGTATTTCCTAGCATCACAACTTAGAGTAGTGATGGTACTAGAGATACTTCATCGTAAATCTAGACGTTACAGATATTCTGCAAGCGCACAGAAGTACGTTGTAGCATTTCACCCGGAGTATTCCAGAGTATCGTTATTTGTTTATCCGCAGGGAAAGTGTTTTGTTAAAAGAGAGGTGTCATCCAATGCAATTACTTACAACAACAGTAATATACCATAATCTAGGCAGGGGTAAATGATATAGAAGTGAATGGGTAATGTGACACACAGAAGTTCATTGCTCATCATTATGGTAGTCTTAGTTAGTAACAGTACATTAGTAAAGATTACTAAGGGTTCATTAGCATCATACATATGGGACTTGGATATACTACAATACCCTATACAAGCTCATTCAATGATCATATGCAAGAGGACAAATCGAGGAATCCAGTGGTGCCCTCATCAAGGGACGACAGTAGGACGTCTTATCATAAAGGCCTAATACCCACTCCCGAACGTGGAGGATTACAAAGGATGGACAGGGCTGTCACCACCTGTCGTCTACCTCTTCTAATCCGTGGGGCAGCTGTACCCTCAACAGTATTCCATATCCCAAACACCATGCTTGCAATATGTAATACAACTCTATCTATCACGTTAATAAATAGAGGAACCAAGAGGCACATTGAGCCAATGTCATAGCATACATTCACTTGAATAAGGTGCAAGACATAAGTAGTATATACTAAGTGGATAAGGTATAACTGAGGCATACAGCATAAGTATGAAGGTATTTCCATTAAGCTCAGAGTACTACAAGTAAGTAAGAGAATACAAGAATTGAACTCTAGAACTTACCAAGACTCCTTCGGAAGCCCTTCAGAAGATCTAACACTATGACTATCACTACTAAGACTAAGACTAAGCTTGTAGCAAGGAGAGCTCTTCTTCTGGTGTGTGTTGAGTACGGTGCCCCTTGCAGGTATTTATAGCATCGCATAGGCGGTTGGAGCCGGCCAGAGGCGGTTGTGGCCGTTTGGAGGTGGGCCTAGGTTGGCCGATGTGCCAAGGTCGGCCGACCCTCGGATGCACCATCTTTAGCATTGCACGGCTCAGATGGACTCCTGATGGCGGTTTACAGGTACGGGTCAAGGGGGGAGCGAAACGGCCGCAGGCCCAAGTCGGCCCGACCTGGTTCCGCCGCCTTTCGGCCCCACTCTTCTCTGGTAGACTGCCATGTGGGTCCTTATGACGGTTCCAGGTGGGTATACTCCGTTTGGGTGCAAATGAGTTGAGGTGTGGGCCCTTCAATCCGTGGGAGTGACATGTGGCTCATCCTCACCCTTGACTTGAACCGACCATGATTCAACGTCCATGATCCTTCCTTTATGTGCTTCTTGACCTGTGTGAAAAATGGTCTCGATCGGGTTTCAGGCCCGGTCGCCTGACCTAGCCAGGTCGGCCGACCTAGGTCTGTGCCCAGTTTCATCCTTCTTTTGCACCGTAGTCCCTGTACTTAAATATATTCCAGGTATGCATGGTACAATATTATTTGAATACTAATGTCTAAGTTATGCTTGATCTTTATTGGTTTTCTGAGCCTATTGACGGTCGGATTTTCTGTTGTAAGGACCGTCAACAACTCCCCCAAGCTTAGCCTTTGCTCATCCCGAGCAAAAGACTAAAACTTTTAGGCTCAGTGGATCAGGAGTTGCTTCCTCATTACTCCTCAAAAGTACCAGTGGTTTAGCAAACTATTCTACCAAGAATTGAATAAGCTGGTAAAATAAACTTCCCTTATTACCTTGGCCTTTTATGGGGCTTGTAGCTTCTCCTTGTCTTGGGCGGTTGATGGCTAGAATGACTTAGACCAAGCACCTTGCCTTCTACCTTGCTTGACAATCAAACTGGAGGTTTTGGAAGTTTTTAAAAAAAGCAAAGTTCCTTAGGCGGTACTCTTAAGTCACTCATGGTGTATTTTCTTACCACTCTCTCAACTCTCATGTCACTCATTGGAGTGGAGTTTGTGCAAGGAGAGCTTTATAGCATACTTGTAATGCACATATTGTAAAGTCAAGATCAGGATTCAAAGAGAAATAAGTCATACTCTCAAACCAAGATGTGCACGTGTGTAAGTGGCATGGTAAAAGATAGCTCTTTTTTACAGGTTCCTTTTCTCCTTAAAGAGTTGCTTTTAGAGACATGGCTTTAATTTTTGAACCAAGAGCCTTCTTGCGCTCTCTCTCTTTCTTTTTTTTACATACTTGGACCTTCATGTGTCCATTTTTTTTCAAAAGCCCATGTCTGTTTTTGCAATAAGGATGGAGAAGAGTACCATACTTTATGTAGAGCTTTTATTTGGTGGAATAATGGGTGTTGTGTTCACTTCTAGGGTAGAAGTGTAACATGTATAAGGTGGCGTGTGCGTGATCTTGGCTTTAAAAGCATGAAGTAAATCTCTAAAAATCACAATGACCTTGACAAAACTCAATGCAAAAGCAAGTAGCTCATGTAGGGGTTTAAAACAATATGAGCTTTGGTAGGGAATTTAATCACCATAAGGAACTCTTTATTTTATTTTCAAAGAGAAACTCCGGTTATCAAGTCTAGCTTAGTAAGATCTTAAGGTAACTCAAGTCTTATCATATCATAGCCAACAACAACCTAGACTACAGCTTGCATATGCTACCCATAGATAGACAAGATAACATAAAAGATCATGCTCAACCAGCAAACTCAAAGCTTAGGAGAATAGCAGGTTGAAACATAGATACAAGAGAGAAATAAGAGCAACTATTCATCATGTCCAAAGTAAAGATTTAAGCATAGACTCAAAACATTAAGGGACTAGCATGGATAGCTCTCATTTACTAACTTTATTCAAGAAAAACTTTATTCAGCAATACTTACCTGAACTAGAACCCCCCCAAGCTATTTTGTTGACACCGATAAACCTGTCAGCGCAGGACTCGTGTTTTACGTCGTCGAGCGAAGACGTCTCCGATGTAGGATTTCAACTTGATGAAGCAGCATCTGACCCTAGAGATGAGGATACAGATGATTTAACCCGCCATACCTGTTTTACCTTCTTTTGGTCGATAGCTTGTTCCGGTGTTTTCTTTGCCTGTGCTTTCGCACCTCGTGTAGACTTCTTATTGTTCTTTGCATAATACCGGATGGGGAAATCCTTTTCCCAGAACTTCTCCATGAACTTAATCAGGCTGTCCTTCTCGGGAGGTGTCACCTCCACCTCTTTGACATTCTGATTATTTCTCCCATACTTGATCTTGATCATGGAGCATTGCTCCACCTTTGGCCTGAACTCAAACTTTCCTTCTTACCATTAATGTGAAGCTGGATCTCTCCAGCACCCACATTAATGTGAGCGTCTGATGTGCTTAAGAAGGGTCGCCTAAGGATGAGCGATGAGTCATTGCTCACGTCCATATCCAATACCACAAAGTCAACAGGGACGAAGCAATCCCAGATGCGCACCGGAATGTCCTCGGCTATCCCCTCCGGGTAGCGGACCGTGAAATCGGCCAGCTATAGTCTCATGGGAGTAGGGGACAAGGTAGTATAATTAAGGCCGTCGAATACTACCTTTGGCATGACGTTGACGCTTGCCCCTAGGTCACAGAGTGCATGCTCGAAATGCTGTGTCCCGATTGTACACGTGATGGTGGGACACCCTGGATCCTTCTTCTTCTCCGGGACCTTGTTTAAGATGGCTGCACTGCACTCCTCAGTCAACTTTACGACCTCGGTACTTGGGAGTGGACGTTTGTTGTTGAGGATGTCCTTCAAGTACTTTGCATAGGTCGGCACCTGCATAGCATCCAGCAATGGCACATGTATATTTAATTTTTGTATAACTTCTACGAACCTGGTAAATTGCTCGTCCACCGATGATTTCTTTTGCCGTTGAGGGAATGGCAAGACGTTGCTGTCGTAGAACTCATGTGGCGCAGTTTGTCTGGCTGGTGCTAGCTCGGCTTCAGGCTCTTCTTCCACTGCGGGAATCTCCTTTCTTGGTGCTGCTGTTTTTCCTGCATGATTAGGTGGGACTGGATCCCGAGTAGCCTTACCGCTCCTCGTAGAAACAGCCTTTACATTTTTCAAAGGAGGAATCCGTTTCCCGGGAATTCTCCCCTTATCTCCAGAAGGAACAGCGGCGGCTAGCTGGGCTAATTGGGTTTCTAACATTTTATTAAAGCTCAGCTGGCTCTGGAAGGTGGAGGACAAACTTTTTATTCTAGAATTTATGCCCTCCAGAGTCTTATTGTTAGCAGCAAGCCTCTTAGATATAGATTCATTAATCTTGGCTTGACCAAAGACAAGATCTTTAAGGGAAGTTTGGTTCGAGAAAGAGTTATTGTTGTTACCTACCTGGTAAAATGGGCGTTGCTGATTCCAGTTCCCTTGAGGTCGGTACCCGTTGTTGCCGTTCACGAACTGTACCTCCTCTTGTGTCTCGGGGCAGTTGTTCTCCGAGTGGGCAGTTTCTCCATAGACTTCACACGTCATGTGTGAGTCCAGTGGCCCTTTATTGTCGGCGCCTCCATCCTTGGTGCGGTCATCAAGGCGCTTCATGATGAGATCCATCTTGGCAGCTAACATATCCACCTCCTTTACGGTGTGCATACCACGTTTGCGCCCCTGGAGACGGTCATCATTCCAGGATTGGTTTGACACCATCTTCTCGATGAGTAGCTTAGCGGCGGCCACAGTCAAGGAGAGGAATGCCCCTCCAGCAGCAGTGTCCATGTGTTCACGGGCTGTCTGGGACAGCCCATGGTAGAACTTCTGGAGCAGGAGCCACTCTTGCATACCATGGTGGGGGCATGCCAGA
Organism: Alloteropsis semialata; assembly: GCA_004135705.1. Classification (NCBI taxonomy): domain Eukaryota; kingdom Viridiplantae; phylum Streptophyta; class Magnoliopsida; order Poales; family Poaceae; genus Alloteropsis; species Alloteropsis semialata. Next base: position 30,538,001 of record CM014275.1, read on the forward strand.
ATGTAGTCCTGGAAGCGATCCCACGCTTCCGGAAATGTCTCCCCGGACTCTTGCTAGAAGCTGGAAATTCTTCCCCGAAGGGCATTGGTTTTCCCAATGGGGAAGAACTTTGCCAAGAAGGCGTTGGAGCACTTAGTCCACGTGTTCACCGCATCACGGTTGGAATAAAACCATTGTTTGGCTCTTCCCAATAGGGAGAACGGAAACAGGCGGAGTCTGATGGCCTCTTGATCCACTCCTCGGATAGTGATGGTGCTGCATACCTCCAGGAAATGCTGCAGGTGAGCACTGGCATCTTCATTGGCTTTCCCACAGAAGGGGCTAGCCTGCACCATGTTGATTAGCGGGGCTTTCATCTCAAAAGCATGATCCCCCATTTCCACTTCCGGACCCACAGGGATCTGGGCAGCGGACGGGGCGAAGTAGTCACGGATGGTCCTGTCGGCCATAGCTTCTTCCGGTTGGGGTGCTACGGGAACAGATTGTTCTCCTTGGTTGGAGGATTCTCCGATGACTGGTTCGGTCTCCGACAAGAACACCTGAGGGATTACGACACGAGAACGTACCCTCCTTCCTATGGTATTCGGGTTCTCGACGTAGTTGGATGGTAATTGGAAACCAGTCATGCACTACCCTGTTTCACATCACAGAGAAACAGAGCAAAAGGGTAAACCTGCTAGATTACTGGCAATTAATCATGTTGCATTAAATGCATGGATGATCAAATCTCTTTAACCATTGCTTTCCCCGGCAACAGCGCCAGAAATGCTTGTTGGTATTTCTTAGCATTACCACTTAGAGTAGTGATGGTACTAGAGATACTTCATTGTAAATCTAGACGTTGCAGATATTCTGCAAGCGCACAGAAGTACGTTGTAGCATTTCACCCAGGAGTATTCTAGAGTATCGTTATTTGTTTATCCGCAGGGAAAGCTTTTAGTTAAAAGAGAGGTGTCATCCAATGCAATTACTTACAACAACATTAATATACCATAATCTAGGCAGGGGCAAATGATATAGAAGTGAATGGGTAATGTGACACACAGAAGTTCATTGCTTATCATTATGGTAGTCTTAGTTAGTAACAGTACATTAGTAAAGATTACTAAGGGTTCATTAGCATCACACATATGGGACTTGGATATACTACAATACCATATACAAGCTCATGCAATGATCATATGCAAGAGGACATATCGAGGTATCCAGTGGTTCCCTCATCAAGGGACGACAGTAGGACGTCTTATCACAAAGGCCTAATACCCACTCCCGAACATGGAGGATTACAAAGGATGGACAGGGCTGTCACCACCTGCCGCCTACCTCTTCTAATCTGTGGGGCAGCGGTACCCTCAACAGTATTCCATATCCCAAACACCATGCTTGCAATATGTAATTGTTGGCGTTTGTTAAGTCATGAATATATTGTAACGCCAACGCGATAAAATAACATAAACTAGCAATAATCAGTAGGATTTTATTTCAAATAATGTATTTCCACTTGTACATGGAGATTATTTGGTTGCAGGAGTTATGGGCCAAAAGATGAAGGAAAACAGGGCCAGGCCCAGGTCGCCCGACTTATTCAGGTCGGCCGACCTGGCCTAGTGTCCAACCAAGTCCATGTTTGGCCATGCAGAAGAAGCACAAGTTAGTGTCATCCAGAACGTTGAATCAACGACGGTTATATCCAAGGGATGACAAGAAGGATAAGGAGGACTACATGGATTGATGGGCCCACATGAGAATCAACAGTTACTCTGAGGATCCATACCCATCTTCCACGAGAACCAGGGTCCACATTCCAGCAACTCAGAAGAAGATCAAGGCAAACCGTGCCTGGACCAGGTCGGCCGACCCAGTCTAGCGGCCGTTGCGGTCCTCCCTTCTCGAGTGTATCCACACCGTCTTCAGGACCAAATCTACACCGTGGATGAGTTCAGTCGGTTCATCTGACGGTCGGACGACGTCTCCACATCGGCCGACGCGGGGGTGGGCCCACTCGCCCTGAACCGCCTTGTACCGGCCCTGAACCGCCTCCAAGTGCTATAAATAGGTGCCAACGCCTCCTGTACAACACACACCAGAAGGAAGAGCTCCAATTGCTACAAGTCATAGTCTTAGTTAGTAGAGAAGTAGTTTTAGGAGTTGAGCTTCTACGGGTTTCCGAAGGAGTCTTGGTAAGCCTAGAGCTCAGTTATCTTATATCCTTTGCTTATTTGTAAGACTTAGAGCCTTAATGGAATTACTATCTTACTTTTGCTACTTGACTCTTGGTCTTGTGTGTTCATCATATGAGCTGTATGTCTTACACCTTAGTTTGACTGGTGCATGTTATGGCAATGGCCCAATGAATCTCTATGATTGTTCTTTATCTTTCCGTAAAATCGGTAAAGATGTATTTCATATTACAAACATGGTGTTTGGGTTATGGAATGGGGATACCCTACTCCACGTATTCAGAGGTAGGCGGTAGGTGGTGACAGCCCTGTCCGTCCTTTGTAATCCTCGCCGTTCGGGTTTGGGCGTTTGCAGGCCTTAGTGATAAACATCGTGACAGTACCCTTGGATGAGGGGATCCCACAACTCCTCGATTTGTCCTCTAGCATGTATCACTTACTAACTTACTAAGCTTGTATAGGATACACTTGTAATGAATGTAACCCATTTGTAAGAAGTACATAGAATCCCTAGTTCTCTCGTAGGACCTTCATACTAACTAGACTTATATAATGAGCAGTGAAATCTTCTGTGTTTCAACAAACTTAATCATTCATATCATATTATCCCCTGGCCTAGTCCTGGTATATTGATTATGATATAGTTGATACATTGGAAAATATATTACTTTGCCATACGCTTTCCCTGAGGAAATAAATACGATACTCTGGAATACTCCTGGGTGAAATGCTACAATGTACTTCTGTGCGCTTGCAGAACATGTATAACGCTAAGATCTATATTAAGGCATCTCTAGTACCATCACTCCAGTAGTGGTGATGCTAAGAAATGCCAACAAGCATTTCTGGCGCCGTTGCCGGGGAAAGCATTGGTCAAAGAATATGTTAACCTCTGTATTAACTTATGTCACAATTAATTACCATCTCTAGACAGGTTTACCCTTGTCTTGTTTCTCTTTGTGTGGAACAGAAGGTACATCATCGATTCGCCGAAGAACTCAAAGTGATCCTCCAATTTCTGTCAATTGAAATCAAAGTACCTTTGCACCAAGATGGCAACTGAAACTCTCATGATCGACTCAACGTACATCACCATGGTGCAAGCCAAGCCATTCAACGGAAAGGCCATAACAGATGCAGCAGAACATCCCCGACATTTCTCAGCAATATGCAGTCGACTAGCAGGAAGGGCAAAGCAATGGTTATTCCCATTCTCACTAACAGGTAGAGCACTGCAGTGGTACTACAACCACTAGGCAAAGATGGAGTCTTGGCAGCAGTGCAGAGATTTATTTCTAGCGCATAACTGGGGCCCATCCCAGCAAGGAGGAAGCGTATACACTATACCTGCTAAGAGAAAGGTAAATGATCTAAGTTCTAGATTCCATGCCTTGTCAGTTCCTGTGAAAAACCAGCTGCGCTTAAGCAAAATTCTAAAAACCCAGTCAGCCCAGTTAGCTGCAGTGGTACAAGAGACCAGTCGGGAGATTTTGGCTAACCATGCAGGAAACAAGAAAGAATCAAACCAAAAGCATGACGGACCCGAAATCAAGGTGATTTATGGATGGAAACCACAGAAACCACCAGTCACCAACATCGAGCCACTCCTGCCCCTGCCCAAGGAATTCACACAAGGTGTTAAGGCTCTGAAGGCAATGACATCAGCAACACCTTGTGTGAAGACAACAGAACCGGAGTGGCGTTGCAAAGCATCCGCATTATCTTCAAATGCGGAGGCCAGATCATCAAGCTAAATCATAACTTGGAGACGTCTGCACTCGACGGACGAAAAAACATCGAGTCCTCACCGGTAGGTACATCGGTATGTATCCCATGTTTATTTCACAATGCATATTTATTTCTCAAGCATGTTTAAATTTTCCACAAAATTTTTGCATTTGAAATTTAAACTTTGGAGCCATTTACTTAAATCCTCCTTGGACACCTGGCCACCACTGCCCACGCACCCAGAAATTATTACACCTTTGAACCATGTGCCACTCTACAAAGGCTAAGCCTGAACCCAGCCAAGCCCCGGACGGCCGACCAAGGCACGTCGGCCGACTTCTAGCTTTGGCCTTTGTAGAGCACTCAATTCCCATGATACACTACCAAAGGCACAGATCACAAAGTCCAAAGGGGGCATTCAGGGGTGCCCAAATCCGGTCGGCCGACCAGCTCATGTCGCCCGACCCACGCCTTCCCTCTTTTGCAAAGTTTTCAACCGTTTCTGCAGACGCCAGGTATCCAACGCGATCGTGATCAAATCTTGGCCATTTTGCCTCTGCGGGAGGGTCGGCCGACCCCACCTGGTCGGCCAATCAGCGGTGATCTCCGGCTATAAAAAGCCTTGGCCAGCAGCCTGCTCACTTCGCCCCAACCCGAGCTGCGTTTCGCCCTCGGAGTTTCTCCTCTCCCTCTGTTAGATTCTTAAGTGTTTAGCTCCTAAGTTTGAAAAAAAAATCTATAAAAATTGAAAACCCAATTAAAAATGGACTTCATTTCTGCATAACGGTGCTGTTATTTTCATGCTCAAACTCTTGAACGTGTTGTGGAGGTAACCAAAATCCCACAAGAACGTTTATTTGTGGTGTGTCATAACCCACAAGAACGACTTTTGTGGAGGCGTTCACGCCCCGCAAGAACGACTAAATCTTGGACGACTAATTTGCTAATGCTAATCCTTTTGTCTTCCAAGTGTCATTTTTGTTGCTTGCTGTTCTCTGTGCAGAAAACATGAACATCGTCAGAGGAGTCGTGAAGCAAGCAAAGAAGTTGAAGGGGTCAAGCTCAAGGCGGAGTCGACATTCCGGAAGCACTGAGCTGGTCTCCTCCAGTACGGAGATCATGGAATCAGCCGGTGGCTCCGAGGAAAGGATAAGCAGCCAACACTCCATGGAGATCTCCGAAGACCAGTACTACTACACCGGTGCTGGCGCCACATCCGCAGGAGGCGGTGGCAGCGGTGGCAATGGAGATGGCAACGGGGACAGCTCCAGCAGCAACCAAAACGAAGATGATCCTCGCCCGGCGTTCATCTCCGACGATCAACTCGACATCGAAGAAGGCTACGAGCTGGAAGCGTATCAAATTCTTCTGGGTCGCGCTTTTGATCACACGCGTGTGTTCACAAGCGAACTCATGGAGAAATCAGGTATGGCCACTGATTTCGAAACCGTGTGGGGTGCTGTGGGATGGTCGGATTTTGCACGCATTAATGAGGATGGGTGTCGTTTGTTAACAATCCAATTTCTTGCTACTTTGAGAAAGGGTGAAGAAGGGATTACTTTTCGCTTTTTAAGGGAAGAGTATTTCGTTTCTTGGAGGCAGCTTAGTACCTATCTGGGTTTTAGCAAGCGTTGCAGCTTGGAAGTTGATAAAGTTTTGAGGCATTTTGTGAGAGAATCCTTTTGGCGGGATATCTCGGGTATCACAGATGGCACTCCCCCTAGAACTAGCCACATTCATAATCCCACTCTTTGTTTCATGCACCGCTGGCTTGCTATGACTCTATTTCCTCGAAATGATCTTTGAACCGTGCGCATTGATGAATTAAAATTATTATATGCAATGGTTAAGAAGATAAAAGTCTCACCTGTTGTTTTCATGATTGATCAATGGATGGGTGTTTTAAAGAGGCAAGGTCCCAGTGAATGCACTTCTTTGGTTACTCGCATTTTTGAGTCGATGGGCCTTTTGGATAATTATCGAGTCGAGTTCCTTCCGCAGCCTCGCCCAACTCTGGACGAGTCTCATTTTGTTCAGAGTCACCTTGTTACTCATGCCATAGACCAAAAGCTTGTTATGGTTTATCATAATAGCACAACCAGAATTCCATTGCCAGCACCAGAATACTGGTTGTACAGATGCAAAACACTTTTGTTGGAGTTGCAACAGGAAGGCAGGCAAAGCGTGACAGGAAGGGTGACAAGAAGCATGTCCCGACGGGGAGAAGCCGGAGTGCCGCAGGCCCAAGCAGCATGGGAGCCTCCAACTCTGCCGTACATACCAGCAGGATCGAACTGGGAGCAGCCGCAGCCGCCTCCACCATACATGGCAGGAGGTTCGGGATGGCATGAAGCGCCGCACGCACAATGGAATCCCCAAGACCCGCGCTATCATCAGTCGTCTAGCTCAAGTGGCGGCCCTCCTCCGTTCGACGCCCGACGTTCCTTTTCGGCAAGGGACTGGCGCAGCAGCATGGATGGGTTATCCAACCGCATGGGAACCCTAGAGGTAACCACTCACCGTATTGATGATACGCTAACCCAGCAGTCGCAAGCTTGGTGGGAGTCAGCACAGAACTTCAACACCCTCCAGAACAGCATCCAGGCGGGCAACCAGAGCCTAACTGCCTACCTTCGGTCCCAAGGTTTTGACCCGAATGACCCTCGTTACCGCCAGCAGTGAAAATTCCAACTTGGTGGAGGACCCCCGTACAGGTATGTTGTCTGACCCATTCTCTTTGTTTTTCTTTTATCTTGTCTAAAAAAAGATGATGAAAATGGAAATGAATGAAAAATGAAACTCTATTTGGAAGTGATGAACATTTGCTATGACTTTCCCAATTTATGCAAGTCTCAATAAGGCAGTCATTTGTGTATTGAATTTGTTGGCTTAAATTAATGACTTCCTTGGAAACTTAAAACTTGTGGGTAGCAAATGCTAAATACTGATTCTAGGTTGTTGGGAGCTATGATATAATAAGCTAGGATTGCTTTACTTATCTAAGTGAAACTTGATCCCGGAGTATTTGTTTCAAAAAGGAAAAAAATTCTAGGCTCCTCAGTGTAGAGTAAATTCCTACCACAGCCTCACGTTCCAACCACTTACAGAAAAAAAAGCATGTGCAGTTGTTTTGAGTTTTGTCAAGTTCATTGTGATCTTTGCAAGAGTTATTTCATGTTCTTAAAATCGAAGTCACGTACACGCCACATATATGCTAGACTTCTACTCTGGAAGTACGGCATCCCCTACCTATAATTTTTGCCTAATAAAATAAAACACTCCAAAGGAAAGGAACTTCTCTCAAAAAAAATATTTCTAGGTGTAAGGCTGGGCTCCCTATGCTTGTTGAAAAAAAAGAGAGAGAAAGAAAATGGACATATGTAGTCCATGAAAAAAAAGAGAAATAAAGGAGCCAAGCTTTATAACAAATTTCCTAAAGGAGAGAAATTTCCTAAAAGAGTTTATTTCCACTACCACATATCCACACTTGCACACTTTGATTTGAGTGTATGATTTAATTCTTCGTTGATCCTGGATTTGACTCAACAAAAGAAACAATGCATGTGTGAAACAAAAGTTTCCCGTTCATGAGCTCCACTTGTTATGTTATTGAAGAGAAATTTGAGAGGAGTGATGGAGAGGATTCGTATACTTATGAGAGACTTGAGAGAGTCACTTGAGGAGCCTTGTTTTCTTTTACAAAAGTTTCTTTAAAAAACCTCCGGTGAAAAGGTGGAACTAAGGTGTGGGGAGCATTCTTGCTAAGTTGTTCTGGCTTTCAACCGCTCAAGATAAAGAAAAAGCTAAAAAGCCCCATGAGTGATAAGGTAAAAAGGATGATTTGATCTTTGCCAACTTAATCAAGTCATGAATTGCTTTCTTATTGAAAATATCTCTTATGGGAAGTAAGCAATTCTGATCCTAAGTTCCTAAACTCTCCAAGTTTTGCTCGGGACGAGCAAAGGTCTTAGCTTGGGGGAGTTTGTTGGCGCTTGTTAAGTCATGAATATATTGTAACGCCAACACGATAAAATAACATAAACTAGCAATAATCAGTAGGATTTTATTTCAAATAATGTATTTCCACTTGTACATGGAGATTATTTGGTTGCAGGAGTTATGGGCCAAAAGATGAAGGAAAACAGGGCCAGGCCCAGGTCGCCCGACCTACTCAGGTCGGCCGACCTGGCCTAGTGTCCAACCAAGCCCATGTTTGGCCATGCAGAAGAAGCACAAGTTAGTGTCATCCAGAGCGTTGAATCAACGACGGTTATATCCAAGGGATGACAAGAAGGATAAGGAGGACTACATGGATTGATGGGCCCACATGAGAATCAACAGTTACTCTGAGGATCCATACCCATCTTCCACGAGAACCAGGGTCCACATTCCAGCAACTCAGAAGAAGATCAAGGCAAACCGTGCCTGGACCAGGTCGGCCGACCTGGCCAGGTCGGCCGACCCAGTCTAGCGGCCGTTGCGGTCCTCCCTTCTCGAGTGTATCCACACCATCTTCAGGACCAAATCTACACCGTGGATGAGTTCAGTCGGTTCATCTGACGGTCGGGCGACGTCTCCACATCGGCCGACGCGGGGGTGGGCCCACTCGCCCTCAACCGCCTTGTACCGGCCCTGAACCGCCTCCAAGTGCTATAAATAGGTGCCAACGCCTCCTGTACAACACACACCAGAAGGAAGAGCTCCAATTGCTACAAGTCATAGTCTTAGTTAGTAGAGAAGTAGTTTTAGGAGTTGAGCTTCTACGGGTTTCCGAAGGAGTCTTGGTAAGCCTAGAGCTCAGTTATCTTGTATCCTTTGCTTATTTGTAAGACTTAGAGCCTTAATGGAATTACTATCTTACTTTTGCTACTTGACTCTTGGTCTTGTGTGTTCATCATATGAGCTGTATGTCTTACACCTTAGTTTGACTGGTGCATGTTATGGCAATGGCCCAATGAATCTCTATGATTGTTCTTTACCTTTCCGTACAATTGGTAAAGATGTATTTCATATTACAAACATGGTGTTTGGGTTATGGAATACCGTTGGGGATACCCTACTCCACGTATTCAGAGGTAGGCGGCAGGTGGTGACAACCCTGTCCGTCCTTTGTAATCCTCGCCGTTCGGGTTTGGGCGTTTGCAGGCCTTAGTGATAAACATCGTGACAGTACCCTTGGATGAGGGGATCCCATGACTCCTCGATTTGTCCTCTAGCATGTATCACTTACTAAGCTTGTATAGGATACACTTGTAATGAATGTAACCCATTTGTAAGAAGTACATAGAATCCCTAGTTCTCTCGTAGGACCTTCATACTAACTAGACTTATATAATGAGCAGTGAAATCTTCTGTGTGTCAACAAACTTAATCATTCATATCATATTATCCCCTGGCCTAGTCCTGGTATATTGATTATGATATAGTTGATACATTGGAAAATATATTACTTTGCCATACGCTTTCCCTGAGAAAATAAATACGATACTCTGGAATACTCCCAGGTGAAATGCTACAATGTACTTCTGTGCGCTTGCAGAACATGTATAACGCTAAGATCTATATTAAGGCATCTCTAGTACCATCACTCCAGTAGTGGTGATGCTAAGAAATGCCAACAGTAATACAACTCTATCTGTCACGTTAATAAATAGAGCATCCAAGAGGCACATTGAGCCAACGTCATAGCATACATTCACTTGAATAAGGTGCAAGGCATAAGTAGTATATACTAAGTGGATAAGGTATAACTGAGGCATACAGCATAAGTATGAAGGTATTTCCATTAAGCTCAGAGTACTACAAGTAAGTAAGAGAATACAAGAATTGAACTCTAGAACTTACCAAGACTCCTTCGGAAGCTCTTCAGAAGATCTAACATTATGACTATCACTACTAAGACTAAGATTAAGCTTGTAGCAAAGGAGAGCTCTTCTTCTGGTGTGTGTTGAGTACGGCGCCCCTTGCAGGTATTTATAGCATCACATAGGCGGTTGGAGCCGGCCAGAGGCGGTAGTGACCGTTTGGAGGTGGGCCTAGGTCGGCCGATGTGCCAAGGTTGGCCGACCCTCGGATGCACCGTCTTCAGCATTGCACGGCTCAGATGGACTCCTGATGGCGGTTTACAGGTACGGGTCAAGAGGAGAGCGAAACGGCCGTAGGGCCACGTCGGCAGACCTAGCCAAGTCGGCCGACCTGGCCTTGCCACCTTTCGGCCCCACTCTTCTCTGGTAGACTGCCATGTGGGTCCTTATGACGGTTCCAGGTGGGTATACTCTGTTTAGGTGCAAATGAGTTGAGGTGTGGGCCCTTCAATCCGTGGGAGTGACACATGGCTGATCCTCACCCTTAACTTGAACCGACCATGATTCAATGTCCATGATCCTTCCTTTGTGTGCTTCTTGACCTTTGTGGAAAATGGGCTCGATCGGGGTTCAAGCCCGGTCGCCCAACCTAGCCAGGTCGGCCGACTTGGGTCTGTGCCCAATTTTGTCCATCTTTTGCACCGTAGTCCCTGTACTCAAATATATTTCAGATATGCATGGTACAATATTATTTGAATACTAATGTCTAAGTTATGCTTGATCTTTATTGGTTTTCTAAGCCTATTGACGATCGGATTTTCCGTTGTAAGGACCGTCAACACGCGCCAACTGTCGGTGCAAGAAATCACCGACAAGTGAATTTAATGGATTGCGTGCTTAGGCCCGAAAGGTTCGCGAGAGGACACGGGGATTATACTGGTCCACGCACGAACGCCCTACGTCCAGTTTGAGGCTTCTCGTGTTACACGCGTTGCTCATAGTAAGGGTTACAAGTGGTTGAGAGAGGGAACGAGCTCCCAAATCCCTGTGAGTGTGTGCGTACGAGTGTGAGTCGGGTGGATTGTCAACCTGTGCTAAGGAAGGCCCCCATTCCCTTTTATAGTCCAAGAAAATGGGTCGGGCCGCTTACACAAAAGGGAGAGAGAGAGAGAGAGACGAGGAGGAGAAAGGAGAAGGCTTCGGGCGGAAGAAAGCCGTCTGGATCCTTGGTCTTCACCTACTCCTGGGGCCCCTCCTGAGGCACTGTGGATGACGTCCAAGAAGGGTACCCTGCGGGCGTGCCAAACAGGGCTATTTGACGTCCCATGCCGAGTGTTAGCGCTCCATCATTCAGTAGGATGGAGTGGTTGACGAGTGTGTCAATGGCCTGTTATTTGTTTAGGACAGAGTGGTCGCCGTGTTAGTTGTACGATGCCCATCCCGCCCGTCCGGAGCAATCAATGCCCATCGCGTCCACTCATATCGCGGGCCAAGCCTTCCTAACACGGCCGAGCCCCCTAGGACCCATGCCTGGAACAAGCCTTTGACTTTGACGGGGAGGGTCGTGCGAGTAGGAAGCGGATGTGTGTGGCCGGTCCCGCGCCTGATCCGTACGCTGAGGGGTCGGGCTAGGCGGAACTTCTAGCCCTTAGGCGCCCTCGCTCCCGACCCCCCCAGTTGGGGTTGGGCGGGACGGAACGGCTCGTTAGTTGTGGGCCCCGTTCCCAACTCCCCTTCTCAGGTTGGGCGAGGCGGAGGCGCCGTGCAGTCGGCTCTCCCCTCTTACCCCAGAGGTCAGGGACCGGGCGAGGTGTGGCTTTATCGTGTTGGTCCTTAACTGGGCTGCCCTGTGCGTGGGTGCTTTGGGTGTAAGGCTTTGTCCCTTGTCGGACCGTCGTACGGGGAGGCCTGCAATGCATGTCTTAACACGGTTGATTAAGACACCCTGGATATTAGTATCCGACACCTGTATTTCCCGACACCTCACCATACTTTACGTGAGACCGGCAGTCTCAAGCTCGCTCTATCCCAGCACCACCATATTTAACCCCAAAATGTAAATCCCAAATGTTATTGTCGCTAGAGTGAAACCTATCGTTGTAGTTGCTCTATCCAGGCACCGTCACGTGTAACCCGAAATTGTAAAGCCCAAATATTATTGTTGCTAGAGTGCCACCTATCGCTGGAATTAAGTTGTTGCTTCATTCATTAATTTTGGTACTTCCTTATTCTTTCCTTTTTTTTTCTGCATTCTTCCCTTTTTCTGCAAAAATGCCGTCCGGTACTCTTTGTCGACTTGTGCAACTTTCAGATACAGCAACTCGGAGGACCATGAGATCGGCCCATTTCTTGTTCGTCTTGCTTTGGCGTTTGGTCTCCTTCACAGGGGCCAGAATCAGATGCACCTTCGACTCCGCGTGATTGGTTTCAGGACGGGCAGGCTGCCGAGATGCAACACGTCTGTGTTTGGTTACCTTCCTTCACTGAGACAAGGTAGCTGGAAAACTCTGATTGATAGCCTGTATAACTAGCGTTGTGTCTACGCTCGTCTCCCGAAGACTCCATCTCGCACCGTGCGAGCCTGGCTTCGTGAAAACGAGGATTTTTTCTGCATCTCGGGAACCAGACCCAGCGCCTCCNCGGGCCAGGCCCACAAGCCAGTGTCCCAGAGGACTGGACGTCGTCCTGTCCTGCCGAAAGGAACATCGTCAATTCGTCATGCGTCAGCTCAAACAAGACAAGTTTTGGAATCCGAAAATTTTATTCCGTGCACGAGCGCCGTCAGCCACTCAGCGGCGAGCGGGTAACGTGGATGATTCTCCTCCATGCGTTCCTCATCCGTCGTCATCATCCAAGAAAGTGAGAGGAGAGTTCAGAGAAAAGAGAGATGAGAGCTTGAGACTGAAAGAGAGAGAAGGACGGGGAGGAGCCCGCCGAGAGGGGTGGGCGCTGGCAAAGCGGCCGGCGGCGGTCGAGACGGCGGCCTTATGAATTTGGGTTTCCAGGTGAGTGGGGGATTCTATGGCCGGCGGGACTAGAGGGAGACCGTAGGCGGCGGCCGGCCAGGCGGTGGAGGCGAGACGGTGAGGGCGCCGTCCGCCGGGCAGTGACTGGCTAGGTGGTGGAGGCGAGATGGCGAGGGCGCCGTCTGTCGGAGAATCCCCAGTGGGAGGGCTAGGCGGTAGGGGCGGTAGGGGGACGGAACGGCACGGCAACCTCGCCACCGACCGCGGGTGGTGGCGGAGGTCGGTGGTGGCGGGGCAGCGGGATTCAGAGGAAGGTGAAAGGAGGAAGGAAGTTAAAAGAAAAAGAAAAACAAGAGAAGGAAGAACAGTAAAGACTTACCTTTACTCGCTAGTAACCGGTAGCGACGAGCAAGCGCTCTATAGAGGCCTCGTCTGGAATCTAATGCTTGAGGCCTCGTCTCGAATCTAATGCTTGATGAACCAACAAGTTCTGGAATCTAATGTTTGATGAACAAGCAGCGGTGCGTTCCTAATTGATCCATGGGCTAATCGATTTCTCTCATCCTATAATTTTACAGCATGCGAGGCGTATGATAGTGGATGCCCATAACAGGGCAAAACCATATTTTAGCCTACTAGGACATTTGCAGGGATTATATATGAGCACACACTGCCAGCATTTGTACGGAATCACGGACATCATTATCCAAATACATATATTTACTAGCACAACTGCACCCACCTAGAAACTTTAGTCTTCAGGAATGATAATGTGCAATTTACTTGTATTGTGCACGACAAACTGCTCCGTTCAGAATGCTTGGCATTGTTCTGTGATTCAGCGCAGTCCAATGTTAAGCAATAATAATACTTTTATTGAAACACCAGCATGTGGGAACATACACACTACATGCTCTTGTACTTCTACAGAAAAATTTCAAAAAGCTGCCTTGATCAAAACAGTAAGACCACAAATTATCCTAAAAGTGAATTCGTATTGCTTCAAGAAAACAAATTCTAAACAAAAGGCACGATTTCAAGGTGTGCAGCCATGATTTGACTCCATAAACGTGAAATACGGATGGAAAATATAATCCCTATTTAAGCAGTCTTTGGCTTGGGCTTCAGTCTCTTCAGTTGCGAGTACAGGAAAACTCCGGCAAGTGCAATTGCGGTACCTACACACGAGGGAAAGCATGTAATGGTGAGATAACAGAGGAATATAATCAATCAAAAGCAGAGAGAACCAAGTATAAGCAGGGAGGTTACCGAGGGAGTTGATAGGAGAAACAGGAGTCCTGAAGAACAAAACTGATGTAACAATGACAACGACACGCTTAACACAGTTGCCCACGGAATGAGTAACAGGAGACACCCTCGCCAGAATCATGTACGACACCTTCAGCAAAATCAAACGACAAATAATGAGACGCTGAAAACAGCCTTGCAACACAAACGCAGCTAAGCATACATGGAAAAAAAGGAATACATCAATGTCATGCATTTGGAACAAAATCATGAATGGCCACTTTTACAGGTGTTATATTGGCAAACACTACACTTCCCCATCTTGACTCTGTAATCATGTCCAGGTTGTATATACACCATACAGACACATGTACCATGACAATAAAACCTCATTTGCAGTGAAAAATATATTGACATACTAACTACAATGAGAAGATTATTTCAGTAGTATTCATTGTAGATACAAATTTCACTTTTTCTACAATACTAGATATAGCCTAAATCATGAATCCCCAATAAGGGCAAAACTGTTTTTTGAATATGAACACTTGTCACAAGTTTGGGAGCCTAGTATGCCCCTTTTTTGGCGGAACATCAAGTTTCATACAAGTTCAGAAATAGTTGTATGCGGAATACATCAACTGGTTGCAAAATACTTGTGAATATAGTATTCATGAACATTGGAAACAAGAAATTCCTATGGCATTACCAACTGGAACTCATAACTTCTTCAGTGGAAACTTATAACCAATTCTTGAAAAAAAAAAAGAACTCCAAACATTCTGGAACCTCAAATGCAAGTGCCTTAATATAGTTTCTATTTTGATTAGGAGTGTTTCAGTGAAAATTTGGGAACTAGTTTAAATTTGATCTCAATATTAAAAAATTGCAGTGAAATTTCAGGATCTAGTTTAAATTTAATTAAAAAATGCCGTGAAACAGTCCTCATCCAAATATCCCCTCATGGATATCCTGCGAGGATACAAAATTGTTTCCATATAGAGAAATGAATATAAAAAGAAATGCAAAACATAATAGGCATCTATGTAAAATTGGATATAATGACTAATATCATGGATAGCATTTTTCATGTTTGTGGAGCTTGCTCGGAAGGGGGTTCTTGTTATGTAATTGCTCAGCTCCTCTTGAGCAAAGTCAATGGAGTTGGTAGAACTCAAGTGCTCACTGTCTAGCCATATAGGGCAGCAGTGCACTCAAGTAGAAGGGCAAGCATGCCCTGTTATGTCTTGTATATAGTAGTACATGTAGTTGGTATTTACACTCATGGAAGATTTGTACTAGGATTTGACTTTGGTCTCTATAAGGAAGAAGAGCAGCTGCAAGCTCATCAGTTTTGCAGCATCAAAACATTCAGAGTCAAGGACTTGGCGTGTGTGTGTGTGCTGTTCTCTGTGTCTCACCTTCTTCCACCTCCAGCTCTCAGTGCTGTGACCTTGGGTGAGTTGAGAGTTTACCTGAGGGGCTGCAAGGCAGCTGCCATTGCCAACAAGTGGCATCAGAGCCGCGGTTGGGCAGGAGTCTGGGGAGGCGATGGCTGAGCAAGAGAGGGGACGGCGTGGGCGTGGCCGAGGGCGCGCTCACTCCGTTGGACGTCGGGACGGGTCGATCTCACCGCGTCGCGGGGCGACGTACGTGGTGCAGAAGACCGTCCGCGACATCGGCGGCGCCCAGTACCCGATGCTCACCCGCACCAACTATGCGGAGTGGGCAGTCCTGATGAAGGTGATGCTTAAGGCCAGGGGCCTGTTCGCGGCGGTCACCTCCGACGTCGTGGACGAGCAGGAGGACCAGATGGCGATGGAAGCCATCCTCAAGGCGGTTCCGCCGGAGCTCGTGACCCCGCTGGGATCCGCCGAGGACGCCACGGCGAAGAAGGCCTAGGAGAAGATCAAGTCCATGCGGCTCGGCGATGACCGGGTGCGCAAGGCCAAGGCGCAGCAGCTGCGCGGAGTACGAGGCTGTCTCCTTCCGCGACGGTGAGACCGTCGAGGATTTCGCGCTGCGCCTCTCCGGGATGGTAAGCCAATTGACAGTGCTGGGCGATGAAATCAGCGAGGCTGAGGTCGTCGCCAAGTACCTGCGTGTCTTGCCGCCCCAGTTCGACCAGCTCGCCCTCGCCATCGAGACCATGCTCGACATGGGTGACCTCACCATCGAGGATGTGACCGGGCGCCTGAAGGCGGTCGAGGACCACATCGACGCAAGGGTCAAGGCGCCGGGGATGGCAGGGGCGGTCGTCACTGGCCAGGTGTTGCTCACCCACGACGAGTGGGTGGCGCGCGCGCGCACGTGAAGCAGGGGAAGGATCCTCTGCTCCGCGCGTCGGCGGCGGCGGTGGCGGACGCGGCAGGGGCCACGGGCGCTCCAAGAAGAGAGGAGACGGCAGCGGCGGGCGCAGCGGGAGCAGGCGCATCGCCAAGGACCAGTGCCTGAACTGCGGCGAACTCGGGCACTGGTCCCGGGACTGCAAGCAGCCGCGCCGGGAGCGCGCGCACCTGGCCCAGGAGGACGATGACGAGACCGCGCTCCTGATGGCGCAGGTCTGCGCCCTCCAGACGCCGAGGAAGACGCTGCGTCGCGCGCCCGCGTGGTGCTCGACGAAACGCGGGCACAGGTCCACCTCAGGGAGAAGGACGGCGACAGCGGCGGCACCGCAAGAAGAAGTTGTGGTACCTAGACTCCGGCGCCAGCAATCACATGATCGGGGAACGCGAGGCCTTCTCCGAGCTTGACACGGGCGTCGTCGGATCAGTGAAGTTCGGCGACGGCTCGCGCGTGGAGATCCAAGGACGCGGCACCATCGTCTACAAGTGCCAGAACGGCGAGCACCGCGCCCTCACCGATGTGTACTTCATCCCAAGCTACGGAGCAACATCATCAGCATCGGGCAGCTCGACGAGCGAGGCTGCCAGGTGCTGATTGACGACGACGTGCTCCGCATCCGCGACAGAGAGCGCAAGCTTCTCGCAAAGGTCAACCGCTCCACTAACCGGCTCTACGTGATCGACCTACGGCTGTCGAAGCCGGTGTGCCTGGCGTCGCACGGCGACGACGAAGCATGGCTATGGCACGCCCGCTTCGGCCACCTCAGCTTCGACGCGCTGAGGAACCTGACGCGCCATGGGATGGTGCGCGGCCTGCCCAGGATCGAGCACGCAGGGGAGCTGTGTGACAGCTGCCTCGCCGGGAAACAGAGGCGGCGGTCGTTCCCGAAGACGGCGACGTACCGCGCCGACGAGCTGCTTGAGCTCGTCCATGGGGACTTGTGCGGGCCAATCACGCCGCCCACGCACGGCGAGCGGCGCTTCTTCCTGCTACTGGTGGACGACTGCAGCCGCTTCATGTGGCTGCACCTCCTGTCGAGCAAGGCAGAGGCGGCGGCGGCAATCCGGCAGTTCAAGGCGAAGGTGGAGGCGGAAACGGGGAAGAAGTTGAAGGTCCTGAGGACGGATCGCGGCGGCGAGTTCAACTCGGTTGAATTCGGGCTCTACTGCGCAGAGGAGGGGGTGCAGAGGCATCTAACGGCGCCCTACTCGCCGCAATAGAACGGGGTTGTGGAAAGGCGCAACCAAACCATCGTTGGCATGGCGCGGAGCATGCTCAAGGCGAAGAACGTGCTGGCGGCGTTCTGGGGCGAGGCAGTGAGCACGGCGGTGTTCATCTTGAATCGCTCGCCGACGAAGAGCTTGGCACGGCCGGAAGCCGGACGTGTCGTTCCTGCGCACGTTCGGGTGCATGGGACACGTCAGGAAGACGAAGCCCGGCCTCACCAAGCTGGAGGACAGAAGCACCCCGAATGGTGTTCCTGGGCTACAAGGCGGGAAGCAAGGCGTACCGCCTGTTCGACCCACGGGCGCGGCGAGTCTGCATCTCGCGCGACGTGGTGTTTGACGAGAAGAAGGCCTGGAACTGGGAGGAGTCCGGCGACGGGGAAAATGGAGGCGCGGGCGCTCTGAGCAGCTCCTTCACCATCGAACACTTGGTGTTTCGAGAAGCAGAGGAGGTTGAAGGAGAAGGAGGCTCAGGCGCGGCGGCTGAAGCAGAGGATCCGGCCACACCTGTGGGACAGGCATCGCCGGCAGCAACTTCCGCCACGGCTTCCCCAGGCGCGGCCTCACCAATTCGCTTCACCACTCCGCCACCAGAGGTGTCAGACCTCGTGGACGACGACTACGAGGGGGAGCCGCTGCGATTCCGCGCGGTGGACAACATCGTCGGCCATGGCACTCCGCCGGGGCTTGCGGAGCGCATCCTCGACGAGCAGGAGCTGCATCTGGGCAACGCGGAGGAGCCAGCCACGTTCCGCGAGGCGGAACACGATCACCGGTGGCGGAAGGCTATGCTCGAGGAGATGAGCTCGATCGAGGAGAACGGAACTTGGGCCCTCGTCGATCCACCGGCGAATTGCCGGCCAATTGGGCTCAAGTGGGTGTTCAAGGTAAAGCACGACGAGCACGGGAACGTGGTGAAACACAAGGCGCGGCTGGTGGCGAAGGGATTCATGCAGCAGGAGGGAATTGACTTCAAGGAGGTCTTTGCTCCGGTGGCGCGGATGGAATCCGTGCGGCTGCTGATGGCGACGGCGGCGATCAAGGAGTGGGAGGTCCATCACATGGACGTGAAGTCCGCCTTCCTGAACGGCGAGCTGCAGGAGGAGGTTTTCGTGCAGCAGCCGCCGGGATTCATCGTCGCCGGCAAGGAGCACAAGGTGCTCCACCTGCGCAAGGTGCTCTGCAGCCTGCGTCAAGCGCCGCGGGCTTGGAACACCAAGCTAGACGCCCGCCTGGTCCTCGGCTTCACCAGGTGCGCGACGGAGCACGCGCTCTACATCAGGAAGAAGAAGAAGAAGGGGAACCTGATCGTGGGCGTGTTCGTCGACGACCTGATCATCACCGGCTCGGAGCGACAGCACATCGACGAATTCAAGAAGGAGATGACGGCGCTATTCAAGATGAGTGATCTGGGGTTGCTCAGCTACTACCTCGGGATCGAGGTGGAGCAGAAGGCGGGCGCCATCACCCTCAGACAGAGTGCCTACGCCGAGAAGCTGCTCGAGCAGAGCGGGATGGGCGGCTGCAAGCCGTGCCAATCCCCAATGAAGGAGAAGATCAAGCTGTCAAAGGACAGCACGGCGCCAAGGGTGAACGCGACGAACTGCCGCAGCATCGTCGGCGGGCTGCGGTACTTGGCACACACCCGGCCGGACATTGGCTTCGCCATCGGCTACCTGAGCCGGTTCATGGAGGATCCGCGGATCACCTCGCCGCGATCAAGCACCTCCTCCGCTACATCACCGAGACGATCAAGCACGGGATTATCTATCCCAAGGGAGGACAGCTGGAGCTGACGGGGTACAGTGACAGCGACATGGCGGGAGATGTCGACGGGCGGCGCAGCACGACGGGGATCATCTCTTCCTCGGTTCATGCCCGATCTCCTGGCAGTCCCAGAAGCAGAAGGTGGTGGCGCTATCTACCTGCGAGGCAGAGTACATAGCGGCCGCCACAGCATGCTGCCAGGGAGTTTGGCTGGCGCGGCTGCTCAAGGAGCTCACCGGAGATGAACTCCGGGCGCCAGTTCTGTTGGTGGACAACAAGTCCGCCATTGCTTTGGCTAAGAATCCGGTCCTCCACGACAGGAGCAAGCATATCGACACCAAATTCCACTTCATCCGTGATTGTGTCGATGGAGGACGCATCAAGATCGAGTATGTTGAGACGGCTCAACAGCTCGGCAACATCCTCACCAAGCCCCTTGGGCGTCTTCGGCTCCAGGAGTTGAGGATCAAGGTGGGAGTGGAGGAGATCAAGAAGGAGCATCACAATTAGGGGAAGAATTGTTATGTAATTGCTCAGCTCCTCTTGAGCAAAGTCAATGGAGTTGGTAGAACTCCTCAAGTGCTCACTGTCTAGCCATATAGGGCAGCAGTGCACTCAAGTAGAAGGGCAAGCATGCCCTGTTATGTCTTGTATATAGTAGTACTAGTAGTACATGTAGTTGGTATTTACACTCATGGAAGATTTGTACTAGGATTTGACTTTGGTCTCTATAAGGAAGAAGAGCAGCTGCAAGCTCATCAGTTTTGCAGCACGAAAACATTCAGAGTCAAGGACTTGGCGTGTGTGTGTGTGCTGTTCTCTGTGTCTCACCTTCTTCCACCTCCAGCTCTCAGTGCTGTGACCTTGGGTGAGTTGAGAGCTTACCTGAGGGGCTGCAAGGCAGCTGCCATTGCCAACAGTTCTCAGATCCATATCCTTAGGAATGTAGTCCGAAATGAGTAAATCATGAAAAATTTCAGATCAATCCCTTCCTCCAAGCAGGTCACTAGCAAATTAATTTATATAGGCCACGAATGCAGCAGAGTTTGGGTTCTTACTGCCATTTGCAACTACTGCGAGCTACATATGAGGAATAAAAACTCTTATGGATTTGCAATCTGCACAACCCCGGCTTTGTATAAATTAATTAAAATACGAAATAGAAAATAAACTGCAGTCACCAACTCAATACATCACAAAGTAGATGGAGTAGCTTGATGACTAACCTGTTGATATGCATGGAAACACAGTGCAGCAAGCAGAGACCTTGCAAGGACTTGTTTTACATTCAGACCCTACAAACACATGAAGCTAAGAATTTACCCTGATGGTTCTGCAAGGTGCACTATCTCTTCTTATTCTTCTTTTTTTTTGCAGTCAACAGATCTAAATTTGAACACTGTTACACTTACAGCGGATTGCAAGAAAGTAGGAGTGACTTTGACACCTTCTGTAAAGAAGGTAACAGGGGCCAATAGGAAAAAAGACATCACTGTAATAATAGAGAAGAGATTAATGTTGTCCAAGGATTCCTGCACAAAGGGAACATTAGAAGTGGATTAGGAATTAGAGATGGAAGTGAACAACTGCACATGACGGGCATGACAGAAAAGAAGTCAATTCACGTTCATAAATAAA
>CM014275.1:30572208-30597412 GCA_004135705.1 Alloteropsis semialata
GCCGGTGACAGAAATAGTGAACGCGGGCACTGCCACGGGCCATGGCAATGTTGAAGCAGAGAGGAGGGTGGCGCCCTCCGTGGGCCAATCTGGGACCGCGGAGGACGCCACCGCCCACGAGGGCGGTAATCCTGATGCGCTGACGACCGCCACGGGGGTGGATGCCAAAGGGAAGGCCATGGCCTTGCCCGAAGAGACCCCGGAGCTGACCTCCGTGCCCGGGGAAGTGCCGCCACAGGAGCCGGCCTGGGGCCAATCCTCCGTCACCGAGGAGAAACTCCAGGACATGGAGCGCCGAGGCGTTCTTGGGCCACGGGAGATCCTGCAATGGCGGGCCGCTAGGGACGACGCCCGTCCATGGGAGGGCTCGGAGACCGAGATGGCCGTCTTCGCGCCATTCTTCGAGCGAGGATTTGGATTGCCCACGGGAGACTTCTTCCGGGGGCTACTGCACTTCTACGGAGTGGAGATGAGTCATTTGAACCCCACCTCCATTCTGTCCATCTCCGTCTTTATTCATCTTTGTGAAGCTTTTCTTGGGATCCAGCCACATTTCGGGTTGTGGCGGCGATTGTATCGAATGAAAATCATTGGAAGGCTCTGGGAAGGGTCCAGCAAGGATCACCGGGGGGCTGGGTTCTCCTTGAGGGTCGGCATGTCCAGGAGATATTTTGTCCTGGATATGAACGATTCCAACAAGAACTGGAGGCAAGAGTGGTTCTACGTCACGAACCATCCCCCTGCGCTGCCTGCCCGGACTGGCCACCGGCCGGCAAAGAAGGACTGTTGGGAGTCACAGCCGGAGGGCTAGGGGCTTCAAGAGGCCGAGGAGTTCCTGAAGCTGATCGCCGAGCTGAAGGAGCGAAACTTGACCGCAGTGGCCATAATGATCTCCTTCGTCCGGCGACTGACACAACCGATCAAGGACCGAGTGCATCCTGGGTATGAGTTCTCAGGTGGCAAGAACCCGACTCGGGAGCAGATCCGGACTGTATCTGTCCGAGACATGTGAGAGGATCTCCAGCTTTATGCGTGCGAGATCTTCAACCAGGGGACATCTGTCCCATTTTCGTTACAAAATCCTCCTCCTGCGGTTAGTTTCCTACTTCTTGAGTTGTGTATTTGGTTGCTGAACTGCTGGATGTCTGACAAACTGTATCATTGCTGACGCCGTGCCCCTGTCTTGCAGGACCGAGCGACGAAGTACTTCAGCCCGGCACCCCTGCCCGAGGGTGATGTCCGGGTGGAGAAGCTGATGTCAGTGGAGGAGGTGTCCCGGGCACCTCAAGTCGTGGACGAGGGACAAGCCGCCTGGGAGGTGGCCGACTTCATCCCGGCCCCCCAGGAGGGAGTGGAGGAGGACCCAGTGGCGCGGGTGCTTGGGACTGGCTTGGCGCGACCAATGCGTCAGGTCGTACGCAAGTTGACCACGTCACAGAAGGCGGCTCGAGAGGGGTCCCCAAGCCGTCTCCAAAGCTGGGGCCGACCGCGCAGGCCGAGATCGAGGCGCGGAGGAAGAGGAAGGCGGGGTGATGCAGAAGGTGGCGCTGACGGGTCCCCTTCGGGCCCTGGATCTGAGCAGCCGGCGCTAGACACTCCAGGGAGCCAAGGGGGCATTTTTGCGCAGCCTGCACTGCGGCTAGACTCGACACTGCTGCCGAGCGAGGCACCCCCGCAGTTGCTACAGGGGGTGCAGTTCAAGCGTCCACGCAAGGGCGGGTAAGTTGCGTTGAGCTCCTGTTTGTTCCTTTGGTACGCCGGGCTTAATTTGTTGAACTCTTGTATGCAGGCTCGAGAGCCACGTGGGTGCCAAGGTCCTGTCGCGCCCAGGGGCCGGTGGCAAGATGCCGCCGAGTCGACCTGCCACCGTGGAGGCGGAGTCCGGAACCAGCACTGCTCTGATCGTGCCGGAGCGGGTGCCGGTCAGCATGTCCGGGCCGCCGCGCCCGCCGAGTCCTCCACACGTTTTGGGGACGGATGCCCCAGTGGACGACCGACAGGCTGAGGTGCCCAAAGCCACCGTCGAGAAGGAGGAGGAGCACTCTGCAAGGACGGAGCAGGCGAGCCTCCCCCCGCCGGCCCTTGAAGATGATGATGACCAGTTGCTGGGGGAGCAGCTGGATGCTGGCCATGGCGCCATTGTGCCGCCAGTTGTTGAGACTGGTTTGGTCGGGCTCGGAGCCGGGGCGAGCTCAACTATACTGATGCCGGAGCGTGCTTTGGAGCTGGACATTGCCGACCACGAGGGCGAGCTCCGGAAGCTGCAGAACGTGGCTGGCGTGCTGAACCGGGTGGTCCAGGTATTCTTGTTTCACTGTATTGAATCCTGTGAGTTCTGTAGTGGCTGATCGATTATTGTTTTCTGTTACTCAGGGCTTCACAGCTCGATCTGTGAGGGATCTTCGCTTCAAACAGCAAGCCTTGGAGGATCGCCGGGCCTTGGCGTGAATCCACATGGACCGGGTCCGTGAAGCTGAAGCCGCCAAGGAATACCTGATGCAGAGGGAGCGGGAGCTCGCCGACCTGCAGAAGACCAACGAGGACCTCATGATTGACATGAAGGTCATGGTCGAGGGTATGTTGTTGTCTTTGTCTTGAGTGTTTCATTAAATCGAGCCATCTGTGCCCATGAGTCTTCCGCTGCAGAGACGAGCAAGAAGGAGGAGGCTCTCCAGGTGAAGGTGGATAAGTTGGCCGGGGCCAAGAAAAAGCTTGAGGATGAGCTGGCCGGAGCCAAGCGAAAGCTGGAGGAGGAGGTGCGGACGCTGAAGGCGGCCAACCTTCGTCTGGCGGCCGAATCTGAGAACCTGAAGGAGGCCAACCAGGCGTTGAAGGATTCGCATGACCGGGCCATGCATGGTGAGTATCTTTTGCCGAGTTTTCTGGAACTTGTGTAAGTTGGAATGCTTATTTAGGTCCCTCTGCAGCACTCTGGGCGGAGTTGATGGAATTGAAGCAGGCGGCCAAGTTCAATGCCAACTCTCTGGTGCCTGCCGAGTCAGGCCCGGCAATGTTGACATTGGCGCAGCGGCTCAGGGCCGGCCCCAACCGTGCCGCGCAGTTGATGCAGCAGACTGCTGTTGGCTTCGGGAGCCGGGTACTGGCTTTGTTCAGAATTCACTTCCCGACGCAGGAGCTGGCCCCAATCGCCGATGGTATACCCGAGGAGCTTGCCGACGAAGAGTTCGACGGGTTAGTCGACGAGTGTACCCCTTTGGCCGAGGCTGTTGCAAAAGAACTGGGCCTGTAAAAACAATTATAGATGTAAACTCTGTAGTATTCTAATATGTATAAAATTCTGGGTTTATTTGAAGCATTGATGTATATTGGTGTTTTGTTGGACCCTTTTCCCTGCCGACTAAGGCGTTGTGTCGCCCCACTGGCCACTGCCTTGTGCTGTTTAAGCGCCCTTTTGGACCCGCTGACCACTGCTCACGGAGAGGACGTCTTACCCTGCTACACTGCTCAGCGAGGAGGCTTAGGTGTAGGGGGCGCGCGGGTTGAGCACGGGGCTCAGGGTTTCACAGTTGGGGACTCGGACCAGCCAGGTTAACTCAGTAGTCGCCGGGGGGAACATAGGGTTGGGCAAGGACTCGGAGGCCAGAGTAAGCATGTACTCCCCCAGGTATCGTGGCAAAGAAATCGCAGTCTGGGTCGGGCCCAGTCCCCGAGCATCAGCATGGGTGCTGGGGAAGGAGTTAATAATAAGCCATATAACGAGGCAAAAGATGCTTTCATTGATATGAGACAAGGAATACATAGCTTTGTTAAATTCTACGGGTAGAACTTGACGAGGTGCTCGATGTTCCACACATTCGGGATAGGGTTCCCGTTAGCCCGTTGGAGGCTATATGTTCCTGGCGAAACAACTTCTTTGACGATGAAGGGGCCCTTCCAGGGGGGCGGATAGCTTGTGCTTGTCTTTGGTAGACATGACTCGGCGTAAGGCCAAGTCGCCAATGTTGAGGGAGCGTTCCCGGATGTTCTTATCATGGTAGCGCCGTATCTGCTGCTCATATCTTGCATGCCTGATCAGTGTAGCGAGTCGATGTTCTTCTAGGCAGTCGATGTCGACCTGGCGGCCAATTTCTGCCTCACCTTCCTCGTAGTGCTGGATGCGCGGAGCACCATGGGCGATGTCAGCTGGGAGGATGGCTTCAGAGCCGTACACCAGGAAGAAGGGAGTATATCCCGTTGCTCTGCTCTTCTGGGTGTGTAAGCCCCATATGACATGCGGTACCTCTTTGGCCCACTGGCCGGGATGCTTATTGAGTTCGTCGTACATGGCTTTCTTGAGCGAGTCCTGGACCATGCCATTAGCCCGCTCAACCTGGCCATTGGACCTGGGGTGCGCCGTGGAAGAGTAGTAGATGTCGGTTTTTTATACCGGCTAGCCTACTATGGGGGGTCCCTAAGTAGTCGAGTTGTTCGTGGGGGCCTCGCCGGAACCAGAAGCACGATGGTGAACACGAGACGATTTAGACAGGTTCAGGCCGCCTCGAGTAGAGAGCGTAATACCTTACGTCCTGTATGGTGGATCTTCTCGTATTGATGTGTATGATTTTACAAGGGGTCCCTGCCTCACCTTATATACTCGGGAGACAGGGTCTACAAGGCAAGAAAAACAAACTCCTAGTCGGATACAATACACAGAGTCCTAACATGAGTAGGCCGGGTTGTTTCCCAGTACCCGACTAGTTTCCTTAAGCTGTACAGTCCTTCCTTGTATCAGTCAGAGTTGCCGGCCCAATTTCCTAACGGGACTGTGGCCCATGAGGACTCCCATGGATCCTGGACCGTCAAGCCCCCGAGCGTCTTCATGTCTTCACGCCTGCCGGGTTGTTTCTCAACGATTTCAGCATCAGCCGAGTTGTTTCCTCGTCGTCTTGCATGTTGAAACCTTCAGAAGTGAACATGATGTGCTCCTTTGCCGACTTCTTTTGCAGCCAGCCCCCGGGCCTTGGTTTATGAACCAAGATTGATGCAAAAACTTCCCCATTTACTATAATGGTGTCC
Source organism: Alloteropsis semialata (assembly GCA_004135705.1). Classification (NCBI taxonomy): domain Eukaryota; kingdom Viridiplantae; phylum Streptophyta; class Magnoliopsida; order Poales; family Poaceae; genus Alloteropsis; species Alloteropsis semialata. The sequence goes on from CM014275.1 coordinate 30,577,225, forward strand.
AGCTTTTGAAAAAAGATGGACCATTATGGGTCTAGCCCCCGAGCCTAGAAATGTTTTCAAGGATTAAAAACAATTCCAGGGTCTTCATTGAAAAAACTTTCCAAAAGAAATATACTATTTCCCCCCAGCCCCCAAGCTTAAAGCAGATGACAATAAGCTTAAAGACTTCTGTTGAAATATGTATATTCTTTGATATGGAAATAACTCCTATTAAGCATCAGCCCCCGAGAATGAAAATTCATCGGAAAATAACCTAGCTCGTTAGGAAATGGCCGCACAAATATGCATCTGGTTTGTAACCGCGAATACATAAGTGTTGGCGTATTTTGGAAAACGGGTTACGGAGAATACGCTTAGGGTTACCGCTTCAATCTTATAAGACAGAGGGTGAACCGTTCGTATTCTCCTCCCCGCTGCCGTCGCTTTTACTACTGAAATCCTCAAACTCTTTTCACCTCCGCGCGCAATCTGCAATCCACTCAAGCCCCGTTCGAGAATTAATCAAGAATCTCGTCTGGCAAGATGGGTCGCAAACTTGCTTCCAGCAAGGCCACTGAGAGCAAATCCGCCACAAGCAAAAAGAAATCCAAGATCCCAATCACCGATATGCCAGTGTTCAAGAACTCTCCTGCGCCGGCTCTCACCTGGAAGCCATCCAAGGCTACAGATGAGATGGTGCAGGGTCTTGTGGAGCAAGGCTACCTGCTGGACAAGTCAATCTCCTGTTGGCGCACCGATGCTGGTAAGGCCTGGCCCTTCGAAGAAATCCACGAAATCGTGGTTTTTGTCGCTTTTTATGAACGCGGTTTCGCCCTCCCCGCTCATGATTTTCTCCGAGGGCTTCTGTCTTATTACAAATTGGAATTGGTCCATCTCAATCCCAATTCAATTCTTCAAATTTCCCTCTTCATTCATCTCTGCGAAACCTTCTTGGGGATCGATCCCCACTTCAATCTGTTTCGCTGCCTCTTCCGAGTGAAGGCCACCCCAGACAAAGTAGTCGGCGGGGCCGGATTTCAGTTGCGTCAGGGCATAAAGAACGTCTACTTCGATTTCAAGATGAACGACTCCATTAAAGACTGGAATGACAAGTGGTTCTATGTGGAGAATCAGCCCCCGAGGCTATCCAAACACTCCGGTCATCTCCCTCGGCCGCAAGATTCATGGAATGAATCCCTCGATAGGGATAAGGTCGATGGAATCTCCAGGCTCATCAAGATGATCGCTGCGCTGAAAGATCAAGGCCTAACCGCCATCGGGATCGCCAGCTCATTCTTGCGCCGGCGCGTACAACCCTGCCAGAAGCGGGTGCACGCTGGCTATGAGTATACTGGCTCCGAAGACCCGACCAGGATCTCCACCAGCGATTTGTCGTCAGATGAAGTCGCCGTCCGCGTCCAGGCACTCTTCATGGATGCCCAAGATCTGCCACGCCGGGTACCCGAGTACTCGGCAAGTCGTCCGTCATCATTGGTAAGCTTGAAAACAACCCGAATATCAATTATGATATACACCTTCTTGCGTCTTGATAACTGATCAATTGCTGCACTATCCAATGCCAGGAATTGCGCACCAGACTAGCTTCCTTGCCCCTAGACATTGCAGAGAACCAATCCGGGTTGCCTGGATCTCCCCCGCCCCAGCAAACTGCTGAAAGTTCGGGGAAAGGGAAGAAAAAGGCGCCGCCAGATATGGACCAGGTGATTCTGGAAGAAGTAGTCGATTCTGATGATGACACACCCCAACCTCCTCTCGGGAAGATACTCGGGCAAGGAGGATCAGGCTTGAAAAGGCCTTGTGATGATGATGCCCCAAGTCCAACCATCCCCAAGAAAAAACGGGCTATGCGGAAGAGAGTGTCTCCTTCAGTGCAGAAATCATCAGATACCATTCTTGATGAAGCAGAAGCACTTGAAGCGGAGCCTGAAGCCAATGTGGAGATCCCAGTGGGAATCCCACTACAGTCTCCTCTGCCCAAGGTATCCCTATTATCTTGTTTGCCAAAAAATCTTGGTTTTATCCTCTTGCCGAGTTGTTTTCTGAATTGATTGTATAATTGCAGAATCCTCAACAAGAAGAACCCGCCCAGTCGGAAGAGCCTCAAGGACCTCAAAACAACCTTTGACTTTGTTGTGGAAGAGCCTGAATTCAACATGGAATTTGCCAGGTAGATGATCCAATCTTCATGGGACAAAATTCTGAAACGCGAATATTGCTAATCTTCAATTGTTTATGCAGCCGTCCACCTACTCCTGCTCCTACAGACGTTCCAAAGACTCCAATCACGGAGACAGGAGGAGGAGAAGGACTAAGCCCCCAAGCATCTTCACCGCCCCAACCTCAAGCAGCAAGCAGCAACGTCGCGCCACCACCTCCTGTAAGAGAGCAAGCCGCTCCGGGTACTTCTGCTCCTGGGGCTTGGCCCAAAGCAACAGAAAGTATCCGGATGGCTGGCCTCTGCTCTGAAGGATTGGACACCACTACTGGCCTGATAAAGGAAGCTGTTGTTGAAGAAATCATCCGGGAGCAAAAGAAACCCCGCGAGCCTTCACCAGAGCCATTCCAGATCTTCACCGGCACACCCGGCGTCAACGCTAATGAGGATGAAGACGCCTTCTTATTCAACTCTGAAGTTGACCACGAAGATCTGGAGAAGGCCGCCGAGCTGTACAAACAACTCTCCAAGCTCACAGAGGTTAGTAGAAATAGTGTAGTATTGTAAATACTTATCTCCTTCGTACTGTAATCAACCCCGCTTCCTTTAATCTGGATGTAGAGTATACTTGTACGATCTCAGCAGAAATTTGAGATGCTTCGGAGAGCAAGCACGTCCATTGCCCGCGCCGAGAAAGCCACAGCCGATCTGGCCAAGGGACAAGCAGCTTGGGACCAAGAACGCGCCCAATTGCGCCGAGAACTGGATGAAGCGTACAAGAAGATCAACTTGTACCAGGACCAGCGCGATGACATGGTTGAGAAGAATAAGTCTTTGCGACAAAAACTCTCAGGTGTGTATGCCGAGTACTTTGTCTCTGCCTGCAGTGATCATATAATGAATAGCATCTGATGTGCTGTCTGCAGAGAATGAAAGGCGCGTGGAAGCTCTAAAAGGCGAGTTCATCGATATGAAGAACCGCTTTTATCGGGAGCAGGAACGCGCAAACCAAGCAGAGCGGAGGGAGACGGAATGCATGGCAGATCTTGCAGAAGAGCAGAAAATGCGCCAGCATGCCGATGCCCAACTCATCGAGGACCTGACCAAGATCCGCAATCAAGAGGCTGAAATCCAGGCGCTTCGCGTGGAGGTCAATCGCCGTGGTGCGGAAATTGAGTCTTGGAAGGAAGCCGCCCTGCCTTTGGTTGATGTATATGCCAAAGTACTCGCTGGAAGTGTTGCTCCTCCGCCCCTTGATCGTCTTCGAGCAACTCCTGGGCAAGTGAAGCTGTATTGCCAACGGGTCGCCCATTCGTGTACTAAACAAGTACTCGGGATTGTCCGGTCATGGTTTCCTTCACAGCCATTAGGTGTTACTGAAGGAAGAATCAACCCGGCTTGTACCCGGGCCATGTATGATACTTACATAGAGGAGGAGAAGGACACTGTAGAGAAAATTGTATCTCGTCTTAAGTTCTAGAGTCTCTTTTGTAAGAAATCCCTTTGAAAAGAACTTGGTTTCAGATGTAAATACTTAATGTTTTTAGTAACAACAAGTATCTTTTTATCTGATTGGGTGCGCCCGATGTCTTTGCTTTGAACAAAAAGTAGATGGCATTTGAATGTAGTCTTTCTGGATTGTTTTTAAACAACCCGACTAGATTCAAATAAATAAGTGCGCCCGATCTTTCTGTGTGAAACAGAAAGTAGATGGCTTTTGAAACAACCCTTTCTAGATTGTTTTTAAACAACCCGGGATGAGTCAAAAAAGATGCGCCCGATCCTTCTGTGTGAAACAGAAAGTAGATGGCATTTGAAACAACCCTTTCTAGATTGTTTTTAAACAACCCAGGATGATTCAAATTTGTAAGACTGTATCTGATTTCCAAGCTTGAAGACAATGGAATATTGATACTTTATTATTATTAGGCTAAGAAGCCGATATCAGTACACAAAGAAGGCTGACTATTTATTGACTCTTAAAAAACTCTAATAATCTTCTTCAAGGGTAAAAACGCCGCAAGTGCTCAATGTTTCATGCATTGGGCACCTCTGTTCCGTCTTCCCGCTGTAGCTGATAAGTACCCGGACCGATGACCCTTGATACTATAAACGGACCTTCCCAAGAAGAAGATAGCTTGTGCTGATCTTTTGTACTCTGAATTCTTTGAAGGACCAAATCACCAATGTTAAACGATCGCATTTGGATATTTCGGTCATGATACCTCCTGAGTCCTTGCTGGTACGTGGTTGTCCTGATCAACGCGGCTAGCCTCGCCTCTTCTAGCATGTCCACATCTTCTGCCCTACTTTGCTCTGCTACTTCCTCCGAGTAGTTTTGGATTCTTGGAGCATTATACTCGGTGTCCACCGGGAGTACTGCTTCTGAGCCGTAGACCAGAAAGAAAGGTGATTGCCCCGTCGCGCGGCTGGGCTGGGTTCTGAGCCCCCATACCACGGCTGGCAATTCTTGCACCCACTTGCCGCCGTACTTTTTGAGTGGTTCATAGAGCCTTGGCTTGAGACCTTGAAGTATGAGGCCGTTAGCTTTCTCAACTTGTCCATTGGTTCGTGGATGCGCCACTGATGCGTAGCGGACTTCAATTCCCAGGTTATCGCAGAAATCAAAGAACTCGCTCCCTGTGAATTCTGAGCCAAGGTCGGTGATAATGCGATTTGGGACGCCGAAACGATGAGCAATGTCTTGGATGAACTCGGCCGCCTTCGCTGCTATAGCGTTGACTAGCGGCTTGACTTCAATCCACTTGGCAGTGCTCACGACGTGAGTTGTTGCTGCTATGTAGAGAAGCAGTGGTTCCGGATCAGCTGGTGCAGTCAGTACTGGTGGTGACTGGAGAAATGTCTTGAGGTCTTCAAACGCCGCATCNCTGGATGTAGAGTATACTTGTACGATCTCAGCAGAAATCTGAGATGCTTCGGAGAGCAAGCACGTCCATTGCCCGCGCCGAGAAAGCCACAGCCGATCTGGCCAAGGGACAAGCAGCTTGGGACCAAGAACGCGCCCAATTGCGCCGAGAACTGGATGAAGCGTACAAGAAGATCAACTTGTACCAGGACCAGCGCGATGACATGGTTGAGAAGAATAAGTCTTTGCGACAAAAACTCTCAGGTGTGTATGCCGAGTACTTTGTCTCTGCCTGCAGTGATCATATAATGAATAGCATCTGATGTGCTGTCTGCAGAGAATGAAAGGCGCGTGGAAGCTCTAAAAGGCGAGTTCATCGATATGAAGAACCGCTTTTATCGGGAGCAGGAACGCGCAAACCAAGCAGAGCGGAGGGAGACGGAATGCATGGCAGATCTTGCAGAAGAGCAGAAAATGCGCCAGCATGCCGATGCCCAACTCATCGAGGACCTGACCAAGATCCGCAATCAAGAGGCTGAAATCCAGGCGCTTCGCGTGGAGGTCAATCGCCGTGGTGCGGAAATTGAGTCTTGGAAGGAAGCCGCCCTGCCTTTGGTTGATGTATATGCCAAAGTACTCGCTGGAAGTGTTGCTCCTCCGCCCCTTGATCGTCTTCGAGCAACTCCTGGGCAAGTGAAGCTGTATTGCCAACGGGTCGCCCATTCGTGTACTAAACAAGTACTCGGGATTGTCCGGTCATGGTTTCCTTCACAGCCATTAGGTGTTACTGAAGGAAGAATCAACCCGGCTTGTACCCGGGCCATGTATGATACTTACATGGAGGAGGAGAAGGACACTGTAGAGAAAATTGTATCTCGTCTTAAGTTCTAGAGTCTCTTTTGTAAGAAATCCCTTTGAAAAGAACTTGGTTTCAGATGTAAATACTTAATGTTTTTAGTAACAACAAGTATCTTTTTATCTGATTGGGTGCGCCCGATGTCTTTGCTTTGAACAAAAAGTAGATGGCATTTGAATGTAGTCTTTCTGGATTGTTTTTAAACAACCCGACTAGATTCAATAAATAAGTGCGCCCGATCTTTCTGTGTGAAACAGAAAGTAGATGGCTTTTGAAACAACCCTTTCTAGATTGTTTTTAAACAACCCGGGATGAGTCAAAAAAGATGCGCCCGATCCTTCTGTGTGAAACAGAAAGTAGATGGCATTTGAAACAACCCTTTCTAGATTGTTTTTAAACGACCCAGGATGATTCAAATTTGTAAGACTGTATCTGATTTCCAAGCTTGAAGACAATGGAATATTGATACTTTATTATTATTAGGCTAAGAAGCCGATATCAGTACACAAAGAAGGCTGACTATTTATTGACTCTTAAAAAACTCTAATAATCTTCTTCAAGGGTAAAAACGCCGCAAGTGCTCAATGTTTCATGCATTGGGCACCTCTGTTCCGTCTTCCCGCTGTAGCTGATAAGTACCCGGACCGATGACCCTTGATACTATAAACGGACCTTCCCAAGAAGAAGATAGCTTGTGCTGATCTTTTGTACTCTGAATTCTTTGAAGGACCAAATCACCAATGTTAAACGATCGCATTTGGATATTTCGGTCATGATACCTCCTGAGTCCTTGCTGGTACGTGGTTGTCCTGATCAACGCGGCTAGCCTCGCCTCTTCTAGCATGTCCACATCTTCTGCCCTACTTTGCTCTGCTACTTCCTCCGAGTAGTTTTGGATTCTTGGAGCATTATACTCGGTGTCCACCGGGAGTACTGCTTCTGAGCCGTAGACCAGAAAGAAAGGTGATTGCCCCGTCGCGCGGCTGGGCTGGGTTCTGAGCCCCCATACCACGGCTGGCAATTCTTGCACCCACTTGCCGCCGTACTTTTTGAGTGGTTCATAGAGCCTTGGCTTGAGACCTTGAAGTATGAGGCCGTTAGCTTTCTCAACTTGTCCATTGGTTCGTGGATGCGCCACTGATGCGTAGCGGACTTCAATTCCCAGGTTATCGCAGAAATCAAAGAACTCACTCCCTGTGAATTCTGAGCCAAGGTCGGTGATAATGCGATTTGGGACGCCGAAACGATGAGCAATGTCTTGGATGAACTCGGCCGCCTTCGCTGCTATAGCGTTGACTAGCGGCTTGACTTCAATCCACTTGGCAGTGCTCACGACGTGAGTTGTTGCTGCTATGTAGAGAAGCAGTGGTTCCGGATCAGCTGGTGCAGTCAGTACTGGTGGTGACTGGAGAAATGTCTTGAGGTCTTGAAACGTCGCATCAGCTTCTGGAGTCCATACGAACTTGTCTTGCTTCTTGAGGAGCTTGAAGAAAGGTAATCCTCTGTCACCCAACCTTGAAATAAATCGGTTGAGGGCCGCCATGCATCCTGTCAGCTTCTGAACGTCCTTGAGGGATTTTGGAGGCGCAATGGATGTAATAGCGGTAACTTTCTCGGGATTAGCTTCAATTCCCCGGTGGCTGACTATGAAGCCCAGCAGTTTTCCCGCGGGCACGCCAAACACACATTTGGTAGGATTGAGCTTCCATTGGAATTCCCTGAGATGTGCAAAGGTCTCGGATAGGTCATCGATGAGACTATCCGGGTTCTTTGTCTTGACGACGACGTCATCAACATAGGCTTCCACATTGCGGCCAATCTGAGCCTTGAGACAACTCTGAATTGCACGCTGGTATGTGGCTCCTGCGTTCTTGAGTCCAAAGGACATTGTAGTGTAGCAGTAGGCACCAAACGGAGTGATGAACGCCGTCTTGATCTGGTCGTCTTTGTGCAGGCTTATCTGATGATAGCCCGAGTAGCAATCCAGGAAACAGAGTAGAGAGCAGCCAGCTGTAGAATCCACCACCTGATCGATGCGAGGTAGCCCGAAAGGATCCTTTGGGCAATGCTTGTTCAGGTCAGTGTAATCGACACACATTCTCCACTCGTTGTTGTTCTTCTTGCGGACCAGGACAGGATTAGCGAGCCAGTCTGGGTGGAACACCTCTTTAATGAACCCGGCTGCTAAGAGTTTCGCCAGCTCCGAACGGATGGCTTCTTTCTTGTCCTGGGCAAAGCGTCGTAGACGTTGTTTCTTCGGCTTGGCGGCAGGATCAACGTTGAGTTTGTGCTCAGCCAACTCCCTTGGGACTCCCGGCATGTCAGACGGCTTCCATGCGAAGATGTCGCGGTTGTCCCGTAAGAAGCTGGTGAGCGCGCTTTCCTATTTGATAGGCAGGTCAGCGCCGATCAGTGCCGTCTTGGAGGGGTCGCCCGTCCCTAGGTCGATTGCCTTGATTGGAACTTCCTGGGAGGGCTTCATGTTTGGCACGGCTGGCTTTTTCGTTGGGATTTCCAACTCAGCCTCACCGAGTTGTTTTGCCATAGCTGCTACGATTGCTGCCTGGCTCGGTTGCTGCATGCTTGCAGCAATCGTCACTGCCTCGATGTCACAATCGTAGGAGGTCTTCAGGTCACCCTTTAGGGATAAGATCCCCTTAGGGCCTGGCATCTTTAGGACGAGGTAGATGTAATGTGGGATCGCCATGAATTTTGCCAGAGCGGGTCTTCCCAGGATTGCGTGGTACGATGATTCGAAGTCGGCGACCTCGAATGTGATGTACTCGGTCCTGTAGTTGGCCTCGGTACCAAATGTAACTGGAAGTGATACCTGGCCGAGGGGCACGGCAGCGTTGCCTGGAACAATGCCGTAGAAGGGTGAATCAGTGGGCTTGAGCAGGTTGGTGATGTCTAAGCCCATCTTCTTCAAAGTCTTGGCGAACAGGATGTTGAGACCGTTTCCTCCGTCGATCAATGTTCTTGTGAGTCGCGCGCCAGCTACCACAGGGTCGAGCACCAGAGGGTATCGCCCGGTTCTTGATGTTGGTCCATTGATCGTCGCGAGAGAAGCTGATGGGGACTTCTGACCACTTCAGGAAGGTGGGGATGGCAGGCTCAATACAGGCGATCTCGCGGTGAATAAGCTTTTGCTTGCACTTTGATTCTGACTGAGTGATTCCCCCAAAGATGACGTTGACAACCTTGTCGGCTTGTTGGTAGCCGGTATCTTTGTCACCCTTGTCTCCTTTGTTGTCAGGGTTGTTTGGTTTGGGAGCGCTTTCTTGAGCGACCAACAGTCCCTGCTTGAGTGCTTATCCTTTGGGTGGAAAGGGCACTGCTTGTCGAGTAGTTTTTCAAACTTCCTGCGGGAAGAGTTCTTCTCAGCAACATTGACCGTGTCTTCAGGTTTGCACTTCTTATCGCTGAAGTCACGTTTGCTGTTGTTCTCAACTTGCTTGCCCTTGTTACGGTCGTCGTTGTTGTTGCGATCTCCTCCCGACTTGTTACGGTTGAATCTCTCACGCTGCATGTCTTCAGCATCTGACCAGCGGCTGATGAGTTCTCGCATCTGCTCTAGCGTCTTTGGCCTGTTCCTTCCGAAATCGAGATGCAGCACGGGGTCTGTAAGGCCACCGTGGAAGCAATCAATGACATCTTGGTCGGATAGGCCAGCACAAGTTGAGCGTTTCTCCCAAAATCTCCGGTTGTAACAGCGCAAGTACTCGTTCTGGCCCTGTTTGCACTGGGCGAGGTCGAAACGAGTACCCGGCTTCTGCCATGAACCTTGGAAGTTGTTGATGAAAGCCTTGCAGAGTTCATCCTAGGAGTCGATGGAGCCTGGCTTGAGCCCTTCTAACCAGGTCAGTGGGGCCTGATCGAGGACTACTGGGAGATAGGTACACATGGTGTCGGTGTTGCCCCTTGCCGCCTTGATTGCCGAGTAGTAGATGCGAATCCACTGCTCGGGGTCGCGTTTCCCGTTATATCTATCGATATGAGCTGGTTTGAAATTGTCGGGCCAGGAAGTAGCGTGGATGCAGTCTGAGAAGACCGGGAACCCTTCGTACTTGTGGAGGTTGTGGTGATCCTGACCCGGCGCCCCGTAGACTTGGTCGTACTCCTGGCGTCTGCGGCGTTCTTGTTCTTCGCGATCGCGCGCCCATGATGAGATGATGGTGCGCGCGTCTCTGGGTGGTAATTGATGTCGCAGATCCCTGTTATCACGATTCTCAGGGTGTCTGTCCCTGTTTCGGTTGCCATCATGACCGTCGACGTGGCTCTGCTGAACCTCGCGGTTGCTTGGTCCGGCGCCGTGGTCACGACCTCCGCCACCGAGTACTATGCCTCCTTCATGTTGGCGTTGTTCTCTGCTCGGGTGGTGGGACTGGTTGCCTCGGTTTCCAACTTCAGGGTGTGCGCTGCTTCCCTGGCGGCTTGGTGCTCGAGTGATAGTCTTCGCCGGGTTGATTGCGTCATGCTGGATGGCCGCTGTCTCAAGCATTGTCTTCATCCTGAGGATCTCAGGAGTTTCAGGCATCTGTCCCAGCTCTGTGACGACAGCCATGATGTTGGCTGCAGCGCTGGAGTAGACGTCTTGGCCGGCAACTTGCCGGAACTTGGCGGTGAGGTCCTATGAAGGTAGCCTACGGCCGAGGCGGCGACGTCATTCTGCGCGAGCGACATTTCTCTCCCTGCGTCGGTTACGGTCAGCTTCAGCTTCGTTCTCCACAGTTGGCTCGTCGTTGGAAACTTCTTGTTCCTGGCCGATGATCACCATGGCTTGGCGCCCTGGTGAGTATCTCCCTGTGCTTGAAGTTACTGGGACAGTTGAGCCGCGGCTGCTTGAAGAATTTAGGGGTTGCCCGTGTTGAAACGGAAGTGGATCGATGCACGCGATGATGCGAGACATGTCCAGGTCCTCCTGTGGTGTTGCTCCAAATGCTGGCTTGCGTCCCGGCCAGTGAACAAATCATCCTTCGGGGGTTGAAGTGATGACGAGTCCGACTTGTTTCCCGTTCAGGGGAAATTCGTCGAATTCGACCAGAGATCGGAGTTGATTCGAGGACGCCGCCTGGAAAGTAGAGGTGGGGCCCGCGAGTCCAAAGGGATATTGGCTCGGGATGTCGGCCTCATGCTTAACAGTGGCTGGACCCCTTTTCTTCTGGATTTTTGAATTGGTGGATTTTGGCATAGCCAATGGTTCAGAAACCGACTCGGGTTGCCTGGTCCGCTTCGGAAATTTCCCAGCCCGAGTTGAAATCGGGCCAGGAAGAGTGATTCCTTGAGTCCGAGTTGATTTCGAACTCGAGGTTCCCCGAGGCCGAGTTGTATTCGGTCCCAGGAGCGCGATCTCGTTGAGCTTGTCGGCGAGTTGCTCCGGAGCCGGCGATTTGAGGACGCGGTCGAAGTTGCCCGCGCCGTCCGTCGTGCAGACCCAGGAGCCGAAAACGAAGGTGGCGCCCTTCTCGAACGCCATGTCGCCGTCGCAGTTGATGATGACTGGTGCCATCAAGCTTGCTGAACGATTCTCGACGAGAGCCCCTACCTGGCGCGCCAGCTGTCGGTTTTTTTATACCGGCTAGCCTACTATGGGGGTCCCTAAGTAGTCGAGTTGTTCGTGGGGGCCTCGCCGGAACCAGAAGCACGATGGTGAACACGAGACGATTTAGACAGGTTCAGGCCACCTCGAGTAGAGAGCGTAATACCTTACATCCTGTACCTTACGTCCTGTATGGTGGATCTTCTCGTATTGATGTATATGATTTTACAAGGGGTCCCTGCCTCACCTTATATACTCGGGAGACAGGGTCTACAAGGCAAGAAATACAAACTCCTAGTCGGATACAATACACAGAGTCCTAACATGAGTAGGCCGGGTTGTTTCCCAGTACCCGACTAGTTTCCTTAAGCTGTACAGTCCTTCCTTGTATCAGTCAGGGTTGCCAGCCCAATTTTCTAACGGGACTGTGGCCCATGAGGACTCCCATGGATCCTGGACCGTCAGTAGACGTCGATGCAATTGTCCTGGCGGAAGTCCCAGAACTCGTGGCCTGTGAACTCGGAGCCGAGGTCAGTCACGATGCGGTTTGGGACCCCGAACCGATGGGTAAGCTCTTGGACGAACTTGGCAGCTGTGGCCGACTTGGTGTCGGTCAGAACCTTATACTCGATCCACTTGGTGAATTTATCAACCGCCACCAAGATGTGCTTGAATCCGCCCGGGGCGGTTTTGAAGGGCCCAACGTTGTCGAGTCCCCATATGGCAAATGGCCAAGACGGGGGAATGGTCCTTAGCGCCTGAGCTGGCAGGTGCTTCTACTTCTGGAAGAACTGGCAGCCGGTGCAGCAGCGTACTAGCTCTCTTGCATCCGATAGGGCCGTTGGCAAGTAGAACCCTGTCATGTAAGCCTTGCCGACTAAGGTGCCGGCTGCCGCGTGGTTGCTGCAAGTGCCCGAGTGGATATCTTGCAGGAGGGTGATACCTTCATCGCGGAGGACACACTTCATGAGTATTCCTGTGGAGGCAGCCTTTCTGTACAGGGCGTCACTGATGACAACGTAATTTGTCACTCACCGAGTTAGCTTCTCGATTTCTTCCTTCGTACCCGGTGACCAATTCTCTGTGAGGAAAGCGATAAAGGGGGCGCGCCAGTCTGCTTCCACCATTAGAACTTCATTGGTCGGCGGGCCACCCGGGGGTGGCTCCTAGTTGGGCACGGGGCTGCCGTCCTCAAGCATCTTGATGGACGGGGTGCGCAGGTCTTGGACGAAGACGCCGACTGGAACCTGGGCTCTGGTGGACCCTAGCTTGGATAGAACATCGGCGGCAACATTGTCTTCCCGGAGGACATGATGGAACTCGAGCCCATAGAAGTGGGCTTCAAGTTTGCGTACCTCTGCGCAGTACGCACTCATGGTTTCCTTGGTCGTGTCCCAACTCTTGTTGACTTGTTCGACGACTAGCTTGGAGTCACCATAGCACATTAGCCGCTTGATGCCTAGCGACACCGCGATCCGGAGACCGTGGATAAGGGCCTCGTACTCGGCCCCGTTGTTGGTGGCCTGGTAGTGTATCTGAAGAACGTATTTCAGGTGCTGCCCCTCCGGGGAGATGAACAGCACTCCTGCGCCAGCTCCCTCAAGGTTGAGGGCGCCATCGAAGTACATCTTCCAGTGTGTCGGCCGTTCCGCGGGGGTCGGCGTCTGGATTTCCGTCCACTCGGCCACGAAGTCGGCCAATATTTGGGACTTGATGGCCTCCCGTGGCTCGAAGTTTATGGTGTGCTCGCCGAGTTCAACGGACCACTTGACTATGCGGCCGTTGGCATCCCTGTTGTGGAGGATGGCTCCGAGGGGGAAATTCGAGATGACTCGAATGACGTGAGCCTGGAAATAGTGGTGTAGCTTCCTGGCAGTGATCAGGAGCGCATAGAGCAGCTTCTGAGGATGGGGGTACCGGACTTTGGACTCGCTGAATACTTCGCTGACGAAGTATACAGGGCGCTGATCCTTGTATGGGTGGCCTTCTTCTGGTCACTCGACGACCAGGGCCGTGCTGACCACATGGGTGGTAGCCGATATGTATAACAAAAGTTCTTCCCCAGGGGTCAGACCCGTGAGTACCGGGGGTGTAACTAGGAACTCCTTGAGGTCGGCCAGGGCCTTGCTTGCCTCAGGGGTCCACTCGAACTTGTCCGCCTTCTTGAGGATCTTGAAGAACGGAAGTCCCTTCTCGCCGAGCTTGCTGATGAACCGGCTCAGGGCCGCCATCATCCCAGTAAGTTTCATGATGTCTTTCTTGCACGTTGGTTCCTTGAGATTGCGTATGGCGTCCAGCTTGACTGGGTTTGCCTCGATGCCACGTTGGCTGACAAGGAAGCCTAGGAGCTTTCCTGACGGCACCCCGAATACGCACTTCGTGGGGTTAACCTTCCATCTGAAGCGACGCAAGTTGTTGAAGGTTTCCTGGAGGTCGGCGATTAGGGAGTCGGCGTTGTATGTCTTGACAACAACGTCATCCACGTAAGCCTCCACATTGCGGCCGATTTGGCTCTGCAGGCAACCTTGGATGGCCTTCTGGTACGTGGCACCGGCGTTCTTCAGCCCAAACGTCATCGTCTTGTAGCAGTAGATGCCGTGTGGGGTGATGAACGCCGTCTTGTCCGGGTCTGAAGTCCTCAGGGCTATCTGGTGATACCCCGAGATAGCAGTCGAGAATACTGAGCTCGGGCTCACTGTACCCTCTAGAAGTCGAACGAGAGATCCTTGAAGAAATCCATGCTGGAATCTGCGGCAATCATGCTGCTCACCGCACGATAGTCGGCAAGGTCTTCCGATCTGGGTACTATTGGCCATCTGCAGTGGCAGATGCAGAAGAAGCCGTGGGGACTTGCCAAGCCTACCAATTCTTCATCCGGCAAGCTCACATCCCCGCAACGGTCCTCAACACCATACCACCCTCTCGGACCTTCGCATGCTGGGGGCTGGATATGGTTGGACCACTCAAGATAGCGCCAGGAGGATTTCAATGTCTCTACGTGGCAATCGACAAGTTCATGAAGTGGATTGAAGTCAAGCCGCTAGTTAAAGCCACAGCTCCGAAGGCGGCCGAGTTCATCCAGGACATTGTTCACCGCTTCGGCGTCCCAAATCGCATTATCACTAATCTTGTTTCTCAATTCACAGGGGACGAGTTCTTTGATTTCTGCGACAGCCTGGGAATCGAAGTCCATTATGCATCGGTGGCGCACCACGTGCCAATGGACAAGTTGAGAGAGCTAATGGCCTCATACTCCAAGGACTCAACGCCAAGGCTCTATGAACCGCTCAAAAAGTATGGCGGTAAGTGGGTGCGAGAGTTGCCAGCCGTGGTATGGGGGCTGCGAACCCAGCCTAGCCGCGCGATAGGGCAATCACCCTTCTTCTTGGTCTATGGCTCCGAAGCAGTACTCCCGGTAGATATCGAGTACAATGCTCCAAGGATTCAAAACTACTCAGAAGAAGCGGCAGAGCAGAGTAGAGCAGAAGATGTGGACATGCTAGAAGAAGAAGGCTAGCCGCGTTGATCAAGACAACCAAGTACCAGCAAGAACTCAGGAGGTATCATGACCAAAACGTCCAGGCAATGCAAGGTCGTTCAACATTGGCGATTTGGTCCTATCAGCTACAACGGGAAGATGGAACAGAAGTGGACAATGCTTGGGAAGGCCCATTCATAGTATCAAGGGTTATCGGCCCGTGTACTTATCAGATACAATGGAAAGATGGAACAGAAGTGGACAATGCTTGGAATGTCGAGCACTTGCGGCGTTTTTATCCTTAAAAGTTTTTAGGAGTTGTTATGAGTCAACAAAAAGTCAGTCCTTTCAATGTACTGATGTCAGCTTTAAGCTAAACGATAATAAAGTGTCCATATTCCACTGTCATTTAGCTTGGAATTCGGATACAAGTATCATGCTACGCTTGCTGGCCAAGTAACGCATATACAAAAGTTTCTGAATAAAGCCGAGTTGTTTAAACACAATTCAGACAGGCTACATTCACAAATCAAAGCTATCCAATTTTTGTTTTAACATAGAGAGATCAGGCGCTTTAACATACAGATAATAAATACTCTTGTTGACAAAACATTAGTATTTACATCTAAGAGTTCATTACAAAAGGTTTCTTTTACATGACAAAAGAGCCTAGAACTTCAGGCGGGAAACTATCTTCTCTACCGTGTTGTTCTCCTCCTCCATATATGTGTTAAACATATCTCGGGTACACGACGGGTTGATCCTACCCTGAGTAATGCTTAACTGCTGGCTGGGAACCAAGACCGGGCTAAGCCAAGTACTTGCCTAGTGCAAGACTGGGCTATCCGTTGGCAGTAAGCTCGCACCTGCCCAGGAGTC
Organism: Alloteropsis semialata; assembly: GCA_004135705.1. Lineage (NCBI taxonomy): Eukaryota > Viridiplantae > Streptophyta > Magnoliopsida > Poales > Poaceae > Alloteropsis > Alloteropsis semialata. Next base: position 30,592,998 of record CM014275.1, read on the forward strand.
GCTTGGAGACGATCAATGAACGGAGGAGCGGGACTACCCACGGGTACCTTGGCGTACACATCAACCAGCGGACCAGCAGCCTCCTTGAAAGATACGAGTTCTGCATCAAGTCGGTTGACTTTCACGCGAAGAGCGTGGATCTGGTCTTCCTGGCTGCGGATCGTAGTCATGCTCTGGACGAGCTGGGCATCAGCATCCTTGCGCATTTGCTTCTCTTCAGCAAGCTCTGCCATACAGTCCCGCTCCCGCTTCTCAGCTTGATTCGCGCGTTCTTGTTGCCGATAGAAGAGATTCTTCATATCGGTGGCTTCAGTCGCAAGTGCCTCAACCCTCTTCTCTTTCTCTGTATATACAAATCATATTTTTCATGCATTATGTGATTTATGCTAACTCGAGGAGAAGAAGCCGGTGATGTACCTGCAAGCTTTTGCTTGAGTGACTCCGTCTTCTCCAGGACATCTTCGCGCTGGTTCTGGTACAAGTTCATCTTTTGATACGCTGCATCCAGTTCCAGGTGAAGTTTGGCCCGCTCTTCCTCCCATGAATATTGACCCTGGACCAAGTCACTCTCTGCCTTTTCCGCTCACGTGAAGCATGCGCTGGCCCTACGGAGCATCTCCGACTTCTGATGCGAGTGTTGACGGTCCTTATAACGAAAATTCGATCGTCAATAGGCTCAAGAAAACCAATAAAGATCAAAGCATAACTTAGACATTAGTATTCAAATAATGTTATACCATGCATATCCAGAATATATTTGAGTACAGCGACTACGGTGCAAAAGATGGACAAACTTGGGCACAGGCCCAGGTCGGGCGACCTGGCCTGGAACCCAATCGAGCCCATCCTCCACACAGGTCAAGAAGCACACTAGGAGATGATCATGGACGCTGAATCATGGTCGGTTCAAGTCAAGGGTGAGGGATGAGCCACGTGTCACTCCCATGGATTGAAGGGCCCACGCCTCAACTCAATTGCACCCAAACGAAGTATACCCACTTGGAACCATCATAAGGACCCACATGGCAGTCCACCAGAGAAGAGTGGGACCGAAAGGTGGCGGTACCAGGTCGGCCGACCTGTCTAGGTCGGCCGACCTGGCCCTGCGGCCGTTTCGCTCCCCCCTTGACCAGTACCTGTAAACCGCTATCAGGAGTCCATCTGAGCTGAGCAATGTTGAAGGCGGTGCATCCAAGGGTCGGCCGACCTGGGGACTTCAGCCGACCTGGGCCCACCTTCAAATGGCCACAACCGCCTCTGGCCTGCTCCAACCACCTATGTGATGCTATAAATACCTGCAAAGGGCGCCATACTCAACACACACCAGAAGAAGAGCTCTCCTTTGCTAAAAGCTTAGTCTTAGTCATAGTAGTGATAGTCATAGTTGTAGATCTTCTGCTTCCGGAGGAGTCTTGGTAAGTTCTAGAGTTCAGTTCTTGTATCTCTTTACTTACTTGTTGTTGACGGTCCATAGACGCGCCAATTGTGAACTGCAAGCGCACGGATCATCGTAGCTTTTCCCTTAGAGTATTCATCCAAGGTTTATCAATCCGTGGATCGACAATGAACTACCTAGGGTTTCCCATCTAATCTAACGGATCTATCCTAGCATGAAGCGTTGATTGCATATAAAGGATAAAACCTACTAAAAGATATGAGTGGTGTGTAGTTTGATCGCACCCAAGAACTTAGGCAAAGATCAAGCATAACCAAAGGGGTAAACAAGCCTATCGCCTTCTAGTTGTAGTTCTAGCCAATTAGAGCAAGTGCATCATGCATCTCATCTAGAGCCGTCTTTAAACTACTATCCTCCGGTCAAACCCCCAAAAGCCCCACCGTACATGGGATCACACCCTGATGCTCCCTATCGGCGTGGGTAACTTAAGAGCATGTTCGCGAAGAACGTGTTGAACCTCTTGGTAGATCCGGTATGAACCTCTAGCCACCATGACTACAAGATCACCCGTGCAATCTATCTCGATAATAGATTGAAAGCAAAGCAAGCCCAAGAAAAGCACAAGATCATTGGAGGAATCGAGTCGCTAAAAGATCGGATGACATAAATAACATTACTCAAATAATAGATGTGTTTGAATCATCACCACCGAGCGCATACCATTGATGACTCCAACTAGCTCTTGAACTCCGCCATGGCACAACCACGCAGGGAGGCCATGGCGGCTAGGGTTGGCCTAAGCCATCCCTAGACAACTTCGAGGACTTGCGGTGGCCGTCGTCTCCCTTTGATGTATGCCCTAGGTTTCGCCGAGTTCTGGTGGATGGATGCGCCACCTTTCGTGTACAGAGACTATAAATAGTCCAAGGAGTCCGTGGTTCAAAGGGGAGGTTGAACCGACGTAAAAACACCCTAGGTCGACCGGCCTAGGGCCTTTGGGCCAGCCGGCCTAGGCCTTTTTTGGCCCGGCTCGGTCCCATCTTTCGCGTGCAAGCTTCTCTCGACGATCCTTGTCCATGTATGCATGATGTCCTATATGGAAGTTGCTCCAAAAACATTGGTTTGGGCCTCCTTTGCTTGGCTTGATTCGTCGGGTTTGGTGTTGCTTTTAGACTTGAATATAAATGCCCCAAATTGGGCCATTTTCCTGCAAAAACACGATATGCTCCAAAATACAACACACATACGAAAATGGGGTTATTTCACATGCCAAGTGGCGGGTTAGTATGTGAATTAGTCCAAAACCACCAATTAAATGGCACTAAAAGTGTACGTATAACGAGCGTCAACATTCCCCCCATGCTTAAACCTTGCTCGTCCTCGAGTAAGTCAAAGATCTTTGCTTAACAAGAAAATCAGCATTGCCCTTCAATGTTTTCCCTGCACTTAGTTATACACAACAAGACACATTGCTCTCAAGTGTTTGGCATTTAAAGTTCAAGTTGTGACCGGCTACTTTTCATTATGGAAGATAGACTAGCAATAAAGAACAAACCACAATAATAATAAATGCAATGCTCTCGAACTTAAGTGAACTTTAGACCTTTACCTTGTTCCATCATGAAGAGTTTTCAAAAAGATGCATATCCAACATAAGTGAGATTCTCTTGCAAAAGCTCATGGAAACACTCATCTCATCAAGTCGCTCAAGCCTATACTAGATTATGTTCACACTACTACAAAAAACATTTGTAAGAGCCAGGGTTTTTTTAGGGGCAGACTAAAAGGCGACGCACCCCTACAAATGCTAAGGGCTGCCCCTAGAAATGCATTTCTAGGGGCGGGTCATGGCATGAGCCGCCCCTACAAATGCTGCCATTTCTAGGGGCGGGTCATGCCATGACCCGCCCCTAGAAATGCATTTCTAGGGGCGGGTGATGGCATGACCCGCCTCTAGAAATGCATGTTTGTAATTTTTCAATTGAAATTTGAGATTTTTCAAAAGACCTCGGATGGAGAAACAGTCAAAATGAAAGTTGTAGATCACAATAAGTTATGAAACTTTGTAGTTGACAACTTTTTCATTTGAAATCATCTTGTCAACAAAAACTAAATTTTAATGTTCTCAAATTTGAAATTCAAATTCTGTAAACGACCTCGGATGGAGAAACTACCAAAATGAAACTTGTAGATTTCAAAAAGTTATGAAACTTTGTAGTTGAAAACTTTTTAATTTGAAATCGTTTAGGGCCTCAAACAAGTAATTTACACTCGGTTTAGTATAATATGGTAGGAACCGAAACAACATCTAGTCACAGGTGAGAGTGTGGTGCAGTGGTAAAGGTGGCTTCGCGCGAGGGAGAGGTCGTGAGTTCGAATCCCACCAGCCGCGGAGCGCGCGAATTTTACGCGAAAAATTGCGCGACTTGCTATTTTTTTGATTTATTTCTGTCGGTAAAAATGAGCTTCAAGGGCGGACCATGCCATGACCCGCCCCTAGAAACACCATCTTCAGGGGCGGACCATGCCATGACCCACCCCTGGAAACCATCTTCAGGGGCGGACCATGCCATTACCCGCCCCTGGAAACACGTTTGTTGGGGCGGGCTATTAACCCGCCCCTGCAAATGGCCATTTTTAGCAGCCAAAAGCAGGGGCGGATTTCGGCGCCGCCCCTACAAACGTGTTTTTACCCGCTCCTACAAATGTTTTTTGTAGTAGTGTCATCCTATTCTACTCATATATGAAAGTGGAATGCTTATGTGGAGCTTGGTAGGTAAAAACAATCCTAGCAAAACATTATATCTCAAATATTGTCAAACTAAGATAGAGATCTATTGGAATTATCGAGAATTGTCAAAAAGGCCATGGAGAATAAATGTTGAAAAGGGAGAGGGATGGAACACACACATTTAGATAGGTGGACATGTGCAAATGGCAAGTGGATATCCTGAGGCACAAATGAAGTCCTCGTTATCGAATTGCACATGGTTGGAATATTGAGTATGGAACTGTCTTC
>CM014275.1:30617048-30689491 GCA_004135705.1 Alloteropsis semialata
CGGAATACTATTGAGGGTACCGCTGCCCCCACAGATTAGTAGAGGTAGGCGGCAGGTGGTAACAGCCCTGTCCGTCCTTTGTAATCCTCCACGTTCGGAAGTGGGTATTAGGCCTTTATGATAAGACGTCCTACTGTCGTCCCTTGATGAGGGAACCACTGGATACCTTGATATATCCTCTTGCACATAATCATTGAATGAGCTTGTATAGGGTATTGTAGTATTTTGAAGTCCCATATGTACAATGCTAATGAACCATTTGTAATCTTTACTAGTGTTCTATGACTAACTAAGACTACCTTATTGATAAGCAATGAACTTCTGTGTGTCACATTACCCATTCACCTCTATATCATTTACCCCTGGTTAGATTATGGTATATTAATTTTGTTGTAAGTAAATACATCGGATGACACCTCTCTTTAACTAAGCGCTTTCCCTATGGATAAACAAATAACGATACTCTGGAATACTCTTGGGTGAAATGCTACAACGTACTTCTGTGCGCTTGCAGAATCCCTAAAACATTTAGATTTGTGATAAGGCATCTCTAGTGCCATCACTAATCTAGTGGTGACGCTAAGAAATACCAACAAGCATTTCTGGCGCCGTTGCCGGAGAAAGCAATGGTTAAAGAGTTTTGATCATCCATGTATTTAATGCAACATGATTAACTGCCAGTAATCTAGCAGGTTTACTCTCTTGCTCTGTTTCTCTGTGACGTGAAACAGGGTAGTGTATGACTGGTTTTCATTTACCATCCAACTACGTCGAGAACCCGAATACCATAGGAAGGAGGGTACGTTCTCGTGTCGTAATCCCTCAGGTGTTCTTGTCAGAGACCGAGCCAGTCATCAGAGAATCCTCCAACCAAGGAGAACAACCCGTTCCCGTAGCACCCCAACCAGAAGAAGCTATGGCCGACAGGATGATCCGCGACTACTCCGCCCCCTCCGCTGCCCAGATCCCTATGGGTCCAGAAGTGGTCGTGCGAGACAATGCTTTTGAGCTCAAGGCCCTGTTGATCAACATGGTGCAAGCTAGTTCCTTCTGTGGAAAAGCCAATGAGGATGCTAGTGCTCACCTCCAACACTTCCTGGAGGTGTGCAGCACCATCACCATCAGGGGAGTCCAACAAGAGGCCATCAGGCTCCGCTTGTTCTAGTTTTCGCTGTTGGAAAGAGCCAAACAATGGTTCTATTCCAACCGTGATGCGGTGAACACGTGGACCAAATGCTCCAATGCATTCTTGGCCAAATTCTTCCCCATTGGGAAAACCAATGCCCTTCGAGGGATGTTGACACCAGATTTTGACTCGGCTGAGATTATGCATGATAGAGTTGTGGCTGAGGCCGAGTCCGATTCTAGGTCAGGTCTCCGATTCCGATCGGAGTACGTCCGATAGAGTCCCGACCGGACATGGAACAAGGGAGGCCGGAGCGCGTACGACCGTTAAGGGAAGATGTGTCTGGAAACTTCTTCAGGGCCTCGTTATGCGGCAATTGTAATAGTTTTGGTAGTTTAAGATTAGATTGCTTTAAATAAATTAGAGATATTGTCGTAGCTGGCAAGTTTTTAGTTAGATTTTTAGGGTATAAATATAAACCCTGCGCCATTGTAAAAAGATGTTCACACAACCAATCAATCAAACACAACTTTCGGCCTCACGTGCCAACAACCCTTTTTCGTCGAGTTCTTCAGCAAGCAGGGCTGCATCATCTTGACCTCCAGTTTGTCTGTAAGTCCGACACCCTATCGAATTAATCTAGGCTTTAGATTGAGGCGCATCGCCCTTCTTCGTTTAGTTAATTCACCAATTTATCGAGTTGCTCTAGGCTTTAGATTGAGGCGTATCGCCCTTCTTCATTTAGATCGCTCATTCTTTACCGTATCTTGTTGATTTTATCCTATCGACTTACATCTGTCAGAGAAGATCTATTCTGTTTTATTGTTATTCAAGTTTCATAATAGACCTGTTTATATTGTTTATATAGCTGATATATATTTAATAAGCAAGTTACAAATAGATCTGATTTAAACAAGTTCTTTGATGTATATTAATCTATCGGAGTAAGCTAATCGGTGCCCTGCTAGCAACGCTGTCTCGAAATCGATCTGATTGTTAGTGACATGAGATTTATTTTGTTTATCACCTTTGGAAAGATGCATATTAAAGAACAAGTTTAGATTAGATCTATCTCCGATTCGGTTTTCATAGCTGATGGTTTATTTTAATATATGTTATATTCTCACGAATCGGACTCAAAGCCGATGGTTCATGCTATCAAAATCGGACTTCCCTTTATGCTGATCCGATCTCCGGAATGAATCGGGGCTTTGGCCGATGAGTTCCTTGTTGCTTACTGATTAAACTCTACCTTGACAATTTCAGGTCAAATTGACTGGCACACCCCGAACCTCAAGATTTTGGACCTACACTGAAGTGGAGCAAATCTTCCAGGCCACAGTGTTGATTTCTGAGAGTCAACACCTGACTTTTTGGACGTCAACAGGGGAGAATCTCTAGCTTCCAGCAAGAGTCTGGGGAGACTATTTCGGAGGCGTGGGATCGCTTCCAGGACTACATTCTGGCATGCCCCCACCACGGTATGCAACAGTGGCTCCTACTCCAGAACTTCTATCATGGGCTGTCTCAGACAGCCCGTGAACACATGGATGCTGCTGCTGAAGGGGCATTCCTCTCCTTGACCGTGGCCACCGCTAAGTTGCTCATTGAAAAGATGGTGTCAAACCAAGACTGGAATGACGACCGTCTTCAGGGTGCAAATGCGGTATGCACACCGTAAAGGAGGTGGACATGCTGGCCGCTAAAATGGACCTCATCATGAAGCGCCTTGATGACTGCACCAAGGATGGGGGCTCCGACAACGAAGGACCACTGGATTCACACATGACGTGTGAGGTCTGTGGAGAAACCGGCCACTCAGGGAACAACTGCCCCGAGACTCAAGAGGAGGTACAGTTCGTAAACGGCAACAACAGGTACCGGCCTCAAGGGAACTGGAACCAGCAACGCCCATTCCACCAGGGAGGTAACAACAACAACTCTTTCTCTAATCAACCCTCTCTAAAAGTTCTTGTCCTTGGTCAGGCTAAGATTAATGAATCTATTTCAAAAAGGCTTGCTGCTAATGATAAGGCTCTGGAGGGCATTAACTCTAAAATAGAAAGTTTGTCCTCCACCTTCCAGAGCCAGCTGAGCTTTAACAAAATGTTAGAAACCTAGCTAGCTCCAGAGCCAGCTAAGCTTTAACAAAATGTTAGAGACCCAGTTAGCTCAGCTAGCCGCCGCTGTTCCTTCTGGTGATAAGGGGCGAATTCTTGGGCAACCAGATTCTTCCTTTGAGAATGTAAAGGTTGTGTCCACGAGGAGCAGTAAGGCTACTCGAGATCCAGTCCCACCTAACCATGCAGGGAAGGCAGCAGTGCCAAGGATGGAGATCCCCGAAGTGGAAGAAGAGCCTAAAGCCGAGCTAGCACCAGCTGGACAAACTGCGCCACATGAGTTCTACGAATCCAATGTCTTGCCATTCCCGCAATGCCAAAAGAAACCATCAGCGGACGAGCAATTCGCCAGGTTCATAGAAGTCATTCAAAAACTAAACATACATGTGCCATTGCTGGATGCTATGCAGGTGCCGACCTACGCCAAGTACTTGAAGGATATACTCAACAACAAACGTCCACTCCAAGTACCGAGGTCATAAAGTTGACTGAGGAGTGCAGCGCAGCCATCTTGAACAAGGTTCCGGGGAAGAAGAAGGACCCAGGGTGTCCCGCCATCATGTGCACAATCGGGACACAGCATTTTGAGCACGCACTCTGTGATTTGGGGGCAAGCGTCAGCGTCATGCCAAAGGTAGTATTTGACCGCTTAAATTATACTACCTTGTCCCCTACTCCCATGAGACTGCAGCTGGCCGACTCCACGGTCCGCTACCCGGAGGGGATAGCCGAGGACATTCCGGTGCGCATCCGGGATTGCTTCATCCTTGTCGACTTCGTGGTGCTGGACATGAACGTGAGCAACGACTCGCCGCTCATCCTTGGGCGACCCTTCTTGAGCACAACAGATGCTCACATTAATGTGGGTGCTAAAGAGATCCAGCTTCACATTAATGGTAAGAAGGAGAAGTTTGAGTTCAGGCCAAAGGTGGAGCGGTGCTCCATGATCAAGATCAAGTGTGGGAGGAACAGTCAAAACGTGAAGGAAGTGGAGGTCACACCTCCAAAAAAAGACAGCTTGATAAAGTTCATGGAGAACTTCTGGGAGAAGGAATTCCCTATCCGGTATCATGCAAGAAACAAGAAGCCTATACAAGGTGCAAAAGCACAGGCGAAGAAAACACCGGAACAAGCTGTCGACTGCCAAAAAAAGTAAAACAGGTATGATGGGTTAAATCATCTGTATCCTCATCTCCAGGGTCACATGCTGCTTCATCAAGTTGAATCCTACATCGGAGATGTCTTCGCTCGACGACGTAAAACACGAGTCCTGCACCGACAGGTACATCGGTGTCAACAAAATAAGCTTGGGAGAGGACCCTCAATCAGGTAAGTTAAGGTAAGCATTACTAATAAAGTTTTCTTTCGAATAAAGTTAGTAAATGAGAGCTATCCAGGCTAGTCCCTTAATGTTTTGAGTCTATGCTTAAATCTTTATCTTTGGATATGATGAATAGTTGCTCTTATTTCTCTCTTGTACCTATGTTTCAACCTCTATTCTCCTAAGTTTTGAGTTTGCTGGTCGAACATGGTCTTTTCTGTTATCTTGTCTATTTGTGGGTAGCATATGCAAGCTCTAGTCTAGGTTGTTGTTGGCTATGATATGATAAGACTTGAGTTACCTTAAAGCTTATACCAAGCAAGACTTGATAACCGGAGTTTTCTTTTAAAAATAAAATAAAGAGTTCCTTATGGTGATTCACATTCCTACCAAAGCCCATATTGTTAAAATCCCTACATGAGCTACTTGCTTTTGCATTGAGTTTTGTCAAGGTCATTGTGATTTTTAGAGATTTACTTCATGCTTTTAAAGCCAAGATCACGCACACACACCACCATATACATGTTTCACTTCTACTCTGGAAGTAAGCATGCCATCCATCCACCGAATAAAAGCTCTACATAAAGTCTGGTACTCTTCCCCAACTTTATTGCAAAAGGAGACATGGGCTCTTGCAAAAAAAATGGACACATGAAGGTCCAAGTATGTAAAAAAAGAACACATGAAGGCTCTTGGTTCAAGAAAAATAGCCATGTCTCTAAAAGCAACCTCTACAAGGGAAAGAGGAACCTGCAAAGAGGAACCTGCAAAAAGGAACCTGCAAAAAGGAGCTATCATCTAATAGCCATGTATCATTTACACACGTGCACATCTTGATTTGAAAGTATGACTTACTTCTCTTTAAATCCTGGTCTTGACTTTACAATATGTGCGCTACAAGTATGCTATATGGCTCTCCTAGCACAAACTCCACTCCAATGAGTGACATGAGAGTTGAGAGAGGAACTTGGTAAGGAAATACACCTTGAGTGACTAGAGAATACCACCTAAGGAACTCTGCCTTTTGAAAAATCCCAAAACCTCCGGTTTGACTGTCAAGCAAGGTAGAAGGCAAGGTGCTTGGTCTAAGTCATTCTAGCTACCAACCGCCCAACACAAGCAGAAGCTACGAGCCCCACAAAAGGCCAAGGTAATAAGGGAAGTTTATTTTACCAGCTTATTCAATTCTTGGTAGAATATCTTACTGAACCGCTGGTACTTTTGAGGAGTAATGAGGAAGAAACTCCTGATCCACTGAGCCTAAAAGTTTTAGTCTTTGCTCTGGACGAGCAAAGGGCTAAGCTTGGGGGACTTGTTGATGGTCCTTATAACGAAAATCCGACCGTCAATAGGCTCAGAAAACTAATAAAGATCAAAGCATAACTTAGACATTAGTATTCAAATAATGTTGTACCATGCATATCCAGAATATATTTGAGTACAGGGACTATGGTGCAAAAGATGGATGAACTTGGGCATAGGCCCAGGTCGACCGACCTGGCTAGGTCGGGCGACCTGGCCTGGAACCCAATCGAGCCCATCCTCCACACAGGTCAAGAAGCACATTAGGAGATGATCATGGATACTGAATCATGGTCGGTTCAAGTCAAGGGTGAGGGATGAGCCGCGTGTCACTCCCATGGATTGAAGGGCCCACACCTCAACTCAATTGCACCCAAACGAGGTATACCCACCTGGAACCGTCATAAGGACCCACATGGCAGTCCACCAGAGAAGAGTGGGGCCGAAAGGCGGCGGTACCAAGTTGGCCGACCTGTCTTGGTCGACCAACCTGGCCCTGCGGCTGTTTCGCTCCCCCCTTGACCAGTCCCTGTAAACCGTCATCAGGAGTCCATCTGAGTCGAGCAATGTTGAAGGCGGTGCATCCAAGGTTCGGCCGACCTAGGGACTTCGGCCAACCTGGGCCCACCTCCAAACGGCCACAACCGCCTCTGGCCTGCTCCAACCGCCTATGTGATGCTATAAATACCTGCAAAGGGCGTCGTACTCAATACACACCAGAAGAAGAGCTCTCCTTTGCTAAAAGCTTAGTCTTAGTCACAGTAGTGATAGTCGTAGTAGTAGATCTTCTGAAGGGCTTCTGGAGGAGTCTTGGTTTCAGTTCTTGTATCTCTTTACTTACTTGTAATACTCTGAGCTTAATAGAAATACCTTCATACTTATGTTGTATGCCTCAGTTATACTCTATCTACTTAGTATATACTACTTATGTCTTGCACCTTGTTCAAGTGAATGTATGCTATGACATTGGTTCAATGTGCCTTATGGTTGCTCTATTTATTAACGTGATAGATAGAGTTGTATTTCATACTGCAAGTATGGTGTTTGGAATACGGAATACTGTTGAAGGTACCGCTGCCCCACGAATTAGTAGAGGTAGGCGGCAGGTGGTGACAGCCCTGTCCGTCCTTTGTAATCCTCCACGTTCGGGAGTGGGTATTAGGCCTTTATGATAAGACGTCCTACTGTCGTCCCTTGATGAGGGAACCACTGGATACCTCGATATGTCCTCTTGCATATAATCATTGAATGAGCTTGTACAAGGTATTGTAGTATATCCAAGTCCCATATGTATGATGCTAATGAACCATTTGTAATCTTTACTAGTGTTCTATGACTAACTAAGACTACCTTAATGATAAGCAATTAACTTCTGTGTGTCACATTACCCATCCACCTCTATATCATTTACCCCTGGTTAGATTATGGTATATTAATGTTGTTGTAAGTAAATACATCAGATGACACCTCTCTTTAACTAAACGCTTTCCCTGCGGATAAACAAATAATAATACTCTGGAATACTCCCGGGTGAAATACTACAACGTACTTCTGTGTGCTTGCAGAATCCCTGTAAGTTTAGATTTACGATAAGGCATCTCTAGTGCCTATCTAGTGGTGACGCTAAGAAATACCAACAGCGAGCGGTGAAGGATGCTCTGTTTTCAAAACAAGTTGGCCAAGTTATTAGCACAATATCTAGTGGAGTTAAGTATACTTTCAGTATTGATTTTCTTTATACTAACCTCTGTGAGCTTGCTAAGTTGCTTCTGAAGCTCCTCCGCCTTTTCAAGATCTTCTTGATCAACCTAGGAGTTGAATAGGAAGGCATTGTCGTCATCGGGGCCTGCGCCTGGTGTTCCTGTGTAGATCTGGAACGGCTCAGGTGACGACGCTTGGGTCTTCTTTTTTCCTAGATTATTTCTTCGATGGTTGCCACCTTCACAAGTCCGGCGGCCGCATCGAGTTCCTCGGTGTGCAGAATAGCCATCCGGGTACTTTCTGCAGATTTGGGCCATGCGCCATGAGCAGAAGTACCCAGAGCGGCTTGCTCCGGTACTTTGAAAGACAATGAAGCTTCGGCCCTTGATTCTTGACGGTGCGGCTGTGGTGATATTCGGGGGCTCGGCTCCTGCTCCACACCCGCCTCCTTGGTTTGGGTATCCGCGGACTGGTTGACCTCCGAGATTTCTGGCGATTGGGCAGGCGGGGGAGTGGGCGGCCGGCTGTACATGATATAAGTATAAGAAGACCAGTCTACTGGATATAATGGATGAACAGATTGCTGTGATCAACAGGACAGACTACTTATCTGGCGAAATCCATGTCAAATTGTGGCTCGTCCAAGTCAAAGGAGATTCCTCCGGACCGGATGCCTTGTGGCTCATGAGTCCTCTCCTTCGGCGAGGGTTCTTTTTCTTGCGTTTGCTGCATAAAGAGAACTCGGATCAGGTCAAAAAGCAGGAATTCAAGCACTATTAACATACAAGATAGGCATACCTTGGGTGGAGACGTATGCAGAGGGATACTTGTTGGTATTTCCGCGTCCTTCTCCGCCTCGGTGTCGACCTCTTCCACTTCAGGTAGGCTGGCGTCAGCAGGCTTCTCCACAGAAGATTTGACTTTCTTCCGTATCGCCCATCTCTTCTTGGGGACTTGGAGGCTTGGCGCATCGTCGGAGAAGAGCCTCTTTAGGTTTGATCCTCCTTGGCCAAGATCCCCGGGATGATGCTGCGGCGTCACTACCTCATATGATGAGGTGTCTTCAACCAACACCTCCTCTTCGGCAGCTGGCTCTGGCAGTTTCTTCCCTTTTCCAGAGCCACCAGCAGTCCGCTTGGGCGGCAAGGAGAGGGGCGGCTCGGGTAATCCAGTTTGAGTCTCCTCCACGGCAGGGGGAGCAGAGACCAATCTTGTGCGCAAATCCTACAAATGGGCACAAGATGAATTGTGAGTAACATGTTCACAAAGAAGCTGGATAACAAAAACAAAAGGTATTCAGATTGACTTCAAGCTTACCGCTGGTGGAGGACGACTAGCCGAGTACTCAGGTACCCGACATGGCAGCTCATGCGCGTCCATGAACAGAGCCTGGACGCGGACCGCGACTTCATCAGATGATAGCTCGACGGAGGAAACCCTGGTCGGGTCGTTGGGAACGGTGTAGTCGTAGCCAGCGTGCGCCCGCTTCTAGCAGGGTTGCACGCGATGGCAGAGGAATGAACTAGCAATCCTGATGGCCGTCAGGCCCTTCTTCTTAAGGTCATCAATCATCTTTAGCAACCCGGCGATCCCGCTAACCTCATCTTCGCCGAGTGCTTCATTCCAATTGGCTTGCGGTTGTGGCAGATGACCCGAGTGCTTGGTTAGCCTTGGGGCTGGTTCTCCACATAGAACCATTTTTTCATCCAGTCTTTGATGGAATCATTCAACTTGAAATCAAAATATATGTTCTTCATCCCTTGATGGAATTGGAATCCAGCCCAGCCAATCACCTTGTCTTGACTCGATTTAACTGGAAAAAGAAGGAGGAAAAGGTTGAAATGAGGGTCGATTCCTAAGAAAACCTCACAGAGATGGATGAAGAGAGAGATGGTGAAGAATGGAGTTTGGGTTCAGGTGCAGTAGCTCTAGCTTGTAGAAAGCAAGCAAGCCGCGGAGAAAATCATCAGTGGGAGTGGCAAATCCCAGCTCATAGAAAGATGCGGACACCATGATCTCATGAACTTCATCAAAGGGCCACGGCTTATCGACATCCGTGCGCCAGTAGCAGATGGATTTGTCAAGAAGATAACCTTGATCGATGAGATCTTGCACCATCTGGTCTGTGGCTTTGGATGGCTTCCAGACAAGAGCGGGTGCGGGGGCTTCTTGAAGACAGGCATGCCTGTGATTGGGACCTTGGGGGCTTTCTTGCTTGCCGCCGACTTGATCGCCGCGGATTTGCTGGCTGCGGGCTTGCTTGGCACCGGCTTCTTGCCCATCTTGCCAGTCGGGGTCTTCTGGGATGGAGATCTTGAGCGGGGCTGGAGTGGACTCGAGGGCGCGCGCGCGAGTATGGAAGATTCGAGATTTGGGAATGGTAGCCGGAGTAGATGTGAATACGAAGCAGTTCTCTCTCTGTTTTTATTAACGAAGCGTTAACCCTATGCGTATTTCACGAAAGTCATTTTCACCAAATACGCCAACAGTTATGTATTCGCAGTTTTTACCAGATGCATATTTGTGCGGCAGTTTCCTAAAGGGCTAAGTCACTTACCGAGGCATTTTCATACTCAGGGGCTGATGCTTAGTGGGATAAGTTTTTTTTCGAATCAAAGAATATACTTATTTCTTGAAAAGTCTTTAAGCTTATTGTCATCTGCTTTAAGCTTGGGGGCTGGGGGGAAATAGTAGATTTCTTTTGGAGAGATTTTTCATTAAAGACCCTAGAATTATTTTTAATCCTTGAAAATGTTTCTAGGCTCGGGGGCTGACCCATAATGGGTCCATCTTTTTTCAAAAGCTAGACACCATTATATTAAATGGTGAAGTTTTTGCATCATCTTTGATTTAAAAATCAAAGCCTGGGGGCTGATTGCAAAAGAAGTCAGCAGGGAGCACATCATGTTTACTTCTGAAGGTTTTCAACAAAGAGGCAAGGTGACGAGGAAACAACTCGGCTGATGCTTGAACTGTTGAGAAACAACTCGACAGCGTGAAGACAAGAAGACACTCAGAGGATTGACGGACCAAGATCCATGGGAGTCCTTATGGGCTGCAGGCCCATGAGGAGATTGGGCCGCCAACTCTGACGGATACAAGAAAGAGACGTACCGGTTAAGGGAACTAGTCGGCTACTAGGAAACAACTCGGCCTAATCATGTTAGGACTCTATGTTTAGTATCCGAGGAGGAGTCTGTATTTCTTGCCTTGTAGACTGTTGATGGTCCATAGATGCGCCAATTGTAAACCGCAAGCGCACAGATCATCGTAGCTCTTCCCTTAGAGTATTCCATCCAAGGTTTATCAATCCGTGGATCGACAATGAACTACCTAGGGTTTTTCATCTAATCTAACGGATCTATTCCTATCATTAAGCGTTGATTGCATATAGAGGTAAACCTTTAAGATGTGAGTGAGTATAAAGGTTGATCGCATCCGAAAGCATAGGCAAAGATAGCATAACTGAGGTTAACGAAGGGCCTAATTGTCTCTAGGTACAGCCCTTGGTCAAAAGGTAATCAAAACAATAGATTGCATCTCTACCAAAGGTACCCGAGTCTTCTCTCCGAAAGGCTGCTTGCAAGCGGCCTACTTTCCAATGGTCGCAGGCGGGTGCCAACGCCTAAGGTTTCTCAAAGCTTTACCCAACCAACTAGCAAGCACTCAACGAGCTTCCTCTTATAGTGGCTTGCAACAACTCCCATTGTACTCGCCATTGATCCGACTCAACATCACGTCGTCGCTAGAACTTTTCCCTCTGTCATGCTGTCACCACACCGGGGTAATCGACGGACTAGCTAGAACGCGCTACTTCAATGTATCTGCAAGATATGGACTAATCACTATAATTAGATCTAATCTTACTAAGAACATATGACGGTCGTACATATGAATATAAAGCATCAAAGAAGTAGATCAAGGTTGAGACAACTAGAATAGAGATTAGATTGATATCACCATCGTGTGTGTACATACCCCGATGAATCTTGGGGCTTGACTCTTGAGCTCTGCCATGGCACAACCGCGCAGGGAGGCCATTGGAAAGTAGGCCGCTTGCATATACCCTTGTTTTCTTGTTTGTGTCCTTGAAAGCAGGTGGAAATCTAGACACTAAGCTTGGGCTTTAACAAGTCCAAACTCGCTCGCAAAAGATTGATGGCTACATCAAGATCTGCTTTTTAGTGGTAGGTGCTAACTTTTGTTAGTGGCCCATCATCCGCTATCGAGCCCACACGCAAAATGATTAAAGATAAAACAAGGTATGCCACCATGTTAATTAATTTTTAAGACTAATATTTCTTGGAGATTTGTTTGTCCAAACTTTAGATGATGAATCATGCCCCGAAGAAGTCGTGAGAATCCAATCATCAACATCTCCGGAAGGTTGCTGTTGAGACTGGTTTTTCGCCCATGACCAGAGAGGTACCATTGAGGAAAATTGCAAAATATGAAGCTCCATCAAGTCTTCTTTCCAACGCATCAAGAATCGTAAATTTTAGATATTGGTGCAAGGAGTTATGGTAAAATCTTTCAACACTACGCGTTCTGAAATCTGCTCGGGACAGAACGTAGCGCCGGAGTAAAACAAGCATAACTCTTTCATCCGGAGTCCGTTTGAAGTGAATGAGCACTCGTTGGAAAGGGAATTTGATTCACATCACAATGGAGTAAATTTTGGTACATGTTCTGTGCTGGGTGAAGAGAAATTCAATGAAGAAGAGGCAGCAGCAAGCAACGGAGAAGCTGATGATTATGTCAAAGGATGATTGGAGGGTTTTATGCACAAAGATGATGATTTAAAGTTGATCAATACTGGAGGCAACAAGATTAGAAGCACCATGACACCACCAATCTTCTCTAGTAGGATGCTCAATAAGCTTCTAATTGAGTGATGCTACCAACGAAGGAAACCGCTCAGATCATCGACGCAAAGCACAAGAGCCACCCATGATCCCGGCACCTTGGGTAAAGCAAGAACTATGGAGAAGACACATCATTGGAATGCTACTTGCTGGTAAATCAATGGTGATGACCTTGAAACCTAAGGATACACAACACGACGCTCCAAAGACTACAAGATCAAGATCATCGACATCTCAGGATCAATTCACAAGAAGTTACTGTTCGCATCAAAAGTTTGCAAAACCTCTAAAGAAAACAACAGAATATTTTTGGATATTTGAAAGCCCTATGAAGTTTCAGTTCCAATGAATCAAGAATCAAGTCCATCGGAGATTCCTACAGGTGGTTATGATCAAAACATCGAAGGTCGTGCATTTTGAAATTTTATGGACAGCATGCAGTGCTAAAGTAAATTGGCATAACTCGCCCGTTTGAACTCCGTTTAAGATGAATAACCACTCGTTGGAAAGGTAATTTCATAAACTTTTCAATAGATCTATACTTTGGTACATGTTGTGTTCTATATACTGGGAAAATCCACAAAGAAGCGAAAGGAGCAACATGATGAGAACAAGGGAGAGAAGATAATGATGACAACAATGAAGAGGAGCTTGGGCAATGCTTTCATTCGAGCGTACATGATCAAATTCAGAAGCTTAGTACAAAAGAGAGACCCCCAAGAACATTTGCTTATGAACACACAAGCCGGGGACATTCGATACATGAAGATGTTTTGAGCAAACCACGACGAATTACAAAAGGGCAACATCAAGCTGCATGGATACTTCGAATTCTCGCACGAAGGACCATGGCTTCACAACAATGAGAAGGTACATGAAAAAGTCTAGCTCTATGACTTTAAATGAAGTGCTTTGCGGGAGGCAACCTGATCTTTTGTTTATTATCTATATAATATGACGGTCTATATTGTGCTCTTTAATCGAATCATCAAGTAACATTGTACCATTGCTCTAATAAATGCCACAACTTTATGTTGTATGATCTAAATGTTATTGAGAGAGCACTTTGTTATTTGATCTTGGAAAACTTATAGACCCTTTTGTGTGCCTATTGCTATTAGTGTTTAGAGTCTTTTTTTTGAGTCTGTTTAGAGAGAAATATGAGGTATAATACCACCATTTGATTCTAAACTTGTGGCTAGCTGATCTAGGCTAACTTTTGTTTTATTTTTAGACCACCACATCATGTCATATTATTGTGTTCATTCACCTCGTGTCGCTCCATGCCATGTTGTTCTCACCTTTGCATTGCATTGCATGTTTTGTTTTTGACCTAACTTTTTGTTAAACCCACCTAAGCCTTGCTATCACCCTCGCCAAAATCGGAGCCAACAAGGGTAGGATTGACTTGTGTTGATTTGCTTGCCATCACCATTCGGATTAGCCAAGTCTATCTCTATTCCTTGTTCTAACTGAAAACTTTGACTAGCCTCCCCACGAGATCCTAAACCCTTAGGAAAATCTCTCATGCCTATAGCCATCCTAAACCATAGGTTTTGTTTTCCACCCAATGAAACAACCTTTGTTTTTGTTTTTGTTTGCAACCACCTTAGGTAGATTTTCTAAACTTGATTTCTCTCTTCAAAATTCTTGTTTTAAGCCAAAAATATAGGATACCCATGAACCTTCCCCTAAACCTCGTTAGCTAGGTTGTTCGGTTCTTTTCGATGAATGATTTTCTTGTCGACAATGCTTCACTTCTTATGAGGTGGTTGGCCAAGCTTTGTCGCTCTAAGCAATTACTTTTCGAATGAATTGATTACGGAACAACATTGAAAAACCTTGCTAACTCTTGTTTTTTGCTAACTCTTGCATTTGCATTTTGCATCCATTCCATCGTATGATTATGCATTTGTTAGCTTGGCTCTTTCATGAAACTTTATGATGAATGCTTTCATATCCATGTCAATGCTTCCTAGGGCATTTTCCTTTTACGGTCTTGTGTAAACATGGTGTTTAGACATGATCATGGACCATCATCGTTTAGTTTTGAGAGCCTTGTTAGCATTTACATTGCATTGGTCGGTCTATAAGCTTTGCAATGCGCCTTAATTTTCTTGCGCTATGAGGAATTATTGACCTTGGGATAGACATGGTGTTTTGACCGGTTAACAAATCTTTATGACTATGGAGAGATTCGGCAACCTAGTTATAAACATGGTGTTTAGAAATAGGTGTAAACGTTGTCTTTGTTTATATGCTTTCCTCTCATTTGCATACTTACTTTGCACACACGCACACCCATTAGGATTTTATTTTTCTCTTTTACTAGGTTAATTATGCCACAAGTTAAGGTCTTAGGGATGTCATTGGTTGTTGGCATTTGCTTATACTCCCGACCGTCACCCCGGGGGTAGTTTGTGCGTTTCGAGTGTTTTGCAGGCATGATGAAGGAATCCCATGAATTTGTGATCAAAGTTACAACCAAGACCGTTAACATCTCCGAAGATTGAAAGGGACACTACTGTTTTCATAAAAAATCTGCACATGTTCAGAGATGTACAAGAAAGTAAAAGTGGATATTCAGAAGCTCCATCAAATTCTCGTTCCAACGCATCTAAGATCAACGAATTTGAAGACCCATACAAGGAGATACGATAAAAACATTGGGCTCTGCGCGTTCTGAAATCAGCTCGGGACAGATTGCAGTGCTGGACTAAAAAAGGTATAACTCTTTTGCTCGGAATCCATTTTGGGCAAATGATGGCTCGTTGGAAAGAGAAATTTGTGCACTTTATAATGGAGCAAGGGTTTAGTACATGTTATGTTCTGGAAATAAAGGAAAAATTCATGGAAGATGTAGCAGCAATGAAGACAACAAGCAAGAAGGTGATAACAATACGAAGAATGATTGGGACCATGGCTTGATGACAAGAAGAGGTTGAAGAAAAATTAAGGTAACAAAGGTAAAGAAGTATAAAGATAAATCTCTAAACACGTGGCGGAAGGACTTCAAGAATCACATGACGGTTCACCATCTTCTTTCACGCTTAGCAACATGCTAAGCATGGGGGAGGACTTGTTGGACGAAAAGGAAAAGGCCATATGGAGTACAATGATCGTGTTCACCACAAGATGCTCAAGATTTTCTTCCATGCTAAGCACAATGCTTAAGCATGGGGAAGCCGTGCTACACTTCATTGCAAGCATCAAAAAGGACGGTAACTCTTCCTCAACTTTCTCTTTATTCATCAACTTCTTAACGCTTGTATATATGTATGTCATCGACCATAGGTTAGAAACCTTTGTATATCTCTCTTGTTAATAACATGGCTACTAGGAGGACAACCTAGTTTTATTTTCTTTTCAATAAATGATCACCATCACTTTGCGCTCACCACGATGACATAATTTGAATGCTTTTACTTATGGAAAAGTGATGAAAATTGCCGCATTGTTCTACCTACATGATGTTGTATATGACTTGACTATTTGCTCTCTATAAAATGATCTTAAATTGATTAAATACCGGCTCTTTTATTTGTGGAGGTTAAATGACTAAATTCTAGACCCACATATTCCTTATGTTGCTCTTTGATTTAAGTTTACCGATGACCTTACAACCTTGTATTGTTTTATTTAAAACTTGATTTTTATGCTATCTACATTCGTGAATCTCTTGCAAAGTTCTACCTACCAAAGCCTTTACATATACATGATCTTTCATGATGAAACCCTTAGATTTGTAAACTTATATTTTGATGAGTTGGATTAAGATTGATTTCTATGGTTCGAGACTAAGAAGCTGGCCATTCCATTTTGCGTACCCTCTTTTTGCTGGCCTTTCTATCCATGCATTGTGAGTTTCTGCACCGGAAACTTCGCTGGATATCCACCCTAAACCCAAATATCTTTTTGTGATGAGCTCCTTGACCACAACCCACAATTGAGTATGTATCATTTTCTAGACGAAAATCCACAAGAATCGAGAGCTTAATTTAGAGAACATCAATTTGGGAGGCATCGAAGAAACTCCCTGAAGATTAAGTGTTTTTCTAGAAGATCAAGATGGACTTTGTGTACTTACTTCAGCAATTATCAACCCTCACTTCTATGCTCGAGGACGAGCAATCGTTTAAGCATGGGGAGAGGATGTTGAGTAAGCACTATGTTGCCAAAGGTTCTAAGGAGCAAAAAGAAAGAAAAATGTGAAAAAAAGAAAATAAACAAAGATGAAAGGAAAAAAATGAAAGAAAGAAAGAAAAAATAGAAATAATGCTCCTTAGTCCTTTTAGCATCATCAAATTCCAAGTGTTTTGAAGACAATTCCATACTCAATTTTCCAACCATGTGCAATCCGATAACGAGGACTTCATTTGTGCCTCGGGATCATCCACTTGGCATTTGCATATGTCCACCTATCTAAATGTGTGTGTTCCATCCCTCTCTCTTTTCAATATTTATTCTCCATGGCCTTTTTTGACTAGTCTCGGTAATTCCAATAGATCTCTCTCTTAGTTTGACAATATTTGAGATATAATGCTTTGCTAGGATTGTTTTTACCTACCAAGCTCCACATAAGCCTTCCACTTTCATATATGAGTAGAATAGGTTGAAAATAATCTAGTATAGGCTTGAGCGACTTGATGAGATGAGTGTTTCCATGAGCTTTTGCAAGAGAATCTCACTTATGTTGGATATGCATCTTTTTGAAAACTCTTCACGATGCAACAAGGTAAAGGTCTAAAGTTCACTTAAGTTCAAGAACATTGCATTTATTTACTATTGTGGCTTGTTCTTTATTGCTAGTTTATCTTCCATAATGAAAAGTAGCTGGTCACAACTTGAACTTTAAAAGCTAAACTCTTGAGAGCAATGTGTCTTGTTGTGTATAACTAAGTGTAGGGAAGACATTGAAGGGCAACGCTGATTTCCTTATTAAGCAAAGATCTTGGACTTACTCGAGGACGAGCAAGGTCTAAGCATGGGGGGTTGATGTTGAGAACTTCTCGATTGCTTTGTGTCTAGGGTTTTACCTGCCAGAAAAGCTTGTTGACGGTCCATAGACGCGGCAATTGGGAACCGCAAGTGCACGAATCATCGTAGCTCTTCCCTTAGAGTATTTCATCCAAGGTTTATCAATCCGTGGATCGACAATAAACTACCTAGGGTTTTCCATCTAATCTAACGGATCTATTCCTATCATTAAGCGTTGATTGCATATAGAGGTAAACCTTTAAGATGTGAGTGAGTATAATGGTTGATCGCATCCGAAAGCATAGGCAAAGATAGTATAACCGAGGTTAACGAAGGGTCCAATCATCTCCAAGTATAGCTCTTAGTCAAAAGGTGATCAAAACAATAGATTGCATCTCTACCAAAGGTACCCGAGTCTTCTCTCCGAAAGGCGGCTCGCAAGCGGCCTACTTTCCAATGGTCACCGCCGCGAGGTGCGTGCCAACGCCTAAGGTTTCCCAAAGCTTTACCCAACCAACTAGCAAGCGCTCGACGAGCTTCCTCTTGTAGTGGCTTGCGACAACTCCCATTGTACTCGCCATTGATCCAACTCAACTTCACGTCGTCACTAGAACTTTTCTCTCCGTCATGCTGTCACCATACCGGTGTAATCGACGGACTAGCTAGAACGCGCTACTTCAATGTATCCGCAAGATATGGACTAATCACCACGATTAGATCTAATCCTACTAAGAACATATGACGATCGTACATATGAATATAAAGCATCAAAGAAGTAGACCAAGGTTGAGACAACTAGAATAGAGATTAGATTGATATCACCATTCGTGTGTGTACATACCCCGATGAATCTTGGGGCTTGACTCTTGAGCTCCGCCGTAGCACAACCACGCAGGGAGGCCATGGCGGCTAGGGTTGGCCTAGGCCATGCCCTAGGTACCTTCGAAGACTTGCAGCGACCCTCGTCTCCCTTAGGTGTATGCCCTAGTTTTCGCCGACTTCTAGTGGATTGGTCGCCGTGACTTCGGGGTACAGGGGCTATAAATAATCCGAGGAAACCCCAGCTCGAAGGGGAGGTCGAGGCGGCGCAAAAAGGGGCCAGGCCTGCCGGCCCCATAGGTCCTAGGCAGGCCAGCCTAGGGCCTTTTTGGCCCGCCTCAACCTCATCTTTTGCGTGCAAGCTCTTTGATCCTCCAGGAATTGATTTGCCAATGCATGTGGGTATTTGACGTCGGTTGCTTCGGGATAAGATTGGGTCTTGATAACCTTCCATATGTCTGCCTGATTCGCCTTGATCCCGAAGNTCACGTCATCACTAGAACTTTTCTCTCCGTCATGCTGTCACCATACCGGTGTAATCGACGGACTAGCTAGAACGCGCTACTTCAATGTATCCGCAAGATATGGACTAATCACCACGATTAGATCTAATCCTACTAAGAACATATGACGATCGTACATATGAATATAAAGCATCAAAGAAGTAGACCAAGGTTGAGACAACTAGAATAGAGATTAGATTGATATCACCATCGTGTGTGTACATACCCCGATGAATCTTGGGGCTTGACTCTTGAGCTCCGCCGTGGCACAACCGCGCAGGGAGGCCATGGCGGCTAGGGTTGGCCTAGGCCATGCCCTAGGTACCTTCGAAGACTTGCAGCGACCCTCGTCTCCCTTAGGTGTATGCCCTAGTTTTCGCCGACTTCTGGTGGATTGGTCGCCGTGACTTCGGGGTACAGGGGCTATAAATAATCCGAGGAAACCCCAGCTCGAAGGGAAGGTCGAGGCGGCGCAAAAAGGGGCCAGGCCTGCCGGCCCCATAGGTCCTAGGCAGGCCAGCCTAGGGCCTTTTTGGCCCGCCTCAACCTCATCTTTTGCGTGCAAGCTCCTTGATCCTCCAGGAATTGATTTGCCAATGCATGTGGGTATTTGACGTCGGTTGCTTCGAGATAAGATTGGGTCTTGATAACCTTCCATATGTCTGCTTGATTCGTCTTGATCCCGAAGTCATCCGACCTTATCTTCATGTCTTTGCCCTTGCTCATTCTTGGAGGTTTGTTCACCATAGATGAGAGCGAACGAAATCCAAGTTGTATTAGGTCCTTTGCCTTCATATTCCTCCATGCTATGCATGACCTTGGCCTTCGTCCAAAAGTGCTCATTTATAGCTCAAAAACCTGCATAAACCAAAATCCTCCAAAAATACATGCATATGCGAAAACGGGGTTATTTCAAGTGCCAAGTGGCAGGTTAGTATATGAATTGGTCCCAAAACACCACTTAAATAGCACTAAAAGTGTGTCGCTAACGAGCGTCAACATAGACCCTGTCTCCCGAGTATATAAGGTGAGGCAGGGACCCCTTGTAAAATCATAACCATCAATACGAAGCGATCCACCATACAGGACGTAGGGTATTACGCTCTCTACTCGAGGCAGCCTGAACCTGTCTAAATCGTTTCGTGTTCACCATCGTGCTTCTGGTTCCGGCGAGGCCCTTGCGAACAACTCGACTTCTCAGGGACCTCTATAGCAGTCTATCCGGTATAAAAAAAGACATGAACCTTGGAGTAATACTTTTATAGATATTGGTTGTACATCTATACACACCCGTGCAGGAAAATTTTCAAATCTGAATGGGTAAGTTTTCAAAGCTTGATTCAAATTGGAGATAAACCAAGGCATTGGATGCACTGCAACAATTGTTGCACAACATACAAGGAGGTACATCACCTTTCGAAGGTTCACTGTGAGTATATTGCAAAACCCCTTGTGATCATGTTGATGCAATTTAAATTCAGCCTTGTTTGAGTTATGTGGTGAAAATAAATTTGAAAAAAAAGAACACTTGAAAATAAATATCAGAATAATGGCAAGAAGGATCTACGCTTAACGATGTTAAGGACCAATTTCTTTTCTAAGCGTGGATGTGAACAACTAACCAGATGACAGTAATATATTCTCAATATAGTCCTTCGAGTATTTGTTGTCCACTAACTGTTTGTAGGGAAGAAGTGATGGCTAAAGAACAGCAGAGTAACTCCAACATCCGACACCCTTAGTCACATGAAAAACATTTGCGTGCTGAGCAAAGTGAACAATAGAGAAATCTTTTGGCACCCTTAAGCCCAAATCTCGTATTTTCCTGCAAGATCTAAGTTTGGGGGAAATTTGCCAAGGAAGTATCTAAAATACTCCGTGCATTTATCTCTTTTAATCTCCCTACTAAGTTACCTTGCAAGATTTGGTTGTCATGTAAAAAATTAAAAAAAATCCATAAAAATTGTATAACATAGAAACGCCAAAAATATTTGAATTCAAATAACGATTAGGCTCTCTGGTTTGTAAGGCTAGTAGAGTTGTTGTTTCGCTTCCACCTTGTTTTGAATAAGTGCAGGTACAAGATCAAGTGTGGGGGTCTCGCGGGCTTCTTGATGTTCACACATGCAAGACCACCCACAACTACGCCGCACAACATCGCATGGGCCGACAAGAAAAAGATCACGATGGTCGGGTACCAGAGGGGTTCGAACGAATTCCTTCTCAACCGAAGGCCCTCTAGCACACCACGTCTTCCATTTCGTCCAATGCGATGGTTTGCATGTCTATCCCTCATCCTTTCTCATCCATGAGTTTAAAATAATCTTGAGATGATCATTAAAGTTAAAGTCAAATGAAACTCCATGCTGCTTTGGTTTCTGTGCTCATCTTTGATTGGCTTGCATATTTTTCATTCCTTGCACATACACATCTCTTGTGAACATATCTTTAGAAAATCATGTTTATCTAAATGATTGATGAATGAGATATGGTATGATGAGAGGATCTTTCTCTTTCTGTATTAAGTATTTGAAAAGTTTTTTCTTGAAAAGTATATAACCAATAGCCTTACAAAGCTCCTCAAGTGACGCCTTATTCCTACCAAAGCCATATGTCATTCACATTTAAAACCTTATACATTTGCTTCTTGATATTGCATTGAGCTTTGTCAAATTGTTGTAACCTTTGTGAGATACTCTTCATACTTTATTGATTAAGATCACGTACACTCCATATACATATGGTAAACTTATACACTGGAAGTTAGCAATATTCATTCATCCACTAAATAAATGCTCCATATGTTTTATGAATATCTCTCTAAATTTTCTTTGCAAAAGAGGCATGGGCTATGAAAGAAAAAAGAGAAAGAAGAAAGAGAAAAAAATACATGCTCATAAAAGCATTGAGCATGAAGAAAAAATAAGAGAAAAAAAGAGATATGGCAATGAGGTCATACAAAAAAGTTCTCATACACCTTCCACTTCACCACACACATGCACATCTTGATCAGATTGAATGACTTGTTTTCTTCTTGGATCTAGTTTTTGACTTTGCAATATATATGACACTAGTATGCTTATCTTTACCCCGACCTTGAGCTCCATATAAGCCTGTTAGAAGTAGGGTGAAGAAAAGCAAACTTTGATGAGGAATCATACACACTGAGCGATTCGAGAGAATCAATTGAGGAGCTAGGTAAGGTTATGTTTTTAAAAATCTATCAAAAACCCAAGTTACTTACAAAAAGAGTGGAGATTAGTCAAGGCCGTTCCATTTCTCAACCATCCAAGATATCATGATGGACACTTCAAGATTCACCTTTGGAACGATGCAAGAGCATTGCAAAGTCCAAAAGACATCCTTCGATAAGCATACATTCCATAAGGACATGTAAACATGGTCTTGCTTTGATCATCAGGGTGGAAAGGGATTTGATGATACCCCGAATACTCGTCAAGGAAACAAAAGAAAGAATGCTTCACCAACTGCTCCAACATTTCATCAATGAAGGGCAGTGGGATGTGGTCTTTCTTTGTTGCCGAGTTGATCTATCGGTATCAATTCACATCCTCCACCCAGTGATGGTTTGTTGTGGGATCAACTCATTTTTCTTATTTTCAACGACCGTCATGCCTCCCTTCTTAGGCACAACTTGCATGAGGCTCACCCACTTGCTATGGGGAACAGGATAGATGATCCCAGCGTGCAGGAGCTTCAGAACTTCTTTCCTGAGGACTTCTCATGTTCAACCAACGTTGGGGCTCCCTAGAAGGGGTGCGAGAAGGATCGGTAGGGATGTGATGGGTACAGAGTGTAGGGCTGATTCCCTTGTGGTCCTAGAGTGAGTACCCAAAAATTTCTCTAAGCTTTTCTAAGACGGTAATAAGATTGGAAGTCTCCTCATTGGTAAGCTTGTCACCAGTGATTACCGGAGACTCAGTATCACTGTTTAGGAAGACACGACAAAGGCCGGAAGGTAAAGGCTTGAGCTTAATTGGTGTTCGTGGCGGCTTCTCATGTGTGGGTAGCACAACCGTTTCTCCTAATTCGTCCTCCTCTTGGATGAAGAGTTTGCAATTGTTTTCCAAAAATGTTTCTAGGGACTCAAAAGAAAAAAATAACCAACACTTGTTCCAATGGCTCTTCTTGAGGGAGAGGTCTCGTCATAGAATTTTTTGCTCTATAAATCGGGATGGGGAGGGTTCCTATTGGTGAGACTTCTAAGAATTTCTCAATAGGATGCCCTATCAAAATGTCAAAGTCTTGGACTTCGAACACATGAAAATCAAGGGCAACCTCGACATTCTCGTGGTGCACAAGCACCTTGTGGAAAATCCTGAAACCTTCTATGGTTGAACAAGAAGTATTCTTGAAGGTTTTGTTGGTCGGGTCCAAAGGCTCATCACTCAAATGCATGAGTGCAAATGATGTAGACATATAGTTGGCTCCAACCACGGGATTGTAAAGAACATCCACCATAGTTCCTCGAATTTGGCAATGAATGGTTTGGGAGGGGGTGCAAATCTGAATTGCTTCAGAAGAAAGCTGCACCTCTTTTGTCCATTGATTTCTTAAAATTGTGGTCAACTCCTTAACAGTTTCTAGAAGGTACTCTATTTCAAGGGGATCGGAAGGAGTGACAGGAACCGATGGTCTTTTCAGGAAAGAATAGTTCGAGGTGTTTCCGAAATCTTCTAATAAATCTTCCTTGAATTCAGATGAGAAATCTAGAGGTTGAATTTCTTCTTCCTCCGTTGTTCCTGGTTCAGGTGAGGGTTTAGAGGTTCAAGCAATGTAGGGAATGAAGGCTTGGATTTCGTAACAAAAACATCCTCGAGACTTGACAGAGCATCTACGCAGAGGGTTTCAGTGAAGGAGGTGTTTTCTAGAATGTGATCTAGAATTTTCTCTCCTTCGGCAGAGGTTAGGTGGGTGAATGAACCTTCAGCGGTGGTGTCAAGTTGTAGGGCAGACTCATTGCTAAGCCCTAACCAAAAGTGTTGAAGCAAACACATGGTTGGGCATAGACAAGTTTGGGCCAGCATGTGTTAGCTCGAAAAAACATGCCCAGGCTACACCTAAGGTTTCCTTCTCGTTTTGACAAAAGCCAAGAATTTCTGTTCATAG
Source organism: Alloteropsis semialata (assembly GCA_004135705.1). Lineage (NCBI taxonomy): Eukaryota > Viridiplantae > Streptophyta > Magnoliopsida > Poales > Poaceae > Alloteropsis > Alloteropsis semialata. The sequence continues at coordinate 30,640,913 of CM014275.1, forward strand.
AGAAGTGATACGAGATAAAGGGAAAAATGCAAGACAAAAACTATCTCTAAGTTTAACCCAATCTCCATTCGCTTTCTTTACGTTGTGGGTTTACCATTGTTTCGCCTTCTCAGCAAGGGAGAAGGGAAACAACTTCCACCGGTGCCATGCCTGAAATGTTCAAGCATGAACACAATTGCTCAAACTCTCATAGGTCATGGTATGTGACGGTCCAAGATCCATGGGAGTCCTCATGGGCTGTGGGCCCGTTAGGAAATTGGGCCGGCAACTCTGACAAATACAAGGAAGAGGCGTACTGCTTAAGGAAACTAGTCGGCTACTGGGAAACAACCCGGCCTACTCATGTTAGGACTCTGTGTATTGTATCCGACTAGGAGTTTATGTTTCTTGCCATGTAGACCCTATCTCCTGAGTATATAAGATGAGGCAGGGACCCCTTGTAAAATCATAACCATCAATACGAGAAGATCCACCATACAGGACGTAGGGTATTACGCTCTCTACTCGAGGCGGCCTGAACCTGTCTAAATCGTCTCGTGTTCATCATTGTGCTTCTGGTTCTGGCGAGGCCCTCACGAACAACTTGACTACTTTAGGACCCCCTATAGTAGGCTAGCCAGTATAAAAAACCGACAGCTGGCGCGCCAGGTAGGGGCTCTCGTCGAGAATCGTATAGCAAGCTCAATGGCACCAGTCATCATCAACTGCGGTGGCGACATGGCGTTCGAGAAAGGCGCCACCTTCGTCTTCGGCTCCTGGGTCTGCATGGCGGATGGCGCGGGCAACTTCGACCGTGTCCTCAAGTCGCCGACTTTGGAGAAACTCGCCGACAAGCTCGACGAGATCGCGCCCTCGAGTCTGAATTCAACTCGGGCTCGGGGAACCTCGAGTTCAAACTCAACTCGAACTCAGGGAACTTTGACTCCTAGTTCGACTCCAACTCGGGCTGGGAAGATTCCAAAGCGGACCAGGCGATCCGAGTCGGTTTCAGAACCATCGGTTACGCCAAAACCCGTCAATTCAAAAGTCCAAAAGAGAAGGAGTCCAGCCACTACTAAGCGCGAGGCTGACACCCCGAGCCAATTTCCCTTTAGACTCGTGGGCCCCACCTCCGTTTTCCAGGCAGCATCCTCAAAACAACTCCGATCTCTGGTCGAATTCGACGAACTTCCCCTAAACGGGAAACAACTCGGACTCGTCATCACTTCAACCCTTGAAGGACGATTTGTTCATTGGCCGGGACGCAAACCAAAGCTGGGAGCAACACCATAGGAGGACCTGGACATGTCTCGCATCATCGTGTGCATTGATCCACTCCCGTTTCAACACGGGCAACCTTTGAACTCTTCAAGCAGCCGCGGATCAACTGTCCTAGAAACTTCAAGCACAGGAAGCTACTCGCCAGGGTGTCAAGCCATGGAGATCATTGGCCAAGAACCAGAAATCTCCAACGATGAGCCAACTGTGGAGAACGAAGTTGAAGCTGACTGCTACCGACGCAGGGAGCGAAACGCTGCTCGTGCAGATCGTCGCCGCCGCGCCGGCCGCAGACTTCCTCCACAGAACCTCAACCCTAAGTTCATCCAAGTCGCCGGGCAAGATGTATACACCAACGCCGCAGCCAACATCATGGCTGTCGTCACAGAGTTGGGACAGATGGCCCAAACTCCGAAAATCCTGAGGATGAAGACAATGCTCGAGACAGCGGCCGTCCAGCACTACACAATCAACCCGGCGAAGACCATCACTAGAGCACCATGCCGTTAGGGAAGCAGCCGACTCCCTGAAGTTGGCAATCGCGGCAACCAGTCCCACCACCCGAGCAGAGACCAACGCGAACGCGACAACGAAGGAGGCATGGTACTCGACGGCGGAGGTCGTAACCACGGCGCCGGACCTAGCCACCGCGATGTTCAACAAAGTCACAACGGTGGGCGCGATGGCAATAGGGACAGGGGTGTACGACCTGGCAACCGCGATAACAACAGGGATTTATGACAACAATTGCCGTCCAGAGACGCACGTACCATCATCTCAGCACGGGCACGCGATCGCGAAGAACACGAACGTCGCCGGCACCAGGAGTATGACCAGATCTACGGGCCACCAGATCAGGGTTATCACAACCTTAACAAGTATGAAGGGTTCCCGGTCTTTTCAGACCGCATCCGTGCTACTTATTGGCCCGACAAGTTCAAACCAGCTCATATTGAAAGATATGATGGGAAGCGTGATCCTGAGCAGTGGATTTGTATCTACTACTCGGCAATCAAGGTGGCGAGGGGCAACACCGACACTATGTGCACCTATCTTCTAGTTGTCCTTGACCAGGCCCCCCTAACCTGGTTAGAAGGGCTCGAGCCTGGCTCCATCGACTCCTGGGATGAGCTCTGCAAGGTTTTCATCAACAACTTCCAGGGTTCATGGCAAAAGCCGGGTACTCGTTTTGACCTAGCCCAGTGCAAACAAGGCCAGAACGAGTACCTGCGAAGCTACAACCGACGATTCTAGGAGAAGCGCTCAACTTGTGCAGGCCTATCCGACCAAGACGTCATTGACTGCTTCCACGGTGGCCTTACAGATCCCTTCTTACACCTCGATTTTGGGAGAAACAAGCCCAAAACGCTGGAGCAGATGCGAGACCTTATCGGTCACTGGGCAGACGCTGTAGACTTGCAGCGTGAAAGATTCAACCGAAACAAGTCGGGAGGAGACCGCAACAACAACAACGACCGCAACAAGGGCAAGAAAGTTGAGAACAACAGCAGACGCAACTTCAATGAAAAGAAGCGCAAGCCCGAGGATATAGTCAACGTTGCTGAGAAGAATTCTTCTCACAGGAAGTTTGGAAAACTACTCGACAAGCAATGTCCTTTCCATCCAAACGACAAGCACTCAAGCAAAGACTGCTACGGGCTCAAGAATTCCATAAGAAGAAGGTTTGTTCTTGAACCATGGCTATGAAGCTTATTGTTGACGCTCCTTAGGTACCACTTTTGGCCGTCAATTCCTGCAGAAAATCTATCAAATATAATCACCAAACATAGTGATAAGGTTTATATCTAATCAATTCCACGAGTTTTGGTGAATATGTGATTGCAGAAAATAATTGGCAAAAGAGGAGGACAATTGGGCTCAGGGCCAAATCGCCCGACCCACCTAGGTCGGCCGACCTGGTCCCAAGCCCAATAAAGCCCATCTTTGTCCACAGCAAAGAAGCACACTCCAGGACCATCCTAGCTACTGATTCCATGTCGGTTGGATCCAAGAGATGGGAATGGTCCAAGGGGAGGTCAAATGGATAGAAGGGCCCACCTTCCAAACTAAACGTACTCAAATGCACCTATACCACCTGGAACCGCCATGAGGACCCACTAAACAGTCACTCAGCCGAAGATGGGCCCGATCGGTGCCGATAGACGGTCGCCCGACCGAGGCCGGTCTCCCGACCTGGTCCGGAGGCCAAACCGCCTCATCCTTCTGGTACAGGTTAAGCTCTACTCCAGTGTAGTATTTAGAGAATAGGGAGAGAGTGAGGGGTAGTCCGGGGGAAGTGCCGGGGCTGTCGGCACTCTTCCCCGATCTTGTACCTCGACGGATGCTTCCTTCTTCTAGTAAGTGTTCGTGATCTCTTATGGTATTGAGTTCTCTTGATTAAGTAAGTTCCATTCTATAGTCGCTTGCGGGTTCATCGTTCATTAATCATTTGTGAATGCTTAGTGAATACTTTGGTCCAGGAACAAGACTAAAGTAGTAATTGATAGCATAGACGTGGTGTCTGGGCTAGAAGTTACCTTTGTTTGCCTCGTAGCCCCACGGATTAGAAGAGGTAGGCGGCAGGTGGTGACAGCCCTGTCCGTCCTTTGTAATCCTCCACGTACGGGTATGGCATAGAGCTGTTGGCCGGCAATTTCCTAGAGGCCTAGGATACCCCGGTGCCCAAAGTAAGCAAACTATAGACGCTGACCTTATTCTTCTTCAAGGTCGTTAAACCATAGGAATCCTCTCTACCCTCGCCAATCATTTCTCTTTTTGTCCTTGGACGATCTAGTTAGAAGATTAGTACACACGTTCCCTGTGGATTCGATACCCTGAATACTTCCGGGTGAAAGCTACAACGGTATCCGTGCGCTTGCGGATTTATCTGCGATCGTAAGAAATACCAACAAGTTTCTAGCGCCGTTGCCGGGGAACGGTTGCTGTATTATCTTCGAACCTTATTTGTCCTCATATCTTTTTGTTTATTTTATTTTACCAGTTACCTCCTCTACCATGGAGCAATATTCTATTCTAGAATCCTCTGCTCCAAGGCGTGAGTTCTTTGAGCTACCACCTTCTGATCAACCAATCACCACATCTAGCTTTGAAGTCCGCCCCGGCTTTATAGCCATGGTTCGGAATAAAACCTTCTCAGGGGCCAACAATGAAAATCCTTATGATCACCTGCGAGAATTTGAGTTGTTGTGCTCATGTTTGAGAATCTCAGGCATGACACAAGAGACCATCAAATGAAAGTTATTTCCTTTCTCTCTCGATGAGACGGTAAAGAGATGGTACTACCAGACCGTTAGGGAAATCATCTGCTTCCAGCAAGGTGAGAAGGAAACTCTAGGTGCAGCTTGGGAGAGATTTGTTTCACTAAACAAGTTTGGCCCAGACTTAGGCATACCCGACTTCATGCTCATGCAACATTTTCGATCAGGCCTAAAAAAGGAAGCTGCTTTCATCCTAGATGGTGCTGCCGGTGGTTCGTTCATGCACGTAACCCTGGATGAAGGGAGAGCTCTTCTAGAAAAGATTCTGGAAAACACTCCCTCCATCGAAACACAGCACGAACCCCAGCACAGCTCTAAGACAAGATCCGAGCAAGATGATCCTAGTATGGTCATACCCGAGCCAAACCATTTTACCTCGCACGATCCAGTCTTAGAGCCCACTCCCGAACCAAAGCCACAGAAGGAAGAAGAAGTTCTACCTTTGGCATCCGAGGATTCTAGAAATCCCTCGGATCACACTAGGCACGAGAAGGCTACGACACCTCCTTTTTCTCATCCTTCAAATCCACTCAAGGAGGTTTTCCCCGATATATCCATAAGGGAACCACCAATGGAATGGTTAAAGGAAGTAAAGCGTTCTTCCGAAGCAATTCGGATGGTTGCACCTTCCAAAACCATGCCTTGCTCTTTAAGGGGAATTACCGTAGAAGCCCTTTACAACCCAATCGTCGAGGCTAACATCATGTCTGAATCCTTTGCAAACACTTTTTTGGGCAACATGCCTCTAGCCTCGACCGACAAGCTTTTCAAAAGTCCCTCAGGACACATCTTTGAAAGTCATGGAATTGCAAGAGTTGTGCCGATCAAAATAGACAAAATCAAGGTTAATCTAGATTTCCATATCTTTTCTATCTTTGATTTTGATCTTCTCATAGGCCTCTCACTAGAAAAGCTTCTCCAAAAAGAAGCATCTCATGGGAGCCTTCATGACATACTTGGGAAAGCTGCTTTTGCCAATCCTATCTCTTGCCCAAAAATTCCAAGAGCAAAGCCTCCTCCCCAGTATAGTCCGCTGGAGAAGGTAATGTTTGTGTCGCCATTCGAACCTACTTCTCATCTCGAGCGACCTTCACCATCACCTTCAATCAAGCGGAAGCCATGTCCCTTAGGCCCTCAGGAAGTTGTTCTCGATAATGGTCGAGAAACAACTTTGATTTTCAATGATGAACCTCTTGAGTTGGAGAACCCAAAGGCCATGGACACGCTTGAAATTTTGACTCTGGAGTCCGAGCAAAAGGATTCCATAAATGAGCATGAAACCTTCTCTTTCAAAATCCCACAAGAGTCATGCTCATTTAATGAATCTCCAGAGTTAGTTACACTTTGTGCCACAAGCGCATGCGAGGACTACAATCACCTTAAGGTCCTCTCTTCTAAAATGTTTAGGAGGTTGGTTGTGGATGCATTCGTCTATCATAAACATTGCAAATTTCGTTTTGCATCTTTGGCACTAACATTGCAGCTAGAACTTCAATGGTACATTAATAATTGGTGATAACCATGGGAACTACGTCGCCAATGATAGCAGCAATGTGAGGATTCCCCATGGTCTAGCTTCGGACCATAAACAAAACACTGCTGGGAGATGGCCTGGATTATCATTTATTTTTTCTTTCAAATAAAAGCAAGAACATGTTTTTAGGATAAACTTTTCTTCGAGTATTTTTGGTCGCTAACCATTTCAGGTGGAGATTGAGAAGAACGATGGACAGGTGATGCTTAAGAACATGGAGCTACATCAGCAGTAACACCTTGGTAAGTTTTGTTCGTGGAACGAATTTTGAAGGAGGCCAACACACTTGATTTTTGGTGTCCAACGACACAAAAATCCAAGTGTGGGGGAGGTCGGTAAGTATTTCGCAATAAGTTCCATTTGTACAAAATTTTTATCTTGGTTTTCAGGTGATGCTAGTTCTTGCATCTTGATCTATAAAAAAATGTTCCATAAAAAATTGCATAACTAAAAAAAAGAAATATTTGAATCCAATAAAGGCTCTTTGGTTCTCAAAACCAAAGAGCCATTGTTTTGTTTCCACCATGTATGAATAAATGCAGGTACAAGATCAAGTGTGGGGGTCTCTCGAGTTTCCTGACATGCACATGATCGAGACCACCCACAGATAGGTTGTACAACATCGCACAGGTCAGCTTAAGAAAGATCAAGGCGACCGAGGCCCAGTAGGAGTCGGCCAATCCCCTTGGTCGGCCGAAGGCCGTCTAGCATCGCTCGTCCACATTTTTGTCCAGAGCGATGGTTTGCACATCCTGTCCCTCACCCTCTCTAGTTCATGAGTTAATTCAATCCTATCTTGAGATAATCTTTAAAATTAAACTCATGATAAAATAAACTTGGATGCTCCTTTGGTTTACAAGTCTATCCTTGATTGGCTTGCATATGCTTTATTCCTTGCACATACACCTGTGCTTGTGAACATATCTCTTTAGGGATACATGTTTATCTAAGTGGTTGATTAATGAGATATGGTATGATGAAAGAAATCTTGCTCTTTCTGTATAAAGTGCTTGGGATGTTTTTCTTGCAAAAACCTTAAAATCAATAGCCTTGCAAAGCTCCTCAGTGATGCCTTATTCCTACCAAAGCCATATGATGTTCATATTGAAAACCCCATACACATATGCTGCTTGTTTATTGCATTGAGCTTTGTCAAATTGTTGTGACCCTTGTAAGATGCTTTTCATGCTTTCATGGTCAAGATCACGTACACTCCACATACGCATGCTAAACTTCTACACTGGAAGTTAGCAACATACATTGCATCCATCCACAAAATAAATACTCCATTTAAAATGTCGATCTCCTCTCCAAGTATTATTTCAAAAGAGACATGGATTATAGAAAAAAATGGACACATAAAGGTCCAAGCAAAAAAAAGAGAGAAAAAATATGGGCACATGAAGGCCCAAGTATCATGAAAAAAATATAGCCATGTTCTCAAAGAGGAGAGAGATCATACAAAAAGGAGCTACAATTTCATTCTTCCACACACATGCACATCTTGATCAGATTGTATGAATAGTTTTCTTCTTGGATCCACTCTTTGACTTTGCAATATATGTGATGCAAGTATGCCTTATCTTTACTCCTACCTTGAGCTCCACATAAAGCCTTTTAGAAATAGGAGAAAGAAGGCAAAGAAATGCCTTGGTGAGGAATCATACACATTGAGCGATCTGAGAGAATCATTTGAGGAGCTAGGTAAGGTTATGTTTTTGAAAATTTATCAAAAACCCAAGTTACTTAACAGAGGAGTGAAGATGACTTGAATCAAAGTCATTCCATTCCTCAACCACCCAAGATGGCATGATAGACACTTCAAAATTCACAAGTGCAGGTATGTTTTGGAATAATTTATATGCTTGCATCATATCAGTTGGAGTCATGTTTTGCCACCTTAGTCTTTAAGCTTCACTCGGGGACAAGTAAAGGATAAGTGTGGGGGGAGCTTGTTGACGGTCCTTGGGTACCACTTTTGGCCGTCAATTCCTGCAGAAAATATATCAAATATAATCACCAAACATAGTGATAAGGTTTATATCTAATCAATTCCACGAGTTTTGGTGAATATGTAATTGCAGGAAATAATTGGCAAAAGAGGAGGACAATTGGGCTCAGGGCCAAATCGCCCGACCCACCTAGGTCGGCCGACCTGGGCTCAAGCCCAATAAAGCCCATCTTTGTCCACAGCAAAGAAGCACACTCCAGGACCATCCTAGCCACTGATTCCATGTCGGTTGGATCCAAGAGATGGGAATGGTCCAAGGGGAGGTCACATGGATAGAAGGGCCCACCTTCCAAACTAAACGTACTCAAATGCACCTATACCACCTGGAACCGCCATGAGGACCCACTAAACAGTCACTCAGCCGAAGATGGGCCCGATCGGTGCCGATAGACGGTCGCCCGACCTGGTCCAGAGGCCAAACCGCCTCATCCTTCTGGTACGGGTTCCCACCGCCTCCAGAAGTCCATCTGTGCGTGCATTACTCAAGGCGGTGGATCGAACGTCGGCCGATCTCCCCGAATCGCCCGACCTGTGACTGAGTCCGTTCGTCCTCATCTTCCACGTGTCCACTCCCAACCGCCTCTACAAGCTATAAATAGCTGCATACCGGTTATTGAAGAGACACACAAGATTGAGAAGCTACAAGCTCCACTCCAAGGCAAAGCTCTACTCCAGTGTAGTATTTAGAGAATAGGGAGAGAGTGAGGGGTAGTCCGGGGGAAGTGCCGGGGCTGTCGGCACTCTTCCCCGATCTTGTACCTTGACGGATGCTTCCTTCTTCCAGTAAGTGTTCGTGATCTCTTATGGCATTGAGTTCTCTTGATTAAGTAAGTTCCATTCTATAGTCGCTTGCGGGTTCATCGTTCATTAATCATTTGTGAATGCTTAGTGAATACTTTGGTCCAGGAACAAGACTAAAGTAGTAATTGATAGCATAGACGTGGTGTCTGGGCTAGAAGTTACCTTTGTTTGCCTCGTAGCCCCACGGATTAGAAGAGGTAGGCGGCAGGTGGTGACAGCCCTGTCCGTCCTTTGTAATCCTCCACGTATGGGTACGGCGTAGAGCTGTTGGCCGGCAATTTCCTAGAGGCCTAGGATACCCCGGTGCCCAAAGTAAGCAAACTATAGATGCTGAGCTTATTCTTCTTCAAGGTCCTTAAACCATAGGAATCCTCTCTACCCTCGCCAATCATTTCTCTTGTTGTCCTTGAACGATCTAGTTAGAAGATTAGTACACACGTTCCCTGTGGATTCGATACCTTGAATACTTTCGGGTGAAAGCTACAACGGTAACCATGCGCTTGCGGATTTATCTACGATCGTAAGAAATACCAACACTTATGCCGAGCTCGTAGCTAGAATCTGTGATTGGCTTCAATGAGGGTGGTGGCTCTTAGAGTTCGCCCTTCGGAGCAGAGAAGTCTTTTGATAGAAATGTGCTATTTTTTGTGTGTTTTTGTTTTAGAGAAGTGATGAATGGAAAGGATACAAAGGTAGACTCGGTTCGAAGACTAAAACAGCAACCGTTCCCTGGGAACGACGCCTGAAATGCTTGTTGACATTTCTTAGCGTCGCCACCGGGTCTGTGAGACCGGCAACGCTGCATAGAAATGCTTGTTGGTAATTCTTACGATTATGAATATTATCCACAAGCGCAAAGAAATACCGTTGTAGCACTTCACCCATGAGTATTCAAGGATATCGTATTTCTCACAGGAAATGGAGGTGTAAAGGCTTCTAACTAGTTACCCCAAGGATGGCAAGGGTCTGTTGGCCTGGTGATGAGGTTGTTTTTTGTTGGAGGACTGAGATAAGACACATTTAGCTACCTAGAGCTTACTTCAGGCACCAATTTACACCTAGTCTGCCAAGCGATGCTGACGTAAAGCTCTACATCGATTCCGAACGTGAAGGGATACAAAGGACGGATAGGGCTATCACCACCTGCCGCCTACCTCACCTTCCATGGGGAACGGAGCAACCAATAGGCAACTTGTAGCCCAGGCACCAAGTCTATGCTACGAGCTACTACTCTAGCGTTGCGCGGGGTTTACCCGTCTTTATCAAGGGTCCTCTACTAGAGCACTCGTTACGAGAACGAGCTATCGATCCCACAAGCAATTAGTAACAAAAACATAACTTAAACAAAGAGCTCACCGCCAAGACGAACTTGGAGTACTTACTCAACTGCTCGTATTCCAACAAGGTACATGTCGAAGGTGGATGCCGATAACTTTGGCTCCTCCCGAATGCCTCCTTACTCACACCCTATGACTACGCTGCCGAAGTAGCTCTAGGCCTAGAGGTAGAACTCTCTCCTCTTGCTCCTTGATGTGTGGAGAGGTGGAATATGGAATGAATGAATGATAGGGGTGAGGGGGTACTATTTATAGTGGAGGAATGGAGCACATCCTCTTTCTTTCCTTTTCTTCCTTCTATTTCTTTCCTTTCTTCCTTCCTATTTCTTTCCTTCTTTTCCTAGGAATCTGGCGCCAAATAATCGCACTGTGTAGCCTTGATCCACGTGCCAAAACTCGCGCATGCCTAGCTTTCCCGCTCAGTGCTCCTCCTCTGGCTGCAGCTGGGCCCACCGCCTGCTCCAGCGTCCCTCGCGCGGACGTTGACCCGCGCTGGGGTCTATTCCCGTGCTCGTCGCATGGCCTGCATCTCGCCCCCGTGCTCGCGTGGATGCACGCTAAGGCACTGGCCACTGGTTCGTGTGGCTGCTGGCCCAGGCGGCTGAGCTATTGCCTGGATTTTTTTGATTTTTTTTATGAATTTGCAAATATGACATTCGGATTTACAAGTTTGCAAATATGTCACCAACCACTGTTCCATAAGGCGGTCGCCGTTTGAAATGGCGGCAAGACATCCTAACAACCATATGGAATGGCAGATAGGGAAACCGCCAAACCATATGGATTTAGGAGCCCCGACCCCTCCCCCCTAACTGCCAAATCAAATGATGGTAGGGTAGTCCACGCTGTCAGATCGAGCGGCAAAGGCTAGCCACCGTCGAATCGAAGGCGAGAAGCCCTTGCCGGCGATTCATTCGGTGGTTAGGGCCCCACTACCTTTAAAAGCCCAAAATCAGGCTAAGTTAGCCCTAATTCTCATTTTAATCCAAAAAAAAGAAAGTTAGTGTTAGAAGAGAGGCAGAGAGGGAGGGGAGGGAGGAGCGTCGAGGCCCTGCCGGATCTGTGCGGCGGTGTTAGGTAAATTCGAAACTCTTAGTTGTAGCTTCCAATTCATAGATGTATTTGCTCGTAGTTTTTTTCAGTACTTAATTTCGACGTAGTGATATATACTGATATGCGATTATGATATTAGTGATAGTGATATTTTAAATAGAGTTATTAGAGTTAGTTATATTAGAGTTATTGATACTTCAATTAGTGATATTAGAGTTAGTGATATTAGACTTAGTGATATTAGACATTCATATTAGATGTATTGATATTGATATTAGTTTGCGACATTTCTGTATAGATGTTTTTGTTGTAAATAGTTGTATTAATTCTTCAAATTGTCTTGTTTGGTGTCAGGCATGTTTGAACCCTTGTAGTTCCAATTGTTTTATGGATCAGGGGAAGTTAGATATGGTCCTGAGGGGGTAGATTTGTTAGAATTTAGTTCCATCACGAAAAGAATATCTAGAGCACCGGAGAGAAGTTGGGTGTCTATTAGAAAGTGGTTGTATGCCTCATCTGGACTTGATGAGGAGCAACATGACCTGGCCGGCATGGCACTGATGAACAGAAGTCCAACTCTATTTTGGGAACTTTTTGAGCTTGAAGGAACCCAGAACTAGAGGTCATATGTCACACTTGCTACGCAGCACGGTATGCCGCTAGTGTTTCTTGTCCGAGCCTTCCACAATGGTTGGTCCAGCAACGAAGTGCACGAGGATGTTGAAGATGGTCCACATCAAAGCCTTGAACATGGTACCCAGGAGGAAGTTGAACAAGTTAAAGAATGGGCAGATGTAGAAGATTATGACGCACCTCGTGAACCATCAGCCGAGCTAGATGAAGGGGAAGAATTCCCTGAGATGGTTTTGGAGGCAGAGAGGGAGGGCCGAGAGCATGAAGATTATATGGAGGAAGACTCGTCGGATGATGATGATGAAGCGACAGAGCAAGTGCCTAGGAACTGGGAAAGCTGTGACTTCTCACAGCTTGTGGTTAATGAAGGAGAAAAAGTTCCCCGGGAGTACAAGGAGAACGAGGTTTGCCTCGGTTCGTGCTACTCGACTTCAGATGAGATGAAGGATGCAATAAAGCAATGGTTCACTTTGTGTTTGCAAAGTGACGGACCAAGATCCATGGGAGTCCTTATGGGCTGTAGGCCCGCTAGGAAATTGGGCCGGCAACTCTGACAGATACAAGAAAGAGGCGTACAAATTAAGGAAACTAGTCGGCTACTAGGAAAACAACCCGGCCTACTCATGTTAGGACTCTATGTTTAGTATCCGACTAGGAGTTTGTATTTCTTGCCTTGTAAACCCTGTCTCCCGAGTATATAGGGTGAGGCAGGGACCCCTTGTAAAATCATAACCATCAATACGAAGCGGTCCACCATACAGGACGTAGGGTATTACGCTCTCTACTCGAGGTGGCCTGAACCTGTCTAAATCGTCTCGTGTTCACCATCGTGCTTCTGGTTCCGGTGAGGCCCTTACGAACAACTCGACTACTTAGGGACCCCCTATAGTAGGCTAGCCGGTATAAAAAACCGACAGCTGGCGCGCCAGGTAGGGGCTCTCGTCGAGAATCGTCAAGCAAGCTCGATGGCACCAGTCATCATCAACTGCGACGGCGACATGGCGTTCGAGAAGGGCGCCACCTTCGTCTTCGGCTCCTGGGTCTGCACGGCGGACGGCGCGGGCAACTTCGACCGCGTCCTCAAGTCGCCGACTCCGGAGCAACTCGCCGACAAGCTCGACGAGATCGCGTCCCTGGGTCCAAATTCAACTCGGGCTTGGGAAACCTCAAGTCCCAGTTCAACTCCAACTCGGATGGGGAAGATTTCAAAACGGACTAGGCGGTCCAAGCCGGTTTCTGAACCATCGGTCGCGCCAAAACCCAACAACTCAAAAATCCAGAAGAAGAGGAGCTCAGCCACTGCTAAGCATGAGGTCAACACCCCGAGCTAGATTCCTTTTGGTCTCGCGGGAACCGACTCCGTTTTTCAGGCGGCGTCTTCAAAACAACTCCGATCTCTGGTCGAGTTTGACCAATTCCCTCTAAGCGGGAAACAAGTCGGACTCATCATCACCTCAACTCCAGAGAGAAGATTCGTCCATTGGCCTGGACACAAGCCAATTATTGGAGAAACACCACAAGAAGAAGACCTGGACATGTTTCGCATCATCGCGTGCATTGATCCACTCCCGTATCGACACCGGCAGCCTCTGGATTCTTCAAGCGGGCGTGGCTCAACCGTCCAAACAACCTCAAGCATGGGAAGCCACTCACCAGGGTGACAGGCCATGGTGATCATCGGCCAAGAAGAAGAAATCTCCAATGATGAGCCAATAGTGGAGAACGAAGTTGAAGCCGACCGAGATCGGTGCAGGGAACGCAATGCTGCTCGCGGAGAGCGTCGTCGCCGTGCTGGTCGCTGACTTCCTCCACAGAACCTCAACGAGCGATTCATACAAGTCACCGGACAAGATGTCTACACCAACGCCACAGCCAACATCTTGGCTGTCGCAACAGAGCTTGGCCACATGGCCCAAACTCCAGAGATTCAGAGGATGAAGACAATGCTCGAGACAGCGGCCATCCAGCACGACGCAATCAACCCTGCCAAGACCATCACCAAGTCCAAGGCCGCAAGCCGCCACGCAAGCAGCCGACCTGCTGATGGCGGCAACCGTGGCAACCAGTCCCATCACCAAAGCAGAGCCCGCCAAGAACCAAGTAACGAGGGAGGCATGGTAGTCGGTGTCGGAGGTAGAAACCATGGCGCCGGGCCTAGCCACCATGTCGCTCAGTAGAGTCACAACGGCGGGTGCGATGCCACGATGATGATAGGGATCTGCGACACCAGCTGCAGAGCAAGGATGCACGTAGCGTCATCTCCGCGCGAGTTCATGACCGGGAAGAAGAAGAGCGTAAGCGACGCCAAGAGTACGACCAAATCTACGGGCCCCTAGGCCGAGGTTATCACAACATTGGCAACTATGAAGGGTTCCCAGTTTTTTCAGATTGCATCCGCGCCACCTCCCGGCCTGAAAATTTCAAACCGGCTCATATCAAATGATATGACGGAAAGCATGATCCCGAGCAGTGGCTCCGCATCTACTACTCGGCGATCAAGGCGGCAAGGGGCGACACTGACACCATGTGCACGTACTTCCCAGTAGTCCTTGAACAAGCTCCATTGACTTGGTTAGAAGGGCTAAAACCAGGCTCCATTGACTCGTGGGATGCACTCTGCAAGGCATTTATCAACAACTTCTAGGGTTCATGGCAGAAGCCGGGGACTCACTTCCACCTAGCCCAGTGCAACCCAGTGCAAACAGGGCCAAAACGAGTACCTCCGAAGCTACAACGCCGGTTCTGGGAGAAGCGTTAAACATGTGCCGACCTCTCCGACCAAGATATCATTGACTGCTTCCACAATGGTCTCACCGATCCCACTTTGCATCTCGACTTCGGGAGAAACATGCCAAAAACGCTTGAGGTCATGCGGGAACTTGTCGGTCGTTGGGCCGACGTTGAGGACCTGCAGCGTGAGAGGTTCAACCAAAACAGGACGGGGGGCGACCGCAACAACAATGACCGCAACAAGGGCAAGCAAGTTGAGAATAGTGGCAAGCACGACTTCAACGACAAGAAACGCAAGCCTGAGGATTCGGTCAACATTGCTGAGAAAGGTCCCTCCCGCAAAAGATTCGAGAAACTACTCGACAAGCAATGCCCTTTCCACCCAAAGGACAAGCACTCCAGCAGGGATTGCATCGGGCTCAGGAAAGCTTTCGGTACCAGAGGTGGCCCCAAACCTGACGAGCCCGATAACAATGGAGGCAAGGGTGACAAGGACACCGGCTACCAACAAGCCGACAAGGTTGTCAATGTCATCTTTGGTAGGATTGCTCAGACAGACTCAAAGTGCAAGCAAAAGCTGATCCATCCCGAGATTGGATGCATCGAGCCTGCCATCCCCACGTTCCTGAAATGGTCAGAGGTGCCGATCAGCTTCTCACGTGACGACCAATGGACCAACATCAAGAACCCGGGAAGGTACCCTCTGGTACTAGACCCAGTAGTGGCAGGCACACGACTCACGAGGACGTTGATCGATGGCGGAAGTGGACTCAACATCCTATTTGCCAAGACACTGAAGAAGTGGGTTTGGACATCACCAATTTGCTCAAGCCTACTGATTCACCCTTTTACAGCATTGTCCCAGGCAACGCTGCCATACCGCTCGGCCAAGTATCACTTCTAGTCACATTTGGTACCGAGGCCAACTACAGGACCGAGTACATCACGTTCGAGGTCGCCGACTTCGAATCTTCGTACCACGCGATCCTGGGAAGACCTGCTCTGGCAAAATTCATGGCGATTCCACATTACATCTACCTCGTCCTGAAGATGCCAGGCCCTAAAGGGATCCTCTCCCTAAAGGGCGACCTGAAGACCTCCTACAATTGCGACACCAAGGCAGTGACGATTGCTGCAAGTATGCAGCAACCGAGCCAGGCAGCAATTGTAGCAGCTATGGTGAAACAACTCGGCGAGGCTGAGTTGGACATCCCAACAAAAAGCCAGCCGTGTCAACCATGAAGCCCTCCCAGGAAGTACCAATCAAGGCAATCGACCCAGGGACGGGCAACCCCTCCAAGTCGGCGCTGATCGGCGCTGACCTGCCTGCCAAATTGGAAAGCGTGCTCACCAGCTTCTTACGGGACAACCGCGACATCTTCGCATGGAAGCCATCTGACATGCCGGGAGTCCCAAGGGAGTTGACTGAGCACAAACTCAATGTCGATCCAGCTGCTAAACCCAAGAAACAACGCTTGCAATGTTTCGGTCAGGACAAGAAAGAAGCCATCTGATCGGAGCTGGCAAAACTACTAGTAGCCGGGTTCATTAAGGAGGTGTTCCACCCTGACTGACTCACTAATCCTGTTCAGGTGCGAAAAAAGAATAACAACGTGTGGAGGATGTGTGTCAACTACACCGAATTGAACAAGCACTGCCCAAAGGACCCTTTCGGGCTACCACACATTGATCACGTGGTGGACTCCACAGCCGGCTGCTCTCTGCTTTGTTTCCTCGATTGCTACTCGGGCTATCATCTGATAAGCCTTCATAAAGATGACCAAATCAAGACGGCGTTCATCACTCCGTTTAGTGCCTACTGCTACACCCCAATGTCCTTCGGACTCAAGAACGCAGGGGCAACATACCAGCGCGCGATTCAGAGTTGTTTGAAGGCTCAGATTGGCCGCAATGTTGAAGCCTACGTTGATGATGTCATCGTGAAGACAAAGAACCCAGACAGCCTCATTGATGACTTGTCTGAGACCTTTGCACATCTCAGGAAATTCCAATGGAAGCTCAATCCTACAAAGTGTGTGTTTGGCGTGCCCGCAGGTAAACTGCTGGGCTTAATAGTCAGCCACATGGGAATTGAGGCCAATCCCGAGAGATCACTGCCATCACATCCATGGCGCCTCCTAAATTCCTCAAGGATGTTCAGAAACTGACCGGATGCATGGCGGCCCTCAACCGATTCATCTCAAGATTGGGTGACAGAGGATTGCTGTGGGATATGGGTACCCCTGGGCCCACTACCGACCAGGTAGCCAGTCGGTCTGGTCCCACGTCTGACAAGGATGTGGGCCGACTCCAGGCCGGCCCATGAGGATCCCCGGCTTAATGGATAAGATTGATGAAGACTTAGCCCGCAAGGCATGAGGCGATATACTCGGATCCCACCCGGAGATCATGGAGATTACATGGCAACCGACTCAGATTAGTTTCCTAGTCAGAGCCGGATACAATTAGAGATAACCGACTTGTAAACCCTAGGCCGTCAGCCTATATAAGGCGGCCTAGGTCGACCCTTTCATCCATCGGATTCTAGGCCATTCTTCCACCTCAATTGTAACCACAAACTCGTCGCTGTTCTTCGGAACCTCGCTGAGCAAAGCAATACAAGACCCCCGAGCATAGGACGTAAGGTATTATACCTCCGGGTAGCCCGAACCTGTATAATCCCTGTGTCCCTGTGTTACCTCGAGCTCCCTAGTCCTGCGATTGCCCTTTGCCTACAAATCTACCATCTGGGTACCCGGGTGGACTGCCGGTCAATAGATCCGACAGTTGGCGCGCCAGGTAGGGGTAATCGCGGGGCAATATAGCTAGCTCGATGGCAGATCGTCGCTCCATCATCTTCCCCGACTCCGTCAAGGACTGCGCTACGCATCTTGAAGGCATCAGCTTTTTCGCTGAGATCCACTCCGCCGCCTCCGACTCCACCACGACGCCCGACGTCCCCACGCCAATCAGCTCCGCGCTGACCTCATCGCCGATCTCCCCGTCAGTCATCGCCCCGCTCCAGCAGCAGCTCGATGCAATCTCCATCAACGACCAGGCTCCAGGCCTGAGCACTCGCTAGAGAATCCCACCTCCGGCCGAGCTCCTCGCCGGGTTGGATCGTGTCTAGGACACCATAGCCGAGTGCATTACCATGTCGGAGGAGGCCCTGCGCCGACCCCGCAAATCGCTCCCGCTAGGGTTCCGCAATGCCGCATCGGTCTACTCGGCTCAGATCCGAGAGGACATGTCGCAGATCCGATCTAAGACACCGCCCCAACCCACCCAGTCTCCGGACTGTGGCGAGTTCCAGGTCGCCACAACCGTGCTCTTGCCGGCTCCGGCCGACACGAGCAATGATTCAAGCTACGCCATGCCTCCGGGACGTGAAATCTTCGTCTCTAAGGATTTCGCAACTCACGATGGAAAAACCGACTTGGCCAGGGATCGCCGACTGGAGCAAAACGTTGGCCGAGCCCGACGCCATGCTGAAGAAGCAGCCCTGCCCCCGGCAGCGGCCAGAAACCCTGCAGCTGCCGCAGCCGCCGGAAATCCCACAGCTGCTGGAGAACCTGCAGCCGTCGCAGCTGCCAGAGCAGTCCCCTCGGGGGCCTCACCAAGATAACAGCCTCCTCCTCGGGGTCCTCGTGGTGTCGAGCCTCAAAACCTCGATGGAGCATTTGCCCGGGTGCCGTTCCGCACGCCCCAGGCTAACGTCGCCGCCGCTTTCGCCGAGCTGGGTCACATGCCTGACGCCCCCGAGGTGCAGCGTGCCCGAGCTCAGTTGGAAGCAGCCCAGGAGTAGATTGAGCGATCATATCGCGCCAGATCCCGATCTGGGCGATTAAACTTGACTCGTTCTTCAAGCCGCCGTTCTGCTCATAGCAGATCGGATTGGGATCACCCTCGCCAGAGGAACCCTCCATTACCCGTCGTCGAAGAAGAGGTGGCCCAGAACCACCACAATGATGAAGAAGAGGAGCGGCGTAACCCGCAATGCGGACCAGCGCCAGGAACACTACCAAGAGCGCCGTGACAGGCGCCAACGACATCGCCAGCCTGACGATCTCCGCGATCGCATCAGGGGGTACGCCCGCGACATCTGCGCAGAACTCGATGCTCGGCACCAAGAGCGCGACGCCGCCGAGCTCGAGCGCCGTGAGCGGTATGACCGGGATTACGGCCGACCCGACCGCCAGCCGGTGGGGGAGGCAGGTGACGCTGGAGCAGAAGACGATGAACGCCGCATCGTTAATGAGCTCATGGAGCGCGAGCAGTACGACGCTCGGTATGGCCCTCCACGGGACGACCGCTGCCACTGGCGTGATGACGCTCGGCCCCGAGCCGACCCAGTCTAATCTCCCCGCCACAACCATCGCAACGCCGAGGAGGAAATCTTCGACGGCTTCGCTGCCTTCACCGCCCGACTCCGCACTTTCCGCTGGCCCGAGTCCTTCAAGCCAGCCCTCGTGGAGAAGTTTGACGGTCGCTCCGACCCCAAGCTCTGGCTCAAGACGTACCACACAGCAGTCAAGGCCGCTCACGGCTCCAACGACCAAGCCGCTGCCTACTTCCCTGTGATGTTAGGCAAGGAAGCACTCCTGTGGCTTGAGGGCGTCCCTCGGGATACCATCGACAGTTGGGCAGATCTCTGCCACGCCTTCACCAAGAACTAATAGGCGAGCTACACTCGGCCAGGCACCAGATTCGACCTAGACAATGTAAAGCAGAAGAAGGGTGAAAGTCTTGAGACTACACCGACCGCTTCTTCGACAACCGGAACAAGATCGCCAATGTCGAAGACTGGGATGTCATTGACGCATTTTGACGCGATCTCATTGACAACCAGCTGTTCCGCACACTCTTCAAAACCAACCTAATCACGGTCTCTGACCTGATGGAGGTGGTCAACCTAGAGGTGCGGGCCGACCAAGCCGAGCAAGCTCAGTTCAAGAGCAAGCAGAAGCGCCCGGAAGACGATGACCGGGTAGAGAGCTCGAAGCGTCACGAGCTGCTACGTGGGTGCAAGGCGGGCCCCGAGCCCCTTGTAGCCCTAGCAGAAGAAGAAGGCCGGTAGGAACCCAGGTTCCTTGCCGAAGAATTCCACGACACACTGAACGATCAGTGCCCCTTCCACAAGGACGCAAAGCACAATCTCCGTGATTGCCATGCGTTGCTCAAAGAACTCGGCGCCCTGCCGCCGACCAAAAAGCAGCGTTACAACAACAACGGCGGCCGCAACAACAACTACCATCGCGACGGCTACAACGGCGACCGGCGAGACGATTACCGCCGTAGAGAAGACCGCGAACGCCGCGACGATTATCGACGCGGCGAGCGTGACCGCAACGCTCCGGCCCGCAGGGACGACCAATACCGCCAAAACGACGAACGCCGCCTACCACCACCGCCAGAAGCCCCCAGGCGGGCCAATGGCGACTTCCAGCACGCTGACCGCCAGTCAATGTCATCATTGGGGGGCCCAGCGCTTTCCCAGATCGGCGCAAGGGCAAGCTCCACAAGCGCGAAGTGAAGATGGTTTCTACCAAGCTGGTGGAACACCAAAACTCATGAAACTCATTAGTGATAATCCATATTACATTATTGATGTTCATTATTGTATTGATTACCGGAATAGTTGGCGGTCGAATTTGGCATTTAAGGACCATCAACAGGGAGATGTCAAATTTCAGTTCCAGTTGGTACACCGGTTTACTGGTTACCATATTTCATGGCATACAACTAGTACTTTCAAAAGCTTAACCATCTCATCACATGTTTGTCCTTAACCAATTTCAGTTAGGTAGGTGGGACGATCAGCCACACTGGGTTATCGCATAGAACCCGTCCACCAATTTCCTCATCATTCTAACATGAGGGGGAAACCTACATCTCTCGAGTGACGAGAAGTCACTCAACTTCTACCGAGTCCTATTTTAGAATAGCAAGCTAACGACCTAGCATTACTAGCAAAGAACATGGGTACCTAGGGATCATGCATCTAGGGTTTCAAACAACTCCTGAAACTTAAATGTGCAAGCAAGGTTGTCACACCCGGATTTACGAAGGAAATCCGAATGCTACTATATGTGTACCCAGGAAGTCTTTACACACATATAGCTCAGAAATGAATATCAAAGAAAGGAAAACAGTGCTCGATAACATAAATCATAACAAGTCTTACATCACAGGCATTACATTTATTAACGAGTTTATCAAAGTAGCGGAAGCCTGACGTCGTCTAACTCCAGAACATCTCCACAGGGACTCTGACTGGGGGAATGCACTGCCTAGAAGTCCGGGAACTCCTCGGGGAATACAAAAGCATCCACTGGCGGCTCCTCTGAGTACCCATCCGGGATTTTGTTGATATGAAGCAAGTGTAAGTAATCCATCTTACTTAGCAAGCATAACATGATTAAATGAGGCTCAAAAGGCTAGACAAGGTTTAAACTGCGGTTAGCATTTTTAGTTGATTGATTTTAAAATTAACCTGAATTACTAGAATTAGATGACAACCCGGTTGTAACCCACATTATGAAAAACACGTGAGATATTATAAGTAACCAACATCATCATTAACCATTACTTTAGAAAACAAGGAACCGCTCGAAAAGGATCCAGGCCGCTCTTGACCGTGAGCACGGCTGTTATAACAGTTTTACACTCTGCAGAGGTTGTACACTTTCACCACAAGTCGCGTAAAAGTTCAGAAGAACTTTAAACCCAACCATGCAGTGCTGATCAGGCACATTCATCACACTACCTTTGGTGTGACTGCATAGGGACGCTACGAGGCCTTTCGACAGACACTCTATCAAGTTAGTGGCCGCTATGGTTTCCTGACAGGCGCATGGACCCCTCCAGGCTCCAGCCTAAACATCACACAAATCCATCACACACAAACCCCAATGAGAACTAACCGAGGTCCACACTTAAACCTGGAAGCCCCACTTGCGCCTTTCGGTAACCACTAAACAAGCTAGAGCCGTACAGTGTACTTAGACAAGACCAGAGCCATGTGATCCTTGTGGTTGTACGGTTTTCCTGGGTGGCCGCTTTAAGATCGGAACCTTAAGAAGAGACGCTAGAGCAATCCAAACACATGCTCTAGTTCCCTAAACCAAGTTGCTAAAAAGCACATTTTAATAAGGTTCCAAGTATATCATTAGTCAAGATTAACATTTTATAACGAACATTAGCGGTTGGCAAGCATAGCGACAACTAACATATCTACCCATATGCAAAACCCAGGGTAAACAAGGAATATAGGATAAACAAGTCTAGTCATTCCTAAGGTTTAACAAATTAGACACATGCATCAATGAATAACATGATTAATAGGTGAATAGGTATCAAGGATAAATCATGTTACACTTGCCTTCCTCAAAGTATTGCTGCTGATCCGATTCTTCAAACTCTTGATCAAAGCCGGCCTCGTACTGCTCGCAACTATACACGCATTCCAATCACCACACATACATCCATCACAAGCCAGTACATGCAAACAAAAGTATTTCTATTAGAACAGTACACCATATAATGAAAACAGAAGCAAAAAGGATATAAAACTAATCTACGCATTTCTACGAACACAACAACGCGAAAATCACTCTAATCGGATTTACGGTGATTAAACTACACTAAAAACAAGATCGAGGACTAACTTGCGAGAACCGAGGACCTAAACATTATTAAACCTAGACAACAGGGGGTAGCAGAGAAGAAACTTAACACACAGGGATGGATGGCGGGTTGATTTTCAGATCTTCCAGGGGCTCTTTAACAAAGTTGCGAAGGGGTATTCTTGATCTAATCTGGGCCGTTGGATCAAGGATGGAGGGCTGCTGTTGTTTCTTCTTGCTCTGGTCGGACTGCACAGGGAGGGGCGATGCTGTTTCACGAACAGAAAGGAATGGTGGCCATTGTTGCAGGCCTGAGGTCGCCGGGGACAGGGGCTACGGTCCACAGAAACTTGTGATGTTTGGCCCGAGAGAGAGAGGAGGTCGCCGCGAACTAAACACTGATATCAAAGCCGTCGATTACAAACTTGAGCTGGTGGGCAAAGGGGAGGGGCGGCCAGACCTGTATGCGCCCGTGGATGATGGGGTCGCGGCTTCTGTTTCTTGATTCCGGATGTCGGGGTCGAGGCCTTAGGTCCCTGTGCAGCGAGGTGGAGTACAGGATGTAAGAACAAGGCATCAGTGATGCGGAAACGAGATGGCGGTGGCTGTTTTACCTTGGCCAACTCCGGCGTCCAGAAATCCGGCGATAAGGGTTCTGTATTCAGGAAATTGGAGCATGGGGGAACCAGAGGGGGATGGGGAGGAGCTCCTTTGGTCCTGGAATTGAAAGGGGGCAGTTTCTGTTGGGAGAGTTAAGGGGCGCGGTATTAGGGGGAGGAAGGGGCGACGTTTCTGCTGCCATTCAGTTTTCACGAACAGAAGGGGGCGGCAGTTTTCATTCTGTCGAAGATGAAAGGAAGGGGCGACGGTCTGTTCTGCGTTTCTGCGTGATGTGCTCCTGCGTGCGTTGTGCAGGGAGGGGAAAAGAAAAGGCCGAGCATGGGGATGGAAAGGGAAGGGGTCACGCAAGGAAAAAGGAGGGGGCGACGTTCCTGCGTCGGTCCTCTGCCGTTCTGCGTGAGGTGAGGGGGAAGTCCGGCCTGGGCTGGACCTGTTAGGGCCCAAGGGCAGAGAAAGAGGGGATGGTTGGGCCAAGAGAGAAAAGAAAGAAAAGACAGGCCGGGCCGGATTGGTTAAAAGGCTTGGGCCTCAGGGAGAAAAAGAAAGGAGAAACGGGCCGAGGGGAACTGGTTTTGGGCCACAGGGAAAAGAAAAGGAGGTCGGGCTGGGTTTGGGTTGGACTTCGGGTTGGATTTGGATCGGTTTCCGGGAAGGGTAGGGTAGGTTTTGGACTTTGGGTTTTAGGGTCGGGTTCTCGGACTCTGGGAAAGAAAGAAAAGAGAAACAAAAACAGGCCGAGCTTAGGGTTGGGTTTTCCGGGCTCTAGGACTAGCACACAAAACACTCATACAAGAAAACGATGCACCGGCATGAAATGCACAAACAAGTTTCTAAACCTAGTTGATTTTAATTACTAAAAAGGTTTTATATTTTTCTAAATTTCGGGAATGCTCACACAAGAACTAGCAAATTAATTACTATATTAGAAAGGGAATTTTTAGGGTGTTACAATCCTACCCCCCTTAAAAGGAATCTCGTCCTCGAGATTCGGTTGAGCCTTCAAACAGCTGTGGATATTCTGTCTTTAGATCTTCTTCTCTTTCCCAAGTTGCCTCATCCATTGAGTGCCGGCTCTACTGCACCAGATCCGTATTACTTTACTCCTTGTGACTCTTTCTGCCACTTCTAATATCTTGACAGGATACTCCTTATACGTAAGATCCTCTTGTACATCGAGTTCCTCCAAAGGTAACTGCTCTTCTGGAAACTGGGTAACTCTATTTGCATGACTTCTTCTGCTTAGAGCATCTGCCACCAAATTTGTCTTTCTGGATGGTAGTGAATCTCCAAGAATGGTAGATGTGCAGAACAAAAACCCACCCAACTATTTAAACACTCAACCTTAAACCTATATCTAGATGTTTGTGAGTATAAAACTCACATTCATCACAATCATTACAAAAAGCCAACTCATGCATTTAACATAATCACAATTCATTCAAATCACCCAAGAGCACATGTTCACACATGAGAAACTTAAATCAAACCCAAAACGCATCTAAGTCGTTTATTACAACTCATGGGACAAACCTAAAGATCCTTACCTATGGTGATGCAGGCCTATCTCATGAAAGAAAACAACGGGGAAAGTCAAATTTTGCAATAGATAAGGATAGAAGTATAAGCAAAGATTTTTAATAAATTAATGACAAGGCAAAACAAGGATAGATTAAATAAATAAAATGAGGTATGTATAATCAATAAATAAAATAACCAAGGTTAAATCAAAATGAAATAAAGCAAGGAGTATAAACTCTAAACGACCATTCTACTCTAGGCTGCGCATCCTACAGTCAGCACTGCTTTGATACCACTCTGTCACACCCGGATTTACGAAGGAAATCCGAATGCTACTATATGTGTACCCAGGAAGTCTTTACACACATATAGCTCAGAAATGAATATCAAAGAAAGGAAAACAGTGCTCGATAACATAAATCATAACAAGTCTTACATCACAGGCATTACATTTATTAACGAGTTTATCAAAGTAGCGGAAGCCTGACGTCGTCTAACTCCAGAACATCTCCACAGGGACTCTGACTGGGGGAATGCACTGCCTAGAAGTCCGGGAACTCCTCGGGGAATACAAAAGCATCCACTGGCGGCTCCTCTGAGTACCCATCCGGGATTTTGTTGATATGAAGCAAGTGTAAGTAATCCATCTTACTTAGCAAGCATAACATGATTAAATGAGGCTCAAAAGGCTAGACAAGGTTTAAACTGCGGTTAGCATTTTTAGTTGATTGATTTTAAAATTAACCTGAATTACTAGAATTAGATGACAACCCGGTTGTAACCCACATTATGAAAAACACGTGAGATATTATAAGTAACCAACATCATCATTAACCATTACTTTAGAAAACAAGGAACCGCTCGAAAAGGATCCAGGCCGCTCTTGACCGTGAGCACGGCTGTTATAACAGTTTTACACTCTGCAGAGGTTGTACACTTTCACCACAAGTCGCGTAAAAGTTCAGAAGAACTTTAAACCCAACCATGCAGTGCTGATCAGGCACATTCATCACACTACCTTTGGTGTGACTGCATAGGGACGCTACGAGGCCTTTCGACAGACACTCTATCAAGTTAGTGGCCGCTATGGTTTCCTGACAGGCGCATGGACCCCTCCAGGCTCCAGCCTAAACATCACACAAATCCATCACACACAAACCCCAATGAGAACTGACCGAGGTCCACACTTAAACCTGGAAGCCCCACTTGCGCCTTTCGGTAACCACTAAACAAGCTAGAGCCGTACAGTGTACTTAGCCAAGACCAGAGCCATGTGATCCTTGTGGTTGTACGGTTTTCCTGGGTGGCCGCTTTAAGATCGGAACCTTAAGAAGAGACGCTAGAGCAATCCAAACACATGCTCTAGTTCCCTAAACCAAGTTGCTAAAAAGCACATTTTAATAAGGTTCCAAGTATATCATTAGTCAAGATTAACATTTTATAACGAACATTAGCGGTTGGCAAGCATAGCGACAACTAACATATCTACCCATATGCAAAACCCAGGGTAAACAAGGAATATAGGATAAACAAGTCTAGTCATTCCTAAGGTTTAACAAATTAGACACATGCATCAATGAATAACATGATTAATAGGTGAATAGGTATCAAGGATAAATCATGTTACACTTGCCTTCCTCAAAGTATTGCTGCTGATCCGATTCTTCAAACTCTTGATCAAAGCCGGCCTCGTACTGCTCGCAACTATACACGCATTCCAATCACCACACATACATCCATCACAAGCCAGTACATGCAAACAAAAGTATTTCTATTAGAACAGTACACCATATAATGAAAACAGAAGCAAAAAGGATATAAAACTAATCTACGCATTTCTACGAACACAACAACGCGAAAATCACTCTAATCGGATTTACGGTGATTAAACTACACTAAAAACAAGATCGAGGACTAACTTGCGAGAACCGAGGACCTAAACATTATTAAACCTAGACAACAGGGGGTAGCAGAGAAGAAACTTAACACACAGGGATGGATGGCGGGTTGATTTTCAGATCTTCCAGGGGCTCTTTAACAAAGTTGCGAAGGGGTATTCTTGATCTAATCTGGGCCGTTGGATCAAGGATGGAGGGCTGCTGTTGTTTCTTCTTGCTCTGGTCGGACTGCACAGGGAGGGGCGATGCTGTTTCACGAACAGAAAGGAATGGTGGCCATTGTTGCAGGCCTGAGGTCGCCGGGGACAGGGGCTACGGTCCACAGAAACTTGTGATGTTTGGCCCGAGAGAGAGAGGAGGTCGCCGCGAACTAAACACTGATATCAAAGCCGTCGATTACAAACTTGAGCTGGTGGGCAAAGGGGAGGGGCGGCCAGACCTGTATGCGCCCGTGGATGATGGGGTCGCGGCTTCTGTTTCTTGATTCCGGATGTCGGGGTCGAGGCCTTAGGTCCCTGTGCAGCGAGGTGGAGTACAGGATGTAAGAACAAGGCATCAGTGATGCGGAAACGAGATGGCGGTGGCTGTTTTACCTTGGCCAACTCCGGCGTCCAGAAATCCGGCGATAAGGGTTCTGTATTCAGGAAATTGGAGCATGGGGGAACCAGAGGGGGATGGGGAGGAGCTCCTTTGGTCCTGGAATTGAAAGGGGGCAGTTTCTGTTGGGAGAGTTAAGGGGCGCGGTATTAGGGGGAGGAAGGGGCGACGTTTCTGCTGCCATTCAGTTTTCACGAACAGAAGGGGGCGGCAGTTTTCATTCTGTCGAAGATGAAAGGAAGGGGCGACGGTCTGTTCTGCGTTTCTGCGTGATGTGCTCCTGCGTGCGTTGTGCAGGGAGGGGAAAAGAAAAGGCCGAGCATGGGGATGGAAAGGGAAGGGGTCACGCAAGGAAAAAAAGGAGGGGGCGACGTTCCTGCGTCGGTCCTCTGCCGTTCTGCGTGAGGTGAGGGGGAAGTCCGGCCTGGGCTGGACCTGTTAGGGCCCAAGGGCAGAGAAAGAGGGGATGGTTGGGCCAAGAGAGAAAAGAAAGAAAAGACAGGCCGGGCCGGATTGGTTAAAAGGCTTGGGCCTCAGGGAGAAAAAGAAAGGAGAAACGGGCCGAGGGGAACTGGTTTTGGGCCACAGGGAAAAGAAAAGGAGGTCGGGCTGGGTTTGGGTTGGACTTCGGGTTGGATTTGGATCGGTTTCCGGGAAGGGTAGGGTAGGTTTTGGACTTTGGGTTTTAGGGTCGGGTTCTCGGACTCTGGGAAAGAAAGAAAAGAGAAACAAAAACAGGCCGAGCTTAGGGTTGGGTTTTCCGGGCTCTAGGACTAGCACACAAAACACTCATACAAGAAAACGATGCACCGGCATGAAATGCACAAACAAGTTTCTAAACCTAGTTGATTTTAATTACTAAAAAGGTTTTATATTTTTCTAAATTTCGGGAATACTCACACAAGAACTAGCAAATTAATTACTATATTAGAAACGGAATTTTTAGGGTGTTACAAAGGTAAACATAGAAAATGTAATGACATTTCAAAATACATGGATCATGCTCGGGTGCATGCCTTCGACGTAGCGTTCTGCACTCTCGGGCTGGAGTTCTTGCTCTTGCAGGGGAGCAAGAGTAGCGACCGTGTCAGGGGACTCATTCACTTCTCGGGCCACTAGCTCATAGGCTCCGTCTGCTAGCGTGAGATCTACATGCATGCATATGCGTTAGTTTCAAGGTGCTCTTTCCTTATAACCCTTAGGCTTATATTTGTAGCAACTCACTTATATAGATTCTAAATGTTCATGCAACTCTACAAAGAAAGCGGGGTTGTTGTGTTGTGTGAGTGCAGCAACTCACTGATATAGTTTCGGTGGTTAATTATTTACCGAGGATCACAACTGTAAATATCTCTTTAAGAAGGGTGTAAGCCTGGGGTGTATGAGTGCAGCAACTCAATTATACACCTGGGAAATCGTTTACCGAGTAGTTTTAACATGTTAGCAACTCATTACGAAAGCTGGGTGTGGTGTTTTTAAGATGGTTTTGGACTTTCAAAGTTAAGGTGGTCTTGATGGTTTGGTGTTTTAAATTCATCTTATAAGAATTACACATGAATACCAAAAAGGATTAAATACATAAATAAATCACACAAATAACACAATTCATCTAAAGAGATGTATTAGTGTTAAAAGGGCCTAAGGCTGAATCTGAACATTCATCACTCCATGTTGCTAATCAGTTTTAAAGGAGATTAACTTTTAAAGGTTAATCATTTCTAAGCCTTTTTCTAGTTATTTTGAGTGTTTATGGCCTAATAATTAAATAACCATGAGAGAACAAGCATGTTTACTGAAGGAGACACATTTAAACATATTTCTCAAGGTGCTAACCACCTGTTATGATATTATTAGCTAATTATAAAAACAGCCATTAGTTGATTTAGTTAGAAAATTATAACCAAACCTACAGGCATCAAAGAAATCAAGGAATTTTACCAGAGGTGAGTTATGAGCAGAGGCAGTTACTATGAAGTTTTCAGATTTTCCCATGCATACAGAATATTTAAAGATTCAATTACCAAAAAATAGCTAGTAACAAGATTAAATCCTAAACAATTCTAGAAGCATATTCTGTTGACATGGATTTTTCTAAGGGTTCATACAACTTAATGGAGACTAGGATAAAAAGTATAGCATTTATTGAACCATACTAATATTTGTAGAATTTTGCCATGCTTAACCCTAATATATATGTATATATGTAACTCATATAAAAAGCATATAAAAGATACCGAAAGCAAGCTAACAAAAGTCGAAGGACTAAAACAAAGCATTACCAAGTGGATTCATATTTTTGTTCTGTACAAATTATTTATTATACATTTCTGAAGTTTCCATGGCATTTTCTTGGCATAAAGCAAAAGAAATGTTTCTGCTTTGATTTCCAGAGTTCAGGTCCTATTATTGTATATATCTGTTCATAGTCTAACAAAAGTGGTTTGACATTTTTATCATATTTATGTGATTTTATATGGATTTATAAACTTTCAGCCATTTTTTCTTTTATTAAAGGAATTTCATTAACAGTTTTACAGATAAACCCCTGGAGTTTCAAAGCCTGACAAGTGGGTCCTTGACATTTTATGCATAACCCCCTGTATTTTCAAAGGGATTACCCCCTTGGGTTTTTAAAGGGCTTGGGGCTGCACTGGGGATGCGAGGAAACTAGGGTGGCAAGGTTTTGGGGGATGGGGGTGTAGCGAGGGTGCGGAGACATACGGGCGCACGGCCGACGGTGGCGCGGTCGCATTCGGCGAGAAAGGACGACAGCGAGTTCAACAAAAAGGTCGGTGAGCATCAAGTGGTGGTGGGGATGCTAATTGTGGGTGATGTGGATGACGAGGAAGCACGGATGAGCGGGTTGACGATGGGGTCGAGGCAGCAGGGCTCGATCAAGAGCGGTGGCCAACGAACTCGGCATTCTTGCCCAAGGGGAGGTCGCCGCGAGCTCGAGGTGGCTCCAATCGATGGCGCAGAGGGCAAAGGTGCTCGAGCTGCGGGCGATTGGGGTGGGCTGGAGTGAGGTGGCCGGAATTTGAGCGAAGGCAGAGCTCGGTAGAGTGGAGGATAAGTGAGGGGTGTGGCCGGGTATTTATAGGCGGGGTTGGTAGCTTGCAGGGGAAGGGAGTGGCTGGCTCGGCGGACACGGGGTAGCTTCGCCGAAGTTGCCCGGCCGGAGCAGCTGCGCCACGCGGCCGTCGGCGATTGGCGATGGTAGATTTGGTCGGCGCTGGTCGAGGACATGAGGGAGTTAGGCAGGCTTGGGATTGGGGAGGCGGCGGCACGGCAGGGCGCGCATGGGGGTTGGCTTGGTGCAGCGCGGGCGGTAGGCATCATCGGCCAGGTGGCCGGCGGCGAACGACAGTCGACGACACGATAGATAGATAGATAGATAGATAGATAGATAGAAGATAGATAGATAGATAGATAGATAGATAGATAGATAGATAGATAGATAGATAGATAGATAGATAGATAGATAGATAGATAGATAGATAGATAGATAGATAGATAGATAGATAGAGAGAGAGAGAGAGAGAGAGGAGGCATGGGGTTGTTAGGTCAGCGACGTGATGGGCGGTCGGGTGGGGGATCTTGTGTGCCGTGCCCTGGTCGGCCAGGCATGTGCGGCCAGCCGGCGGCGACCAGGTGGCTCACCAGCGATTAGCCGTGGCAGCGAGGTGAGAGGAGAGAGAAAACAGTGGGGAGAAAAAGAGAGAAAGTCCACCTTTTCGAATTTTGCACAAAAACTGAGCAAAATCAGCCCAAACTAAAATTGGCAAATTTGCAGGAAATTTAGAGATCTCCAACTTTTGTTATTTGACCAACTTCAGATTCTTAACAGGGTTTGCATGTAAATGTAGCTCAAATTTGAATTTAAATTAAAATTGAAGGTATTAGTTCTGAAATTATAAGTTCAAGTTGAAATTTACATTTATCTGGCTTGTTAATGCTTATATGGGCAAAACCATATTTTTGAATATTTTATTAACTTTTTCTTGGATTATTTACAAGCATTATCTTGTTTTAGGAAAAGATTAAAGTGGTAAATGCATGAGTGTTTGGCCCTATAAGTTTTTATCAAGGTTCCTTGATCATTTTTATAAGGTGATTAAGCTTAGCCACTTTTTCATTTATATTGGGTTGTCACAGCCCTCCCCCTTAAAAGAATCTCGTCCCGAGATTCGGCGTGGCATTAGTGTTGGAAGGCCAGGTATCTTATTTTATTGCCAAGAAAACCGGGGTACTTGGATTTTCGGTACGCTTCCTGCTCCCATGTTGCTTCTCTCTTTGGAGTGATTTCTCCATTGTATCTTGTAAAACTTGAGGGTCCGATGCGTGGTCATTATGTCCTTGTAATCAAGAATCTTAATCAGACATTCCTTGTACGTTAAGTCAGATTAGAGCTGAATTTCTTCTTGAGCTATGCCTTCTTTGGGGACTCGAAGGCATTTCTTGAGTTGATATATGCGAAACACATTGTGAATAGTCGCCAAATTGGATGGACGTTCAACTTTGTAGGCTATATCTCTATGATGGGGTAAGGTCCAATATACCGAGGAGCTAATTCCCTTTTTACTCCAAATCTCTAAGTTCCCTTGGTGGGTGACACTTTCACATACACCTGATGACCCACTTCAAAGGTCAGTGGCTTTCTTCTTTTGTCGTGATAGCTCTTCAGGTGGGATTGTGCTGCCTTAAGGTTGGCTTGAATGATCCTTATTTTCTCTTCCACCTTTCGTGCTAAATCAGGTCCAAATACTTTTCTTTCTCCTGCTTCTGACCAGTTGAGGGGTGTTCAGCATCTTCATCCATACAATTCCTCAGATGGTGCCATTTTCAGGCTGGCCTAGTAGATTTTGTTATACGAAAACTCAGCCATGGACAGACATTGGTCCCATTTTTTGTCAAAATGGATGACACAAGCACAAAGCATGTCTTCTAATACTTGATTTACTTTATCTGTCTGTCCATTTGTCTGAGGGTGATAGGATGAACTATGAACGAGCTTGGTGCCTAGAGATTCATGTCGGTGTTCCCAAAATCTGGCTACAAACTGACTGCCTCGATCGGATATAATGGTCTGGGCAACACCGTGGAGACAAACAATGCGCTCCAAATATAACTCTGCGTATTTCCTGGCCATATAATGGGTATTGAGTAGCAGAAAATGGGCGGTCTTGGTTAGTCGGTCCACAATAACTATTGACGGCCCTTAAACGTGTCAATCATGAACCGCAAGCGCACGGATCAGTTGTATCTCTTCCCTTAGAGTACTCCCCAAGGTTTATCAATCCGTGGAACTAAAGATATAAAAAGCAATCCAACTAGCATAGAAATCCTTTAGTTCTTGAAGAGGGGTTACAAAACAGATATAATCTACTAAAACCAAACACCGGAGGTAGCGAGAGAGAGTTAGAGATAACCAATCTAGATCACCTAGATCATGCATATGTTGTAGCTCCGAGCCGAATAGAGTGAAGTAAGATAGATGTGAATCTCAATAAAAAGCATCTTTAAATCACGACCTCCGGTCAAACTCCCGAAAGCCCCACCGTACACGGATCACATCCTGTCACGATGCTCCCTATCAGCCTGGGTAACTTAAGGGCATATTCACAAGTGAACGTGTCGAACCACTTGGTAGATCCGGTATGAACCCCTAGCCACCACGGCTACAAGAACACCCTAAGCAATCTATCTCGAGAATAAATTGAAGAAGAAGCAAAACCAAGCAAGAACGAAATCATAGAAAGAGGCACTTGATCGTTAAAGATTCAGAAACACATATAACTTCACCATGAATGTAAATAAATCACAAGATCACCACCGGGATCCTACCTTGATCTTGATGATCCTAGCTCCAGAACTCCGACGTGGTCTTCCTCGCAGGTCTCCCACGTCGGCTAGGGAAGAACCCTAGACAATTAGCACGACCCTCAGCTCTCCCAAAGGTGTCCCTCTAGCTCCTCTGCTCCACGGCGGCGAATGACAAATGAATGATGTGTGGCACAAAAGCACAGGGGCTATTTATACCCTGAGGAAAACCTAGGTCGAAGGGGGAGGCGTGGCGGCGCCAGGGGACCTCAGGCCGGCCGGCCTGGCCTTTCTACTGGCCGCCTCGTCCTCGTCTTTCTCTCCAAGTCTTTTGGAAGCTTCAGTAGATGTTCCACCTATGCATGTGGGCCTTTGGCCGTTGTTTGCTTCGGGATATCTTCGAGATAAGAATGGAAAGTGATAAACTTCCAACTTCTCCAATTGAGTTGCCTTGACACCGATGTTTCTTGACCTTTTCTTGAAGCACTTGCCTTTCAAACATCCTTGGAGGTCAGTTCACCAAAGATGAGCACGAACAGGGCTTGAAACACCCTAGGCTGGCTGGCCTAGGCCATGTGAGGCCGGCCGGCTTACCCTGTTCTTGGGCTTCTGGCCTTCATCTTTCATCGTGTTGTCCTTGGTCACAAGCCTTGTCCATATGTGCTCCATTTTAGCCCAAAAACCTGCGTAAACAGAATTCCTCCAAAAACACATGCATATGCGAAAATGTCCTGGTTATAGAGTATGATCATTAGTTTAGATATCAAATTCATGCCATTATTGAAGATAAACAAGGGTAAAAGTGTGTCACTAAGGAGCGTCAACAACCCCCTCATGCTTAAACCTTGCTCGTCCTCGAGTAAGTCTTCAATAAGAATTCGAGTAAGTCTTCAATAAAAATCAGCGTTGCCTTTCGGTGTCCAATCCCTGCACTTGATCATACACGAGAAAACATAATGCCCTCAAAATATTTAGCAATTAATTCTTCAAGTTGTAACCAACTCTTTCTAGTATGAAGGGTAGATCTGAATTAAGTCTTCCCCACAAAGATTTTAAACATATGCTCTCTAATTTAAACAAGTCTCAAAAATTAAGAAGTAAGTTTCAAAGGATTTGCTAAACCAAGATAAATAATTTAAACCTCATTGCAATTGCTCATAGAAACTCTCAGCTCATCTTGTCTCTCGAACTTGCTAGAACTCTCTTTACCTTCCTTTCTCTCATATATGTGTAGGGCTTTATCTGGAGCTATGGGAAAGGTTAGTCCTAATAAAAGATATTATAATCAAGATATTAGCAAAACAAGAAATACTTCTCATGGGTTTACCAAGACTCGTCAAAAAGACCATGGAAAATAATTAATTTTGTGGAGAGGGGGAAAATGGAACACACGCTTTTTAGATAGTGGACATGTGCAAATGGCAACGGTTGATCCCGAGGCACAAATGAAGTCCTCGTTATCGGATTGCACATGGTTGGAATGTTTGAGTATGGAATAATCTTTAAGGCACTATGGAATTTAATGAAGCAAAAAGAACTAAGGAGCATTTATTTTCACACTTTTTCTTTTCTTTTCTTTTTTCCTTTTTTCAACACATACTTTTTCCTTTTATTTTATTTTATTTTATTTTTTCTTTATGCTCCTTAGAACTTCTAGCAACATTAATACTTACTCAGCACCTCCCCCATGCTTAAACGATTGCTCATCCTCGAGCATAGAAGTGGTGGCTAATGCTAGAGTAAGTATCCATCTCAATCTTTTGGGAAACGGTTTGAATCTTCAGGAAGTATCTTTCGTCGAATATTGAAGCCATCGGAGGAGGATAGGTGGTGGGCCGGTCGGCTCATGGTGTTGAGGCTGGTCGGCCCACTTGTTGTGGACCTCCGTTTCTTCTAATTTTTCTTCTATGCACTCTTTGATGCCTCCCAAGTATATATTCCTTATATCAAGCTCTTGATTCTCCAGATTTTTCTCGAGATAATGATCCATACTCAAATTGGGTTGTGGTCAAGGAGGTATTTCACAAAAAGATAATCTGGGTTTAGGGTAGATATCCAGCGAAGTTTGTGAAGTTTCCGGTATAAAAACTCACAATGCATGGATAGATAGGCTAGCAAAGAGAAGGTACGCAAAAAGGAATGGTCAACTTCTTAGTCCCGCACCAGAGAAGATAAATCCTGAATCAACTCACTTGAAAATAATTCTTAAACTACGGTTGATCATGATATATCATTTAGGCTTTGGATAGATAGAGCAATTGCAAAAGGTATTAATGATAAGGCTAGCATAATTAAATTCAGCAATTAAACATCCTTTGACAAGTTTAGAAGAGAGAGCAAGAATAATAAATATGGGTCTAAAATTATCATAACCTCCACAAAAGTTTGAGCCGGTATTTAGATAAATTTCAGATCATGTTAGGGAGATCATTAGTCTAATCATGCATAAGCCACGCGCAAAAAATAGACAAAGCGGTAACGATCATCATATTTCAACATGACATAAACTTTCTATCAACACTAGTAATCATATCATGAAAGCATAGGTCATATATATAGTGATCACGATGATGGTAAACAAAAGGGCACACTAACACACATGCTGAAAATAAATAAAATAGAAAATTGCTACACACACACAAACTTGCATACACGCTGAAAATAAATAAAAGAAAGGGGAAAAACTTAAACCACACGTGCGAGCAATTTATTCATGGTCTCCGTCGGTCACTCCTCTTGGCTTGGCAGCTGTCTTGCGTTGTACCCTTGGTCATAGTATACTTAGGAAGCTCCTCCATCAAAATGTTCCGGCGGCGCCAATGCTAGAAGTCCCATTTGATATGCAATTCCCACGGTTCCATCTTCTAGTCGGTCCGTATGCCTCCAGATGGCATTAACGTCCTCCAAGTTTCTATCGGCGTAGGCTCCAATCATTCTTGTGCTTCTTTCCGGTTGTTGGAGATGTGCAAATTGAGCTCCAAAAGATGGATCCGGGAACACTCCTTGATGTGGCGGCGGTGGGTAGCCATAACTGCTATATGTTGGCGGCGGTGGATACATCGGTGGTGGCACCGGCGCTCCATACCCCCATGCTTGAGCTGGTGCATGTCCCCATTGTTGCCCCCATCCTTCCGGAGGTCCTTCTTCACTTGGTGCATTTTGAAATTCCATAGTCCAATAAGAGGAACTAGCTGGTGACAATTCCTCTCCCACCTCTTCTTCAACCGGTGCCGATGACTCTCCTATATGCTTCCCTCTTTTTATTCTTTTTAGCCTTGACCAAAATATTCTCATCCCACCAATCAACTCTTCCTCTTGCAAATAACTTCAATCTTGCATCGGGGAGATAAATATTTGTATTTGCAATTTTGTAGCCATTCTTCTCATCTCCTCCGATGTAGTGTCCTTGCCTCATAGCTTCAATTACAAAATCGGTCCCCTTCATGAAGAATGCCGAGTTTGTCTCCAATCTTAGGTTCAATGCAATTGCTATCATGGAAAGATAACAACCCGAGCCAATCTCTCCGGAGCTGGATGTTGCTTCACATACCCACCTATCAATCATGATGTAGGTAGGATCAATTGCTTGCTTTTTCACCAATACGGAGTATAAATAATTTAACTCCATATCGGTTACTTTGGACTCTCATCCTTCCGAAGATTCTCCTGCTCATCCAGGCATGAAATATTTGAGGTATAACATTGCTTATGTTCCTTCTTTGGCGATTGTCATCCTTTGCAATTTTCTTCCAAAATTTATCTATCCCTCCTTCTTCGACTTCGGCTCTTTCCGGTGCATCACCCATGAAACCAAGTAAGCTTCCAATACCTTCAAAGGTGATGGACCTTTCTTCATCCTTCAACCTAAATTCGAGGCATGACACTTCTTGCTCATCAATTTTTCTTGTCACTACTTTCATGGTCATCATAATCTCCAAAGCGATTTCTCCATGCACGTCCACCGGAACACCATCAGAAAATTGCCTCCATCCGAGGTTGTCCAATAGCCCATAGATGTCACCATAGAATCCCAACCTATGTAGTGCATCATCATCGAAATCGGTGTTTGCCTTCAACCTTCCCTTTAAATTCTTGAGCCTTTCTTCTTCTTCCTCTGACAAGATGACAAACCCATATTCTGAAATTCTTGGCTTGTATGGCTGTGGTGCAGTTGATCTTGTGGCACATCGAGGTGCAGGAGGTGGTGGTGCGCCGGTACGCACATGAGGTTCAGTGAACTGCATGGAGGCACTTCTTGGGTCTGCATCCCACCAAGGAGCAGCATGTCGCTCCTTTGTGCGGGGTTGTCTTCCTCCATGCTTCGTGGTGACTCCGCAATGGAGTGCCTCCGCGAAGAGCTCGCCGATGGCACATTGGATGCCGACGACCTTGTCCTCTTTCTGGTGATGAAGTTCAAGACTTGCCTCCTCATGGTGCCTTGCTGCACAAACACAAAAACCAACACACCGGGGGTTTCTCGCCGGTGGAAAAACAATATATCGAAGAGAGAGCAAACTAGGAATTGTAATGAATTTTTGAGATTTTTGGAGGTGATTCTGATTCTCGAAATTTTCAGAGCTCTTGCCGGTGTTCAAGGTGGAAGAACTGAAGAACAAGAACTAAAAATTGTATGAGCTGCGTACCTGTGAAAGGGGAGCACTAGGGCCCTTAAGAAGGCACCAGGCCGGCTGGCCTAGGGTGCTTGGGGCCGGCCGGCCTAGGGTCCTCCCTAGCCTCCTTCACGTGTCCTTGCTCCCACATCTTCCTGAGTTGATTCTTGATCAATGTCCAGCAGCTCCACATGCTTTGCACTGCCCAATTCTTGTGAACCACACATTCTTTAGCAAAGTTGTCCACTTGCACATTGTTTTCTCCACCTTGATTCATGCCTTTGTCCTTTGCTTCAACTCCACTCCAAATGTTG
This sequence comes from Alloteropsis semialata, assembly GCA_004135705.1. Classification (NCBI taxonomy): domain Eukaryota; kingdom Viridiplantae; phylum Streptophyta; class Magnoliopsida; order Poales; family Poaceae; genus Alloteropsis; species Alloteropsis semialata. Next base: position 30,678,550 of record CM014275.1, read on the forward strand.
CTTTCAATCCTGCAAAAATAAATGTACCACCATGCATGGCTGCCCCCTCTTGCATGTGGTGTTAGGTGGAGAGCACAATAATTCTTCCTGTGAACTCAATCTTGGTCATTAATGATGATCAAGATCATAAACCCTTCCAAAGTGTGTTTAAGTGCTTAAGTCCTCTTCTAATCTTGTCAAATAAAACCAACTCAAAGAAAGCAATGAGTTTGAATAAATAATTAGAGGGGAATTTGGGCATCATAAACACTTATAAGTCAAGAAATATTTCCCAACTATATTAATTTTGATTGCATCGGTATTGCTCACTTTCATGAATTGATAGTGAACTTTCTCGAGTTCAATCGTGGGTCATGGGTTTAGGTTCTAAATTTTGGCCAAATGAGAGAGATATTTTGAAAGAAAATAAAATCAATGGGGCTTAGAAAAATCCTAATCCTAGGGAAATAAAACTGAAAATTACTAAGGTTGCGTGAGCCTAGCATGCGTCAAAGAATTTAAAGTTGTTAGCTCTACTCGTATCTTTGCAATAATCAACTTGGTCCGACCGTCATGGAAAGGACGGTCGCCAAAATGGGTGTGGGAACTTTGGTTTTGGGTTTCTCAAGATAAAACAAATAAATCATGGAAAGGCTCAAGTCATTGGTTTTGAATAAGAAATAAAATCGAAATGACCGAGCAACTCTAATTTAAATGTTCGACCGAACGACTAATTTAACAAATGTTTATCAAGTCTTGCGTAGCAAAATTCATGACTCACTTACTCAAAAGGTCTTCGCGGGTTGTCCTCCCAGTAGCTTATTCTTGACTCGACGAACGGGTTGCCTCCCGCAAAGCGCTTCGTTTATAGTCTATAGCTAGACTTCTTCTTTTCTTCACTTCGGACCAACGCTCGGTGGTGGCGTTGCAGTCTTTGGTACCCACTTCTGCACGATCCTTGGCTTGGGTGCAGGATTATTCTTTGGCTTAGTCATCTTTTTGGTCTTCACAAGCGGGCATTGAGCTTTTGTCTCGATGGATGCAACAACTTCTTTGGTCTCCTTCGCTTCCTTCTTCTTCGGCTCCTCCTTGGTGTCACGTCGGTGAGGTGGAATATATTTAACATTGATCATATGCATACCTCAAGGCGCGGACGAAACTTGAACTCGCTCATGGTGCCATTGATGTCGAACTTTATCTCCCCCTTGCCAACGTCGATGTTCGCCCTTGCGGTCTTGAGGAATGGCCTTCCAAGGATGAGTAGCGCCCCCTTCTCTCATATCGAGAATCACAAAGTCAACGGGGACTAGGTGCTCTCCAATCTTCACAGGTATGTCTTCGACGATGCCCAAAGGATAGCGGACGGAGTTGTCCGCTAACTCTAGGCACATGACGGAGGGTTTCGGCTCTGGTAAGCGTAGCTTCTCGTACACGGCCTTCGGCATGACGCTCACGTTTGCGCCAAGGTCACACAATGCCCTCTCGAACATGTATGATCCAATGGAACACGGGATGGTTGGACACCCCGGATCCCTCTTCTTCTCGGGAGCTTGATCGGCGATAGCCGCGCTGCATTCTTCGGTCATCTTGATGGTGCTTGGCGGCGGCATCTCACACTTGTTTGAAAGGATGTCTTTGAAGTAGCGAGAGTATGTTGGAACTTGAAGAGCATCCAAGAGCGGCATATTGATGTTCAACCTGTGAACCACTTCAACAAATTTTTCAAAATGCTCATCAATTTTACCTTTGTGGTAACGTGGCCTCGGAGGAAGAATCTTTGTATCTTCGTCGATCATCTCAAACTCTGGCTCTTGGGTGACTATTTCTGGTGCGAGCGTAGGCACTTTCTCTTTTGTTGTCATCTCGGCTTCAACACTTGGCTTAGGCTTCCTTGCTCTGGCCGGGTGTTTGGGATCTTCAGTCTCCTTCCTCGAGCGAGTTTGAATTGCTTTTGCCGTCTCCAGATTTTGAGGTTGCCCCGATAGTCTTCCTTCATTACTAGGTAGGCGTCCAGCTAGCTGGGTCACATGTGTCTCTAGCATCTTCATCATGTTGAGCACTTGGTGGTTACAGCTTTCGACCTCCGTCACCTTGCCATCAATGTTCTCCAATATCTTGTCCATAATCTTGAACTTAGCGACGATGCCCTTGTTGATCTTGCATTGCTCCTCCATGAACTCCTTCAATTGTATACGAAGAGGCACCGAGTTTTGAAGGATGAGCTTGCATTAAATTGAGGTCTACCTTGTCCGTAGCGGAAGTAGGACGGTGGAGACAAATCCCCTTTCCTCATGTACTCGAGCACTTTAGCTTCCTCCGGACAATTCTTCTAGACATGGCCGTAATTTCCACAATCTTCACAAGTGGACCTTGCTTCGGCTGCCTTCAAATCAATAGCATGGGCTTCCTTCTTGTCCACCTCCATCTTCTCCAACATTCTCATAAGTGAATCGATCTTCCCTTCAAGTATTTCTTCACGCTCCACCTGCAAAACACTTTTAGCAACTCCCGCGGACGGTGTAGGGTGCAGCCATCCCGACGATGCCCACGCATCATTATCCGCCACCTTCTTGAATAACTTGAGAGCTTGAGTCAGGGTGAGCTCAATAATGGATCCTCCAGCCGATGCGTCGATGATTGCCCTTGATGCGGTCATGAGGCCTTGGTAGAACTTCTGGACTATATCCTCCTTTGGAAACTTGTGATGTGGCACAGCTCGGATGTAGTCATTGAAGCGCTCATAGGCTTCCACAATAGTCTCCGTCAGGATTTGCGCGAAGGTAGCAATCTTGTTGCGCAAAATCTGAGTTTTACCCAGCGAGTAGAACTCCGTCATGAAAGCTATCATCAAGGCATCCCAATTTTGCACCATCTCCACCGGTAGAGAATGAAACCATTGAAGTGCTCTCCCAAGTAGAGAGAACGGAAAGAGCCTCGCTCTCATTTGATCTTGAGTTATTCCTTGCATGTTGAAGGTGCGGCATAGTTGGATGAATGCTTGAAGGTGAAGGTTGGCATCTTCTTTTCCAGTGAAGGGTGAGCTTTGCACCATACGGATGGTCAATGTTGCCCTAAATGGTAAACGGTAGTCGTTCGGTCACCCCTCGAGTAGCGAGTGGACCATGTAGATGGTGTGTACACGGCGTGTACACGGGCAACACGGTTATGTACGGACCAGTAAAAAAGGCATGTTAATATGGCATAGACACATACAAATCAGTGAAGTACGTGTACAAGATCTCACTTTAACACATTAGCATCGACAGGGACCTAATCATTACATCACTAAATACCAAATACATGCGTTTAGAGATGGTTTAACCTCCCACCAATGGGCCAACATGGCCTAAACGGCCCATTACATGGGCTACACGCTTAATAAAAATGTTTTCTCCCATTTTTTCTAGCCATTTACACCGTGTACACGGGTTAGACATGTAATGGACCGGTTAGGCCCTAAACTGCACGGTAGACTGTTGAATAGCGTGTACACGGCATGTACACGGACTACACGGCCGTTTACGGCAACACTGCGGATGGTTGAAGTCTTGATCTCGAACGGCCCTCCAACATCATTGAGGTCTTGGATAGGCAAATCCTTGATGTCCGGGGTGCATAGCTCTCCGATCGTGCGTTCCGGTTGCGCCATCTCGGGTTGCGGTGGCGCCTCCTTTGGACTTGGTGGTGGAGTTTCTTGAGGTGTAGACGATGAACTTCCGGTCTTGCCTTTCGGATCTACTAATTCCAGCTTCTTAGCTTGTTCTTCGCGTCTCCTTCGCCTGTAAAGTTTTTCTGGATCATCCACAAAATTTTTCGGTTTGTTGGAGAGGTAGCCATCCATCTCCTGTTAGGGTTAGTGAAAAACAAAATATATATACAAGATCTAAAAGAAAAAGATAGAATGAAAATAAAAATAAAACTAGATTAGATTGATTTTTTTCTTTTTTTGGATTAGATCTATTTTTGATAAAAGAGAAAATAAGAGATTTAAAAAGAGAGAAATCAAAAGAAAATCAAGAAAAAGAAATATTTACGAATGCTAGTCAAATCAGATCTTAATCGATAGTTCCCCGACAACGGCGCCAAAAAAGCTTATTGACGGCCCTTAGATGCGTCAATCGTGAACCGCAAGCGCATGGATCAGTTGTAGCTCTTCCCTTAGAGTACTCCCCCAAGGTTTATCAATCCGTGGAACTAAAGATATAAGAAACAATCCAACTAGCATAGAAATCCTTTAGTCTTGAAGAGGGTTGCAAAACAGATCTAATCTACTAAAACCAAACACCGGAGGTAGCGAGAGAGAGTTAGAGATAACGAATCTAGATCACCTAGATCATGCATATGTTGTAGCTCCGAGCCAAATAGAGTGAAGTAAGATAGATGTGAATCTCAATAAAAAGCATCTTTAAATCACGACCTCCGGTCAAACTCCCGAAAGCCCCACCGTACACGGGATCACATCCTGTCATGATGCTCCCTATCAGCGTGGGTAACTTAAGGGCACGTGTCGAACCATTTGGTAGATCCGGTATGAACCCCTAGCCACCATGGCTACAAGAACACCCCAAGAAATCTATCTCAAGAATAGATTGGAGAAGAAGCAAAACCAAGCAAGAACGAAATCATAGAAAGAGGACTTGATCGCTAAAGATTCAGAAACACATATAACTTCACCATGAATGTAAGTACATCACAAGATCACCACCGGGATCTTACCTTGATCTTGATGATCCTAGCTCCAGAACTCCGATGTGGTCTTCCTCGCAGGGTTCCCACGTCGGCTAGGGGAGAACCCTAGACAACTAGCACAACCCTCAACTCTCCGAAAGGTGTCCCTCTAGCTCCTCCGCTCCTCAGCGGCGAATGACGAATGAATGATGCGTGGCACGAAGGCACAAGGGCTATTTATACCCTGAGGAAACCCTAGGTCGAAGGGGAAGGTGAGGCGGCGCCAGGGGACCTCAGGCCAGCCGGCCCAGAGAGGCCCAGGCTAGCTGGCCTGGCCTCTCTCCAGACCGCCTCATCCTCGTCTTTCTCTCCAAGCCTTTTGGAAGATTCAGTAGATGTTCCACCTATGCATATGGGCCTTTGGACGTTGTTTGCTTCGGGATATCTTCAAGATAAGAATGGGAAGTGATAAACTTCCAAAATCTCCAATTGAGTTTTCTTGACCCCGAAGTTTCTTGACTTTATCTTGAAGCACATGCCTTTCAAACATCCTTGGAGGTCGGTTCACCAAAGATGAGCACGAAGGGGCTTGAAACACCCTAGGCCGGCCGGCCTACCCTGTTCTTCGGGCTTTTGGCCTTAATCTTTTATCGTATTGTCCTTGGTCACAAGCCTTGTCCATATGTGCTCCATTTAGCCCAAAAACCTGTGTAAACAGAATTCCTCCAAAAACACATGCATATGCGAAAACTTCCCGGTTATAAAGTATGATCATTAGTTTAGATATCAAATTCATGCCATTATTGAAGATAAACAAGGGTAAAAGTTTGTCGCTAAGGAGCGTCAACAATAACCCATATAGAATCATGTTTCTGTGTGGTGAGGGGTAAGCCAATGATAAAATCCATGCTTACGTCTTCCCGTTTCCATGAAGATATTGGTAATGGTTAAATGGTTCTAGCTACCTTCAAATGACTGGCTTTTACTCGTTCACATGTATCACACTCGGCTACATACTTGGCTTCGTCCATAACTCTTTTCCTAAGTTCGGGATCCTTGGGTACAACCAGGCGATTTCCAAACCATACTATTACCTCTCCATCTTGCCTAAAGCACTTATACTTAGATATTCCTTGGGCCAGTCCTTGCTTTAGGTGAGTTATCCCTTGATCAGTTTGCTGGACCTTAACTGTTGACGCGGAAAATCGGCGATTGTATCCTCAGCGAGCAACACAACAAGGCCAGGGAGATCTGCTTCACTCCGGTGCTGGTCCTGCACTTTGTCCAGGTTCGCGGCATGCTAGTCAATTTGACCTGTAATTGACAAGGGAATAAACAGTTGAATTACTCTTTGATTGTGCCGGCTCTATTCCAGACGACAGATGCACGTTGGATTTAGCCATGACCCAATCGGACTTGCATCGGCCGATGCCAATCGGACCTCAAAAATCGGACTTCATAGATGACGTCAATCGGACCAATATAATCGGACCTCAATTATGCCATCGAATCAGACCTCAGAATCGGACCAATCAGGATCGGACCTTGATTAATGTAACAGATCAGCCTTTTAAATAATAAAATAGAGCATGAAACATGGCTGATACATTGTTCACCTATCTTAACTGCTCAACTGCTACTTCTAACAGATCTAATACAAGATAGCATTCTTACAGCTAATTTAGATGCAAAATTAACGGATCGGCTATGCCTTTGAGCAAGATATTTAAATAACCAAAATAGAGCCGATGCGTTGTCCACCTTGCCTAGTTGACAGTATGATTCATCTCATCAGACCATCTAGCTAACCAATCAAACCAGAACTGTTTCGACATGGTTTCATAGACGGATGCAGCGCACATACTCCAGCTATGATTGAACCAGATAGCTAAACGATCAAACTTGACTCACCAACAGAACAACTAAACAAGATGCTCGCACGGGTAATTAATCAGATTAAAGCAAATAAGCAATAAAATGGTAATAAGATCGTTTCAATATTCAAAGCTGTCTTTGAATAATCAAGAGAAATCTAGCTCCGACGCAGGGAATCTCAATTAAACTCGACACTCAAAGAACAACCAGATTAAACTGTAAAGATGAATCGGACCTAGAACAATGTTGTAAGATAAGTATTGCTCAAAATCGGACTAAAACCAATACTCATAGCTGTTGAAGAATCAGATTAATTCACATGGCGTAGATCTAAATCAATCTAGCAACTTCAAACAACCGCATAAGCTGCCTTCTAATAATCAAGAGAAATCTAGCTCCGACACAGGGAATCTAGATCAAACCCGAAAACTAAAAGAACAACTCGATAAACGATAAATCACTGAATAATCAAGAGAAATCTAGCTCCGACGCAGGGAATCTAAACCAATCTTGACAATCCAAAGATAAATCGGTTGAATAGCATAAACGAGAAAGGGCGATGCGCCTCAATTCAAAGCTTATACTAATTCGATAAGTTGACAATCTTACTGGTAAGCCGAAGATCGAGAACTGATGCAGCCCGTTCACCAATGAGTTCATCGAGATCTACTCTAACCTACTCCTAGGGTTTTTGCGTGAAGCCGGGTTGTATTGATTGTGTGAATAATAATTTACAATGGACGAGGGTTTATATTTATACCCTGGTCATGAAGAGTCCAGATCGGACTTGACTAACTTGCAGATAAAGTAAACTATTCTAAGATAGAATGGGACTCTAAATAAGCCTTTAAAAAGGAAATAGCCCCTGCTCCTACTGCGCTTCCTTTTTAGCCAATGCGCCTTTCTTCATTCGCCATCGGACCCCTTTCCCGCATCGGCTTCCTTCTCTGGCACCATCTATTTGTCCATTCAACGGGCCCACTGCACAGTACCAGCCTCACCACGTCACCATCTGACTCAGCACATCCGGTGCGAAAATCTTGTGTCAACACATGCCCCCCAATTTTGGGATAAAATATCTTTTATTCCAAAATTCATATCTGTCATCATAACTCCTTCACCGATTTTCGTGCCGAAACTTTCTATCCTTGCACTGTGCGGTTCCTCGATTCTCGGGTCACAGCCATTTTCTCCTTATAAAAACCCCCACCGGCGGCCACACTGTTCACTCCTCCTTCTTCGCCAAGCACCCGCACTGCTCATCTTCTTCCTTCTCTCTCCCGAGCGACCATTCGCATTCATTCAAGCCCAAACCAAAATCCACTCAAATGGCCGAATCATCCTCCATGGGTGCCCTTCAGTCTTCTACATCCGCATCTATTTCCGCCTCCGCTCCGGCAAGTTCATCAGCGGCAGCGCTCTCCACCATGGCAGCAGCCACGACCTCGACAATGGCGGCGGCCACGACCTCGACAATGGTGGTAGCAGCGAGCTCCTCAGCCCCTTCTTCACCAACTCTCTTCGCCTCAGGCTCTTCCTCGGCGCCTGTAGGATCATCAGTAGGAGAAGCGCGCCATCCAATCCCGGAGGTATTTTACTGAATCCAAACTCATTTTCGTATTCTAAGATTCGGCTTTTCAAACTCGTTTTTATTTCGCATTTTTTACCCTTTAGGCCATTCGTGCCCAAACCCTAATCCCCGCAAATGATGTCCGAGGGCTTTATTTCCTTGGTCCAATGGGAGATCCGGACCCCACCGAGTTTATCAATCTGGAAACTCTCCGAATTCCATTCAAGACCTCGGGATTTGATATCGATGACTGGAAGAATGCTTTCCGCTCGTGGCCGACAGTTCTCCCCGGATGGAAGGACTGGTATCTGAGAGTATCGGCCTCCAAGTCTACAATCTAGGACAAATTAGACATTGCTCAATGCATCGGCCTCAGCATCGGACCCATCATCAAGAACGAGAACCTCCTGATCGCCGCATCACACTTCTGGTCCGATGCACTGAACGCCTTCCTCTTCGGTCATGGTCCGATGACCCCAACACTGCTCGACGTGGTCATGCTCCTTGGCCTCAATGTCACCAGCAATAAGCGCCCCCTTAGGCTCGATATCAAACTCACTCATCACTTCAAGACCAAGAATTCTAGTGGCTGGACAAGATATATGAATAGCAATCATCGGACCGGACCTGTCACCGACCGTGAACACGCAGCCTTCCTGAATATGTGGCTGGATAGATTCTTCTTCTGCGGCACTACACTCGGTCCGACGGCAAATTATCAGCACTTGGCCGAGTTGTTGGCGGGTAATAATATCATCAACCTCGGCCAATATCTCTTGGGGTCAGTGTACAACTTGCTCCATCAAGTTGCCCGACGCCTGAGGACCGGATCGCCTATTACCAATCTCGGCGGGCCATGGTGGTTCATCCAGATGTGGTTGATGCTACATTTGAGCAAGGTCCTCAAAGTAAATATCCGGAGACACAAGTTCCCAGAGAGCAGACCTGAATCAGAAGAGGTCACCTTGCGCCGATGCACTTCATTTGGTGAAGCTGCCATGGGTTTCCCCGCCGATAAGTTGTCGGCCAAAGAATCGTCTAAGTACCTCGCACTCCTCTACAGAGGCATTTCCGATGACAAGGCACTCTGGTTCTTGTATGAGGATGCTGACGAATACGAGCTGCCCTATAAATTCAAGCTCGGCATGATTGTGGAGGCAGATTCAGAAGCTCTCGCCATCTTTTGGACTTGTATCAATGCCCAATTCCTCCCAATCGGCCTTAGCCTGAGCAAGCAAGGGCAATCGACCTATGAGTACTATCATCCAAATCTGGCCGCCCGTCAGTTTGGCATCGGCCAACTTCCCCCTCACTTGGTCCTGGCCGATCAAATCTATCCAAGGGGAAAGATTGATACAAGTATTGAGTGGGATCGTCTCCTCAATCTCGAGCCTCCCCTTGACCAAACAAATTTGGATACTTTTGCAATCGGCCTTGTAGCTCATCGGACTTTCAATACATGGTGGGCCGAATGGCGTCAACATCTATTCTGCATCGCCTGCAAGACTTATGTCCGGAAGCTGCACCCCACCTTCAAGGGTAAACCAGAGGTAATATCCGTGAATTTGCTTCTTTCCTTTGCATTATTTTAGCTTACCAAACAATCTCTCTTTTTGTCAGGATGTCGATCGCTCTCCTCCATCGGTGACTCAATCCGGGAAGCAAGTCGTCTACAGCAACATCTCGCTAGATCCGTGGATCTGCTGCGATTCCCCCAGCATCGGCAAGCTCCTATCAGTTCTTAGTGACAACAGGAAAAGGAAGAAGCCGACGTCCTCCGAAACTCTCAAGCACCAGAAAATTGCTCTGGTAAGTTTAATATTCATCAAACTCCATTACTCTCTTCATCGAAATTAATCCTCCTTTTGCAGACCCAGATCGTCGGACAATCTTCGCATCAGCCAAGCCCGACAACGCTTTCAAGCTCATCGGCTAAGGAGCCTTCAGGATCGGACCCACAGAGATCATCAAGCCCAATCCAAATGCAATCAAGCCCCGTCCAGGCACAATCGGTTCATTTGCCTTCATCTGAGAGGACCATAACTGGCTCGCCTTGTCAATCAAGCCCGCTACCTCAAGAAGAACCAGCACAAACAGGCCAAGGTCTTCAAGAAGAACGTCCAGCATCTCCCCAACAGGTTCGATCAACCGACTCTACAGATGCAACGGTAATCATCAGCCGATCTCTTTAACAGCTAATAACTAGCTTGCTCTTATTCTCTCTCTCTTAGCAAATTATTCAGCATGTCTTGATGGATCTGGAGATTGCACAAAGAGAGATCCAAGGCAGCAACATCGAAATCTCCCAACCAGGACCTGAGCAGGAATCGGCCTGGAAGCAAGTAAGTATCCTAGCTTGACACACTCATATCGGCTTCTTTTGATATCGTATCTGACCATTTCCTTGTTCACAGGCTCAAGATACTCCCCAATCCAGCTAGACCACATCAATTAACTTTGATCGGCTGGTAACAGGAGAAGAAGAAATCAATTCCGGGCCAGGCTTGCTGTCTGACGAGGTGAAGGCGAAGCTGCTTGACATATCCGCATTCCTTCATCAAAATATCGTCGATCTCGTCCAGGATGCAGAGCCGATTCGTCAGATCGTCAAGACTCTGCGAGGTCAGCTTCCATTGGACTTGGAGGAGGCATTGATACCGGCGGCCTATATAGAAGGTCATTCCTTCCCAGTGATGCAAGCCAGCCGCCGGATCACGAATCGGACCTCCCAGCAAGACCTGATCAAGGCCAGAGATGAAAAACGAGCTCAAGCTGCAGAATCGACAAAACTGATCGAAGAGTTATTGGCGCTCCCTGCTTCCATCAACTTAGAACTTGAAAATCTGCGAG
>CM014275.1:30692602-30734121 GCA_004135705.1 Alloteropsis semialata
CTCATCATCATCCTGTTCATCAGGAGCAGCAAAATCAAAAGGCAACATCAAAACCATGTTTACCGGGGCCGATGCGCTTGCTTCATCGTCATTGGCCATCTTGACGCGCCAAGTTTTCTTCTCTTTGGCTAACTCTTGCTCCTGAATCTGCTCACGATGGCGCAACCACTAAACACATCTCCTTTTGGACCTAGAAATCCCTGACGGGAACCACTGTCCAGGCTTCATTTGAGGTTCTCTAATCCGATCCTGAACTGGAGCCTTCTCTTCCATTTTTTCAGGGCCACGAGCATCAGCTTGGCCTTCATTATTTTTACGGCCACGAGTATCAACCCGGCCTTCATCTCCTTGATGACGATCATCAATCCTAACGCCGATCCGTTCATGAACTGATCGTCGACTTCTCTTAGAAACTCTGTATTCTTCATACTGGAAGCTGCATTCAGGACAATCTGCTTTGGACGGCAATCTGAGCTTCTCGTTCCAGCAGAATACGAAGAAAGGACATCTCCAGTGACCATCATCTTGATCGTACTGCTCATAAGTTTGACGCCTGTCCATATGCCAATCGGACCTATAGCCGTACTGACGACAATCGTCGGACCTGTCATCAAACCGGCGTCGGCCATCGAACCTGTCATCACATCGGCGTCGATCATCAAGCCCTTCATCAAACCGCCTTGCCTGATATTCGCGCCTCTGACGTCGTCGTTCCTCGCGCTCTTTCCACGCTCGGGCTGCTGCCTGCTGCCTTTTATACTTGTTAATCAGCATCTGGGAAGTCACGCGTGGCTGATATCCACCAGGAGCATTAGATTCACGCCCAAATGCCTGATGATTCCTTCGCAGCTCTTCAACAGTGACCTGAATTGCAGGATCAACGGCACCAGAACTCTTGGCGTGGTCCGATGTGAGCACCTCGAACTTCCCCTTTTCACCAGCATCAATCATATTAATAGAAAAGAAGAAATCAACAAAGTTATTAGGAAAGGGATGACCGTCGATCTTCATGGCTTTCTTGTTATCTTCGAACTTGATCTTGCCAGATTCGATAGCCAATTGGATCTCCCTCCTGAACACCTAGCATTCATTCGTCTCATGAGAAGTCGAGTTATGCCATTTGCAATACTTGCGCTTCTTTAACTCCTCGGCCGATGGGATAGAGTGATTTGCAGAAAGTTGGATAAGCTTCTCACTGAGTAGCATGTCAAAAATCTTGTCGGCCTTTGTTATATCAAACCCAAATTTCTCAGGGTTCTGCTTGACCCATGGGCACGATACCGGCTTTTTGGATTTGGTCCATTCAGCTATGTTGATATCAGCCTCTTCTTCAGAATCAGAAAGATAGGACACTGGCTTGGAAAACATTGTGCACCTCGCCTCCTGGTATCGGATCTCATGGGCTGACACCTTTTGCACCAGCTGTCCCAATGTTTCAAACTCCTGAGCAGAAAACCTCTCCTTGATCGGCGCAAGCAAACCCTGGAATGCAAGCTCAGCCAATTGCGTGTCAGATAGCTTCAAGCTGTAGCACCGATTCCTGATATCACGGAACCGTTGAACATACTCCTCGATGGACTCATCGTTCCTCTGCCTGATAGCAATCAAATCAGAAATCTTCATTTCATTGAGACCAGAAAAGAAGTACTTATGGAACTGCTTCTCCATATCAGACCAGCCTGTGACCGATCCTGCTGGCAACGACGTGAACCAAGTAAACGCCGGCCCTGATAGTGACAGAGGGAAGAATCTGAGCCTGAGTCCCTCTTTAGAAGCAGCTTCACCACATTGAGCCAAGAATCGGCTCACATGCTCAATGGTGGTCATATCATCTTGCCCAGAGAATTTGGAAAAATCTGGCACTCTGTAGCGTGGAGGAAGTGGCACTGCATCAAAGTAGGATGGGTACGGGTGCCGATACAACCTCGCTTCATCTTTAGGCTTCAAACCGAACTGATTCTGGATCACCTCGGCTATTTTCTGTGACCAATCGGACTGCTGATCTCTGAGTGGCATCCCACCAGCTTGATGCGTGTCCATCATGTAATTATTGTAATCACCGACCATACGCTGATGTGCAGGAATCTCTGTACGTAGCCTTGCAGCTGCAGGTTGCTTTTCTTCTTCGTTCAGAGTCCTAGCATATTTCTCACCATGCGGGCCGACAATAGATCCATCGGCCATCAACAGAAAACCGTTGGCCAGCTGAATAGGTGGTGGAGTCGTCGGAATTTGCGGAGCAATAGTCATGGCGCAGTCTTCAGTACCTTTGCCTTTTCCTGACCCTGATGCCCCTGCAGACTCTGGCATAAAGACTGGTCCCTTTAAGCAAATAGTATCATCCACCGCCTTCTTGATGAGATTGTCCAAAGAATTCACCAAAGTGCCTGACTGGTTAATCAATGCATGGTGGACAGCTTGATGAATCATCTCTGTCATGTTGACATGGTACTCCCGGGCATCAGTTGTCTTCTTGATCAATTCTGGGTCCGGAAGAGCACCTTTGAGCACAGGGCCTGAACGATTACGTCCGAATTGGCCAAGACAGAGTTTCTCAAATGCTTCAATCTGGGCCTGAACTGCATCTAACTGGGCTTTAGACAGATCGGCCTTCGTAACTGGAATAGTCGCGTCAAGAACCTTGCTCTTGTCAGCCTTGGCTTTCTCAGCCGCCAACTTCTCAGCCGCTAGCTTCTCAGCCGTCAGTTTGTCAGCAGCGAGCTTAGCAGCAGCTTCTTTTTTAGCATCAGACGACATCTTGGAAATTGTCTTACGTGTCCCACCGGGCGTGCCAAAAATGTGTTGACGCGGAAAATCGGCGATTGTATCCTCAGCGAGCAACACAACAAGGCCAGGGAGATCTGCTTCACTCCGGTGCTGGTCCTGCACTTTGTCCAGGTTCGCGGCGTGCCAGTCAATTTGACCTGTAATTGATAAGGGAATAAACAGTTAAATTACTCTTTGATTGTGCCGGCTCTATTCCAGACGACAGATGCACGTTGGATTTAGCCATGACCCAATCGGACTTGCATCGGCCGATGCCAATCGGACCTCAAAAATCGGACTTCATAGATGACGTCAATCGGACCAATATAATCGGACCTCAATTATGCCATCGAATCGGACCTCAGAATCAGACCAATCAGGATCGGACTTTGATTAATGTAACAGATCAGCCTTTTAAATAATAAAATAGAGCATGAAACATGGCCGATACACTGTTCACCTATCTTAACTGCTCAACTGCTACTTCTAACAGATCTAATACAAGATAGCATTCTTACAGCTAATTTAGATGCAAAATTAACGGATCGGCTATGCCTTTGAGCAAGATATTTAAATAACCAAAATAGAGCCGATGCGTTGTCCACCTTGCCTAGTTGACAGTATGATTCATCTCATCGGACCATCTAGCTAACCAATCAAACCAGAACTGTTTCGACACGGTTTCACAGACGGATGCAGCGCACATACTCCAGCTATGATTGAACCAGATTGCTAAACGATCAAACTTGACTCACCAACAGAACAACTAAACAAGATGCTCGCACGGGTAATTAATCAGATTAAAGCAAATAAGCAATAAAACAGTAACAAGATCGTTCCAATATTCAAAGCTGTCTTTGAATAATCAAGAGAAATCTAGCTCCGACGCAGGGAATCTAAATTAAACTCAACACTCAAAGAACAACCAGATTAAACTGTAAAGATGAATCGGACCTAGAACGATGTTGTAAGATAAGTATTGCTCAAAATCGGACTAAAACCAATACTCATAGCTGTTGAAGAATCAGATAATTCACATGGCGCAGATCTAAATCAATCTAGCAACTTCAAACAACCGCATAAGCTGCCTTCTAATAATCAAGAGAAATCTAGCTCCGACGCAGGGAATCTAGATCAAACTCGAAAACTAAAAGAACAACTCGATAAACGATAAATCACTGAATAATCAAGAGAAATCTAGCTCCGACGCAGGGAATCTAAACCAATCTTGACAATCCAAAGATAAATCGGTTGAACAGCATAAACGAGAAAGGGCGATGCGCCTCAATTCAAAACTTATACTAATTCGATAAGTTGACAATCTTACTGGTAAGCCAGAGATCGAGAACTGATGCAGCCCGTTCACCAATGAGTTCGTCGAGATCTACTCTAACCTACTACTAGGGTTTTTGCGTGAAGCCGGGTTGTATTGATTGTGTGAATAATAATTTACAATGGACGAGGGTTTATATTTAGAGTAAATTGCACCCACCATACGACAACTTGGCGGGTGGGTGCAGATTGGTCCAACAACTTATAAAATGCTCAATTTAGTACAACAACTTGGCAGGTGGGTGCGTATTGGTCCAACAACTTGAAAAATGTTCAATTTAGTACAATAACTTGGTAAAATGGTGCATAAACAGTCCAAACGTTACAATGGTGATGTATTTGGTATCTTAATAAGTAAAAAGATATTAGTTAATTCATTAAGCCTATGTCTATATCGGATCAGAACAATTATTATTTATTTCAAGCTATTTAGACCTTTTTTCTTAATCTTCAAATGGAAGTTAATGCCGCAATGTTAAGATGGAAAATTTTGTGGAAACATTACAAAAGAACATTGCAACATTAATTTAAAAGAGATGGTAGAAATTAGAAATTATTTTGATCATAGTATTAAGAAACAAAATCCTAGAATGGCACAATACAAGTCTTGTATCCTCTCATCCGATATCTGAGTAGCCAAATATATCATCGTCATAATGTTTTGACTGTAGATACACCAATTTATCAAGTTGTCGCACTAAATTGAACATTTTACAAGTTAAAGGACCAATTTGCACCCACCTACCAAGTTGTTGCACTGCATTGAGCATTTTACAAGTTGTTGGATCAATTTGCACCCACCTGTCAAGTTGTCGTATGGCGGGTGCAATTTACTCTTATATTTATAGCCTGGTCATGAAGAGTCCTGATCAGACTTGACTAACTTGCAGATAAAGTAAACTATTCTAAGATAGAATGGGACTCTAAATAAGCCTTCAAAAAGGAAATAGCCCCTGCTCCTACTGCGCTTCCTTTTTAGCCAATGCACCTTTCTTCATTCGTCATCGGACCCCTTTCCCGCATCGGCTTCCTTCTCTGGCACCATCTATTTGTCCATTCAACGGGCCCACTGCGCAGTACCAGCCTCACCACGTCACCATCTGACTCAGCACATCCGGTGCGAAAATCTGGTGTCAACATTAACAATCTAATCTCTTAGTGTTGGTTGGATGGAAATGTGATTTAGGATTCCTTGAGAAATTATTTCTGACTTGAGCTTGGCCATCTCATGGCAAAGGGTGTCGGCAAAGGAGCTGACTGTCAAAAAATTGCACTGGCCTTTGCGACTTAGTGCATCTGCAACTATGTTAGCCTTTCCAGGATGATAATGAACTTTGAGGTCATAGTACTTAATCATCTCAAGCCATCTTCTTTGGTGCATATTTAGATCTGCTTGAGTGAAGATATACTTGAGGCTCTTGTGATCCGTATAGATGTTGCAATGTGCACCCATAAGGTAGTGTCTCCAAATTCTTAAGGCATGCACAACATCAGTGAGTTCTAGATCATGGGTTGGGTAATTCACCTCATGTGGCCAAAGAGCTCTGGAAGCATAGGCAATAACACGGTTTTCCTGCATCAGTACACAACCAAGGCCGGTGCTAGGATTGGGGCTGAGGTTAAGAGTCTCCTCATGGTGTGGAAGGGTTTGTTACACTTGGTACTCCACACAAACTTTACTCCTTTCTTAGTAGTTCGGTCATAGGTTTAGCTATCTTGGAAAAGTCCGAAACGAAATAGTGGTAATAGCCCGCTAATCCTAAGAAGCTTCGGATCTGATGAACTAACTTCAGAGGTTTGTAGTCCAGTACATCTTGATCTTTTCTGGGGTCTACCGATATTCCTTCCTCTGAGACAGTGTGATCCAATAATTTAACACTGTCTAACCAAAAGTCACACTTGCTATACTTAGCATAGATCTAGTGATCTCTAAGCCGCTGGAGCACTTTATGCAGGTGTTGAGCGTTCTCTTCCTCATTCTTGGAGTAGATGAGGATGTCGTCAATGAAAACCACTATGAACTTATCCAGTCCGGCATGAATATTGAATTCATGAGGTACATGAAGTAGGCGGGAGCATTAGTGAGTCGAAAAGACATCACCAAATACTCATAAAGTCCATAGCGAGTGGGGAAGGCTGTCTTAGGAATATCGCTGGCTCTAATCTTGATCTGATGATATCCTGATCGAAGGGCAATCTTGGAGAATACTCACGCTCCGGCGAGTTGGTCAAAGAGTGCATCAATGCGGGAGAGAGGATATTTATTCTTGATAGTCACCGCATTGAGGGGTCGGTTATGCATAACCTTAAACTGTCATCTTTCTTTTTCACAAAGAGCGCAGGACAACCCCATGGTGAAGCACTTGGGCGAATAAATGCTTTATCCAATAATTCCTGAAGCTGGACCTTAAGTTCTGCCAATTCCTTAAGGGCCATTCGTTAAGGTCATTTGGAGATGGGAGCAGGTCCTGGTGAAGTTTGATTAAGAACTCAACTTCTCTCTCTGGTGGCATTCCTAGGAGATCATCCAGAAAAAGATTTGGGTACTCACATACTATGGGAATTTCTCCCAAATTGGATTCAGCTGCAGTATATGTGCAAGAGTTGATGACTTCTTGATGGGGTAAGTAAAGAGTGGAGGTGTCGTGACTAGGGGAGTTTATTTGCCCACTTCAGACCATGGTGTCTGAAACTACCCCATGAGTCCTCATCCAATTCATACCCAATATGATATCTATGCCCAGATTTCCCAATAAAATGAGATCAGTCTCAAACACTAGTTTCCAAATTTGAGAGGTACTTTCCTTACTATCTGACTTGATCCCATTTTACCACCTGGTGTAGTTACCACAAATTTTTCTTTAGTGGGTGTAAAGGTAAATCCTTGTTTAGCAGCATATTTTCCACTGATAAAGCTATGCAATGCTCTGGAATCAAAGAAAATAACTGTTAGGAGTCTTAGGATAGAGAACATACCCATCATAATGGGAGTACCATCTGGAACATCCTCGAGAGTGGTGAAGTTGACTCTCCCATGCTTGACTTGCACGAAGGACTTCTTGCCCTGCTTATTGTTGGCTTAAGTCCTTTGATTATATCCTCCTTGCTTGGGAGGAGCCTTACATTCGCGGGCAAAATGTCTAGGCTTGCCACAGTTGTAGCACAGGTCATTGTTAGGACGAGGCGGCTATTGAAAGGGAGTCGGAGGCTTGGGACCTTGTCCTTGCTGCTGGGAAGGTCGGACTATCCATCTCCTTATCCATAAATCCATCATGCAACAACCAACCTAATTCAAATTTGAACAAAGGTGGTTGTGTGCCTGAAGATGCATCCCCTGTATTAATAAACTGAGGGGTATGGTCTGATATCTCATGAGTTAAGGCTTGAACTGTGGTTATTGGAAACTTCGATTCCCATTCGGTACATGCTAGTACTCTATCCAATTTTTCATATGTTGGATTCTCAAGGTTATTTGCCCATGTAAACTGTCGACCCAATAAAGCAAGTTCCCTAAAATTGAACACATCAATGATAGCGCTAAATAAGAAAGGCCATCTGCCATTATAATTAGTGTTGTTCTTTTCATTTGGACCTCTGATAATATTAAAGTCAGCACCTATTATTATAGGTAAAGTTTCTTTAGTGCAAAGTTGTATTAACTTTGTAAGAAAAGCTTCTTTCATATCCATTTGTGCCAGCACATACACTGACACCAAATTCCACTTAAAACCACTCTTTTTTATTTCTAACCTTGAATCTAATAAAAAAATCACCTTCCTCAATCTCACCAATGGCTACACCTCTGCAACCCCAGAGCTTGGTGTATATGTATATCCTTGTGAAAGTGAATGCATGTAGTCCAATTGGAAGGTGAAAAGAGTGGTATCAAGAGGTCAACTCAATGTGTTTTACCTCTCCATGGACAAGAGGGTATTTTTTAATCATCTAGTTTATATGGCTAAACTTTAGATTAGTTCTATTAGAATCCATGTCTAAAGTTTAGCTAGAAAACTGAAAACGTATGGTAGCTTTGCCTCTCTCTCTCTCCCTCTCCCCATCTCCTTGTACATTCATAAAGTTGAGGGCATTTTGGTCATTTTCTAAGCCATTGGTTCCATATTGGCATCTATTAGCCTCCGCAGCTAAAGTTTAGACACCCTTTTGTGGCTTGGTTGAACTTTAACCCATCCATTAGCCCTTTTAGATTATGTGATATCTTGCCTGATATGACTTAGAGCAACTTCATCAGGGACCCTACTCAAAAAAATAGAGGTTGAGAGGAAAAGAACATACTCTAGTAGGGTCCCTAGTCGAGTCGCTACTCTAGGGAGGCCCCAACTTCCCTCGCCTCGGCCCCTTCTCCCACTGTACTGTAGAGAGGCCCCTACTCAATGGTTACTGCATCAGTTTCACTGTGCGTGTGAGTGCGGAGGAGCCGATACCACCCCGTCCGATAAGATCCAAGGCCAGCGAGCTCGAGCTAGCAGTTGGATGGTGAAACCCGGCCTGAATACGGTGGGGACTTGCAAGCCTAACCCGAGCGCGGTGGTGGGCATGTGGCACCGCACGCCAATATTAATAGATATTGATGGGTCCCGTCTGTCAGAATGAAGGTAGGGTCTCAGATGTAGGGGCTACTGCTGGAGTTGATGATTCTCTCGAGAAAAAGTAAGGTGAGCCCCTACTCAAAATGTAGGATCCGAAGTAGGGGCTATAGTGAATGAGATAAACTTATTCTGAATGTAGACTATTTCCAAATTTACAAACAACCCACCGTCTTAGCCCTATGTGTATCCAGGTGCTACCAGACGAAATAATGAATGAAAGCCGGTAAAGAAAATAGTCACTATGCCCTGGCTATTTTTGAACCCAGCAACACTACATTGAAATTTGAAGCACGAGTCCTTGGTATTTGCCTTTTTCTTAAATCATTTTGTATCCTTCGTCCGGATGCCGTGTGTATGTCGAATTGGCGAATTGAAATTTCTCATCGCCAAGGGCTCTCGTTAAGAAATTATTAGTGCCGAATCGGAAAAAGAGTTTGTACTCCTAGCTACTTGCTTGTAAATAACCAACCTGGGTTCTTCATGACATTATAACATTTAAATCCACAAACTAGATTACTACTGGTAAATTTTCACAATCACAGAGTCAAGGACGTATATAAATACTCAGCTGGCCACCTAGTTTTTATCATATAGGAGAATGGAGATACCAAGATCTCTACACCACATACACTACAGGATAATACGTTAGGTACACTTCTCCCATGGTCTATAACTATAGCTCTATATAGTGAGTATCAACCCAAGATATCTATCGCCCATGCTCAACTACACCACGAGCCAGAGTAAGAAGACGCAAGCAACAATCACATAGCACCCAACAAGAGTAATAGGAGCAACTGGCGCAGGAGGCGAAGCAGAGGCGTTGTAATAGGGCACGTAACCGCCGGCAGGAGGCCCATACATGTTTGGTTGCTGTGGCATGTACTGACCCCCTGCGCCGCCGCAGCAGACGACGACGGCCACGGGAGGGCACGGCGTCTGCGACCCAGGGGCCCGAGGCAGCGACGGCGGTGCGGACGGCAGCGACGGCGCCGGTGGAGGGTAGCCGTAGATCGGCAGCGGCTTCCCCGGCGGCTCGCACACGGTGTCGTTGCACAGGACCGCGGACATCGTGGTGTTGCTGCCTTCACCTGTTGCGTTGTTGTCGATGGCTACCGCGGATGCGCGTAAGACGTGGAGTAGTAGTAAGACGACGGGCGCCATCGCTATGGCTCGATCTGCCCCTTGCGTGTGAGAGTGAAGGAGCAGGTAGGAATGGATGTATGGTTCCTGGGACGATGGAGTATATGACCGTCACCGAGTAAAGGCGAGGCGTGCATGCAGGCTGACACATATGGAGCCATGTGTTGGAGGCTAGCCACGCTAAAGGGGAAGAAGACACCATCACCGCTATGTTGCCTTCTCATGGTCAAGCTCCGAGCCGGGATTGACGACGCGAGTTGCTTCCAGCGGGATCTAGCTCTGGCCGTGCAGTCTGCCATGCATACTTGCATCTCCTCTCCCGTCTTAGACACATCAGCAACCTTGTCACGTCATGATGCAACACAAAATAATGGAATATTCTATCGCTACCGGAGAAACCCGGAAGCAATACCGGTTCCAAGCCCCTGCCACTAGCTCTCTCCCTTCAGTACCGGGTAGGGCATCCTGCCATGTGCAGTGGCACACTACTTTTTAATGTTGGTTGGTGTTACCGGCAGTATAAAAGGATGCCTATTTTTCTTTTTTTCTATTATTTTTTGTTTTATTTTATATTTGTTTTTCTACCACTAATAAAAAACCACCTTTGGTCCTAGACATTAGTCCCGGTCAGGTTGGAGCTCCGCACAAGTGTAGGCATTAGTCCCGGTTCTAACAACTAGGGAGCCGGGGGCCTTTTCAATATCAGGTGGTGATATGAACCCATAGAGTTTGATGGCTGAACTATTGATGAGAGGTAGGGATGATAACTCGATTGGTGGAAGCAGACGACGTTCACAGCTCTACTACAACCGTCCAAAGACGCTGCACCTTAGCAACCGATATACCACCTCCAATAGTCGCCGCGATCTTGCGTTGCGACAACCGGCCACTAGGGCACTCATCCTGCAAGCAATCGAAAAACCAGCAAGAACAAGTAAACAAGCACTGAATTTGCAAGATGAAACTGAATGTCTAAAACTGAATCTCAATTAAAATGGGATTCAAAAGACGAGTGGACGGGCGGTTGATCCAGCACACGCATGAAGAAGCGAAGTAGCAGCAACTAACTTGATCTAAACAAATCCCAAGTATTCTTCGTGGTGGCTATAGGGTATAAGTAGGTGGGAGGATGAGCTCAGGGATGTTGGGGTCGTCCTCCAACCCTAGGACGTGTCCCTAATGGACCTGACTCGGCCCAATGGGCTACAATAATAAGGTGACGCAACACAATCACTATAAGAAATTGTTTGATAGGTGACATTTTATTTATGTCATAAAAACTAAAATTTCGTCACATTTCACATTTTGTGACGTTCACATGACGAAAATTCATTCATCACCAATCATGCATAATAAAAGATGTTATGTGATGAAAACACGTTTTTTCGTCATAAACTTTATGACGATCCTTGTGTCGCCACTGATTCACAACACTCATTTGTTGTCACCATCGTGTTTTAGAATCGTCATAAAATGTCCAATGCCCCGATAAAGTCCATGTAATGAGCTGTCTGTTTATGGGCTAGGCCCAGTTGCAGGCCCAGTATATTTTGGCCTTAGCCCATGTATGACTTATTACTTTTCTAAAGTGGCACATTATTAGGCGCGTTATAATTTTTATTTTCAGCCAAATCATTTTAATCTAGCCCATTCCAGGCTCAGCCTTTACGCTCATTTATTTCTATAAAAGACCATTTTCTAGGTTCATTGTTTTGCCCCGACAACAATTGCTATAAAAATATTCTTTTCATTAATGCAAATATTTACAATATATTAGCCATCCATATAAATATATATACACAGTTGAAAAACAAAATTTCTAGCATCCACAAAGAACATATTTTTGTAGAAAAAGATATTACAGATATTAGTTCATTCCTAATGAAAATAGCGGGATCTGGACCCCTCGGCTATCAGCAAAGCTCTAGCATCTTTTGATGAATATGGAGCTACACTACTGGAAAAATCACCATCGGTTTCGGTTTTTTTATACCGGCTAGCCTACCGTGGGGGGTCCCAAGGTAGTCGAGTTGTTCGCAAGGGCCTCGCCGGAACCAGAAGCACGATGGTGAACACGAGGCGATTTAGACAGGTTAGGGCCGCCTCAATGAGGTGGATCGTTTCGTATTGATGGTTATATTTTACAAGGGGTCCCTGCCTCACCTTATATACTCGGAAAACAGGGTCTACAAGTCGAATGATACAGATTCCTAGTCGGATACTAAACATAGAGTCCTAACATGAGTAGGCCGGGTTGTTTCCTAGTAGCTAACTAGTTTCCTTAATCTGTATGTCTTTTCCTTGTATCTGTCAGAGTTGTCGGCCCAGTCTCCTCATGGGCCTACGGCCCATAAGGACTCCTGTGGATCTTGGCCCATCAAGTCCCCGAGCGTCTTCATGCCTTCACGTTTGCCGAGTTGTTTTCCAACAAGTTGAGTATCAGCCGAGTTGTTTCCTCGCCATATTGCGCCTTCGTTGAAAACCTTCTGTAGTGAACATGATGTGCTCTTCGTCATTTACTTTTGCAAACAGCCCTCGGGCTTTGATATTTAATCAAAGATGATGCAAAAACTTTCCCATTTAATATAATGGTGTCCAGCTTTTGAAAAAAGATGGACCCATTATGGGTCAGCCTCCGAGCCTAGAAATGTTTTCGAGGATTAAAAACAATTCTAGGGTCTTTAATGAAAAAACTTTTCAAAAGAAATATACTATTTCTTCTCAGCCCCCAAGCTTAAAGCTAATGCCAATAAGCTTAAAGACTTTTAGGAAATAAATATTCTTTAATTTGGAAAAAAATCCCATCGAGCGAGAGCCCCCGAGCGTGACAATGCCTCCACTCAGAAAGTAACTCACCCACTGGAAATATCGCACAGTTACGCCTCTGGAAAAGACCGCGAGCACATAACTGACTGTGTATTGTGAAAGCATATTTGGCAAAATATGCCTAGGGTTAACCTATAGTTAATATAAACCAAAGGAACCGCTTCACATTCCCATCTACCTCAGTCTTCCGCATTCCAAAATCCAAACCTCCACGCCCGCGCACCTCCCATTTTGCTCTAGCCGCGCCCAGTGATCCGTGCATCTGCACAAAGACCCCGACTAGCAAGATGGTGAAGAAAGCCGCCGCAAGCAAGAAAGGCCCGAAGATCACCATCACTGGGACACCAGTTTTCAAGACTGCACCTACCCAAGCACTGGTATGGAAGCCGTCCAAGGCTACTGGTGAGATGGTGCAATCTCTTTGGAGAAAGCAATCTCATTTTGGAGAACCGACGTCGGTAAACCCTGGCCTTTTGAAGAATTCGATGAGATTGTTGTGTTTGCCCCTTTTTATGAGCGTGATTTTGCAACTCCCATCCATGATTTCCTTCGTGGCCTTCTTTCTTTCTATGGATTAGAGCTAGTGCATCTCAACCCCAACTCTATCCTACAAATCTCCATCTTCATTCATCTCTGTGAAGCCTTCCTAGGGATCGACCCCCACTTCAATCTCTTCCACTTTCTGTACCGGGTAAAACCTAACCAAGGGAAAGTGATTGGTGGAGCCGAGATCCAATTGCGCCAGGGAATGAAGAAGAAATATTTTGACTTCAAGGTCAATGACTCCATCAAGGATTTGAACGACAAGTGGTTCTATGTGGAGAATCAGCCACCAAAACTGACCAAGCATACCGGCCACTTGCCCTGCCCACAAGCTAATTGGAATGAGGCACTCGGCGAGAATGAAATGAATGGGATCACCGAGTTGCTGAACATGATAGCTGGTTTGAAGAAGAAAGGTCTGACTGGGATCAGAATCACAAGTTCTTTTATTTGCCATCGCGTGCAACCCTGCCAGAAGCGGGTGCACGCTGGCTATGAGTACACTGGACTACTAGGATCTCACCCTGTCGTGACGCCTATATTGGGTTGCAATTTGGCTACTTTGGTTGCAATATGGATCAATTGCATCTATGTATAGTTGTTGACGGATAGTTGCATTTGGAACGGTGCAATAGGTTCTTGCATCCTTTTAGATGTGGTGATGCAATATGATTGTTTTGCAATGCACATTAAAAAACTAACGCAACTGCGATATGGATGCAAGCACGAATATTGTGACCAATAGAATGGTTGTGTGAGTTATTGTTGCAATGAAACAGCTGGCTGCAATATGACAGTATTGCCATGAACGAACTGGTCACAAAATAGCTTTATTGCCACCCCATAGTTATGTGGGAATATGGCCATATTGCCATGCAGTGTGCACCATTGCATTACATGAATATTGCAATGTAACAAGTTTGGAGGCTAGAGTCGCAATTGCCACGTTCATTTGTTTGTGGCAATAAAAGGTAATGCAACGAATCAATGTTGGTGGTAATAGATGGAAAATGCAACGAATCATTTTTGGGGGTAATAGATGGAAAATGCAACCAATCATTGTTGATGGTAGACACATTGAAAGAATCTAGGCCCCTAATTTGTGTTTTGGTAATTAATGACAACAATTGTGGACTAACGATTTTATATGAGATATGAAAATAGGGTTAGTCCAGAGATGTGACATGTGGCGGATGATAACTTGGTGAAATCGGAATCATGATGTGAAGTGGAATCTCAAGGCAAAGGTATAAGATAGGAATTTCTTTTTTGCCAGTCAAAGAGGAGATTAGAGAAGAAACGTTGACCGGGTTGATAGGCTAGATAGCCGTACTATCAAGAGAGGTCAATGTCATTTGCATGATGATTCCATAGTGCCACCTTGCTCAGATGTTGTGTTGCATGCATATGGATTAGTGGCATACATCATGAGTTTTAGAACGACGCGGTTTTCTTAAAAATTGACTAACTGTTTTGTGAAGTGGATGGTCTCCCTTTAGTGGGGCGGACTGTGTTTTGACTTAGCCATTTTCAGAGTCATTCTGGGTGTTTTTCAGAGCTAGGGCGGACGGCCTCCGCAGGGGACGCGGACGGTCTGCCCTTGAAATCAAAGTCGTGACCAGAAACATGTTGTTTCTGGTGGCCAAGTTCTTTTGACCGGCGGACGGTCCGCCCACTGGGCGCGGACGGTCTGCCGGCCACTAACTTTGCGCCACCAGAACCAGTGTTGGTTCTGGTGGTTCTTTTATCTTGTGGGGCGGACGGTCCGCGCAGGGCACGCGGACGGTCCGCCCCCTCTCTCTGGGCACCACCAGAACCAAGTTTGGTTCTGTGTGTGCTTTTGATCTTCTACAGCGGACGGTCCGGCACCTAGGTGCGGACGGTCCGCCAGCTAAACTTTGTGCTCGTCCAGGGAGTCTGCAGTTCTGACCATCATTCAAAAATGAATGGCAGACGGTCTGCCCCTAGTGGGCGGACAGTCCGCCCCTTGTGTAAAGGTTGGGTCTGATAGCAATTATTGCTGTTGTAGCCGTTGGTTTTGAACGGCGGACCATTCGGGCTTTATGAGACGGACCGTCCGCGAAAACTCATATTTCATGAGTTACAGAGAGTAATGGCTAGATTTTGAAGGAGGCTCTATATATACCTCATGCCCGGCCGTGGGTGAGGTCTCTCGGTACTTTGGAAAGCTAACTTGACATCCTTGAGCCCTTCTTCTTCACTCTCTCACTCACTTTGCTTTGAGGTTGCATTCTTGTGAGATTGAGAGCATCCTGGTGCATTGCATCAAGTATTTGAGCATTGTGGCACTAGGGAGTCTTCAAGCAAGCATCATCGACTTGTTACTCTTGGAGGTTGCCGCCTCCTAGACGGCTTGGAGGAGTGGAAACCGTTGAGCCCTTCAAGAAGATTGTGAAGGTGCCCCGGTTGTTCTTGTGAGGTGTTCTTGTGCTCAGCTTACCGGAGTGGTGAAGAGCAACTCTAGTGGAATCGAGGTGTGGAGCGGTTCTTCCTGGTCGGCTCAAAAATCAAGCGGTGCCTTGATAGAGGAGTGATTGAAACAAAGAATCCACCTCAACGTGGATTAGGGATGACCGGCAAGTCATCAACACCACGGAAAAAATTCTTCTCTTGTCATCGGTTATTTCTATTGCTCCTTTACTTTCTTGCAATTAACTTTGAGCAATTTACTTTCATAGTGATTGAATTGTTGCTTATCACCCTAGGTTGCAAACCCTCACATAGGCTAGAAAGAGTAGAAATAGTTTTCCCCTTTGTGTTACTAATTAAATTTTAAGTGCTTGTGATTATTCAACCCCCGTCTAGTTGGTATCCTAGATCCTATGAGTGGTATCAGAGCTAAGGATTTCATTCTATCAAGGATTTAACCATCCCGGAGTAAGGATATGGCTAGTGACAATCATAATCATGTTGGGAAGCCACCATTCTTTGATGGGGAAAATTATGACTATTGGAAAACTAGAATGATAGTTCATCTCAAGGCTATGAGTAGGCAATTGTGGAGAATTGTTGATGAGGGGTATGTTATTATTGATGACAAGCAATTGACCGCCAAAGATGATGAGAACATTGCATTGAATGATCAAGCTATGAATGTTCTTTATAGTGCTCTTAGTGTCACCGAGTTCAATCGCATCAAGAACCTTGACACCGCAAATGATATTTGGATGAAGCTCATTGAGATATATGAGGGGACATCAACTGTAAGAGAAGCCAAGTTGTATGTCTCAAAAGGAAAGTTTAGTGAGTTCACAATGAAGAAGGATGAAAGTGTGCCTGACATGTTCAACCGTTTGAATAATATTGTGAATGAGCTCAAGGGTCTTGGTTTTGATGTGCCGGATGAGGATTTCTCTCACAAGTATCTTAGATCCCTTCCGGAGAGATATGACACAATTGTTACTTTGCTAGTGAGGTCAAATTTGAAGACCATGACTCCTACTCAAATTCTTGGTGAAGTAACAACTCATGACATTTTCAAGAAGTCACAAGAAGAGGTTCATGGTACATCTTTTGATGAGAAGAAGAAAAGTGTGGCTTTGAAAGCTCAAATGACAAAAGAATATGAAAATGAAGATTGTGGGAATGATGGTGAAACAGATGAGGAGATGGCCTTATTCATTAGAGGCTTTAGAAAATTCATGAAGAAGAAGAACTTTAGCAAGAGGGGTCAAACATCAAAGAAGAATCCCTTTGAAGAAAGAAAGTGCTTTGAGTGTGGAGAAATTGGCCACATTGTCATCAATTGTCCAAGCAAGAAAGAAAAGAAGAAGGACAAGAAGTATGGTGACAAGAAGAAGAAAATGAAGTTTTTCAAGAAAAAGAAGAATGGTCAAGCTTATTATGTGGAGTGGGATTCCGATGATAGTTCCGACTTCGATGATGAAGAAGAATCAAAGTGGGTTGCCGGCATCGCCATCAAGAAGGCTCCATCCCTCTTCTCCACTCCACATTGCCTAATGGTAAGAGGTGACACCAAGATATCACTTGATGATGATGTTGATAATGTTGAATACTCTTGTGATGATCTTGTAAGTATGATAAATGCGGCCGATGATCTCATGTGCAAAAAGACCGAGGAGATGAAGGGCTTGAAGAGAAAACTCAAATCTCTTCAAGAATCATATGAGGAGCTAAAGATTTCTCATGAGAATCTTAAGGAAACTCATGAGAAACTTGAGGAAGCTCATAACTCACTTCTTGCACAAGAGACCAAGAAGGCTAAAGTTAGCATTGGTGTTAGTTGTGATTCAATTGTTGATATACCATGTTGCTCTAGTTCAACTAACCTATCTTGTAGCTCAAGTGACTCCTCTTCCAAGAATAATGGATCTTCTTGTGATGGTTCTCTTATCATAGAGAATAACATCTTGAGAGAAGAAATTTGTTGTCTCAACAAGGATCTCAACAAATGGCTTGGAAGTCAAAGCCAATTATGGCAATGTTGGGATAAACAAAGGTTTTCAATTAACCATGAAGGTTTTGGATATGTTCATAGGCAAGGGAAGCAAGCCTTTGCCCCTTGCAAAACTACCTTTGTCAAGAATGAAGGGAAGTTTTGTGAAAGATGCAAGAGAGTTGGTCATTTGGAAGAGGATTGCCAAGAGAAGAGTGTTATATCCTCAAATGCTTATGATTCACATTATGTTCTTACTAGAGATACTAAGGGTAAAATGTGTGCTAAATATGTAGGTATATCTCTTGGTATTGAGAAAAAGAAGGCCGTTTGGGTGCCTAAAGTCTTGGTTACTAACTTGCAAGGACCCAAAAAAATTTGGGTACCTAAAAGATCTTAATTGTCTTTGCAGGTAAATTACAAAGCCGGTGGAAGATATTGGGTACTTGATAGTGGGTGCACTCAACATATGACCGGTGATGAAAATATGGTCACTTCAATTGATGAAGAAGCCACCAGTTATGACAATATTACATTTGATGACAATAGCAAAGGTGAAGTGAAAGGATTGGGTAAAATTGCTATCTCCAATGATCACTCCATCTCTAATGTGTTGTTAGTTGATTCTCTCAATTTCAATTTATTGTCGGTATCTCAATTATATGATCTTGGTTTCAAGTGCATTTTCGCTAGTGATGGTGTAGAAGTAACTAGCTTGAATGGAGATGATTGCATTTTCAAGGGTTTTAGGCACGAGAGCTTATATCTTGTGGATTTCACTTCAAACCATGCTAACTTGTCAACTTGTTTATTTTCCAAGTCCTCTTTGGGTTGGTTATGGCATAAAAGGCTTGCTTACGTTAGTATGAAGCAACTCAACCGGTTGCAGAAACATGATCTAGTTATTGGGTTAAAGGATGTGAAATTTGAGAAAGACAAATTATGTAGTGCTTGTCAAGCCGGGAAGCAAGTTCCTAGCTCTCATTCATCCAAGAGTATCATGTCAACAAGTAGGCCATTAGAATTATTGCATATAGATTTATTTGGTCCTACTACTTATAGAAGCATTGGTGAAAATTGTTATTACCTAGTTATTGTGGATGATTATACTAGATGTACTTGGGTATTCTTTCTCCATGATAAGGCCGATACATATGATATTCTCAAGAAATTCATGATGAGGGCTGAAAATGAATTTGAGAAGAAGATAAAAAATGTGAGAAGTGATAATGGATCTGAATTCAAGAATACAAGAGTTGATGTATTGTGTGATGAAAAGGGGATCAAGCATGAATTCTCAACCAAGTATACTCCACAACAAAATAGTCGTGTTGAAAAGAAGAATAGAACCTTGATTGATATGGAAAGATCAATGCTCTCGGAATATAATGTTTCAGATAGTTTTTGTGCGGAAGTAATCAACACCACTTGCCATGCTTCAAATGGGCTTTATTGTCATAGACAATTGTTGAAAACTCCATATGAGCTGCTCATTGGAAGAAAGCCAAATATCTCTTATCTTCGGGTTTTTGGATGCAAGTGCTATATATTGAGGAAGGCACAAGGCTATCAAAATTTGAAAGCAAGAGTGATGAAGGATTTCTTCTTGGATATTCATCTTGTAGCAAGGCTTATCAGGTTTACAACAAGTCTCTTGGTATTGTTGAAGAATCATGTGATGTTGATTTTGATGAAACAAATGGCTCTCAAGATGAGAAGGAAAATCTAGAAGATGTGAGAGATGAAGGCTTGAGACAAGCTATCAAGGGTATGTCAATTGGTGATATCAAGCCAAGAGAAGAAGATGAAGATGATGACAATGATATCTCTTTAAGGGTTATTCCCTGATCTTCTACTCCAAGTAATCAAAACCAACCAATTGATGTAGATGAAAATGCGAATGATGCTCAAGCTCAAGATCAATCGGTATCTCCTTCTACCTCATCTTCCACACCAACACAAGAGCCTATTGTTGCACCAAGAGTTCATCATGCTATTGCAAAGGATCATCCCATGGATCAAATTGTTGGTGATATTAGTAAGGGTGTCCAAACTCGATCTCGTGTTGCTTCATTTTGTGAACATTATTCTTTTGTATCCTCTATTGAGCCTAACCGTGTGATGTGGAGAGATCTAGGATCGGTACGAGGGTGGCCCGATCTTCACGGCAGTAGGTCTATGAACAAAGTGATTGGCTATAGAGGCAGCGGAAAAGTAAGGTAAACTTTGCTGAAGATCAGCGGATAACTAGCTTTATACCTGACCAAGGTCGGATGCGACCAAGCGACGGGGAGAAAGACACCGAAACCGCGAAGACTTCGACTCGATCTCCAAACGACCGTAGAACCACAACCGGACTAATCCACACATGGCGAGGCAGCCGTACTGGAACCCGCAAAGCACGAACTAGAGGATCCCAGAGGAATCTCTTCACAAGTCCAGGAAGAACAAGGGTTTGAGTAAGCACTCGGCAGCTCGGCTGCAAAATCACTTGGATTATCTAATCATCAAAAAGTCATCCCATAGCTTACACATAGGGGAGCATTTATACAAGGAATAACAATCCTGGATAGGTATAAACACGAAACAATGTGAAAGCAACACTAGTGTGAAAAAGTCTCCTGAGTTGTCCCCGCGTGACTTCTGGAATTCTGCGCAGTCTTCAATGTTTTGGCTATAACTCCTTCTTGGAAGCTTCAAATGAGATGCCGCTAGATGAGTTTGAAAGCTAACTAGATAGGATTTCAAACCATGTATAGCTTGCTTCAAGATTTATTGTAGATTAGCACAGTTTTGCTCGGACATTTTGACTTCAGGCAGACTGTAGTCCCTCAGACCAGCGTGTACTAAACAAGTTGGCCGCTTCAAGGGAAAACTCCAAACTACTCGGAAGTGGCAGATTTGGAAACTAGACTTCAAGATCTTTCCAAAGAGTGCTCATGAGCCTTCATAGCTTTTGTGAGTCAAAAGATATGAATATTTCTTCTGGACGGTTCTGTCATGTGAACGTGGTTCTTCTTTCTGTTCCACTCTTGATGCATCCTTGTCTTCCTCCTTGGTGAACCTGAGCAATAACAACATGTATGACTTAGGTGGCTCAAAGTTCTCATTAATGTTCAATTGATACTCACAAAGTAGCGCGTGCACCTCTTGTTGTATTTTCTTAGCTCGGCTCCGAGTGATTGGTCCAGTAGGGGTCGGAGATGTAGTCGGCGAGGTCGGTGAGGTGGCTGGCGTGCTCGGCAAAGTGGCCGAAGTAGTCGGTGACGCCGTCGGAGTACTTGGCAGAGTACTCAGCAAAGTGGTCGAAGTAGTCTGTGAAGTCGTCGGAGTACTCGGCGAGGTCGCCGACACTGGTATGGTCATATCATCCTCCCCCCTTGAAAAAGAGTCGTCCTCGACTCGTCCAATCCAAAGAATGGAGAGAGGTCGGACACATTGAAACTGGTACTCACTCCATAAGTACTTGGCAGATCAATCTCATAGGCGTTGTCATTGATCTTGCGTAGCACTTTGAATGGACCATCGGCTCGAGGTTACAACTTGCTCTTGCGTTGCTCTAGAAATCTTTCTTTTCTGAGATGTACCCAAACCAAGTCTCCTGCTTCAAATATCATCTTTCTTCGACCCTTGTTGGCGCGCTTCTCATACTTCTCGGTCATCTTCTCAATGTTGGTTCGAGTTCTTTCATGAAGGTTCTTGACAAATTCAGCTCGCCTGCTTGCGTCGAAGTTCACACGTTCCTGCATAGGCAAAGGCAAAAGATCTATGGGAGCAGTGGGTTTGAATCCATATACAATCTCGAATGGACAAAATTTAGTGGTCGAGTGGACTGCCCTGTTGTATGCAAACTCGACATGTGGCAAACTCTCCTCCCAAAGTTTCAAATTCTTCTTGAGAACAGCTCGTAGTAACATTGATAAAGTACGGTTCACAACTTCTGTTTGACCATCCGTCTGTGGATGACACGTTGTAGAGAATAGCAAACGGGTCCCAAGTTTACCCCCACAAAGTTTTCCAAAAGTAACTCAAAAATTTAGTGTCACGATCAGAAACAATTGTTTGAGGTACTCCATGTAGATGAACAACTTCTTTGAAAAATAGTTCAGCAATATGCGAAGCATCGTCACTTTTGTGGCATGGAATAAAATGTGCCATTTTGCTAAAACGATTGACCACAACAAAAATCAAGTTCCCTTCCCCATCTTGGTTCGAGGTAGCCCAAGAACAAAATCCATAGAAATGTCTTCCCAAGGCATACTAGGAATAGGAAGAGGAGTGTAAAGTCCGTGAGGGTTTAAGCGAGACTTAGCTTTGTGGCATGATTCGCAGCGTTGAACATGTCTCTCCACATCTCTTCTCATCTTTGGCCAGAAGAAGTGGTCGGCAAGAACTTGTTCTATCTTCTTGACACCAAAATGACCCATAAGTCCTCCTGCATGAGCTTCCTGCACCAGTAACATTCGAACAGAGCAATCTGGAATGCAAAGTTTGTTAGCTCGAAACAAGAACCCATCATGCACATGAAATTTTTCCCATCCTTTGTCATCACAACACTTGGAATATGGCTCAGCAAAGTATGAATCAGTTGTATATAATTCTTTTATACTTTCGAACCCAAGAATTTTAGCATCCAATTGAGATAACAAAGCATGACATCAAGATAAAGCATCAGCTACAACATTCTCTTTTCCTTTCTTGTACTTGACAATATAAGGAAATGACTCAATAAAATCACACCATTTTGCATGCCTTCTATTCAGTTTTAGTTGTCCTTTAAGATGTTTCAATGATTCATGGTCTGAGTGTATCACAAACTCCTTAGGGAAAAGATAGTGTTGCCAAGTTTTCAAACTCCGAACAA
This sequence comes from Alloteropsis semialata, assembly GCA_004135705.1. Lineage (NCBI taxonomy): Eukaryota > Viridiplantae > Streptophyta > Magnoliopsida > Poales > Poaceae > Alloteropsis > Alloteropsis semialata. The sequence goes on from CM014275.1 coordinate 30,715,101, forward strand.
GAGCATATAATTCTTTATCATAAACTAAATAGTTTAGAGTTGGACCACTTAGCTTTTCACTAAAGAATGCAATTGGTCTTCGTTCTTGCATGAGCACGCCTCTGATCCCAACTCCACTTGCATCACATTCAATTTTAAATATTTTACCAAAATCTAGGAGCGCAAGGACTGGGGCCGTTGTTAACTTCATCTTCAGCTCATCAAATGCCTTCTGTTGTGATTCTTCCCATTTGAAAGGCACGTCTTTCTTGGTTAGCTCATTGATGGGAGCAGCAATAGTGCTGAAGTCCTTCACAAACCGCCGGTAGAATCCAGCAAGTCCGAGAAAGCTTCGCACTTGACTCACAGTCTGTGGGGGTGCCCAATCTTGAACAGCCTTGATCTTTTCCTCATCTACCTCCACTCCATGCCCTGAAACAACAAATCCAAGGAAAACTACCTTGTTGGTGCAAAAGGTGCACTTTTCAAGGTTAGCATATAATTTTTGTTCACGTAGGACAACAAGCACGCATTGGACATGTTCAACATGTTCATCAAGAGACTTGCTGTAAATTAATATGTCATCAAAGTTAACAATAACAAATTTTCCAAAGAAGCTCTAAGCACCTGATTCATCAACCTCATAAAAGTACTCGGCGCATTTGTTAAACCGAAGGGCATCACCAACCATTCATATAAACCAAATTTTGTTTTAACGTTGTTTTCCATTCATCTCCTTCTCTCATGCAAATTTGGTGATATCCACTTCTTAAATCAATTTTAGTGAATATGATGGAACCACTAAGCTCATCAAGCATATCATCTAATCTTGGAATTGGATGCCTATATCTTACTGTGATGTTATTTATTGCTCGGCAATCCACACACATTCTCCATGATCCATCTTTCTTGGGAACCAATAAAACAGGAACAGCATAAGGTGAGAGACTTTCTTATACATACCCCTTTTGGATCAATTCTTCCACTTGTCGCTGGATTTCCTTTGTCTCCTCCAGATTGGTGCGGTACGCAGCATGGTTCGGAAGTGACGCACCAGGAACTAAGTCGATTTGATGCTCGATCCCTCTCTTGGGAGGTAGGCCTGGTGGTACCTCATCCGGAAAGACATCTTCAAAGTCCTGTAACACATCAAAAACAACACTTGGCAAGGTAGAGGGTAAGTTGTTAGTAGAAAGAAGAGTGTCCTTATACAAGAGTACAAAGAACATGGAATTGGGTTCGCTCAATTCTTTTGGATCCCCTTTTCTAGCCATCATTACAAACCCTTCTTTTCCCGATTTTTGGGCTCTTTGCGGTTGTGGATTTTTCTTTGGCTGTGGGAACCCTCCCTCACTATCTTTGTGGGTCACTCTTAAGTGGTTCTCGCTCTCTTGTTGTTTTTTCTTTAGATCATCCTTCAAAATTTTCTCCGGTGTCAAAGGGAGCAAAGAGATGCGCTCTTCTTTGTACATGAATGACAGCTTGTTAGCTCTTCCAAAGATCTGAACATCATGATCATATAACCATGGTCTTCCTAGCAGCAATTGGCACGCTTGCATAGGTACCACGTCACATTCTACATGATCATTGTACTTCCCAACAGAGAAAGGAATATTCACCATATGACTGACAAGCAGCGCTCCACAATCATTAAGCCACTGCATCTTATATGGATTAGGGTGACGCCTTGGTTTTAATCCCAATCTGTCCACCAATTCTTGACTAGCAATGTTGTTGCAGCTACCATTATCAATAATGATGCGGCATAGCTTATCTTTGATCAAACCTCGGGTATGGAAAAGATTGTGGCGCTGTCCATTCTCTTCCTTTTCAGCAGTCATACTTAGCACCCGAAGAGAAATAAAACAATTATGATCTCCTTTATCAGGCTGGATCTCATTCTCTTCCTCTTCGATTTCTTCATCAAATCTCGGCCCTTCATCTTCTGGGTCACTTTCTGATTCCCGTTCACCCTTTTCATTTAACAACATGGTCCTCCTACTCGGACATTGAGTAGTAATGTGACCACGCCCTTGGCACTTGTGGCACACAATTTCTCTACTCCGAGTAGATGAAGTAGCTCCTGAAGTGACGGTTGGGGCTGCTGAATTGGTAGTAGATCGCTGCTGATGCTCAGGAGATGATGTTGTAGAAGCCACCATCTTTGATGTACCATTTGATGTAAAGGACCTAGCTGCAGCTCCCTGGGATCGTCCTCCACCAAAAGAAGCACTAAATTGTTGTTTGCGCCATGGGACAGCATTAGAATGACTTGCATAAGATTTTCCATGTGACTCTTGCTGAATTTTCCTCTCTGTGCGCATCGCTTGATCAACTAGATCTTGCAAGGTTCGGTATGGAAACATCTCAACAAATCCAGAAATTTCTTCATTAAGTCCACCAAAAAATCTTGCCATTTTTGACTCTGCATCCTCTCTGATCCCAGTTCGTACTAACAATAATTCCATCTCCTTAAAATACTCATCAACCGATCTCTTTCCCTGCTTCAACATTTGTAATCTGTTTCTGAGATCACGTTGATAGCATGAAGGCACAAACCGCCTTCTCATTACTTGTTTCATCTCTTCCTAGGTACTGATATAACCTCGACCCAAATCAAGTTGATTCTCCTGCACCTGATTCCACCAAGTCAGTGCATATCCAGAGAACTCGACTGAGGCCAGGTTCACACGGCGCTGATATGACAGATTGTGAATTCTAAAAATTGGATCACACTATTCAGCCCATTCAAGGAACTCATCTGCATTCTCCTTTCCAGTGAATTTAGGAACATTCAGCTTGACTCGAGCAATATTATCTGGATTATCTCTATTATAGCGACCACGAGGACGACCCCTTTCTTCAAACTGATCACGCCGGCGATGATTCCAATGCCGCTCAAACATTCCCCCACGACCAAAGGGATTTTCTTCATCGTTGGATCCCTCTTCTTGATCAGGATCTTCAAACTATTCATCTTCAAATCGTACATGACGCTCATGTGCATGATGGCCACCACGCTGATTATCAAAATCAGCACGGCGTCCTCCACCATGTCCTCCACGGTCATCACCGAAGCGATCGAATTCATGGCAGAGACCAGAATTCTCACCTCCGGACTCTTCTTGATAAACTTCTTCTGGACCACGGCGATGTGGCCCTCGACCTCCTGCTGCCGGAAGGCGTTCTTCAAGCATCCTTCCCACGGCCTCTACAAGTGAATCGGCCATGCGATGCATCTCATCCTGTGTGACAGGGATATCCCTATCGCCATGGTGTCCACCATGAACACTTGAATCTGATCCTGCCATGTTAGGAGCAGCAAAAAGTGAAATGGAAAATATTTGTGAAAACACTCAATTCTCACCTCTTACTTACCCAAGCTCTTCCCTGATCTCTAGGACCGTGATGGTGCTAGATGTAGTAGCACCCAGCTGTGGTTAAGCGTTGAAAGGATTACAAATCAACTGTCCCAGTTTAGGGTTTAAGTGGAGCTGCAGGTGGCTAATCAAGGAGGGCTACGGCACTGCAACCGAGTGGATTGATGTGCTCAAAAGATAATTGTTGTTGCAACAAGATTACTACCACCCTAGTGTATAAAACTGAAATTTTAGCAGCACACCGCCACACAGTCCCCCTTCAAACNTTTGATAACTACCGAACTAATTTCGGTACCAAGGGTGGCCCGATCTTCACGGCAGTAGGTCTATGAACAAGGTGATTGGCTATAGAGACAGCGGGAAAGTAAGGTAAACTTGCTGAAGATCAGCGGGTAACTAGCTTTATACCTGCCCAAGGTCGGATGCGACCAAGCGATGGGGAGAGAGACATCGAAACCGCGAAGACTTCGACTCGATCTCCAAACGACCGCAGAACCACAACCGGAGCTAATCCACACAAGGCGAGGCAGCCGTACTGGAACCCGCAAAGCACGAACTAGAGGATCCCAGAGAGATCTCTTCACAAGTCCAGGAAGAACAAGGGTTTGAGTAAGCACTCGGCAGCTCGGCTGCAAAATCACTTAGATTATCTAATCATCAAAAAGTCATCCACATAGCTTACACATAGGGGAGCATTTATACAAAGAATAACCCTCCTAGATAGGTATAAACACGAAACAATGTGAAAGCAACGCTAGTGTGAAAAAGCCTCCTGAGTTGTCCCCACGTGACTTCTGGAATTCTGCGCAGTCTTCAATGTTTTGACTATAACTCCTTCTTGGAAGCTTCAAATGCGATGCCACTAGATGCGTTTGAAAGCTAACTAGATAGGCTTTCAAACCATGTATAGCTTGCTTCATGATTTATTGTAGATTAGCACAGTTTTGCTTGGACATTTTGACTTCAAGCAGACTGTAGTCCCTCAGACCAGCATGCACTAAACAAGTCAGCCACTTCAAGGGAAAACTCCAAACTACTCAAGAGTGGCAGATTTGGAAACTAGACTTCAAGATCTTTCCAAAAAGTGCTCATGAGCCTTCATATCTTTTGTGAGTCAAAAGATATGAATATTTCTTCTGGATGGTTCTGTCACGCTGGACTGATGTGAATGTGGTTCTTCTTTCTGTTCCACTCCTGATGCGTCCTTGTCTTTCTCCTCGGTGAACCTGAGCAATAACAACATGTACGACTTAGGTAGTTCAAAGTTCTCATTAATGTTCAATTGAAACTCACAAAGTAGCGCGTGCACCTCTTGTTGTATCTTCTTAGCTCGGCTCCGAGTGATTGGTCCAGTAGGGGTCGGAGATGTAGTCGGCGAGGTCGGTGAGGTGGCTGGCGTGCTCGGCAAAGTGGCCGAAGTAGTCGGTGACGCCGTTGGAGTACTCGGCAAAGTGGTTGAAGTAGTCTGTGAAGTTGTCGGAGTACTCGGTGAGGTCTCGACACTGGTATGGTCATATCACTGTGTTGATGAAGCATTGAGTGATCCGGATTGGGTGAATGCCATGTATGAAGAGTTGAATAACTTCACCCAGAATTAAGTTTGGGAATTGGTTGAAAGGGCAAAGAATTACAATGTCATTGGTACTAAATGGGTTTTTTGAAACAAGCAAAATGAAGATGGCATTGTGGTGAGAAACAAGGCAAGATTGGTAGCACAAGGTTATACACAAGTTGAAGGTTTGGATTTTGGTGAAACCTTTGCTCCCGTTGCTAGATTGGAAGCTATAAGAATTCTTCTTGCCTTTGCATGCTCACACAACATAAAGTTATATCAAATGGATATCAAAAGTACCTTTTTGAATAGTAAGATTAGTGAACTTGTGTATGTTGAACAACCTCCCGGTTTTAAAGATCCTAAGAAGCCAAATCATGTGTATAAGCTCTCTAAGGCTCTTTATGGTCTCAAACAAGCTCCTCAAGCATGGTATGGAAGGCTTAGAGATTTTCTTATTTCAAAAGGCTTCAAGATTGGTAAGGTTGACACTATATTGTTTACTAAGACTATAGGTGAAGATTTATTCATTTGTCAAATTTATGTTGATGATATCATTTTTGGGTCTACTAACCAAGATTTTTGTGAGGAATTTGGTGAAATGATGTCTAAGGAATTTGAAATATCTATAATTGGTGAATTGAGCTTCTTTCTTGGCCTTCAAATCAAGCAATTGAGGGAAGGCACATTTGTAAGACAATCTAAATATGTGAAGGATTTATTAAAGAAATTTGGAATGGAAGATGCAAAACCAATCAAAACTTCTATGGCTACAAATGGACATCTTGATCTTGATGAGGGAGGTAAACCGGAAGATTTAAAGCTTTATAGATCCATAATTGGTAGTTTACTTTATCTTACCGCATCTAGGCCTGATATCATGTTTAGTGTGTGCATGTGTGCTAGATTTCAAGCTGCTCCTAGAGAATGTCATGTAACCACTGTTAAGAGGATTTTTCGATATTTGAAGTTCACACCTCATATTGGTCTTTGGTATCCCAAGGGTGCTCAATTTGAATTGATTGGTTATGCAGATTCGGATTATGCCGGTTGCAAGATTGATAGGAAGAGCACCTCCGGCACTTGTCAATTTTTTGGAAGGTCACTTGTTTCATGGTCTTCAAAGAAACAAAATTCAGTGGCCCTTTCTACCGCCGAGGCGGAATATATTTCAGCCGGAAGTTGTTGTGCTCAATTGTTATGGATGAAGCAAACACTTCTAGATTATGGTGTGAAATTTGGTGAAGTACTTCTCTTATGTGATAATGAAAGTGCTGCGAAGATTGCCTCTAATCCGGTTCAACATTCAAGAACCAAGCATATTGATATTCGGCATCATTTTCTTAGAGATCATGTGAACAAGGGGGATATCAAGATTGATGGAATTGGGACTATTGATCCATTGGTGGATATATTCACCAAGCCTTTGGATGAGAATCGGTTTTGCAAGTTGAGAAATTAGCTAACTGTTATTGACTTCTCAAATGTGGCTTGAAGTTTAGTACATGTCATGTTTGTGCATCCTTTAGCATGCCTTCCTAGTGTTTTTGTTGTTTTTTTCTTGTTTATACTAGTTTGTAGCTTAAATTCTCTAATGCTTGTTCATATGCGTTTATATCACATTCATACATATTTACATAATTATAGCATATTCATTTTATATTTGCATGACCAATGATCCCAATTGGAATCTCAAAATCATCTCAAAGAAGTAATTCTCAGGTCAGTTTTGGAAGCTCAAGGCGGACCATCTTCTCCCAGTTCGCGGATTGCCCGCAGGTATACTTGAGAAAAATTGAACGAAATGGACAGAATCTGTGAAAAATTGATTGCACCAAAAATTTTTGAGGCGGACCGTCCGCGCCCAAAAGGCGAACCGTCCGCGGTTGTATGGGGCAACAGGACAGCAAAACAAATGATTCTATGGGCTGCGAAAATCACTATGGCGGACCGTCCGCGGCCTGGTTGCGGACCGTCCATGGGTCGTGATCAGGGACCAAACAGAATGATTCTCATGAAGGGGCCGACCGTTTCCTTAACGGTGGACCGACCGCACGGTGGACCGACCGCGCCCCAAGGGCGGACAGTCCGCGCCTGTGCGGCCGGCGTGGGACCAAGCCACCCGGACCTTATCTCTTTGGTTTCCATCCTTTTCTTCCCAAACCGACCACACCTCCCTCCAAACTCTCTCTTTCTCCTCTCAAACAAAGAAAAGGACCACCTCTTCAGGGGGAGCTTTGGCGTGTTTCCTGGACCGTCCGAGCGCATTCCGGACACTCCGCGTGATTCTCCACCATGTTCTACCGGTATTTCATTGAATCCCCTTCTCAATCTCATGGATTTTGCATATGATGGTGCCTAGGGTTTCATCTCTTGATCTAGTTTTGGGCCATGGATTCAAGTTTTTGATTGGTGGAATATGTTTGGGACATTGAGGAGTACATGTGGCTAAAGTTTGGTTGAGAGTTGTTGGTTAAAACTCGAGTTATATGGATTTGATTTGGGGAACTCACTGTTGGTGCTCGCGGTCGGCAGTTGAGGGGCGGACCGTCCGTGCCCGAGGGGCGGACTATCTGCCAGTCACTGCCGGTTGCAGCAAGGCTTGCTGAGATAAACCTTCAAAAGGGAATTTGTATATGTATGAATGATTGATGATTTATGGGACTTTTAGGCAGTGAAACTCAGTGGTTCTTGGAGCAGCCATATTCATATAAATCTTTTGATTGGTCATGGAATCTCTTGGATGATATGTCAAATGGGTCATTCATTTCACAGTCTTACACACCCTTGCTCATGTGATTGCAGTCAACGTGGCCAAACAAAGAAAGTGGCAGCCAAGAAGAAGGTTGGGTCCCCTTCCAAGAGGCCAAGACATGATGATGACGACTATGTGCCCAACCAAAGTGATTTGGAAGCTGCTTCTTCTGTTGCAGGGACAGATACTGAAGAAGATCAAGCTCAAGGTGGTGATAATGAGGAAATTGATGTGAATGCTTATCCATCATCAGTCAAAACATGGAATACTCACACTTATTCAATGGAGAGAAGTCCAAATCAGTATGCCCTTGCAAGAAGTACAAATGTGCTTTTCTTTCACACTTAAGTTCAAGAAGAGGCATTCTTTGGTCATCTGATCACCAAAACGGTATATGAGCACAAAACCATCAATTTAGCTTTCATGCAAGATCAACCTACTATGTGTGAGTTAATTCCTAAATTTGCTGCTATGGGGCTCCTTGATTTTCTCCAACATAAGTGCAATTGGAACAATACTATAGTTAGACAATTTTATGCCACTTATGAGATGGATATGGATGGCAAAACCATTATGTGGATGACTGGGCAGCATAGATGCACTGCAACTTTTCAAGAATTTGCCATTGTGAATCAGCTAGACTATAATGAACTCACTGCTGTAGATAGCATAAATGTGTTGCTTGAACCGGTATATGATGATGATGATAGAATTCAGTTTTATGAGCCTCCTAGAACACATATTGCTTGCTCTTATGGTGAGACAAAGGGGCTCAGACATCATCCTGCTATGATCAATAAGATTCTTAGGCTGACTTTCATGCCTAAGAGTGGGAACAAAGAAAGGATCAGGGACAAATACTGGAATGTCATCCATCACATTATGTTTGGTGAGAAATTTGATGTCATTGGGTTAATAATGGATCAAATGGCTGATGAGAAAGTGAATCTTGAGTCAAATATTTACTTTGCTACATACATTATGTCCTTGATCAAGGCTAAGACAAGATTCACTGGTGCCTGTCTCTCTGAGCATGTGTCATACAAGCCTTTTGTGAATGATATTCAGTTTTTTAGAAGAGAAGTGACACATTTTCCTAACCCAGTTGGGGCAGAGGCTCAGGAAGAGAGTGAGGACAGTGATGATGATGCCCAGACAGCTCCTCCTTCTCCTCCGCACATGGTCAGCCACAGTGGGTGCCTCCTGCAGGTTATTTTGACCCGTATTTCAACAATATGCAGTAGAATTTGTCATCTGGGTTTGAGCAGCAATTTCAGCAAGGTTTCAATGCCATGAATAACCAATTTCAGCAGCAGATGAATTTGGGATTTCAGACTATGCAGCAAGGATTTCAAGCACAACTTGATGCAGATTTTGAGTCATTTGGGCAGCAAATGAACACATCATACTATCAGCCCATTATGACTAGACTTGATAATGTTCAACAAGGGCTGCATGCTGATCTTGCGGCCTTGGATGCTAGATTCAGTGAGTAGAGCACTTCAGAGCAGTCACAGCAGCTCATGGACAGGCAACAGCAGCTAGAGGGAAGATTTGATGATTTCTCCAACACTTTCAACAGTTTCACAGACCATTTCTACTCCTACTACCCTGCTCCAGTGCCACCTCCTCCGTTTTATCCACATCAGCCATACTATCCACCTCCTCCACCGCCTCAAGATGACTAGTTTTCCCCTTCTTGGTACTTGGTGCCAAAGGGGGAGAAGATGCTATTGCTATGGAGGAGTGATGATGAGATGATGACATCTAGGGGGAGCTCATGAGCATTGCATGTGTTTTTGCATTTCATATGAACCTGGTTGCATTTTATATTGTGTGGTTAAACCTATGCATTTATGTGTGATAATGTGTGATGCATGAGACTTGGTTTGTAGTGTTAAATTTATGCACTCTATGTATGGTTTGGTTGTGAGATACTAGAACTTGAATTATCAATGTGATGGACTATGTGGTTTTATCTTATATTATCTCTATGACTAGTTCTAGTATCATGGAAATTAAGGTATGTTTTCTATCAAATTATGCTCATTGAATGTCTCATGCTATATTGTTTACCTCGATTTCCTTTGTGCAAGGGAAACTCTGCCAAAATTTCCTATCCATATATATGTGCCTTGTTTATTTCATTTCATCTTGCACATATATAGGGGGAGCTTTCCTTACACTTTGATTTTTGATGATAGTTATCCATCTTTCACCTTTAATTATCATGCCATGGATAAATATGATCAAAATTCGCTCTCAAGTCCACTTTATACCTTGTGTGTAAAGTTGGCTTGAAAAACTCTTTTACATCACTCCTATATGAGGTTGTCATCAATTACCAAAAAGGGGGAGATTGAAAGCATCTAGGCCCCTAATTTGTGTTTTGGTAATTAATGACAACAATTGTGGACTAACGATTTTATGTGAGATATAAAAATAGGGTTAGTCTCGGAGATGTGACATGTGGCGGATGATAACTTGGTGAAATCGAAATCATGATGTGAAGTGGAATCTCAAGGCAAAGGTATAAGATAGGAATTTCTTTTTTGCCGGTCAAAGAGGAGATTAGAAAAGAAACATTAACCGGGTTGATAGGCTAGATAGCCATACTATCAAGAGGGGTCAATGTCATTTGCATGATGATTCTATAGTGCCACCTTGCTCAAATGTTGTGTTGCATGCATACGGATTAGTGGCATACATCATGAGTTTTAAAACGACGCAATTTTCTTAAAAATTGGCTAACTGGTTTGTGAAGCGGACGGTCTCCCTTTAGTGGGGTGGACCGTGTTTCGACTTAGCTGTTTTCAGAGTCGTTCTAGGTGTTTTTCAGAGCTAGGGCGGATGGTCTCCGCAGGGGACGCGGACGGTCTGCCCTTGAAATCAATGTCGTGAATAGAAACATGTTGTTTCTGGTGGCTGAGTTTTTTTAACCGGTGGACGGTCAACCCACTGGGCGTGGACGGTCCGCCAGCCACTAACTCCGCGCCACCAGAACTAGTGTTGGTTCTGGTGGTTCTTTTATCGTGTGGGGCGGACGGTCCGCGCAGGGCACGCAGACGGTCCACCGCCTCTCCCTGGGCGCTACCAGAACCCAGTTCGATTCTGTGTGTGCTTTTGATCTTCTACGGCGGATGGTCCGGCACGTGGGTGTGGACTGTCCGCCAGCTAAACTTTGCACTCGTCCAGGGAGTCTGCAGTTCTGACCGTCGTTCAAAAATGAACGACGGACGGTCCGCCCCTGGTGGGCAGACGGTCCGCCCCCTGTATAACGGTCGGGTCTGATAGCAATTATTGTTGTTGTATCCGTTGGTTTTGAACGGTGGACCGTCCGGGCTTTATGAGGCGGACGGTCCGCGAAAACTCGTATTTCACGGGTTACAGAGAGTAACGGCTAGATTTTGAAGGAGGCTCTATAAATACCTCATGCTCGGCCGTGGGTGTGGTCTCTTGGCACTTTGGAAAGCTAACTTGACATTCTTGAGCCCTTCTTCTTCACACTCTCACTCACTTTGCTTTGAGGTTGCATTCTTGTGAGATTGAGAGCATCCTAGTGTATTGCATCAAGTGTTTGAGCATTGTGGCACTAGGGAGTCTTCAAGCAAGCGTCATCGACTTGTTACTCTTGGAGGTTGCCACCTCCTAGATGGCTTGGAGGAGTGGAAACCGTTGAGCCCTTCAAGAAGATTGTGAAGGTGCCCCAGTTGTTCTTGTGAGAGGTTCTTGTGCTCACCTTGCCAGAGTGGTGAAGAGCAACTCTAGTGGAATCGAGGTGTGGAGCGGTTCTTGGTCCTAGTCAGCTAAAAAATCAAGCGGTGCCTTGATAGAGGAGCGATTGGAACAAAGAATCCACCTCAACGTGGATTAGGGGTGACCGGCAAGTCATCGACACCACGGGAAAAATTCTTCTCTTGTCATTGGTTATTTCTATTGCTCATTTACTTTCTTGTAATTTACTTTCATAGAGACTGAGTTGTTGCTTATCACCCTAGTTTGCAAACCCTCACATAGGCTAGAAAGAGTAGAAATAGTTTTTTCCCCCCTGTCTTACTAATTAAATTTTAAGTGCTTGTGATTTTAGTTCAAACTGCCTATTCACCCCTCCTCTAGTCAGTATCCTGGATCCTACACACATCCTATAGCAACACATAAAGTTTGTGGCAATAATGTATGTTGCAACAACTAACAGTGGTTGCATTATGGTTTGTTGCAACGAGGGCATTTTGGCCAGCGCCTTTTTAATTTCGTTTCATAGCTAGAAATTTAATTGTTCTTACAAAATAATTCTGCCATGAATATAGATTTCATCATCAGAAATAAGAACTCAAAGCTTCATTAACTTCAAGTATATGTCGTCTCAACCAAAGTAACAACACAATGACCAGAGTGTTGCTAAATAAACATGTCCATTGAAAATAAAAACATCATCTCCGATTACAAGTTTGCAAATATGTTTGGCATAATAAAATAGAACTAATTATGGGTTCTCTTGTTGATCTCTTCATGCCACATCGGCACCGGTAGTCACCAATAAACCTTTTGTAATTCTTCATTCTTCTAGCTGTCCATCACCAGCATTTAGTCGTAAAGCTTTCCCTAAATATTTTAGCTGTCCGCGATTTCCTGCAATTCATGAACACATAGAATTATTAATTTAATATAGGAACCTTGGTGATTAAGTGCATGGTATAATTAATCATGTGCAAATTAAATTATCATAGTGACATAGCAAAGATATAAAGTAGATTAAGACCCTGCAAGAATATCTTATCCCCACCGGTGTAATGAACTTTATTGTCATATGATAGATAGCATATTGACCATCATTTCAAATATAAATCACATTGGTATTCATACCTGCTGTTTTTTCTTTTGATTATGAGTCCTTAATAGTTGTTGGGTAGTAACATAATTCAATGACCCATTGGCACCATTCTTTTTTTTGGAAAAGAGTCCTGGTTGCACTAGTCTTTGCTGTCATGGTAGTACCTTCATCAACAACATTTTCTACGGTCAACATGCTTGCTAGTTCATTATTTTGCCAAAATGAAAGCATTGATGTAAACACATTGCATTTTATATGTAAACATGTTGCATCTTTTGTAAGTAACCTTGTTGCATTTGTATTACCTCTATAGCTGCATCCTCTATGCGTGATGGTGTGATGAAGCTCTTATCAACACTTGGGCCATTTGGAGCTTGTGTGGTGTTGATGGTTCCTGGGATAGCCTGCGTAGCCCAAAAGACAAGGAACATTAGCTAGAATAGAGGAGCCAAAAAAGGAGAACCGTGGTCCAAAGTTATTACCTGCTGCAATGCTAATTGTATTTGTTGCTGTAGTGTTGACTGGAATTCTTCCCTCAATATTCCCATTTGTTTCTTACTTTCTTCCTTATCACTTTCCCTTGCTGAAACTACATTTTCAAGCTTTTCTTTTAATTCTGCAACCTCTTGTTGGTGTTGCATTCTTTCTTGTTGGGCTAAAACTTAATTACGGGTTGCATCTCCTTCTCTGTGTTTTAGTAGAGCTCTTCGTGTTGGATATTTCGCCATGTATCCACGTCCATGAAATCTGTACGATTTTGTTCCAAGAGTTTTAGAGTAGTTGAGTTGGAAAATTGTGTTTTCCTCCTCAACTGTAAGGAAGGGCCTACGCGTCCCTTTTTCTGCCTCTGTAACTTGGATGCAGGTATTTTCCTAAGTGAAACATGAGAAATAAATTAGGAGCATGTAATTTCAAACAGTTCCAAAATAAGTTTGAAACATGCTGTAAATTTAAAGGTGCAATCATATACAAGCAGTCACATAGACATCCCTGGAATCTTCATTTGACCATTGCCCATCCTTGGTGTGAGTAGTCAACCAAAGTTGCAAATCAGTAGGCTCTTGGCCATTACCCTTGTTTCTCTAAGATGGCAACAATTTAGCATTAGGTAACGACCATTTAAGAAATTACTAAGATTAGCTAATGTTATCATTACCTGTTCAAAACTAATTTGGGAATATGGTTTTGATCCTGTGAGATGCTTAGTCTTCAGTTTCTTTCGGATTCCAGAGTTCTTGGTGCTAATTTTGTGCAAAAGGTGTACAAGCAGCCCTCTGTTAATTACATTGTATTTTAGTAGTGGAATTATTTTTCTTTTGAGTTTTGTATCCTCATAGCAGATTATTTAGTTTTTTTAATCTCATCACAGACAAATAGTATGTCAAACTAAAAGAAGTTCATTTAAAGATCTCGTATAGTTGTAGGTAGAGAATAAGTGGAGTCCACTTTAGATAGTTATGATCAGTATAGTTGTAGGTAGAGAATAAGTTGAGTCCACTTTAGATAGTTATGATCAACACGATTGTTACACTGTAGAGGAAACGACGGCGGCGGCGGCGGCTAGAGTAGCATTACTGGATTGGGCTCGTCAGACTGCGACCGAAATCCAGCCCTTGCGCTGCCGTTCCCCTTCGACGACGCTGTAAGCACCACACACCATGGCCGCCACTAAGGCTCCCACGCAGTGGGCGCGCAATTGAGCCAATCGGCGGATACAAAATGAATATTCGAATGCAGAGATGCTAGCATCATTGAAAAAGCTATACCCATGCCAAAACCAAATAATGAAGACTTAGATGATGAACATGATGACAATGGTGGCAATAGAACCTCAACAGTAGCAACTGATGACTTTTTCAATGCAATATAGTAAGATCTTTTGCAACACAAGGCAAGATTATAGCAACACATTTTCATCGTGGCTATATTCACAACTTCTTGCAACTAATCCCTTTTTTGGGGGCAATATAGCAAAAGCTATCGCAACGTAGGTCAAGATTGAGACAACGTAATTACATCGTGGCCATATGCGTAGCTACTTGTAACCAACTTTACAATGGTGGTAACACCGCCTAGCTCCCGCAACACAAAACCAATATTATCACAACTCAACACTAGTCGTGGCAATAGGAACCCATACTCGCAACCACCTTTCCCACCATAGCATTAGCACCTCCCACTTGCAACAGAGCCTATGACTAACGCAACACACAATTTTGGTGGCCATAAGGCCCATATATTGCTACTAATTATGTCATTAGTTGCTATAGAACCAAATATTGCAACCAAATTTGTGATGTTGCGATGGGATCATCGGACCCAACTCAGACCACTTCCACCGATCTATCTGTTGATGAAGTTGCGCTCCGTGTCCAAGCCCTCTTCATGGACGCAAATGAGCTGCCTGCCCGAGTACCCGAGTACTCGACTGAGCGCCCACCGCCAGCTGTAAGTACTTTATTGCAATTTAGTCCTTTTGCCTTGCATCCGACTTCTTGCAAATGCCTTGCTGACAGCTTGTATTCACGTGTCTTAGGATTTGCGCACGAAGTATGCCTCGGCAGCTCCTCCCGTCGTTGAGACCGAGTCCGGGTTGCCACAGCCCCCTTGCTCTTCGGCCCCCAAGCAACCCACGGCTGGCTCAGAGAGGAGAAAGGGGCCCGGCAGCCTAGAGGAGGAGGAGGAATATGAAGAAGACTAGTCGACAGATGACGACCTCCCTCTGCGTCAGCCCGGCGACGCCGGCCAAGGAGGGTCCGGACTGAAGAGGCCGAGCACAGAGGAACCCCAAAGTCCCCACGTCGCAAAGAAGAGGCGAACTGTGAGGAAAAGAACCGTGTCCAAGCCCCAGAAACCCGCCGATTCCTCCTTGCCAGAAGCCAATGAGGTTGATGATGATGCTAGAGGGGAAACAGAGATACCTATGGGTATCCCTCTTAATACATCTCCCCAAAAGGTATGCTGATCTCGATCCGAAAACTTTGACATTGCTTGAATCTTCTTTTTCGAATGATCCGAGTTCTTTTTGAATAGAAGACAAGGGAAAATACTGCGGAACCAAAGGAGAGAACCCCAGAGCCTCAAGAATATGTGTCAGGGGTGACTTTTGTTGGCTTTGCGGAGCCAGAATTTGAAATGGAGTTCACCAGGTAAGTATCTGACTTGTTTATACTGAATTCTTCCTTGTTTGCGCCAATCTATTCTGATTTTTTGCTCTATTCTTGTAGTCGTACTCCTTCTCCACAGCCTGCTGAGACGCCCGTTGTCCCAGAGCACGTTCTGCCTGAGGACACGTCGTTGGTGGAGAAGGAGGTAGAGAAACAGCCGAGCCCCCAGAAGTCTTCTTCTCCCAGGGAAGCAAGGCCCAAGGCTGAGGGGCCATTAGAGGAGTCGGAGAAGGCTGCTCCGAGTAATTCCGCGTGAACCTAAAAGTGCATGGCCAAAGGCCGCGAAAAGTACTCGGATTGAGGGACTCCGTGCCAAAGAGTTGGACGCAGTGACGGGTCTTGTCAAAGCAGCCGCTATTGAAGAAATCATCCGGGAGAAGCAGCCCAGGGAGCCCTCGCCAGAACCCTTCATGATCTACACCGCAACGCCCGGCGAGGGGGCAAAAGATGAAAACGCTTTCCTGTTTGACTCTCAAGTCGACTAGGAAGACCTGAAGAAGGCTGAATCGTTGCAAAGACAACTTACTAAGCTCATAGAGGTTAGTAAAAAGTAAAATCAATTCTGCAATTATACTTATCTCCGTGATTTGAGACTTTAATTGATGATTCATCTTGTTTCTTGTTGAAAACAGAGCATTCTCTGCCGCTCACACCAGAAAACTGAGATGCTGGGGTGAGCAAATTCTTGCTTTGCCCGTGCAGAGAAGGCGGAAAAGGACCTGGCTCAAGATCAAGCTTCCTGGGAGGAAGAATGCGCCAGGTTGTGCTTGGATCTGGATGTGGTATATCAAAAAATGAATCTGTACCAGAACCAATGCGATGACATTGTTGAGAAGAATCGGGCGCTGAAGCAAAAACTGTCAGGTATGAATCTCAAGATATAATCGTATGACTATGTATGCAGATAAGGAGAAAAAGGTAGAAGCTCTTGAGGCCAAAGCCATCGACATGAAGAACTTTTTCTACCCAGAGCAGGAGAGAGCAAACCAGTCCACTCAGCGAGAGCAGGATTGTATGGCAGAACTTGCTGAAGAACAAAGGAAGGTGAAGGATGCCGATGTTCAGCTTGTTCAAGCCATGACTAAAATCCAAAGCCAGGAGGTAGAACTCGCTACAATCAGGGCAGAGCTTGGAACCCATAAAGGAGGCTGCCCTGCCGCTGGTGGACTTGGTTGCTCGAGTACCTGCAGGTGGGCCTTCTCCTCCGTTGGCCGACCGTCTCCGCGAGGCTCCTGGGCAGGTTCGTGCCTACTGCCAAAGGATAGCCCAGTCTTGCACTAAGCAAGTACTCGGCATTATCCATTCTTGGTGGCCTGCCTAGAGATTGAGCGTAACCGAGGGTAAGATGAACCCTGCCTGTACTCGCGAGATGTTCAAGGCGTACTTGGAGGAAGAAAAGGACACGATGGAGAAGATTGTTTTCCGCCTAAAGTTCTAGGTTCTTGTGTTGTGAAAGAAACCTTTTTAATGAACTTGTAATAGATGTAAGTGCTTATATCTTAGTGACAGTAGTACTTATAATCTATGTTTGTGGCGCCCGATCTCTCTGTGTAGAAACAAAGAGTTGATGGCTTTGATTTATGAATGTAGCCTTTTTAAGTTGCTTTAAACAACTCGGCATGATTCACAAATATGTTATATGCATAACTCAGTGTTTGAATGTAGCATAAAAAGGGTATCCAAATTCCAAGCTTGATGATAATGGAATATAGAAACTTTATTATTCGGGGAATAAAGCCGACATCAGTACATTTATAGGACTGACTTTTATTGACACTTTAAAGACTCCTAAACTTTATGGATAAAAATGCCACAAGTGCTCGATATTCCAAGCATTGGACACATCTGATTCATCTTCCCGTTGTAGCTAGTAACCCTTGATACTATGAACGGGCCTTCCCAAGGGGAAGATAGCTTGTGCTGATCCTTTAAACTCTGAATTCTTCGGAAGACCAGATCGCCGATGTTAAACGACCGAGATTGGACGTTCTGATCATGATACCTCCGTAGATCTTGTAAGTATTTGGTAGTCTTGATCAACGTTGCAAGCCTTGCTTCTTCCACCATGTCGATGTCTTCTGCTCTGCTCTGCTGGCTCCTCCGAGTAGTTTTCAATTCTTGGAGCTTTGTACTCGATGTCCACCGGGAGTACTGCTTCAGAGCCATAGACCAGGAAGAAGGGCGTCTGCCTGTGGCCCAGCTTGGTTGGGTTCGTAGCCCCCATACTACAGCTGGAAGTTCCTGTACCCACTTGCAGCCGTATTTCTTGAGTGGTTCGTACAACCGAGGCTTCAGGACTTGTAGGATTAGGCCGTTAGCTCTCTCAACTTGTTCGTTGGCTCGAGGGTGCGCCGCTGATGCATAGTGGACATCGATTCCCATCGCAGAAGTCAAAGAACTCGTCCCCTAAGAATTGGGAACCAAGGCCGATAATGCGATTCGGGACACCGAAGCAGTGAGCAATGTCTTGGATGAACTCGACCGCCTTTGGTGTTGTTACTTTGACCAGCGGCTTTACTTCAATCCACTTGGTGAACTTGTCAATTGCCACAAAGAGGTATTCAAAACCCACTGGCGCTTTCATCAGTGGTCCAACCATGTCCAGGCCCCAGCACGCGAAAGGCTAAAAAGGTGGTATGGTGTTGAGGACCGTTGCAGGGACATGAGCTTGTCGGGTGAAGAATTGGCAGCCCTGACATGTCCCCATGATTTCTTCTATGTCCGCCACTGTGCGGTAGGTGGCGTGGTTGCCACAGATTCCAGCGTGAATTTCTTCAAGGATCTCCCATCCGACTTCTGGAGGGACGCAATTCATCAAGACACCAGAGGATGCGCCGCGTCGGAATAGGGTGGAGCCGACTACTACGTAGTTCTTGCTGCGTCTGATGACTTGCTCTACTTCCACCTTATCCTCGGGTTCTTTCTGGTGTAGAATGTACTCGATGAAGGGCTTCGTCCACTCGGGTGTGTTGACGCGGAAAATCGGCAGTCGTATCCTCCGCGTGCAGCACACGAAGACCAGGGAGATCTGCTTCGCTCCAGTGCCAGCCCACACTCCAGTTTAGGTTCGCAGCGTGCCAGTCAATTTGACCTGAAATTGACAAGGAGATAAAATAGTTAAATTACTCTTTGATTGTACCGGCTCTATTTCAGACGATGGAGTAACGTCGAATTTTAGCCAAGACCCAATCACGCACGTGTCGGCCGATACCAATCGGACCTCAAAATCGGACCTCATTGATGACGTCAATCGGACCGAGTAATCGGACCTCAGTCAGACACCGAATCGGACCTCAGAATCGGACCAATCAGGATCGGACCTTGATTGATATAACAGATCAGCCTTTGAATAATAAA
>CM014275.1:30735121-30772155 GCA_004135705.1 Alloteropsis semialata
CATGAGCTCCCCCAACCCGAGCTCAATGGAGGATGAAGAAATGAGCCATGGCTCGGGCTGGGGGAGGAAGAAGGGGCCTTATACGCAGAGCCCCTTTGGTACCGGGTGGTGGCACCACCCGGTACCAAAGGGGCTCACATTGGTACCGGTTGGTGTCACCAACCGGTACCAAAGGCCCCGAGGCTCATTGGTACCGGGTGGTGACACCAGCCGGTACCAATGTGGCCTCATAGGTACCGGGTGGTGCCACCACCCGGTACCAATGAGCGCGCAGAATTATTGGGGATTGGACCCGGTACCAATGCTTCCATTGGTACCGGGTCCAATCCAACCGTGACCGATTAGGGAGGATGGATAGAGAGTTCTCTGGTAGTGATAACATTTAAATCCACAAACTAGATTACTACTGGTAAATTTTCACAATCACAGAGTCAAGGACGTATATAAATACTCAGCTGGCCACCTAGTTTTTATCATATAGGAGAATGGAGATACCAAGATCTCCACACCACACACACTACAGGATAATACGTTAGGTACACTTCTCCCATGGTCTATAACTATAGCTCTATATAGTGAGTATCAACCCAAGATATCTATCGCCCATGCTCAACTACACCACGAGCCAGAGTAAGAAGACGCAAGCAACAATCACATAGCACCCAACAAGAGTAATAGGAGCAACTAGCGCAGGAGGCGAAGCAGAGGCGTTGTAATAGGGCACGTAACCGCCGGTAGGAGGCCCATACATGTTTGGTTGCTGTGGCATGTACTGACCCCCTGCGCCGCCGCAGCAGACGACGACGGCCACGGGAGGGCACGGCGTCTGCGACCCAGGGGCCCGAGGCAGCGACGGCGGTGCGGACGGCAGCGACGGCGCCGGTGGAGGGTAGCCGTAGATCGGCAGCGGCTTCCCCGGCGGCTCGCACACGGTGTCGTTGCACAGGACCGCGGACATCGTGGTGTTGCTGCCTTCACCTGTTGCGTTGTTGTCGATGGCTACCGCGGATGCGCGTAAGACGTGGAGTAGTAGTAAGACGACGGGCGCCATCGCTATGGCTCGATCTGCCCCTTGCGTGTGAGAGTGAAGGAGCAGGTAGGAATGGATGTATGGTTCCTGGGACGATGGAGTATATGACCGTCACCGAGTAAAGGCGAGGCGTGCATGCAGGCTGACACATATGGAGCCATGTGTTGGAGGCTAGCCACGCTAAAGGGGAAGAAGACACCATCACCGCTATGTTGCCTTCTCATGGTCAAGCTCCGAGCCGGGATTGACGACGCGAGTTGCTTCCAGCGTGATCTAGCTCTGGCCGGGCAGTCTGCCATGCATACTTGCATCTCCTCTCCCGTCTTAGACACATCAGCAACCTTGTCACGTCATGATGCAACACAAAATAATGGAATATTCTATCGCTACCGGAGAAACCCGGAAGCAATACCGGTTCCAAGCTCCTGCCATGTGCAGTGGCACACTACTTTTTAATGTTGGTTGGTGTTACCGGCAGTATAAAAGGATGCCTATTTTTCTTTTTTCTATTATTTTTTGTTTTATTTTATATTTGTTTTTCTACCACTAATAAAAAACCACATTTGGTCCTAGACACACTACTACAAAAAAACATTTGTAAGAGTCAGGGTTTTTTTAGGGGCGGACTAAAAGGCGACGCGCCCCTACAAATGCGCGCGCTACCGTAGCTAAGGGCCGCCCCTAGAAATGCATTTCGAGGGGCGGGTCATGACATGAGCCGCCCCTACAAATGCTGCCATTTCTAGGGGCGGGTCATGCCATGACCCGCCCCTAGAAATGCATGTTTGTAATTTTTCAATTGAAATTTGAGATTTTTTAAAAGACCTCGGATGGAGAAACAGTCAAAATGAAAGTTGTAGATCACAATAAGTTATGAAACTTTGTAGTTGACAACTTTTTCATTTGAAATCATCTTGTCAACGAAAACTAAATTTTAATGTTCTCAAATTTGAAATTCAAATTCTGTAAACGACCTCGGATGGAGAAACTACCAAAATGAAACTTGTAGATTTCAAAAAGTTATGAAACTTTATAGTTGAAAACTTTTTAATTTGAAATCGTTTAGGGCCTCAAACAAGTAATTTACACTCAGTTTATTATAATATGGTAGGAAACAAAACAACATCTAGTCATAGGTGAGAGTGTGGTGCAGTGGTAAAGGAGGCTACGCGCGAGGGAGAGGTCGTGAGTTTGAATCCCACGAGCCGCGGAGCGCGCGAATTTTACGCGAAAAATTGCGCGACTTCCCACATTAAAATAAATTGTTTTTGCTATTTTTTTGATTTATTTCTGGTCGGTTAAAATGAGCTTCAGGGGCGGACCATGCCATGACCCGCCCCTAGAAACACCATCTTCAGGGGCGGACCATGCCATGACCCGCCCCTGTAAACCATCTTCAGGGACGGACCATGCCGTTACCCGCCCCTAGAAACACGTTTGTTGGGGCGGGCTATTAACCCGCCCCTGCAAATGGCCATTTTTAGCAGCCAAAAGCAGGGGCGGATTTCGGCGCCGCCCCTACAAACGTGTTTTTACCCGCCCCTACAAACGTTTTTTGTAGTAGTGACATTAGTCCCGGTCAGGTTGGAGCTCCGCACAAGTGTAGGCATTAGTCCCGGTTCTAACAACTAGGGAGCCGGGGGCCTTTTCAATATCAGGTGGTGATATGAACCCATAGAGTTTGATGGCTGAACTATTGATGAGAGGTAGGGATGATAACTCGATTGGTGGAAGCAGACGACGTTCACAGCTCTACTACAACCGTCCAAAGACGCTGCACCTTAGCAACCGATATACCACCTCCAATGGTCGCCGCGATCTTGCGGTGCGACAACCGGCCACTAGGGCGCTCATCCTGCAAGCAATCGAAAAACCAGCAAGAACAAGTAAACAAGCACTGAATTTGCAAGATGAAACTGAATGTCTAAAACTGAATCTCAATTAAAATGGGATTCAAAAGACGAGTGGACGGGCGGTTGATCCAGCACACGCATGAACAAGCGAATTAGCAGCAGCTAACTTGATCTAAACAAATCCCAAGTATTCTTGGTGGTGGCTATAGGGTATAAGTAGGTGGGAGGACGAGCTCAGGGATGCTGGGGTCGTCCTCCAACCCTAGGACGTGTCCCTAAAGGACCTGACTCGGCCCAATGGGCTACAATAAGGTGACGCAACGCAATCACTATAAGAAATTGTTTGATAGGTGACGTTTTATTTATGTCATAAAAACTAACATTTCGTCACATTTCACATTTTGTGACGTTCACATGACGAAAATTCATTCATCACCAATCATGCATAATAAAAGATGTTATGTGATGAAAACACGTTTTTTCGTCATAAACTTTATAACGATCCTTGTGTCGCCACTGATTCACAACACTCATTTGTTGTCACCATCGTGTTTTAGAATCGTCATAAAATGTCCAATGCCCCGATAAAGTCCATGTAATGAGCTGTCTGTTTATGGGCTAGGCCCAGTTGCAGGCCCAGTATATTTTGGCCTTAGCCCATGTATGACTTATTACTTTTCTAAAGTGGCACATTATTAGGCGCGTTATAATTTTTATTTTCAGCCAAATCATTTTAATCTAGCCCATTCCAGGCTCAGTCTTTACGCTCATTTATTTCTATAAAAGACCATTTTCTAGGTTCATTGTTTTGCCCCGACAACAATTGCTATAAAAATATTCTTTTCATTAATGCAAATATTTACAATATATTAGCCATCCATATAAATATATATACACAGTTGAAAAACAAAATTTCTAGCATCCACAAAGAACATATTTTTGTAGAAAAAGTTATTACAGATATTAGTTCATTCCTAATGAAAATAGCGGGATCTGGACCCCTCGGCTATCAGCAAAGCTCTAGCATCTTTTGATGAATATGGAGCTACACTACTGGAAAAATCACCATCGGTTTCGGTTTTTTTATACCGGCTAGCCTACCGTGGGGGGTCCCAAGGTAGTCGAGTTGTTCGCAAGGGCCTCGCCGGAACCAGAAGCACGATGGTGAACACGAGGCGATTTAGACAGGTTAGGGCCGCCTCAATGAGGTGGATCGTTTCGTATTGATGGTTATATTTTACAAGGGGTCCCTGCCTCACCTTATATACTCGAAAAAACAGGGTCTACAAGTCGAATGATACAGATTCCTAGTCGGATACTAAACATAGAGTCCTAACATGAGTAGGCCGGGTTGTTTCCTAGTAGCTAACTAGTTTCCTTAACCTGTATGTCTTTTCCTTGTATCTGTCAGAGTTGTCGGCCCAGTCTCCTCATGGGCCTAAGGACTCCTGTGGATCTTGGTCCATCAAGTCCCCGAGCGTCTTCATGCCTTCACGTTTGCCGAGTTGTTTTCCAACAAGTTGAGTATCAGCCGAGTTGTTTCCTCGCCATATTGCGCCTTCGTTGAAAACCTTCTGTAGTGAACATGATGTGCTCTTCGTCATTTACTTTTGCAAACAGCCCTCGGGCTTTGATATTTAATCAAAGATGATGCAAAAACTTTCCCATTTAATATAATGGTGTCCAGCTTTTGAAAAAAGATGGACCCATTATGGGTCAGCCTCCGAGCCTAGAAATGTTTTCGAGGATTAAAAACAATTCTAGGGTCTTTAATGAAAAAACTATCCAAAAGAAATATACTATTTCTTCTCAGCCCCCAAGCTTAAAGCTAATGCCAATAAGCTTAAAGACTTTTAGGAAATAAATATTCTTTAATTTGGAAAAAAATCCCATCGAGCGAGAGCCCCCGAGCGTGACAATGCCTCCACTCAGAAAGTAACTCACCCACTGGAAATATCGCACAGTTATGCCTCTGGAAAAGACCGCGAGCACATAACTGACTGTGTATTGTGAAAGCATATTTGGCAAAATATGCCTAGGGTTAACCTATAGTTAATATAAACCAAAGGAACCGCTTCACATTCCCATCTACCTCAGTCTTCCGCATTCCAAAATCCAAACCTCCACGCCCGCGCACCTCCCATTTTGCTCTAACCGCGCCCAGTGATCCATGCATCTGCACAAAGACCCCGACTAGCAAGATGGTGAAGAAAGCCGCCGCAAGCAAGAAAGGCCCGAAGATCACCATCACTGGGACACCAGTTTTCAAGACTGCACCTACCCAAGCACTGGTATGGAAGCCGTCCAAGGCTACTGGCGAGATGGTGCAATCTTTTGGAGAAAGCAATCTCATTTTGGAGAACCGACGTCGGTAAACCCTGGCCTTTTGAAGAATTCGATGAGATTGTTGTGTTTGCCCCTTTTTATGAGCGTGATTTTGCAACTCCCATCCATGATTTCCTTCGCGGCCTTCTTTCTTTCTATGGATTAGAGCTAGTGCATCTCAACCCCAACTCTATCCTACAAATCTCCATCTTCATTCATCTCTGTGAAGCCTTCCTAGGGATCGACCCCCACTTCAATCTCTTCCACTTTCTGTACCGGGTAAAACCTAACCAAGGGAAAGTGATTGGTGGAGCCGAGATCCAATTGCGCCAGGGAATGAAGAAGAAATATTTTGACTTCAAGGTCAATGACTCCATCAAGGATTTGAACGACAAGTGGTTCTATGTGGAGAATCAGCCACCAAAACTGACCAAGCATACCGGCCACTTGCCCCGCCCACAAGCTAATTGGAATGAGGCACTCGGCGAGAATGAAATGAATGGGATTGCCGAGTTGCTGAACATGATAGCTGGTTTGAAGAAGAAAGGTCTGACTGGGATCAGAATCACAAGTTCTTTTATTTGCCATCGCGTGCAACCCTGCCAGAAGTGGGTGCACGCTGGCTATGAGTACACTGGACTACTAGGATCTCACCCTATCGTGACGCCTATATTGGGTTGCAATTTGGCTACTTTGGTTGCAATATGGATCAATTGCATCTATGTATAGTTGTTGACGGATAGTTGCATTTGGAACGGTGCAATAGGTTCTTGCATCCTTTTAGATGTGGTGATGCAATATGATTGTTTTGCAATGCACATTAAAAAACTAACGCAACTGTGATATGGATGCAAGCACAAATATTGTGACCAATAGAATGGTTGTGTGAGTTATTGTTGCAATGAAACACCTGACTGCAATATGACAGTATTGCCATGAACGAACTGGTCACAAAATAGCTTTATTGCCACCCCATAGTTACGTGGGAATATGGCCATATTGCCATGCAGTGTGCACCATTGCATTACATGAATATTGCAACGTAACAAGTTTGGAGACTAGAGTCGCAATTGCCACGTTCATTTGTTTGTGGCAATAAAAGGTAATGCAACGAATCAATGTTGGTGGTAATAGATGGAAAATGCAATGAATCATTTTTGGGGGTAATAGATGGAAAATGCAACCAATCATTGTTGGTGGTAGACACATTGAAAGAATCTAGGCCCCTAATTTGTGTTTTGGTAATTAATGACAACAATTGTGGACTAACGATTTTATATGAGATATGAAAATAGGGTTAGTCCTAGAGATGTGACATGTGGCGGATGATAACTTGGTGAAATCGGAATCATGATGTGAAGTGGAATCTCAAGGCAAAGGTATAAGATAGGAATTTCTTTTTTGCCAGTCAAAGAGGAGATTAGAGAAGAAACATTGACCGGGTTGATAGGCTAAATAGCCGTACTATCAAGAGAGGTCATTGTCATTTGCATGACGATTCCATAGTGCCACCTTGCTCAGATGTTGTGTTGCATGCATATGGATTAGTGGCATATATCATGAGTTTTAGAACGACGCGGTTTTCTTAAAAATTGACTAACTGGTTTGTGAAGTGGATGGTCTCCCTTTAGTGGGGCAGACTGTGTTTTGACTTAGCCGTTTTCAGAGTCGTTCTGGGTGTTTTTCAGAGCTAGGGCGGACGGCCTCCGCAGGGGACGCGGACGGTCTGCCCTTGAAATCAAAGTCGTGACCAGAAACATGTTGTTTCTGGTGGCCGAGTTCTTTTGACCGGCGGACGGTCCGCCCACCGGGCGCGGACGGTCTGCCGGCCACTAACTCCGCGCCACCAGAACCAGTGTTGGTTCTGGTGGTTCTTTTATCTTGTGGGGCGGACGGTCCGCGCAGGGCACGCGGACGGTCCGCCCCCTCTCTCTGGGCACCACCAGAACCAAGTTTGGTTCTGTGTGTGCTTTTGATCTTCTACAGCGGACGGTCCGGCACCTGGGTGCGGACGGTCCACCAGCTAAACTTTGTGCTCGTCCAGGGAGTCTGCAGTTCTGACCATCATTCAAAAATGAACGGCAGACGGTCCGCCCCTAGTGGGCGGACAGTCCGCCCCTTGTGTAAAGGTTGGGTCTGATAGCAATTATTGCTGTTGTAGCCGTTGGTTTTGAACGGCGGACCGTTCGGGCTTTGTGAGGCGGACCATCCGCGAAAACTCATATTTCATGAGTTACAGAGAGTAACGGCTAGATTTTGAAGGAGGCTCTATATATACCTCATGCCCGGCCGTGGGTGAGGTCTCTCGGCACTTTGGAAAGCTAACTTGACATCCTTGAGCCCTTCTTCTTCACTCTCTCACTCACTTTGCTTTGAGGTTGTATTCTTGTAAGATTGAGAGCATCCTGGTGCATTGCATCAAGTATTTGAGCATTGTGGCACTAGGGAGTCTTCAAGCAAGCATCATCGACTTGTTACTCTTGAAGGTTGCCGCCTCCTAGACGGCTTGGAGGAGTGGAAACCGTTGAGCACTTCAAGAAGATTGTGAAGGTGCCCCGGTTGTTCTTGTGAGAGGTTCTTGTGCTCAGCTTACCGGAGTAGTGAAGAGCAACTCTAGTGGAATCGAGGTGTGGAGCGGTTCTTCCTAGTCGGTTCAAAAATCAAGCGGTGCCTTGATAGAGGAGTGATTGAAACAAAGAATCCACCTCAATGTGGATTAGGGATGACCGGCAAGTCATCAACACCACGGAAAAAATTCTTCTCTTGTCATCGGTTATTTCTATTGCTCCTTTACTTTCTTGCAATTAACTTTGAGCAATTTACTTTCATAGTGATTGAATTGTTGCTTATCACCCTAGGTTGCAAACCCTCACATAGGCTAGAAAGAGTAGAAATAGTTTTCCTTCCTTGTGTTACTAATTAAATTTTAAGTGCTTGTGATTTTAGTTCAAACCGTCTATTCAACCCCCGTCTAGTCGGTATCCTAGATCCTATAAGTGGTATCAGAGCTAAGGATTTCATTCTATCAAGGATTTAACCATCCCGGAGTAAGGATATGGCTAGTGACAATCATAATCATGTTGGAAAGCCACCATTCTTTGATGGGGAAAATTATGACTATTGGAAAACTAGAATGATAGTTCATCTCAAGGCTATGAGTAGGCAATTGTGGAGAATTGTTGATGAGGGGTATGTTATTATTGATGACAAGCAATTGACCACCAAAGATGATGAGAACATTGCATTGAATGATCAAGTTATGAATGTTCTTTATAGTGCTCTTAGTGTCACCGAGTTCAATCGCATCAAGAACCTTGACACCGCAAATGATATTTGGATGAAGCTCATTGAGATATATGAGGGGACATCAACTGTAAGAGAAGCCAAGTTGTATGTCTCAAAAGAAAAGTTTAGTGAGTTCACAATGAAGAAGGATGAAAGTGTGCCTGACATGTTCAACCGTTTGAATAATATTGTGAATGAGCTCAAGGGTCTTGGTTTTGATGTGCCGGATGAGGATTTCTCTCACAAGTATCTTAGATCCCTTCCGGAGAGATATGACACAATTGTTACTTTGCTAGTGAGGTCAAATTTGAAGACCATGACTCCTACTCAAATTCTTGGTGAAGTAACAACTCATGACATTTTCAAGAAGTCACAAGAAGAGGTTCATGGTACATCTTTTGATGAGAAGAAGAAAAGTGTGGCTTTGAAAGCTCAAGTGACAAAAGAATATGAAATGAAGATTGTGGGAATGATGGTGAAACAGATGAGGAGATGGCCTTATTCATTAGAGGCTTTAGAAAATTCATGAAGAAGAAGAACTTTAGCAAGAGGGGTCAAACATCAAAGAAGAATCCCTTTGAAGAAAGAAAGTGCTTTGAGTGTAGAGAAATTGGCCACATTGCCATCAATTGTCCAAGCAAGAAAGAAAAGAAGAAGGACAAGAAGGATGGTGACAAGAAGAAGAAAATGAAGTTTTTCAAGAAAAAGAAGAATGGTCAAGCTTATTATGTGGAGTGGGATTCCGATGATAGTTCCGACTTCGATGATGAAGAAGAATCAAAGTGGGTTGCCGGCATCGCCATCAAGAAGGCTCCATCCCTCTTCTCCACTCCACATTGCCTAATGGTAAGAGGTGACACCAAGGTATCACTTGATGATGATGTTGATAATGTTGAATAATCTTGTGATGATCTTGTAAGTATGATAAATGCGGCCGATGATCTCATGTGCAAAAAGACCGAGGAGATGAAGGGCTTGAAGAGAAAACTCAAATCTCTTCAAGAATCATATGAGGAGCTAAAGATTTCTCATGAGAATCTTAAGGAAACTCATGAGAAACTTGAGGAAGCTCATAACTCACTTCTTGCACAAGAGACCAAGAAGGCTAAAGTTAGCATTGGTGTTAGTTGTGATTCAATTGTTGATATACCATGTTGCTCTAGTTCAACTAACCCATCTTGTAGCTCAAGTGACTCCTCTTCCAAGAATAATGGATCTTCTTGTGATGGTTCTCTTGTCATAGAGAATAACATCTTGAGAGAAGAAATTTGTTGTCTCAACAAGGCTCTCAACAAATGGCTTGGAAGTCAAAGCCAATTATGGCAATGTTGGGATAAACAAAGGTTTTCAATTAACCATGAAGGTTTTGGATATGTTCATAGGCAAGGGAAGCAAGCCTTTGCCCCTTGCAAAACTACCTTTGTCAAGAATGAAGGGAAGTTTTGTGAAAGATGCAAGAGAGTTGGTCATTTGGAAGAGGATTGCCAAGAGAAGAGTGTTATATCCTCAAATGCTTATGATTCACATTATGTTCTTACTAGAGATACTAAGGGTAAAATGTGTGCTAAATATGTTGGTATATCTCTTGGTATTGAGAAAAAGAAGGCCGTTTGGGTGCCTAAAGTCTTGGTTACTAACTTGCAAGGACCCAAGAAAATTTGGGTACCTAAAAGATCTTAATTGTCTTTGCAGGTGAATTACAAAGCCGGTGGAAGATATTGGGTACTTGATAGTGGGTGCACTCAACATATGACCGGTGATGAAAATATGGTCACTTCAATTGATGAAGAAGCCACCGGTTATGACAATATTACATTTGATGACAATAGCAAAGGTGAAGTGAAAGGATTGGGTAAAATTGCTATCTCCAATGATCACTCCATCTCTAATGTGTTGTTAGTTGATTCTCTCAATTTCAATTTATTGTCTGTATCTCAATTATATGATCTTGGTTTCAAGTGCATTTTCACTAGTGATGGTGTAGATGTAACTAGCTTGAATGGAGATGATTGCATTTTCAAGAGTTTTAGGCACGAGAGCTTATATCTTGTGGATTTCACTTCAAACCATGCTAACTTGTCAACTTGTTTATTTTCCAAGTCCTCTTTGGGTTGGTTATGGCATAAAAGGCTTGCTTACGTTAGTATGAAGCAACTCAACCGGTTGCGGAAACATGATCTAGTTATTGGGTTGAAGGATGTGAAATTTGAGAAAGACAAATTATGTAGTGCTTGTCAAGCTGGGAAGCAAGTTCCTAGCTCTCATTCATCCAAGAGTATCATGTCAACAAGTAGGCCATTAGAATTATTGCATATAGATTTATTTGGTCCTACTACTTATAGAAGCATTGGTGAAAATTGTTATTACCTAGTTATTGTGGATGATTATACTAGATGTACTTGGGTATTCTTTCTCCATGATAAGGCCGATACATATGATATTCTCAAGAAATTCATGATGAGAGCTGAAAATTAATTTGAGAAGAAGATAAAAAATGTGAGAAGTGATAATGGATCTGAATTCAAGAATACAAGAGTTGATGTATTGTGTGATGAAAAGGGGATCAAGCATGAATTCTCAACCAAGTATACTCCACAACAAAATAGTCGTGTTGAAAAGAAGAATAGAACCTTGATTGATATGGAAAGATCAATGCTCTCGGAATATAATGTTTCAGATAGTTTTTGTGCGGAAGTAATCAACACCACTTGCCATGCTTCAAATGGCTTTATTGTCATAGACTATTGTTGAAAACTCCATATGAGCTGCTCATTGGAAGAGAGCCAAATATCTCTTATCTTCGGGTTTTTGGATGCAAGTGCTATATTGAGGAAGGGCACAAGGCTATCAAAATTTGAAAGCAAGAGTGACGAAGGATTTCTTCTTGGATATTCATCTTGTAGCAAGGCTTATCGGGTTTACAACAAGTCTCTTGGTATTGTTGAAGAATCATGTGATGTTGATTTTGATGAAACAAATAGCTCTCAAGATGAGAAGGAAAATCTAGAAGATGTGAGAGATGAAGGCTTGAGACAAGCTATCAAGGGTATGTCAATTGGTGATATCAAGCCAAGAGAAGAAGATGAAGATGATGACAATGATATCTCTTTAAGGGTTATTCCCTGATCTTCTACTCCAAGTAATCAAAACCAACCAATTGATGTAGATGAAAATGCGAATGATGCTCAAGCTCAAGATCAATCGGTATCTCCTTCTACCTCATCTTCCACACCATCACAAGAGCCTATTGTTGCACCAAGAGTTTATCATGCTATTGCAAAGGATCATCCCATGGATCAAATTGTTTTGGATATTAGTAAGGGTGTCCAAACTCGATCTCGTGTTGCTTCATTTTGTGGACATTATTCTTTTGTATCCTCTATTGAGCCTAACCGTGTGATGTGGACAGATCTAGGATCGGTACGAGGGTGGCCCGATCTTCATGGCAGTAGGTCTATGAACAAAGTGATTGGCTATAGAGGCAGCGGGAAAGTAAGGTAAACTTGCTAAAGATCAGCGGGTAACTAGTTTTATACCTGACCAAGGTCGGATGCGACCAAGCGACGGGGAGAAAGACACCGACACCGCGAAGACTTCGACTTGATCTCCAAACGACCGCAGAGCCACAACCGGAGCTAATCCACACAAGGTGAGGCAGCCGTACTGGAACCCGCAAAGCACGAACTAGAGGATCCCAGAGAGATCTCTTCACAAGTCCAAGAAGAACAAGGGTTTGAGTAAGCACTCGGCAGCCCAACTGCAAAATCACTTGGATTATCTAATCATCAAAAAGTCATCCCATAGCTTACACATAGGGGAGCATTTATACAAGAAATAACAATCCTGGATAGGTATAAACACGAAACAATGTGAAAGCAACACTAGTGTGAAAAAGCCTCCTGAGTTGTCCCCGCGTGACTTCTGGAATTCTGCGCAGTCTTCAATGTTTTGGCTATAACTCCTTCTTGGAAGCTTCAAATGAGATGCCGCTGGATGAGTTTGAAAGCTAACTAGATAGGATTTCAAACCATGTATAGCTTGCTTCAAGATTTATTGTAGATTAGCACAGATTTGCTCGGACATTTTGACTTCAGGCAGACAGTAGTCCCTCAGACTAGTGTGCACTAAACAAGTTGGCCGCTTCAAGGGAAAATTCCAAACTACTCGGAAGTGGCAGATTTGGAAACTAGACTTCAAGATCTTTCCAAAGAGTACTCATGAGCCATCATAGCTTTTGTGAGTCAAAAGATATGAATATTTCTTCTGGACGGTTCTGTCATGTGAACGTGGTTCTTCTTTCTGTTCCACTCTTGATGCGTCCTTGTCTTCCTCCTCGGTGAACCTGAGCAATAACAACATGTAAAACTTAGGTAGTTCAAAGTTCTCATTAATGTTCAATTGAAACTCACAAAGTAGCGTGTGCACCTCTTGTTGTATCTTCTTAGCTCGGCTCTGAGCGATTGGTCCAGTAGGGGTCGGAGATGTAGTCGGCGAGGTCGGTGAGGTGGCTGGCGTGCTCGGCAAAGTGGCCGAAGTAGTCGGTGACGCCGTCGGAGTACTTGGCAGAGTACTCAGCAAAGTGGTCGAAGTAGTCTGTGAAGTCGTCGGAGTACTCGGCGAGGTCGCCGACACTGGTATGGTCATATCATCCTCCCCCCTTGAAAAAGAGTCGTCCTCGACTCGTCCAATCCAAAGAATGGAGAGAGGTCGGACACGTTGAAACTGGTACTCACTCCATAAGTACTTGGCAGATCAATCTCATAGGCGTTGTCATTGATCTTGCGTAGCACTTTGAATGGACCATCGGCTCGAGGTTACAACTTGCTCTTGCGTTGCTCTAGAAATCTTTCTTTTCTGAGATGTACCCAAACCAAGTCTCCTGCTTCAAATATCATCTTTCTTCGACCCTTGTTGGCGCGCTTCTCATACTTCTTGGTCATCATCTCAATGTTGGTTCGAGTTCTTTCATGAAGGTTCTTGACAAATTCAGCTTGCCTGCTTGCGTCGAAGTTCACACGTTCCTGCATAGGCAAAGGCAAAAGATCTATGGGAGCAGTGGGTTTGAATCCATATACAATCTCGAATGGAAAAAATTTAGTGGTCGAGTGGACTGCCCTGTTGTATGCAAACTCGACATGTGGCAAACTCTCCTCCCAAAGTTTCAAATTCTTCTTGAGAACAGCTCGCAGTAACATTGATAAAGTACGGTTCACAACTTCTGTTTGACCATCCGTCTGTGGATGACACGTTGTAGAGAATAGCAAACGGGTCCCAAGTTTACCCCCACAAAGTTTTCCAAAAGTAACTCAAAAATTTAGTGTCACGATCAGAAACAATTGTTCGAGGTACTCCATGTAGATGAACAACTTCTTTGAAAAACAGTTCAGCAATATGCGAAGCATCGTCAATTTTGTGGCATGGAATAAAATGTGCCATTTTGCTAAAATGATTGACCACAACAAAAATCGAGTCCCTTCCCCACTTGGTTCGAGGTAGCCCAAGAACAAAATCCATAGAAATGTCTTCCCAAGGCATACTAGGAATAGGAAGAGGAGTGTAAAGTCCGTGAGGGTTTAAGCGAGACTTAGCTTTGTGGCATGATTCGCAGCGTTGAACATGTCTCTCCACATCTCTTCTCATCTTTGGCCAGAAGAAGTGGTCGGCAAGAACTTGTTCTGTCTTCTTGGCACCAAAATGACCCATAAGTCCTCCTGCATGAGCTTCCTGCACCAGTAAAATTCGAACAGAGCAATCTGGAATGCAAAGTTTGTTAGCTCGAAACAAGAACCCATCATGCACATGAAATTTTTCCCATCCTTTGTCATCACAACACTTGGAATATGGCTCAGCAAAGTATGAATCAGTTGTATATAATTCTTTTATACTTTCGAACCCAAGAATTTTAGCATCCAGTTGAGTTAACAAAGCATGACATCAAGATAAAGCATCAGCTACAACATTCTCTTTTCCTTTCTTGTACTTGACAATATAAGGAAATGACTCAATAAAATCACACCATTTTGCATGCCTTCTATTCAGTTTTAGTTGTCCTTTAAGATGTTTCAATGATTCATGGTCTGAGTGTATCACAAACTCCTTAGGGAAAAGATAGTGTTGCCAAGTTTTCAAACTCCGAACAAGAGCATATAATTCTTTATCATAAACTGAATAGTTTAGAGTTGGACCACTTAGCTTTTCACTGAAGAATGCAATTGGTCTTCGTTCTTGCATGACCACGCCTCTGATCCCAACTCCGCTTGCATCACATTCAATTTCAAATATTTTACCAAAATCTAGGAGCGCAAGGACTGGGGCCATTGTTAACTTCATCTTCAGCTCATCAAATGCCTTCTGTTGTGATTCTTCCCATTTGAAAGGCACGTCTTTCTTGGTTAGCTCATTGATGGGAGCAGCAATAGTGCTGAAGTCCTTCACAAACCGCCGGTAGAATCCAGCAAGTCCGAGAAAGCTTCGCACTTGACTCACAGTCTGTGGGGGTGCCCAATCTTGAACAACCTTGATCTTTTCCTCATCTACCTCCACTCCATGCCCTGAAACAACAAATCCAAGGAAAACTACCTTGTTGGTGCAAAAGGTGCACTTTTCAAGGTTAGCATATAATTTTTGTTCACGTAGGACAACAAGCACGCATTGGACATGTTCAACATGTTCATCAAGAGACTTGCTGTAAATTAATATGTCATCAAAGTAAACAATAACAAATTTTCCAAAAAAGCTCTAAGCACCTGATTCATCAACCTCACAAAAGTATTCGGCGCATTTGTTAAACCGAAGGGCATCACCAACCATTCATATAAACCAAATTTTGTTTTAAAGGTTGTTTTCCATTCATCTCCTTCTCTCATGCAAATTTGGTGATATCCACTTCTTAAATCAATTTTAGTGAATATGATAGCACCACTAAGCTCATCAAGCATATCATCTAATCTTGGAATTGGATGCCTATATCTTACTGTGATGTTATTTATTGCTCGGCAATCCACACACATTCTCCATGATCCATCTTTCTTGGGAACCAATAAAACAGGAACAGCATAAGGTGAGAGACTTTCTTATACATACCCCTTTTGGATCAATTCTTCCACTTGTTGCTGGATTTCCTTTGTCTCCTCCAGATTGGTGCGGTACGCAGCATGGTTCGGAAGTGACGCACCAGGAACCAAGTCGATTTGATGCTCGATCCCTCTCTTGGGAGGTAGGCCTGGTGGTACCTCATCCGGAAAGACATCTTCAAAGTCCTGTAACACATCAAAAACAACACTTGGCAAGGTAGAGGGTAAGTTGTTAGTAGAAAGAAGAGTGTCCTTGTACAAGAGTACAAAGAACATGGAATTGGGTTCGCTCAATTCTTTTAGATCCCCTTTTCTAGCCATCATTACTAACCCTTCTTTTCCCGGTTTTTGGGCTCTTTGCGGTTGTGGATTTTTCTTTGGCTGTGGGAACCCTCCCTCACTATCTTTGTGGGTCACTCTTAAGTGGTTCTCGCTCTCTTGTTGTTTTTTCTTTAGATCATCCTTCAAAATTTTCTCCGGTGTCAAAGGGAGCAAAGAGATGCGCTCTTCTTTGTACATGAATGACAGCTTGTTAGCTCTTCCAAAGATCTGAACATCATGATCATATAACCATGGTCTTCCTAGCAGCAATTGGCACGCTTGCATAGGTACCACGTCACATTCTACATGATCATTGTACTTCCCAACAGAGAAAGGAATATTCACCATATGACTGACACGCAGCGCTCCACAATCATTAAGCCACTGCATCTTATATGGATTAGGGTGACGCCTTGGTTTTAATCCCAATCTGTCCACCAATTCTTGACTAGCAATGTTGTTGCAGCTACCATTATCAACAATGATGCGGCATAGCTTATCTTTGATCAAACCTCGGGTATGGAAAAGATTGTGGCGCTGTCCATTCTCTTCCTTTTCAGCAGTCACACTTAGCACCCGAAGAGAAATAAAACAATTATGATCTCCTTCATCAGGCTGGATCTCATTCTCTTCCTCTTCGATTTCTTCATCAAATCTCGGCCCTTCATCTTCTGGGTCACTTTCTGATTCCCGTTCGCCCTTTTCATTTAACAACATGGTCCTCCTACTCGGACATTGAGCAGTAATGTGACCACGCCCTTGGCACTTGTGGCACATAATTTCTCTACTCCGAGTAGATGAAGTAGCTCCTGAAGTGACGGTTGGGGCTGCTGAACTGGCAGTAGATCGCTGCTGATGCGCAGGAGATGATGCTGTAGAAGCCGCATCTTTGATGTACCATTTGATGTAAAGGACCTAGCTGCAGCTCCCTGGGATCGTCCTCCACCAAAAGAAGCACTAAATTGCTGTTTGCGCCATGGGACAACATTAGAATGACTTGCATAAGATTTTCCATGTGACTCTTGCTGAATTTTCCTCTCTGTGCGCATCGCTTGATCAACTAGATCTTGCAAGGTTCGGTATGGAAACATCTCAACAAATCCAGAAATTTCTTCATTAAGTCCACCAAAAAATCTTGCCATTTTTGACTCTGCATCCTCTCTAATCCCAGTTCATACTAACAATAATTCCATCTCCTTAAAATACTCATCAACCGATCTCTTTCCCTGCTTCAACATTTGTAATCTGTTTCTGAGATCACGCTGATAGCTTGAAGGCACAAACCGCCTTCTCATTACTTGTTTCATCTCTTCCCAGGTACTGATATAACCTCAACCCAAATCAAGTTGATTCTCCTGCACCTGATTCCACCAAGTCAGTGCATATCCAGAGAATTCGACTGAGGCCAGGTTCACACGGCGCTGATATGACAGATTGTGAATTCTAAAAATTGGATCACACTGTTCAGCCCATTCAAGGAACTCATCTGCATTCTCCTTTCCAGTGAATTTAGGAACATTCAGCTTGACTCGAGCAATATTATCTGGATTATCTCTATTATAGCGACCACGAGGACGACCCCTTTCTTCAAACTGATCACGCCGGCGATGATTCCAGCGCCGCTCAAACATTCCCCCACGACCAAAGGGATTTTCTTCATCGTTGGATCCCTCTTCTTGATCAGGATCTTCAAACTATTCATCTTCAAATCGTACATGATGCTCATGTGCATGATGGCCACCACGCTGATTATCAAAATCAGCACGGCGTCCTCCACCATGTCCTCCACGGTCATCATCGAAGCGATCGAATTCATGGCAGAGACCAGAATTCTCACCTCCGGACTCTTCTTGATAAACTTCTTCTGAACCACGGCGATGTGGCCCTCGACCTCCTGCTGCCGGAAGGCGTTCTTGAAGCATCCTTCCCACGGCCTTTACAAGTGAATCGGCTATGCGACGCATCTCATCCTGTGTGACAGGGATATCCCTATCGCCACGGTGTCCACCATGAACACTTGAATCTGATCCTGCCATGTTAGGAGCAGCAAAAAGTGAAATGGAAAATATTTGTGAAAACACTCAATTCTCACCTCTTACTTACCCAAGCTCTTCCCTGATCTCTAGGACCGTGATGGTGCTAGATGTAGTAGCACCCAGCTGTGGTTAAGCGTTGAAAGGATTACAAATCAACTGTCCCGGTTTAGGGTTTAAGTGGAGCTGTAGGTGGCTAATCAAGGAGGGCTACGGCACTGCAACCGAGTGGATTGATGTGCTCAAAAGATAATTGTTATTGCAACAAGATTACTACCACCCTAGTGTATAAAACTGAAATTTCAGCAGCACACCGCCACACAGTCCCCCTTCAAACTCCTTTCACTTCTCCTTTTTTTTGACTCTATGCTTTCTCTTTTTTTTGACTCTATGCTTTCTCTTTTTTTTAACACTAACAGGAGTGTGGTTAATAGATGGAACAACACAAAAAAAGAAAACGGTGGTGACTAGCAACTGGTTGAACACACCAAACACAGGGTAACAGTACCACCAAAAGGCTATAGGTATTTTTAGTGGCTTTGGACTATAAGACACAACAAATATATATGACGATCAAACGTAAGGATAAATATGTGGATGACGGTAAGACCTACCGTGTCAACCTGGCTCTGATACCAGATGATGTGGGCTGATCTAGGATTGGTACGAGGGTGGCCCGATCTTCACGGCAGTAGGTCTATGAACAAGGTGATTGGCTATAGAGACAGCGGGGAAGTAAGGTAAACTTGCTGAAGATCAGCGGGTAACTAGCTTTATACCTGACCAAGGTCGGATGCGACCAAGCGACGGGGAGAGAGACACCGAAACCGCGAAGACTTCGACTCGATCTCCAAACGACCGCAGAACCACAACCAGAGCTAATCCACACAAGGCGAGGCAGCCGTACTGGAACCCGCAAAGCACGAACTAGAGGATCCCAGAGAGATCTCTTCACAAGTCCAGGAAGAACAAGGGTTTGAGTAAGCACTCGGCAGCTCGGCTGCAAAATCACTTAGATTATCTAATCATCAAAAAGTCATCCCATAGCTTACACATAGGGGAGCATTTATACAAAGAATAACCCTCCTAGATAGGTATAAACACGAAACAATGTGAAAGCAACGCTAGTGTGAAAAAGCTTCCTGAGTTGTCCCCACGTGACTTCTGGAATTCTGCGCAGTCTTCAATGTTTTGACTATTACTCCTTCTTCGAAGCTTCAAATGAGATGCCACTGGATGCGTTTGAAAGCTAACTAGATAGGCTTTCAAACCATGTATAGCTTGCTTCATGATTTATTGTAGATTAGCACAGTTTTGCTTGGACATTTTGACTTCAAGCAGACTGTAGTCCCTCAGACCAGTGTGCACTAAACAAGTCGGCCACTTCAAGGGAAAACTCCAAACTACTCGGGAGTGGCAGATTTGGAAACTAGACTTCAAGATCTTTCCAAAAAGTGCTCATGTGCCTTCATAGCTTTTGTGAGTCAAAAGATATGAATATTTCTTCTGGACGGTTCTTTCACGCTGGACTGATGTGAACGTGGTTCTTCTTTCTGTTCCACTCTTGATGCGTCCTTGTCTTCCTCCTCGGTGAACCTAAGCAATAACAACANTCCTCCTCGGTGAACCTGAGTAACAACATGTACGACTTAGGTAGTTCAAAGTTCTCATTAATGTTCAATTGAAACTCACAAAGTAGCGCGTGCACCTCTTGTTGTATCTTCTTAGCTCGGCTCAAAGTGATTGGTCCAGTAGGGGGTCGGAGATATAGTCGGCGAGGTCGGTGAGGTGGCTGGCGTGCTCGGCAAAGTGGCCGAAGTAGTCGGTGACGCCGTTGGAGTACTCGGCAAAGTGGTCGAAGTAGTCTGTGAAGTTGTCGGAGTACTCGGTGAGGTCCTGACACTGGTATGGTCATATCACTGTGTTGATGAAGCATTGAGTGGTCCGGATTGGGTGAATGCCATGTATGAAGAGTTGAATAACTTCACCCAGAATTAAGTTTGGGAATTGGTTGAAAGGGCAAAGAATTACAATGTCATTGGTACTAAATGGGTTTTTTGAAACAAGCAAAATGAAGATGGCATTGTGGTGAGAAACAAGGCAAGATTGGTAGCACAAGGTTATACATAAGTTAAAGGTTTGAATTTTGGTGAAACCTTTGCTCCCGTTGCTAGATTAGAAGCTATAAGAATTCTTCTTGCCTTTGCATGCTCACACAACATAAAGTTATATCAAATGGATGTCAAAAGTACCTTTTTGAATAGTAAGATTAGTGAACTTATGTATGTTGAACAACCTCCCGGTTTTAAAGATCCTAAGAAGCCAAATCATGTGTATAAGCTCTCTAAGGCTCTTTATGGTCTCAAACAAGCTCCTCGAGCATGGTATGGAAGGCTTAGAGATTTTCTTATTTCAAAAGGCTTCAAGATTGGTAAGGTTGACACTATATTGTTTACTAAGACTATAGGTGAAGATTTATTCATTTGTCAAATTTATGTTGATGATATCATTTTTGAGTCTACTAACCAAGATTTTTGTGAGGAATTTGGTGAAATGATGTCTAAGGAATTTGAAATATCTATAATTGGTGAATTGAGCTTCTTTCTTGGCCTTCAAATCAAGCAATTGAGGGAAGGCACATTTGTAAGACAATCTAAATATGTGAAGGATTTATTAAAGAAATTTGGAATGGAAGATGCAAAACCAATCAAAACTTCTATGGCTACAAATGGACATCTTGATCTTGATGAGGGAGGTAAACCGGAAGATTTAAAGCTTTATAGATCCATAATTGGTAGTTTGCTTTATCTTACCGCATCTAGGCCCGATATCATGTTTAGTGTGTGCATGTGTGCCAGATTTCAAGCTGCTCCTAGAGAATGTCATTTAACCACTGTTACGAGGATTTTTCGATATTTGAAGTTCACACCTCATATTGGTCTTTGGTATCCCAAGGGTGCTCAATTTGAATTGATTGGTTATTCAGATTCGGATTATGCCAGTTGCAAGATTGACAGGAAGAGCACCTCCGGCACTTGTCAATTTTTTGGAAGGTCACTTGTTTCATGGTCTTCAAAGAAACAAAATTCAGTGGCCCTTTCTACCGCCGAGGCGGAATATATTTCAGCCGGAAGTTGTTGTGCTCAATTGTTATGGATGAAGCAAACACTTCTAGATTATGGTGTGAAATTTGGTGAAGTACTTCTCTTATGTGATAATGAAAGTGCTGCGAAGATTGCCTCTAATCCGGTTCAACATTCAAGAACCAAGCATATTGATATTCGGCATCATTTTCTTAGAGATCATGTGAACAAGGGGGATATCAAGATTGATGGAATTGGGACTATTGATCCATTGGTGGATATATTCACCAAGCCTTTGGATGAGAATCGGTTTTGCAAGTTGAGAAATTAGCTAACTGTTATTGACTTCTCAAATGTGGCTTGAAGTTTAGTACATGTCATGTTTGTGCATCCTTTAGCATGCCTTCCTAGTGTTTTTGTTGTTTTTTCATATAATTTCTTGTTTATACTAGTTTGTAGCTTAAATTCTCTAATGCTTGTTCATATGCGTTTATATCACGTTCATACATATTTACATAATTATAGCATATTCATTTTATATTTGCATGACCAATGATCCCAATTGGAATCTCAAAATCATCTCAAAGAAGTGATTCTCAGATCAGTTTTGGAAGCTCAAGGCGGACCATCTTCTCCCAGTTCGCGGATTGCCCGCAGGTATACTTGAGAAAAATTGAACGAAATGGACAGAATCTGTGAAAAATTGATTGCACCAAAAATTTTTGAGGCGGACCGTCCGCGCCCAAAAGGCGAACCGTCCGCGGTTGTATGGGGCAACAGGACAGCAAAACAAATGATTCTGTGGGCTGCGAAAATCACTACGGCGGACCGTCCGCGGCCTGGTTGCGGACCATCCACGGGTCGTGATCAGGGACCAAATAGAATGATTCTCATGAAGGGGCCGGCCGTTTCCTTAACGGTGGACCGACCGCGCCCCAAGGGCGGACAGTCCGCGCCTGTGCGGCCGGCGTGGGACCAAGCCACCCGGACCTTATCTCTTTGGTTTCCATCCTTTTCTTCCCAAACCGACCACACCTCCCTCCAAACTCTCTCTTTCTCCTCTCAAACAAAGAAAAGGACCACCTCTTCAGGGGGAGCTTTGGCGTGTTTCCTGGACCGTCCGAGCGCATCCCGGACACTCCGCGTGATTCTCCACCATGTTCTACCGGTATTTCATTGAATCCCCTTCTCAATCTCATGGATTTTGCATATGATGGTGCCTAGGGTTTCATCTCTTGATCTAGTTTTGGGCCATGGATTCAAGTTTTTGATTGGTGGAATATGTTTGGGACATTGAGGAGTACATGTGGCTAAAGTTTGGTTGAGAGTTGTTGGTTAAAACTCGAGTTATATGGATTTGATTTTGGGAACTCACTGTTGGTGCTCGCGGTCGGCAGTTGAGGGGCGGACCGTCCGCCGAGGGGCGGACTATCTGCCAGTCACTGCCGGTTGCAGCAAGGCTTGCTGAGATAAACCTTCAAAAGGGAATTTGTATATGTATGAATGATTAATGATTTATGGGACTTTTAGGCAGTGAAACTCAGTGGTTCTTGGAGCAGCCATATTCATATAAATCTTTTGATTGGTCATGGAATCTCTTGGATGATATGTCAAATGGGTCATTCATTTCATAGTCTTACACACCCTTGCTCATGTGATTGCAGTCAACGTGGCCAAACAAAGAAAGTGGCAGCCAAGAAGAAGGTTGGGTCCCCTTCCAAGAGGCCAAGACATGATGATGATGAGTATGTGCCCGACCAAAGTGATTTGGAAGCTGCTTCTTCTGTTGCAGGGACAGATACTGAAGAAGATCAAGCTCAAGGTGGTGATGATGAGGAAATTGATGTGAATGCTTATCCATCATCAGTCAAAACATGGAATACTCACACTTATTCAATGGAGAGAAGTCCAAATCAGTATGCCCTTGCAAGAAGTACAAATGTGCTTTTCTTTCACACTCAAGTTCAAGAAGAGGCATTCTTTGATCATCTGATCACCAAAACGGTATATGAGCACAAAACCATCAATTTAGCTTTCATGCAAGATCAACCTACCATGTGTGAGTTAATTCCTAAATTTGCTGCTATGGGGCTCCTTGATTTTCTCCAACATAAGTGCAATTGGAACAATACTATAGTTAGACAATTTTACGCCACTTATGAGATGGATATGGATGGCAAAACCATTATGTGGATGACTGGGCAGCATAGATGCACTGCAACTTTTCAAGAATTTGCCATTGTGAATCAGCTGGACTATAATGAACTCACTGCTGTAGATAGCATAAATGTGTTGCTTGAACCGGTGTATGATGATGATGATAGAATTCAGTTTTATGAGCCTCCTAGAACACATATTGCTTGCTCTTGGTGAGACAAAGGGGCTCAGACATCATCCTGCTGTGATCAACAAGATTCTTAGGCTGACTTTCATGCCTAAGAGTGGGAACAAAGAAAGGATCAGGGACAAATACTGGAATGTCATCCATCACATTATGTTTGGTGAGAAATTTGATATCATTGGGTTAATAATGGATCAAATGGCTGATAAGAAAGTGAATCTTGAGTCAAATATTTACTTTGCTACATACATTATGTCCTTGATCAAGGCTAAGACAAGATTCACTGGTGCTTGTCTCTCTGAGCATGTGTCATACAAGCCTTTTGTGAATGATATTCAGTTTTTTAGAAGAGAAGTGACACATTTTCCTAACCCTGTTGGGGCAGAGGCTCAGGAAGAGAGTGAGGACAGTGATGATGATGCCCAGACAGCTCCTCCTTCTCCTGCACATGGTCAGCCACAGTGGGTGCCTCCTGCAGGTTATTTGGACCCGTATTTCAACAATATGCAGTAGAATTTGTCATCTGGGTTTGAGC
The DNA here is from genome assembly GCA_004135705.1 of Alloteropsis semialata. NCBI lineage: Eukaryota > Viridiplantae > Streptophyta > Magnoliopsida > Poales > Poaceae > Alloteropsis > Alloteropsis semialata. The sequence goes on from CM014275.1 coordinate 30,759,001, forward strand.
AGCAATTTCAGCAAGGTTTCAATGCCATGAATAATCAATTTCAGCAGCAGATGAATTTGGGATTTCAGACTATGCAGCAAGGATTTCAAGCACAACTTGATGCAGGTTTTGAGTCATTTGGGCAGCAAATGAACACATCATACTATCAGCCCATTATGACTAGACTTGATAATGTTCAGCAAGGGCTGCATGCTGATCTTGCGGCCTTGGATGCTAGATTCAGTGAGTAGAGCACTTCAGAGCAGTCACAGCAGCTCATGGACAGGCAACAGCAGCTAGAGGGAAGATTTGATGATTTCTCCAACACTTTCAACAGTTTCACAGCTAGAGGGAAGATTTGATTATTTCTCCAACACTTTCAACAGTTTCGCAGACCATTTCTACTCCTACTACCCTGCTCCAGTGCCACCTCCTCCACCGCCTCAAGATGACTAGTTTTCCCCTTCTTGGTACTTGGTGCCAAAGGGGGAGAAGATGCTATTGCTATGGAGGAGTGATGATGAGATGATGACATCTAGGGGGAGCTCATGAGCATTGCATGTGTTTTTGCATTTCATATGAACCTGGTTGCATTTTATATTGTGTGGTTAAACCTATGCATTTATGTGTGATAATGTGTGATGCATGAGACTTGGTTTGTAGTGCTAAATTTATGCACTCTATGTATGGTTTGGTTGTGAGATACCAGAACTTGAATTATCAATGTGATGGACTATGTGGTTTTATCTTATATTATCTCTATGACTAGTTCTAGTATCATAAAAATTAAGGTATGTTTTCTATCAAATTATGCTCATTGAATATCTCATGCTATATTGTTTACCTCAATTTCCTTTGTGCAAGGGAAACTCTGCCAAAATTTCCTATCCATATATATGTGCCTTGTTTATTTTATTTCATCTTGCACATATATAGGGGGAGCTTTCCTTACACTTTGATTTTTGATGATAGTTATCCATCTTTCACCTTTAATTATCATGCCATGGATAAATATGATCAAAATTCGCTCTCAAGTCCACTTTATACCTTGTGTGTAAAGTTGGCTTGAAAAACTCTTTTACATCACTCCTATATGAGGCTGTCATCAATTACCAAAAAGGGGGAGATTGAAAGCATCTAGGCCCCTAATTTGTGTTTTGGTAATTAATGACAACAATTGTGGACTAACGATTTTATGTGAGATATAAAAATAGGGTTAGTCCCGGAGATGTGACATGTGGCGGATGATAACTTGGTGAAATCGAAATCATGATGTGAAGTGGAATCTCAAGGCAAAGGTATAAGATAGGAATTTCTTTTTTGCCGGTCAAAGAGGAGATTAGAAAAGAAACATTAACCGGGTTGATAGGCTAGATAGCCATACTATCAAGAGGGGTCAATGTCATTTGCATGATGATTCCATAGTGCCACCTTGCTCAAATGTTGTGTTGCATGCATATGGATTAGTGGCATACATCATGAGTTTTAAAACGACGCAATTTTCTTAAAAATTGGCTAACTGGTTTGTGAAGCGGACGGTCTCCCTTTAGTGGGGTGGACCGTGTTTCGACTTAGCTGTTTTCAGAGTCGTTCTAGGTGTTTTTCAGAGCTAGGGCGGATGGTCTCCGCAGGGGACGCGGACGGTCTGCCCTTGAAATCAATGTCGTGAATAGAAACATGTTGTTTCTGGTGGCTGAGTTTTTTTAACCGGTGGACGGTCAACCCACTGGGCGTGGACGGTCCGCCAGCCACTAACTCCGTGCCACCAGAACTAGTGTTGGTTCTGGTGGTTCTTTTATCGTGTGGGGCGGACGGTCCGCGCAGGGCACGCGGACGGTCCACCGCCTCTCCCTGGGCGCTACCAGAACCCAGTTCGATTCTGTGTGTGCTTTTGATCTTCTACGGCGGATGGTCCGGCACGTGGGTGTGGACTGTCCGCCAGCTAAACTTTGCACTCGTCCAGGGAGTCTACAGTTCTGACCGTCGTTCAAAAATGAACGACGGACGGTCCGCCCCTGGTGGGCGGACGGTCCGCCCCCTGTATAACGGTCGGGTCTGATAGCAATTATTGTTGTTGTAGCCGTTGGTTTTGAACGGTGGACCGTCCAGGCTTTATGAGGCGGACGGTTCGCGAAAACTCGTATTTCACGGGTTACAGAGAGTAATGGCTAGATTTTGAAGGAGGCTCTATAAATACCTCATGCTCGGCCGTGGGTGAGGTCTCTTGGCACTTTGGAAAGCTAACTTGACATTCTTGAGCCCTTCTTCTTCACTCTCTCACTCACTTTGCTTTGAGGTTGCATTCTTGTGAGATTGAGAGCATCCTAGTGTATTGCATCAAGTGTTTGAGCATTGTGGCACTAGGGAGTCTTCAAGCAAGCGTCATCGACTTGTTACTCTTGGAGGTTGCCACCTCCTAGATGGCTTGGAGGAGTGGAAACCGTTGAGCCCTTCAAGAAGATTGTGAAGGTGCCCCAGTTGTTCTTGTGAGAGGTTCTTGTGCTCACCTTGCCAGAGTGGTGAAGAGCAACTCTAGTGGAATCGAGGTGTGGAGCGGTTCTTGGTCCTAGTCAGCTAAAAAATCAAGCGGTGCCTTGATAGAGGAGCGATTGGAACAAAGAATCCACCTCAACGTGGATTAGGGGTGACCGGCAAGTCATCGACACCACGGGAAAAATTCTTCTCTTGTCATTGGTTATTTCTATTGCTCATTTACTTTCTTGTAATTTACTTTCATAGAGACTGAGTTGTTGCTTTTCACCCTAGTTTGCAAACCCTCACATAGGCTAGAAAGAGTAGAAATAGTTTTTTCCCCCTTGTCTTACTAATTAAATTTTAAGTGCTTGTGATCTTAGTTCAAACCGCCTATTCACCCCTCCTCTAGTCAGTATCCTGGATCCTACACACATCCTATAGCAACACATAAAGTTTGTGGCAATAATGTATGTTGCAACAACTAACAGTGGTTGCATTATGGTTTGTTGCAACGAGGGCATTTTGGCCAGCGCCTTTTTAATTTCGTTTCATAGCTAGAAATTTAATTGTTCTTACAAAATAATTCTGCCATGAATATAGATTTCATCATCAGAAATAAGAACTCAAAGCTTCATTAACTTCAAGTATATGTCGTCTCAACCAAAGTAACACACATGACCAGAGTGTTGCTAAATAAACATGTCCATTGAAAATAAAAACATGATCTCCGATTACAAGTTTGCAAATATGTTTGGCATAATAAAATAGAACTAAATATGGGTTCTCTTGTTGATCTCTTCATGCCACATCGGCACCGGTAGTCACCAATAAACCTTTTGTAATTCTTCATTCTTCTAGCTGTCCATCACCAGCATTTAGTCGTAAAGCTTTCCCTAAATATTTTAGCTGTCCGCGATTTCCTGCAATTCATGAACACATAGAATTATTAATTTAATATAGGAACCTTGGTGATTAAGTGCAAGGTATAACTAATCATGTGCAAATTAAATTACCATAGTGACATAGCAAAGATATAAAGTAGATTAAGACCCTGCAAGAATATCTTATCCCCACCGGTATAATGAACTTTATTGTCATATGATAGATAGCATATTGACCATCATTTCAAATATAAATCACATTGGCATTCATACCTGCTGTTTTTTCTTTTGATTATGAGTCCTTAATAGTTGTTGGGTAGTAACATAATTCAATGACCCATTGGCACCATTCTTTTTTTTGGAAAAGAGTCCTGGTTGCACCAGTCTTTGCTGTCATGGTAGTACCTTCATCAACAACATTTTCTACGGTCAACATGCTTGCTAGTTCATTATTTTGCCAAAATGAAAGCATTGATGTAAACACATTGCATTTTATATGTAAACATGTTGCATCTTTTGTAAGTAACCTTGTTGCATTTGTATTACCTCTATAGCTGCATCCTCTATGCGTGATGGTGTGATGAAGCTCTTATCAACACTTGGGCCATTTGGAGCTTGTGTGGTGTTGATGGTTCCTGGGATAGCCTGCGTAGCCCAAAAGACAAGGAACATTAGCTAGAATAGAGGAGCCAAAAAAGGAGAACCGTGGTCCAAAGTTATTACCTGCTGCAATGCTAATTGTATTTGTTGCTGTAGTGTTGACTGGAATTATTCCCTCAATTTTCCCATTTGTTTCTTACTTTCTTCCTTATCACTTTCCCTTGCTGAAACTACATTTTCAAGCTTTTCTTTTAATTCTGTAACCTCTTGTTGGTGTTGCATTCTTTCTTGTTGGGCTAAAACTTAATTACGGGTTGCATCTCCTTCTCTGTGTTTTAGTAGAGCTCTTCGTGTTGGATATTTCGCCATGTATCCACGTCCATGAAATCTGTACGATTTTGTTCCAAGAGTTTTAGAGTAGTTGAGTTGGAAAATTGTGTTTTCCTCCTCAACTGTAAGGAAGGGCCTACGCGTCCCTTTTTCTGCCTCTGTAACTTGGATGCAGGTATTTTCCTAAGTGAAACATGAGAAATAAATTAGGAGCATGTAATTTCAAATAGTTCCAAAATAAGTTTGAAACATGCTGTAAATTTAAAGGTGCAATCATATACAAGCAGTCACATAGACATCCCTGGAATCTTCATTTGACCATTGCCCATCCTTGGTGTGAGTAGTCAACCAAAGTTGCAAATCAGTAGGCTCTTGGCCATTACCCTTGTTTCTCTAAGATGGCAACAATTTAGCATTTGGTAACGACCATTTAAGAAATTACTAAGATTGGCTAATGTTATCATTACCTGTTCAAAACTAATTTGGGAATATGGTTTTGATCCTGTGAGATGCTTAGTCTTCAGTTTCTTTCGGATTCCAGAGTTCTTGGTGCTAATTTTGTGCAAAAGGTGTACAAGCAGCCCTCTGTTAATTACATTGTATTTTAGTAGTGGAATTATTTTTCTTTTGAGTTTTGTATCCTCATAGCAGATTATTTACTTTTTTTAATCTCATCACAGACAAATAGTATGTCAAACTAAAAGAAGTTCATTTTAAGATCTCGTATAGTTGTAGGTAGAGAATAAGTGGAGTCCACTTTAGATAGTTATGATCAGTATAGTTGTAGGTAGAGAATAAGTTGAGTCCGCTTTAGATAGTTATGATCAACACGATTGTTACACTGTAGAGGAAACGACGGCGGCGGCGGCGGCTAGAGTAGCATTACTGGATTGGGCTCGTCAGACTGCGACCGAAATCCAGCCCTTGCGCTGCCGTTCCCCTTCGATGACGCTGTAAGCACCACACACCATGGCCGCCACTAAGGCTCCCACGCAGTGGGTGCGCAATTGAGCCAATCGGCGGATACAAAATGAATATTCGAATGCAGAGATGCTAGCATCATTGAAAAAGCTATACCTACGCCAAAACCAAATAATGAAGACTTAGATGATGAACATGATGACAATGGTGGCAATAGAACCTCAACAGTTGCAACTGATGACTTTTTCAATGCAATATAGTAAGATCTTTTGCAACACAAGGCAAGATTATAGCAACACATTTTCATCGTGGCTATATTCACAACTTCTTGCAACTAATCCCTTTTTTGGGGGCAATATAGCAAAAGCTATCGCAACGTAGGTCAAGATTGAGACAACGTAATTACATCGTGGCCATATGCGTAGCTACTTGTAACCAACTTTACAATGGTGGTAACACCGCCTAGCTCCCGCAACACAAAACCAATATTATCACAACTCAACACTAGTCGTGGCAATAGGAACCCATACTCGCAACCACCTTTCCCACCATAGCATTAGCACCTCCCACTTGCAACAGAGCCTATGACTAACGCAACACACAATTTTGGTGGCCATAAGGCCCATATATTTCTACTAATTATGTCGTTGGTTGCTATAGAACCAAATATTGCAACCAAATTTGTGATGTTGCGATGGGATCATCGGACCCAACTCAGACCACTTCCACCGATCTGTCTGTTGATGAAGTTGCGCTCCGTGTCCAAGCCCTCTTCATGGACGCAAATGAGCTGCCTGCCCGAGTATCCGAGTACTCGGCTGAGCGCCCACCGCCAGCTGTAAGTACTTTATTGCAATTTAGTCCTTTTGCCTCGCATCCGACTTCTTGCAAATGCCTTGCTGACAGCTTGTATTCACGTGTCTTAGGATTTGCGCACGAAGTATGCCTCGGCAGCTCCTCCCGTCGTTGAGACCGAGTCCGGGTCGCCACAGCCCCCTTGCTCTTCGGCCCCCAAGCAACCCACGGCTGGCTTAGAGAGGAGAGAGGGGCCCGGCAGCCTAGAGGAGGAGGAGGAATATGAAGAAGACTGGTCGACGGATGACGACCTCCCTCTGCGTCAGCCCAGCGACGCTGGCCAAGGAGGGTCCGGACTGAAGAGGCCGAGCACGGAGGAACCCCAAAGTCCCCACGTCGCAAAGAAGAGGCGAACTGTGAGGAAAAGAACCGTGTCCAAGCCCCAGAAACCCGCCGATTCCTCCTTGCCAGAAGCCGATGAGGTTGATGATGATGCTAGAGGGGAAACAGAGATACCTATGGGTATCCCTCTTAATACATCTCCCCAAAAGGTATGCCTGATCTCGATCCGAAAACTTTGACATTGCTTGAATCTTCTTTTTCGAATGATCCGAGTTCCTTTTGAATAGAAGACAAGGGAAAATACTGTGGAACCAAAGGAGAGAACCCCAGAGCCTCAAGAATATGTGTCAGGGGTGACTTCTGTTGGCTTTGCGGAGCCAGAATTTGAAATGGAGTTCACCAGGTAAGTATCTGACTTGTTTATACTGAATTCTTCCTTATTTGCGCCAATCTATTCTGATTTTTTTGCTCTATTCTTGTAGTCGTACTCCTTCTCCACAGCCTGCTGAGACACCCGCTGTCCCAGAGCACGTTCTGCCTGAGGACACGTCGTTGGTGGAGAAGGAGGTAGAGAAACAGCCGAGCCCCCAGAAGTCTTCTTCTCCCAGGGAAGCAAGGCCCAAGGCTGCGGGGCCATTAGAGGAGTCGGAGAAGGCTGCTCCGAGTAATTCCGCGTGAACCTAAAAGTGCATGGCCAAAGGCCGCGGAAAGTACTCGGATGGAGGGACTCCGTGCCAAAGAGTTGGACGCAGTGACGGGTCTTGTCAAAGCAGCCGCTATTGAAGAAATCATCCGGGAGAAGCAGCCCAGGGAGCCCTCGCCAGAACCCTTCATGATCTACACCGCAACGCCCGGCGAGGGGGGCAAAAGATGAAAACGCTTTCCTGTTTGACTCTCAAGTCGACTAGGAAGACCTGAAGAAGGCTGAATCGCTGCAAAGACAACTTACTAAGCTCATAGAGGTTAGTAAAAATTAAAATCAATTCTGCAATTATACTTATCTCCATGATTTGAGACTTTAATTGATGATTCATCTTGTTTCTTGTTGAAAACAGAGCATTCTCTGCCGCTCACACCAGAAAACTGAGATGCTGGGGTGAGCAAATTCTTGCTTTGCCCGTGCAGAGAAGGCGGAGAAGGACCTGGCTCAAGATCAAGCTTCCTGGGAGGAAGAATGCGCCAGGTTGTGCTTGGATCTGGACGTGGTATATCAAAAAATGAATCTGTACCAGAACTAATGCGATGACATTGTTGAGAAGAATCGGGCGCTGAAGCAAAAACTGTCAGGTATGAATCTCAAGATATAATCGTATGACTATGTATGCAGATAAGGAGAAAAAGGTAGAAGCTCTTGAGGCCAAAGCCATCGACATGAAGAACTTTTTCTACCCAGAGCAGGAGAGAGCAAACCAGTCCCCTCAGCGAGAGCAGGATTGTATGGCAAAACTTGCTGAAGAACAAAGGAAGGTGAAGGACGCCGATGTTCAGCTTGTTCAAGCCATGACTAAAATCCAAAGCCAGGAGGTAGAACTCGCTACAATCAGGGCAGAGCTTGGAACCCATAAAGGAGGCTGCCCTACCGCTGGTGGACTTGGTTGCTCGAGTACCTATAGGTGGGCCTTCTCCTCCGTTGGCCGACCGTCTCCGCGAGGCTCCTGGGCAGGTTCGTGCCTACTGCCAAAGGATAGCCCAGTCTTGCACTAAGCAAGTACTCGGCATTATCCATTCTTGGTGGCCTGCCTAGAGATTGAGCGTAACCGAGGGTAAGATGAACCCTGCCTGTACTCGCGAGATGTTCAAGGCGTACTTGGAGGAAGAAAAGGACACGATGGAGAAGATTGTTTTCCGCCTAAAGTTCTAGGTTCTTGTGTTGTGAAAGAAACCTTTTTAATGAACTTGTAATAGATGTAAGTGCTTATATCTTAGTGACAGTAGTACTTATAATCTATGTTTGTGGCGCCCGATCTCTCTGTGTAGAAACAAAGAGTTGATGGCTTTGATTTATGAATGTAGCCTTTTTAAGTTGCTTTAAACAACTCGGCATGATTCACAAATATGTTATATGCATAACTCAGTGTTTGAATGTAGCATAAAAAGGGTATCCAAATTCCAAGCTTGATGATAATGGAATATAGAAACTTTATTATTCGGGGAATAAAGCCGACATCAGTACATTTATAGGACTGACTTTTATTGACACTTTAAAGACTCCTAAACTTTATGGATAAAAATGCCACAAGTGCTCGATATTCCAAGCATTGGACACATCTGATTCATCTTCCCGTTGTAGCTAGTAACCCTTGATACTATGAACGGGCCTTCCCAAGGGGAAGATAGCTTGTGCTGATCCTTTAAACTCTGAATTCTTCGGAAGACCAGATCGCCGATGTTAAACAACCGAGATTGGACGTTCTGATCATGATACCTCCTTAGATCTTGTAAGTATTTGGTAGTCTTGATCAACGTTGCAAGCCTTGCTTCTTCCACCATGTCGATGTCTTCTGCTCTGCTCTGCTGGCTCCTCCGAGTAGTTTTCAATTCTTGGAGCTTTGTACTCGATGTCCACCGGGAGCACTACTTCAGAGCCATAGACCAGGAAGAAGGGCGTCTGCCTGTGGCCCAGCTTGGTTGGGTTCGTAGCCTCCAGACTACAACTGGAAGTTCCTGTACCCACTTGCAGCCGTATTTCTTGAGTGGTTCGTACAACCGAGGCTTCAGGACTTGTAGGATTAGGCCGTTAGCTCTCTCAACTTGTTCGTTGGCTCGAGGGTGCGCCGCTGATGCATAGTGGACATTGATTCCCAGATTGTCGCAGAAGTCAAAGAACTCGTCCCCTAAGAATTGGGAACCAAGGCCGATAATGCGATTCGGGACACCGAAGCAGTGAGCAATGTCTTGGATGAACTCGACCGCCTTTGGTGTTGTTACTTTGACCAGCAGCTTTACTTCAATCCACTTGGTGAACTTGTCAATTGCCACGAAGAGGTATTCAAAACCCCCTGGCGCTTTCATCAGTGGTCCAACCATGTCCAGGCCCCAGCACGCGAAAGGCTAAAAAGGTGGTATGGTGTTGAGGACCGTTGCAGGGACATGAGCTTGTCGGGTGAAGAATTGGCAGCCCTGACATGTCCTCATGATTTCTTCTATGTCCGCCACTGTGGACGGCCGATATTACCCGGAGCGGAAGGCCTTGCCGATGATCGTGCGGTAGGTGGCGTGGTTGCCACAGATTCCAGCATGAATTTCTTCAAGGATCACCCATCCGACTTCAGGAGGGACGCAATTCATCAAGACACTAGAGGATGCGCCGCGTCGGAATAGGGTGGAGCCGACTACTACGTAGTTCTTGCTGCGTCTGATGACTTGCTCTACTTCCACCTTATCCTCGGGTTCTTTCTGGTGTAGAATGTACTCGATGAAGGGCTTCGTCCACTTGGGTGTAGTCACCATGACTTGTTGATGAGGGGGTGTTGAAGTCAAAAGTACTTCCTGCTCCCTGATAGATGGTTGTAACAGTTCTTGGATGAAAACACCGCCCGGGACTTGAGCTTGGTGTGAACCAAGCTTGAAAAGTGCATCAGCAGCCATGTTGTTGTCTCTTAGGACGTGATGAAATTCGAGCCCATGAAAATGCTTTTTGAGTTTTTGAACTTCCATGCAATAAGCGTCCATGTTCTCCTTGGTGTAGTTCCAATCTTTGTTGACCTAGTTGATGACCACCAAGGAGACGCCGTAGACCACCATATGCTTGATTCCGAGGGAGGCAGCCAGGCAAAGCCCGTGCAGAAGAGCCTCGTACTCGGCCTCATTGTTGGTGGCTTTCCAGAGGATCTGGAGCACATACTTGAGCTGATCTCCTTTTGGGGATATAAAGAGAACTCCTGCGCCAGCTCCTTCAAGCTTCATCGACCCGTCGAAGTACATGATCCAATGCTTCATCGTCCCCCTTTAGTCCCGACTGGCGGTTCTAGCCAGAGCTAAATGCCTCCCTTTAGTCCCGGTTGGAGCCACCAACCGAGACTAAATGCATCCCCCAGCCCTCTGTGTTTGGATCTGGGACTTAAGGGACCTTTAGTCTCTGGTCCAATTGGTACCGGGACTAAAGGGGACAAACCAAAGGTGGTTTCTCTACTAGTGCCTAATTCACCCCCCTCCCCCTCTTAGCGTGTCATGGTCCCTTCAACCTTGATGATATGTATATGTTGTTTGACAAGGTACATGTTAGTAGGGCTTCTACATCCTGTCCTAGGGATGAATCATCTGATGAGGCAAGCGAAGCAGATGTGGATGAGATAACAAAACCTTTAGAGAATGATGATGTGATGTTGGCTGCTCTGAAGACTGCAAAATTAGGAAAAGGAAATGCAAGGGCTTCTCCACTGTTGTTTGAAGATAATAACTGCTGCAGATAAGATCTCTACTAGTGTTGAAGCATCATCAGCTCCTCCATCCAATGCAGTCCCAACCATTGCAGAGGCTATGAAGATGGTGAAAGATTGTGGGTGCCAGAAAGAACTGCTCTAATGCACACACCCACTTTTTTGATAATGAAAGCCTAATTTAGGGAGGTCTTTAGCTATCTAGAAACAAATGAAGGAAGGCTTGACTTGATTGAGAGGGAGCATGAAAAGGGGATGATGAAGCGATAGTGATTCCCTATGTTGAGATTTTATTTTTATTATTGTCCTGTGAACAATTATTTGATTCCCTATGTTGTGTCTTGCGAGAATCACTATTTGCTTCTTAATTTGTGTTATGTGAGAACCATTATCTGCTTCTTAATTTATGTTATGTGTGAACCATTATTTGCTTCAAAATTTGTGATATGTGAGAACTATTACTTGCTTCAAAATTTGTGATATGTGAGAACCATTACTTGCTTCAAAATTTGTGATATGTGAGAACCATTACTTGCTTCAAAATTTGTGATATGTGAGAACCATTTGTATTGCTGTGTTATAGTTTTTTCATACAATTTTGTGTCATTGATGTACATATAATATTGTTGTCTTTAATAACTTGTGTAGATGGATGATAAATTGGAAGATGTAGCAAAAGAAGGCCAAAAGGGACTGGCCCTATTAGCTGAACTTTCCCATCATGCTGTTGTTCTTGGAGAAATGGGAAAATTGTATACTGCGGTATTTGGAAAAAGGTGAATATAGGGAAACAGGAGAAACTGGAATTCAATGGGTGATGATGTGCTTCACACATCCGAGGTACTTCTATAATATGCTTCGGATAAGAGCTAATGTTTTATGGCACTTCGTGAATTGCTAGTCTCAACCTATGGTTTGCCATCAACTAACATTGTTTCATCTATTGAGTCATTGGTGACGTTCTTGTCGATGGTCGGAGGACTCTAATCATTTTCGCAAGCGGAAAATCATTTCACTTGGTCACACTTGGTGAAGTGTTGTAGTGTTACGCAAGTTAGCTAAAATAATATAAAGCCAAGGGATCATTCTTACTGATTATGATAAGGTCAAAGAGGACAGTTTTTTTTTGCCATACTTCAAAGGTGCAATTGGAGAAATAGATGGTTCGCATGTGAAAGTGGCAGTTGCAACCGAGGAAGTGGTTAGCCATACAAACCATCACGGATATACATCTCGGAATTTGCTAGTTGTTTGTGACTTTGACATGAGGTTTACCTTTGTGGTTGCTGGATGGCTGGGCTCTGCACATGACATGTGTATTCTCAACCATGCATTGACAAATTTTACTTCATTTCCTGTGCCTCCTAAAGGTATACATGGTTTCTTATTCAATTAACATTTCTTGTATTATTAATTGCCTTTACTAAAGTTTTTTCTATAGGAAAAAATTTATCTCGTGGACTCCGGTTATCCAAATCGAAAAGGCTCTCTTGCACCTTTCAAAGGAAGCACATACCATATACCAGAATTTCAGCATCGATCAGGGCCTCTGCAAGAGAACTAAGATGTTCAACTTCTAGCATTCATCCCTTCAGAATGTCATTGAAAGGTCTTTCAGAGTCTTGAAGTAGAAGTGGCGCATTTTGAAGGGCATGCCAAGTTTCTCAACTGATACTTAGAAGCATATCATTATGACTTGTCTTGCATTGTTTTTATCCTTGACAGGAATTTGCATGATAGGTAGTTCCATAGATTGGATGTTGATGAAGAGTACTTGCTAGGACAAACAAGTGGCACGACACAAACACAGGGAGATGACACTTCAGATGGAGAGAATCAGGATATCATGAATACTATTTGCAGTAGGATAGACGATGCTTTGGTTAGCGGGACAGAGAGGTAATTATGTTGACAGATGATATCATTGTATGACCTCTTTATCTTTTGAAAATACTATTGTTCTATTTATGTGGACGATATCATCATGATTGATGCAAACCTTATAATTTTTGAATTTTTTTTATTTTGGTATTAATTTAATAGAAAATAGCATCCGTAGGGGTCAAAATGGAGGAATTGTAAGGATGGGGACCAGTCGGCTATTGAACAGCCGACTGAGAAGCTATCGTCTATCCAGTGGCCGATAGCCACCTATCGGCAATTGAAGAGCCGACAGGACCCACCACGTGGATCGGGTAGCCTCCACGTAGGCTGTCGGACGAACACTGTTGGCACGTGGGATCTAATCGGCTTCTCAGGGGCCGACAGGCCCTATCGGCTACTCACAAGCCGATAGGCTGAATATACCCCGCGGTCTTGCCCTCCGCGAGTTACTGTGCTCGCATCCGGTTGTTTCGAAGGGAAAGGAGAGCAGGAGAGGTCGGGCCGGCGGCGGGGCGTGGTCGGGCGGGCGGCGGGGCGAGGCGAGCTCAGGCCGGCGGCGGGGAGCGGTC
>CM014275.1:30783486-30817944 GCA_004135705.1 Alloteropsis semialata
CCACCCCACCCCAACACACCACAAAAAAAACCCCCGAGTATTTTCAGCTTGTTATTGGCAAACTTATATTGTCCTGAAAATCGTGTTGACTAAACCCAAATGTTCAATGTTGGGTGCAGGATGAACCTAATGATGGTCCGTAGAAGAGCCCCGTGACCTAGTTCTTCAATTCTCCTGATCGTTGAACTGCATGCTGAAGAATGGGGTACCATGTGAACTTATGCCTTCCCCTGAGCATCTGTAAAACACCGAACGTTTCGGCTGCTTCTAACTTCTGCGTGTTAACTCGATCTGGCCATTTTGGCGTGTCCTCAGACATGATGGATGTAGTGTTCTATATGTTGGAACAGTCATGTAGAGACTATCCGTTAGCCCATTAAATTTGTGATTTTTGGGTTTCTGCGATGCTGCCAAGTGTCATTGTTTTTATTTGATGGATGCTAGCCATATTGTTGGCCCCTTCACTGCTGAAAATTGGGCGTTCCTGAAGGACAAATAAGCCAACCAGCCCTGGTTACTGCAGACAACCAGGTATTGATGTTGCGAGGGGTTGAGGAAGATCATCTGTTCATGCTTGAATGGTGACAGGAAACGATGCTAGAGACCATGGCGGTGGCAACTGAGGCACGGTCTAGTTTAAAAGTGAATCTATGATTATGGGGGATTGCATTTTTCTGTGCCACCATTTAGTGATACTAGGAATATTGTACACTTCATCAGCATCAAATTCAACTAGAAACCACGATCTTAGTAACCTTCAAAGAGTCAAGCCTCTCCGAAGCACGTAGTGTTTTTTTCGATTCTATTTGGTACTACAAGTGAATTTGTTGCATTGATTAGGGTTGATTGAAAATGTATAATGTTGTACAGAATTTGCAGGTTATTGTGTCATAGATTAGTTACAGCAGCCAATGTTGCATGGTAAAGAGACAGACAGATACATGAATATGAGAATCACTTTTATTTTCATGACTAATCTACTCCCTTGGGGCTACTGGCTTTGATTTTCATACATAGAAATTGATTTAGTTCATCAGTATAAATAATTCATGTTTCCATATTAAGTGGCTAACCTTGTTTGCACAATTGCAGTTAAAATTCGAGACCGCCCTTTTTGCGCATAGGGACATGTGCCCACGTAGTATCTATATACTTGAGGGGGTGGAATCCGCGGCCGTACGGCGCTCCGACGCCTCCTCCTCCAATAGGAAGTTGACACGTCACGTCTAGCCAATGAGCGATCGACACGTCGTCAGTGGCCTGCTCTGTTTGATCGGAGCTCATGGGCTGGCTGTTTCCTCCTCATTTGGGCCGGCCGTGGGCCATCTGCGCGCATGCACGACGCGCGGCGGCATGGGCCTGAACCTTTCACTGCCAGGCGCAGCAGGGGCGCGCAGCCCTACCTAGTACTGATTATTACTGAACGTCTGCGATTCATCCTACGTATCTAACGACGTCAGGCTGTTACTTTCCCTTTCACCACACGTGGGACCACCAGTTGTCGTCTACTCGTCTTATCTCCACCACAGGTGATGATGCTATCTTTCGTTTTCCTCTCCTATGAGCAGCAAGTGCAGAGGCGAGAGCGAGAGGCCGGCGGACGGCGGCACGTGGTGGAAGGGGCATAGAGGCTGGCGGCCGAGGGGCACAGAGCACATGGGATTGGTGACCACCGGCGGGTGATGCGCTTATCTTCTTCTATTTGATTTCTCCTTCTTCCTCTGATCTGAATATGAGCCCATCTCCATTGCTCGAACAGTTCGAAGACAATAGACCAAGAGATGCAGTGACTGTGGTCAGGTCTTGCGGACGAATAATATCTCTACCATTTTCACCCTAATAATAAGTGATTAATTATTATTTATAGATACTATTCAAACTGCCAAATGGACTACAACTAAAATGTGGAGGTAAGAATTAGTCTTGTTAATGCCAGCGCCCCAAAATAGAACATCTATAATACTTCACATCAATTAAATTTTGAAGAAAAATAAAGTTGATAACTAATTTAATTGGAGGCAAGAAACAGATAAAATGAGATAAATTTACAAGACTTAGCACTCGGATGCACCATGGTCCATGGACTACCACACAACAATACATGAGGTAGATGAGGTTGGTCCAAAATTTTTGTGGCTTCATTGGACCATGGGTTGACTGCGGTTGATATAAAAAAAGTGTTGGCGGTCCTTAAATACCAAATTTGACCATCAATCATGCGTAAAAAGGGTGCCATTACAATTCATCTATTCGGATTCATGCCATTACAATTCGTTCCAGCTGATTCTCTCGAATATTTCCTCTTATATCCGCTCGAGCTATAAATAGAGGGTAAGGGCTCACTCCTAAACACACCACAAGAAGAAGAGATGGACATCCACTCCTTGAGACCAAACCATGATGCTGTAGTGTTTTATAATTGGGAGAGAGTGAGAGGCAGTTCGGGAAGTGCCAGGGTTCAGGGTTCCGGCACCTTCCCCAAGATTGTACCTTAGCCGATGGTTTCTTCGTAAGTGAGTGCATGTGGTTTCTATAGTTCTTTAGTTTCTTGCATAAGTGAGATATGTTCTCCTTTTTTTCGGGTTCATCACTCTATTTATATAGTTTTATAAGCATGCGTATCGAGATTAGGGTAGTAATCCATAGTGTAAATATGGCGTATAGACTAGGGGTTACCTTTGTTTTTCTTATGCCCCAGGGATTGGTAGAGGTAGACGGCAAATGGTGACATCCATGTCCATACTTCTTAATCCACCACGTTCAGGTACAAAGAGAGTAGTAGACTGGAGTCGTCTGGTAGACCAGGGGTAAGTCGGTACCTGAAGCAAGCTGATAGAGCTCGACCTTTAACTTATCTCAAGAGCTATCCTATAGGAATCATGTCTACCCTTGCCTACCTAATTCTTGTTGTCCTTGGACGATCTAATAATGTAGATTAATCCACACACGTTCTATATGGATTCATACGCTTGTGAATTTATCTATTATTATTATTATTTATACCAATAGAAAGTCGAGTGATTCTTTAAGAAAATGGCTATGGCATGGGCTGGAGCACCGTGGTTGTTTTCATGGAAGTGGGTGTATATTATAAAAAAAACAAGGGAATGGACTAGGGGTTGATACCGTAGAAGTTTAATGTTTTTCTAATATGGCTAGGACAGGTGGTGTAATCTCGTTTGATTTGGATTGTACCAATCATGTTTTGCGGCAGCGTGCGTTTTGCGGGCGACGTGGATAGCCAGGCCAGCCATGGAGCCTGGGGCTTTTATATATAGAAATCTTATAGTGGGGAAAAATATAATCAACCCATGAATAAAAATTGCATAAGAAATAACGATGAGAAATTCAGAACATATCTTATAGAGGAACTTTCTTTATTAGCAAAATCAATGTAGCTCCGCTCCTGATTATAAGTCAGAATAATTTTTAAACTGTTAAAATTTCATAGGATGACAATGAACATTGTAGCTTCAAAAACCAGAATATTGGACTATTCCTTTATTAGCAAAATCAATGTAGCTCCGCTCCTGATTATAAGTCTGAATAATCTTTAAACTGTTAAAATTTCATAGGATAATAGTGAACATTGTAGCTTAAAGGATTAGTCCAATATTCTGGTCCTTGCATCATAGTGCAATATATCCCGCCATTTTTTAAAAGGAAGCACACATGCTCAAAGAAACGATTGGGCAAAGTGAGAGAAAGACGCAAAAAAACGGACGGGAAAAGTGAGAGAAAGACGGAAAACCGGCAAAAAAAAAAGGGCAAGCCCACAGTCCAGCGGGAAAAGAATGGCAGAAAAACGGACAACAAAAAGGACGAGCCCAGCAAGAAAAAACTGACGGGAAAAAAGGTAAACGACGGGCAGGGCGGTTGACTGAAAAAAGGAAGTGGACGACCTCGGGCGGAAATTGTGTTCCATGAGACTATGAGAGAGAATCTCTAATCCATACTATTAAGAACGAGTTCTTTTGAAACACTTTTTACCAAAAAAATTCCCGCACCTCCTCACAGAGGATCCACCTGCCAGGCCAGGGGAGGAGAAAGTTCCTGGTGGAAGAAAAAAAACAGCACTTTCTAAAATATTTCGCACGTTTTCCCTCTACTTTTCTCACCAAAATTTTCGTTTACCCGCCCACCTGTACCCGCCCCGCCCGACTCTATTTTGTTTCCCCTTCTATGGCGCATTCTGCTCCGTGAAATTTATTTCCTTCCGTTTTTATTTCCTTCATTGAAGGCCTGACACGCACGTCATGCCATCCATCCTTCCTTTCTTTCTCAAACAAATCAATTTTCTTTCCAAACAAACATATATTGCATGCCCTTGCTCGTTCTTAATAGTAGAACGGCATCGAAGACCGAGGCCCGACGCCCTTGCTAGCTGACTTCACCGTCCGACGGCATCACGTATGTCCGAGACCCTTCGTCGTCGTTGCCTTTCCCGTCTGACGGCATCGACGCCCTGCAATTTCTGAACCAGACTCCAATACGTAATTGCTCTCCTCAATTTCTAGCGCGTAGCGCACATGCTTTGTCATCATATTCTAAACCATTCTATCTATCTAGGTTGAACTGCTCAGGTTCTTTCACCTTCACGGCCACGGCCCGCGTCAAGCTCGTGCGGCACCGTACCGGCCACCTGCGTTCCACGACACGAGAGCCGGCTGCCTGCGTTCCATGACACGAGTGCAGCGGGCGATCAATCACCAGATCATCAGACAGGATCAAGTATCAAGTATGGTTGGGAAGGTGAGGCTGATCATGGTGTATGCATGTGGTGCGTTGGCTTCTTATCATCCCCTTCCATCGGCTGTGATCGGTGGAGGCATTTTGATCTCTTTCACCTCACATGTTTTAGGGTGTCACGTATATTGCTGACTCCCATAGCTGTTGTCTCGGCCAGTTTCAGTCTTTTGCTTTCAGCCGCAAGCAAGTCTACAAATTCAGAAGCTGTCATGGCTGTGTTTGGCTTAAAGGGGCATAGCTATGTCATTTCTCTATCAACAGGTTGTTACTTTCATCATCATATATTCTTTGTGACAAAGGAAGCAACAATGCAGATGAATTTTTTTTCATAGCTGAACAAAACAGGAGCTCCAGGATGTTAAAATTTGATAGTAATTGTGGTCAGCAATCAGCATGCTAAAATTCGTGGCATTTTGGTAGGCCTGGTTAAACTCACTCATTAGTTCCTTCCTGTGTTTAAGACTTAAAGGCACAATCTCTAAAGCCATTATTTTACCTGACAGGAACAATGATGGGGATCTCAATGATGTGGAGCTCGATGAATTTCAGGTTTCTATTCATGAAGACTACCTTGCTTTCTGTGATTAGCAACAGACAACATACTCATTTGATTTAGTTCTACAACTTTTGGCGAAGGAAACTTGGCAAGGAATTTTTTGAAACATTTAATTTTTATTGGAAGTGTGATTTAATTTAGAGCAGTCTCCAAATTATGCCATCTAACATATTTGTTTCTAATTTTAGCTTTTGAATTGGTTTCTAATTGCAGCTTTATATATCTACTATCATATCAGATGTGGCAACTTTCTCGGCAACAGCAACTTGCTCGGTGCACATGTGGCAGCACTGAAGCATTGCTGTTTCTACGGGTCATCAGTAAGCGCTGTCGGGAGGGAATACCTGAACTCCTTGCAGGTGCTTCCATGGATGTACCCTCTACAGATTCCATATTTATTGCAGCTTTTCTAGCATTTGAATTTAGTACATGGAAGTGGAGCAAGCAAGATAAACTTTAGAGTAAAACCGTGAACACATTTTGATCCATCATTGTTTAGATGTCACCTCTTTAAAATTTGACAATGGAGGCATATAGTTCCCAAATGGTGTTTACTTCACCAAGCAGATGAAGTCAGGCCTGATACTGATTCCAATTTTTTTGCAGTCAATACTAATTCCAGTTAAAGTTGTGTCCTAGGAAGATTTAATGGGTATCTATACTATGAGGATGCAAACCTTTTGAAAACACTCCCACTTAATTTTTTTAAAAAAACCACGCTTTCTAAAAGGAGGAGAAAGGTTTAACCCCAGTACTCTAGCAAGCTAGCTACAACTATCCATGTTTAAAGTTTTAGACAGACTATTTATATTTTCCAGGTCAATGACCGTTCTTTTGTTTATAATCCTTTTTTTTGTCATAACAAAGGTGCTTGGTTTATGCACTTTTTTCTCGAAAAACGCAGGAGAGCTGCGATTCATTAATTTAAGAATAAAGACGGGTTAAGAACCCTTTACAACTCACACCACACACCCCACAAAATGGTTTATGCACTCATCAATGTGCCCTTCTATCTTTCTTTATAAATCTCAATCTTAAGGTGACCCATTTATCTTCCTTTCACGTTGAGTGAAGAATTTTCTGATTCTCTTTATTCTGATTGGGTGAGAAATTCCAAGATAATTACGAGTAGATTGACAATGAAGATACTCTCTACTCTCGCTTCGGTACATGAACAAGAGATTATCAGGTTTGTTCAGAGATAGGTTAAGGTAGTTTACTGTATGAGCTGATTGTTTATTTCCTTGGTATAGACATGACCTGCATGTTTTAGCTCTGACTATTCCATTTAATTCATAGATGATCTTTTTCTATTGACTTGTTGACAGTTCGTTGCTTAATTCAGTTTAGAACAGCAGCAGCATGGTTAATTCAGTGATGATCGGAAGGCTGTGAATTATTGTACTTTTCAGTTTAGAACAGCAGCGTCAAGGAGCCAATGAGTCATTCAATGTTAACTGTTGACCTTACACTTTCTGTGAATGGCTTCGTTTTGAAAAGTAGCAGCAGTATGTGTATGTGTTCTAATGTTCTTATTGCATAAAGTCTTCATGGTCTTTAACTAGCTGTAGTTTTGCCCAGTTAGTGAAGAAGTAGTGTCTGATTGTGAAGGAGCAGAGATCAGTTAGTACTGAGAGTCATGGTTAAACTTAGCTCTTCTGTCCAGATTTGGTTATACAGTGGTATATAGGTTTCTGCTGAATTTCTTTGATTACACTCACTTAGCAATGCACTGAGAAGCTCTGTAACTAACATGCTTCAGGTTCACTCATGTTGTCGCTAGCTGTCATGTACGGCCGCCACTACGTCAGGCAACGGCGCGCCCGTGACGTGCGACGTACGCAGGAGCGCGCCCAACGCGCCCAGGATGCAGCAGCCGCCGGCTCTAGTGGCTAAGGATGGCAACTAGATAGGATTAGTTGGAAAGTTTGTTTGCGTGCCTAGAATTAAGGAGCAATCAGCTCCATGCGTGTAAGGCCTGGAGGCCATATATTCCTGTAATCGGATCCGGGAGAACTAAGCAAGTTCATTACTCTAATCTCTCTCTCGCTCTCCCAACTAAGCCTACGGCCGAGGGGCATAACCTCGCCGGAGAAGACGACGGACCACGGCTACGACCTTCGTAGCCGAGGGCCCCCTACCCTGGACACTAAGGCCCTTGACACTAGCATAGCTAAGGATAAGATTGAATGTATGCACATCAGCTATTTCTTTGAATCTATGGTCATTGGTTTTTTATCTTTCCAGAGTATTAAAAAAATTATGTTATGGGTGTATATGTTCACATATCATAATGGATGCTTTTTTCTATTAAATCTTAATTTGATGGCTAATGATTTTAAAAAAACACATACATGAATTTTAAAACATGTGCACTCTAATAAGTTCGTGATGTGGGATTGAGGGGCTTTCTTGTTTATAGATCACCCGGTGAAGGATTCAAGGACTTGTTTATTTAGTGGTCACTTGTCAGAGGGATGGAAGACACCTTAATGGACTGCAACATTGAGCTGCTGAGACAAGCCAAAGAAGCCAACAGGGTACAGTCTACTATCAGAGCTTTTATGCCCCCTTGTTCGGTTTTGACGTGGCACACTGAAATATGTGATGCATTTTTTATTTTTGTGAATATCATTAGCTGAAACATGTCAAATGAAAACGATTCTGCCCACTTATGCTATGTCTGAAATAATTGATTAGCTTGATTGAAATGTCTCTGTTCCTTGTCACCATCATGGATATATGATGCAGTTATGCTGCCCACTTATGGTTATTGTTTAGTGAGGCAATTCAAGGAGCATGACCTTTTCTCAAGATTTTTTTAATCAGTTGGGTATCCTTTGAATACAATGGTGCAATCCACATATCGGTATCTCTTGACTTCAATTGACTTTTCCAGGTTATAACCGTGGAATTGAAGGTCTTGATCTGTTGCTGCAAAGCAACAAGGGATGCATACCAATATGTAAAATCCACCCCCTGGTTTGGCCCTTACTCTCATGTTATCTCTTCATTAATAACAATGCATTTGACGCAAATGTGCAGCTATGCAGCATCAGCAAAATTTAGTTTTATATATGTTCTGTGTATTGTTCTTTGTTAAAGTTTAGAATTATCTGAGGATACAATCCTACAAACAAGTGGTAGTATTATTTATGTTCAGTAAAATGCGTGTATTACCAATTTTTTGTGCATGGATACTATTCTTGGTTTTTGGGATTCTATGATTTACATAGAATATTTTGACGACAAGAATGACTATAGTATTTTGATGGAGCATGTGCAAATTTTGTTGTCTAAAGAGAGACACTTCTAGATCGATGTGAGTTTGTTGCTGGTCCATTTATTGAAATTATGGGAAAGATGTGGGTGGAATGTTCAAGTATCATCCATGAAATTTTAGATTTATTGATGCATGCCTTGCAGCTCACTTGGATGTGCAGATCCTAAGCTAATTAAGATTATTCTCAGGACTACTGTCATTCATGTAGCTATATTATGGGCTTTCCTTTTAATTCAAATAAGTACATCAATAGTACATGCCTCTCATATATCCCGTTTCCAGATTGTTCATTTGAATTTTATTGCGCCATAGATAATCAGGTCAAAAGAGTAGCCTTGAATGTTTCTTGCTACTTGCTATTGGTTGCTCAAATATATCCATGGTAGCCTTTCTAGATTGTTTGTTTGATAGATGTTTTTTGTCTAATTATAATACATTGAGCTATTGTGACCCAAGAGTTTACATCTTTGCATTTTACTACTGAGCTTGTAACTCGAGAGTTTTCACATTTTCTATATTTTCATTATAGTATTGAAATATTGTAACTCAAGAGATCTACGTTTTGTAGGATCTATTTGCCGAAGTCCTCTTAGACTTGAAGTATCTCTATATGTTGGGACTTTGGAGTTATATGTCCTAATATGAAGCCAGAGGCACAACATGTTCCCAGTCTTCGATCTGTCTCTGAAGTGCTCAGTGAGTCCAATGCTTGTGAGAACATCATCAAGAGGCAAAGATGAGCCCAGCAGGCCTTTTGGTCCTGGTGAACAAATATGCATGGTTCCATTGTGTATCAAGCCATCCTGGAGCAATCCTTCTTGCTTCGCACCCCGGCTACTTTCATGTAAACCATTAGAGACATGGAGGCCTGCTGACTTCCAAGCGAGGTGCGGCGAATTTTTCTCTCATGTCATACTTACAGTTTTGTTGTCTCTTTTTCTTTTGTGATGGTTTAGTTCCATATAATTCCTCATTGCGACTTTGTGACTCAGATTTCTATATAGTTGTGGATATACATTTAAAAGAACCAGATAATATTTTGGTGCTCAAGGGCTATCTCGATCATTGAAAGAATTCTTATATATTACTAGATTGGTAGCTGTACTTATGTGAGCTGCAGTACTGCTAGATTTGTCACTTCACCTTACAACAATTTCTTTTTTTGCTAAACTAGTGCATTATGGACTCTATCGTATTAGCTGCTGCCTAATTTCTACTAAGGTGTCCAGGAACAGTTTGAGATGCAAGGTAGAGTGAGACTTGAGTTAAATTAATTAATTTATATTGGATAGTATTTCCATTTTTGAGATGATTTGTGCAAATTTAAATTCATTTACTGCTTTATATTGCAGGGGTAGAATTTAAGCCTACAATCATGATTTGGTAATGAAAGCTTGAATATGTAAACATACAGAGATCAATTTTGCATTTATAAGGTATTGTGTGGATAATAAATAATACTTTGATTTGCTAATTTCATGTAGGTCTCTCCTGGGATCCATCCTCATGTTCAATGAAATGCACATAACCCATATCATCTTTTGTATTACTTGTACTTTCAATCTTTCATTAGGATAGAGGACGGCAACTATCAAGCACAGGTGATTCCATGCAGATTGCAATGGTAGGCGGCATCATTTTCTGCTCTAGCTTCAACTAAAGGTATATATAAAAATGTACCATATTTATAACTATTTATCTTATTTTGCGGATCTTTTTTTGTCGATTTGATCTGTATTTTTATGGTGGAAAGGGAGCCGGTTTATAGGATTGGATTTCGACGGTGGCGTCCTTGGCCCCGTGGTGGTAGCTATAAATCGATTAGTATGTTCTCTTACAACACCTGTCAACTTTGAGTGCTTCAGTTCTAGGCCCTTGTTGTTTTATTTTTTTTTCTGGTGCTAGATGAGTGACAAAATGTTATGCACAACCAAAATCACAACTATTCCATATAATCCCTCACTGATTAGTGCCACTGCTTCTTTTTTTGCACCTGTCATTCATTTTTTAAATTAGATTTGTCATCATATTTGTTTCTTGTTGACTTACCAAATATTTGGTTCTTTTTTCCCGCACCAGATATTCATATGGAAAAGACCACCTATCTAACAATAGCCACTGATAGTCAGTGATGGTTGCTTGGCAAGGTTAGATATTGATATTATTCCTTCTATGGTTTCCTTCCTAGTGGATGCTTTATTAAATCAAGGGTGAATCGTATTGCAGGTGTACCAGAGGTTGTTTTGTGCCCTCAAAATCTGTAGCTAGCGATTGCAGGAACACGCCCTCCCCTTCGTCGCCTTCAAGCACAAGCAGTTGCAGGAACACACCCTCTCTTTCATCGTCTGTGAGACGTTCCTCATTGGGTGGGATATAATGGAGGAGAAATGCAATGGCGATGGCTGACAGTGTTGCAGTGCCGGCGTGCCGCCGATGCAGCAGTGGTGCCGGTTGGGGATCATACAGTGGAGGTGTGGCAGGAGAGAGAGGCATAGCGAATAAGGGCACGCCCCCCTCGCTGATGAGAAGCGCCACTCGGTATGTCGTCTGTCTTCCACTTCACTTTCTGTCCAAATGCATAGGTTGTTCACAGATTCTGGAAAAGAACCACTCCACTATTTTCTATACCGTCAAATGGGTTTTCTGGGCACCAGTTTAGGTTTGAACAATTCCTTTTCTTGCATGCATGGATGGCATCTCATTTTCTTATGACATTGTATCACTTTGTACAATAATATTGATTTACGAATAACCTTTGGACATTGTGACCATTCTTTGACCTGTGAATTCATGACACCCTAATTCTTTTTTTGTTCTATCTACAAGTCAATCTCTTTGTCCATCACTTGTTTATTGAGACTGTTATCCAAGATCAAAGGGACTTTCATCATATAGAGGACAAAGAGGTAAAGCTGTGCAGGTTCTTTTATGCTTATGTCACCTAATTTGTTGATGTTTTAAAGTCCTGGCAGTTTTCTTCCTTATGTTTTCTTATGACTATTTTAAATACATCACAAATATTAGGTCCTCACAAAATTCTAATGGTTTGGGTCGGGTACTTGGGATGCATTTTACAAAGTTGTTAACCCAACAGGGACGAGTAAGGCCTTCATAGGTATACAAGAACAGACGTGTCATGTTTCTTTCACACACACTTGGTAGTGTAATTTTATAAGGGAATACGGAATATAGAAATACATATTTTTCTTTCCTCCTTTTATAGCTATAAATTTACCAATGATGCATCTGTTGTTCTACATTTTCTGCGCAGGTGGTCCATCTCCAAGGTTTTTCATAGATGACGGTTAGCAAGAAACCTTTTAAAGTATATTGTGAAGTCTGCACTTTTGCATTGTTAGATGGAACTCATATGAACACTGACTAATGCTAAAGAGTGAAGATAACACGTGAATCCCATATGCTAATTTTGTAGACTCTGATTATTTTTGTCTAAATCTTGACACGGGAATTGTTTTCATATTCATAAAATTTCCGGCAGAAGGTTTGTCTTTGTAATGGCTTTTTGGGGTCAATTGGGAATCATAACCAGATTTTAGTGCCACCATTTCAGTTTAATAGACAGTCTGTATATCATAACATGCATAGCTCCTTTTTATCCTAAATCAACCACAAAAACGCATCATGCACAGTCTGCCTACAAAAGTAAGATGAATACCTTTTTTCTTAGAGAAATATTGCCTTTAATGGAGGCCAAAACCATGAATTTATTTTTGGAGCTCTATATTAACTGAAATGATGAACTATATTAACTGATGGTGTTTACCATGCCAGCTTGACGGTGCCGTCATCAGTGATTTTGAGCTGCCGTTAGCTTACTCTGACAAATAACGTTTCTACTTCAGAGTGATATTTGTATGTTTGCTTCTGTGTTTCTTTTTAAGAGTAATATATTATCCTTTCTGAAATATTAATATGGCCATGTTTGGAACAGCTTTTCTAAGACTCGCTTTTTTTATAAGCTTGCTTCGCTGAGAAACAATTGTCTAGAGAAGTTGTTGTATGTCTAGAGAAGCTGAGTGTTTGGCAATCTTTTTTCCTGGTAGATTATCTGACATGAATGTAAATTGACCTATCTACCACTGAAGTTGATAATAACTCATTTATTTCTTGAATGCATTGCAGAATGCAATACTAAGTTAATATCCAGCACAATGTTCAACATGATGTCTGTTCTTACATTTGGTGAAATAATCTATACTCTTCGCAAAAAGCATATGCATATATGAAAGGACACCGGGACATTCATGTCAGCTACAAATGGCTATGGAAAAGCACATGTCACCTTAAACACAAGGTATTCTTCTGGCTCATCCTAAAAGATACACTAAACATAAGAGGCATGCTACGAAGAAGAACCATGGTTCTCCCAGATTACAGCTGTGTTTTCTGTCCAGCTACATCTGATGAAACAATTAAACATTTGTTCCTACATTGCCCCTTTGCTGCCCAATGCTGGAACATTATCAATATTCAGATATCTATGCAGTGGTCTCCCTTTCAGGCTCTAGAGCGTATAAGCAACAACTTTCTGAACCGTTCTTCATGGCAATCATCATCCTCGTGGCCTGGATCATTTGGACAACAAGAAACAATGTCATCTTCAATCAACAAGGCTTCTCCACAGAAATGGTCAAAGCAACCTTCTGCCATGAATTTGAAATGGTTATCCATAGAGCAAAAAAGAATTACATGCCTAGAATACAGGAATGGCTGCAAAACCTGTTGTAATTTTTCCTTTTTATTTTTTGTAAACTTTGCGTTCTTTTTTAATATATAACCAGTAGGGGCTCCACCCCTCCTGTTTCATAAAAAACAATATTTTTTAAGTTTGTCAAATAGAAATTTAATTACAATAATTTTTGGAGCTCAAATTTCACTCATTGCGTGTAAATACGTCGAAAAGCAGCCCATAAGCACGTTTGCGGGAACCAGCCCATAAGCGCGCCATTTGGAAGACCTTCCTCGCTTTTTTCGCAATAAGCTGGTTTTAATAGGTTCCAAACAGGGCTATAGTTGGACTGGAAGATGAGGGTTTACCATTTGTTTAAAGTATCCGCTAAATGCTAATTAACCTAGATATAATTGAATTTCTGTATTGGATTTTTCAAATAATGGACACACTTGCACTACATGTCCATGATAAATGGCTATTGAAATTAAATAGTTTTATATCTTCTCTCATTTCGAACTAAATTGTTTGTTTCTAATAGCAAATTAATTTTCTAATTTGTTAATACATTTCTGCTATGGCCAAGTTTTGTTTTCCAATTCAGGTCCTGCTGTCAATAAGGTATTTAAATTTACATTTCATTTCAAACTATTCAAGTTTATCTTACTCCATCTGTTTCAAATTGTAAATCATTTCTCTTGGAAAGTCCAATTATTTTAACTTTGATCAAAACAATAAAAAGATTTACAAAGATTTATGGCACCAAATAGATATACTATGAAAATATATTTTGTGAAGGATCCTAAGGTAGCTATTTGATATCATAAATGTTGGTATTTTATTGTATAAACTTGGTCAAACTTGAGATGGTTTGACTTTCCAATAAAGTTGGAATGACTTACATTTTGGAACGGATAGAGTAGTAGTTTATTATTTCTACTTTGTATTTGATTACAGAAAATGATCAAATTCGGTTATGAGTATTTGAGTTAACTAATATCAGATACTTTTATTTGTAGAAGTGAAGTCTTCCCTGTGCCATTTTTTCCTAGCCTGTCTTGCAGCGATGAAAGTGAAACCCCTATCAATTTTATGGTACTGTTTAAACCATGTAAGCGCTAAAATAAGTTTTCTGATGGAAGAACTATCGGATGCTAGGAAAAAAGTTGGTATGTTCGGAGTGGTCCATGGTGTGTCCAACGTTTGAATATTGGCATGATTTTACTGTGAAGTGGACGATTTTCAGGCTTGGCTAGCTTTGACCCGTGCTTCCAATCAAATAGGAGCTTACCGTACGTAGTTGAGAGGAACACTACACATTCTATATTTTCCATGGGATTTTTTGTTTGCTATTGTTGCAGCAATGCGAGATCATTGGAGCCATGGAGGGTCACCAGTCCAAAGCCATGTAATAGAATGTATGTTCTTTGGATGGAAGAAAAAAAACTAATTCCACAGCAACATGGAGGAGACTGATTCATATTTAATAGACTAGGCCAAGGTTGCCTAGAGTGTGGAAGTTGAATAAGCATCGGGAGGTTGAAGACAACACGTGAGGATGCTAACTCTTATCCAATTTTAACTGAATAGTCACTCGTAAATTAATTTACAAAGCTTAACCAAAAGTTTCCCACTCTTGCGACTCATGGCCGCCTGACGCCCTGATGGCCCACCTAGGACTATTGTCTTTCATGTGTGTTATATGCAAATATTGGATTTTAACAAGTGGGGTGACCATGCAATTTTGTACTATTGGGTTTAATACTGCAATTATTTGCTGGTTCAAATTTCAGTGTCCGAATTATGACTCACTTGAGAATGCATGAAAATGTTAATATGTGAGCGCATGAAGGAGATCAAAAGCATGGCAGAGTGAATGCACCAATTAGACTTGTTATTTCAGTTAAGCCAGCCCATGTATGCCACTGTTGAAGTTAGAGATTGGTGCATTTGACAGGATCTTTCTTCGGTTATAGTACTAAAAGAATTCTTTGTAAAGCTAATCCCAATGGGGAGTTTCATTTTGATGTTTCCAAAATTACCACATAAGCATAAGAGCATTTAATTATGAATGAAACAACTCATACAATGCACTATTTCATTTTTGTTGTTTCATAGGCAATACATGCAAGACACAATGTGTGTTGAAAACAGTGCATACATAGTTTCATCTATCTCCTCATTCATTTGTTGCCACATCATAAAAAATGGTGACATGTCACCATATTTAATGAAAATGAAACTCCCATTGGAGTAGCCTAAGGGCCAAGGTTAGAAAAGACACCAGGCACTTTAGGGCATGTTCAATAGTGTAAACAGCTATATACGAGTGCTTCGAATATTGCACAACGGCAAAGAAATGATCGTCTTGTAGAATGGCACGTATTTTGGGTTTTCTGCTCTCTAATTTATAATAGCAAAGTAGAATGGCTTGTAGACACGGGTTATGAAATGCTCTCTCCATATACCAGATGAAGCATGGCTGATTTGCTCAGAAGACGCATACGACAGACCACTTTGGCCCTGTTTGTTTCCGATTCTTAGACGATTCTAGCGAAAAATCGAAGGAACTGTACCAAATGCGGTGATTCATGCTGGATTACTGGGAAGCGATTTTTAGGGCAGCGAGGAATGCAATGCACAAACAAATTGGTCCTCTGCTCGCTTGCGGGAGAATCCTGCCGATTGTAAGCACGGCTTTACATATTTGCCCCTCAAGTTGGTATGAAACTACTCGCCCTTTGCCATTAGATAAATAGCGAATCTTAGGGTTCAGTGATGGGGACGTGGGTGCCCGATCTTCCGTCAGGTGAAGGATAACTCGTTTTTGGGCGGAGGTGACGCACCGATCCGGCTTCAGATCTCAAAGACCCGAACTCCTGCAATCTTAGCACCACGATTCCTCTGGTTATCAACCGTGTCACAACCCGGTTGACCTCGCCACGAAGGCTAATCCCTGCCTGCGAAAACGAAGAACACAAGCAAGAACTCGAAAGGCGCAGCTCAAATATGAAGTGACAAACTGTAGATGAATGATTAAGCACACGAGTTGGGGTTCTACAAACCGACGAACGGCGAAACTGTTCTTGACAGATTAATCTAAGCAAAACCTGAGTCTAAACGATGGCGGCTACTGAGTTTAATAGCTAGGGACGCCCTAGGGTTGGGGGCGCACCAGGGTGGGGCGCCCTCAACATGGGCCAAGGCCCGACACGATACAAAGCCTGAAAAGGCCCAAAATAGGTGATGCAACACCTTTTCGTGGTCACATAGAATGATCCACGAAGCTTCTGGAGCTAGGACCAGAACCAAAAGAAGCGTCTCGTTGTCATGGTTCCAATGCATCCAAGAACACCTTGATTGGACGCCGTATGAGGGAGATATCGCTGTTTTGGTGCAGACACGTCGGCTGAATCCGAACCGAAGATGCTGTCCAACTTGGCGACGACTGGTAGCTTCGAGATGAGGCCGGCTCATGTATGTCCAGCGTGGTGATGTTCTCATCATTCGGACTCCCTTATCTCCCACATTCCACCCATTCGCGCCGCCGCCAGAGCCCCAGAGGCGACCCCGCCCTCCTCCCTCCACGCCCAGGCCATCCGACACCGCTCCGAATGGAACCACTCCTCCTTACGAACACGCAAAGCTCGCCTGACCCCGGGCTCTGCGTCACGCAGACGCGAGCTGCCTTGAGCAAGACCCCGGCCTCTGCGTCACGCAAGACGTCGTTGTCCAGTTCGTTTGAGGAAGAATAATTCATGACTTGGATAAATTTTGTAGATCTGAATTCGAGCTCTATTTTTTTTGTCAGTTTTGTTTAGTACAATGGATCCAGTACTTGCAAATAATCATTGTAGATAAAATGTCGGGGCATATAACTCAATGCACATTTAGAGCAGACAATAGGAAGATAAAATCAATATTGCCAAACACCTTGCTTTTCTGGCCGGTAGATTTTTAGAGAATCACTGGCCAGGGAAGTGGAAGCAAACAATGCCTTTGTAATCCGATCAAAATTTTGAAAGAAGCAATTTTCTCTTAGGAATAGGTAGAAATTTGGACAGGTAAATCATTGTGCTCAACAATATATTTGATCTTTGTTTATTATTTTGTTTGTTTTGAAAGCCTGTATTACAAACAATCACCATGGTTATGTGATAGACTGATAGATTTAGATTACATGAATTAAAAAAATATTAGAAATATAAAAAAGATGAAAAGATCAACCTTATCCTTTCCTCTCAACTCAGGTGAGGTCTTTCCGATGCCAGGCTCTCATATCTCTCGCTCTCCTTTATCTCTCTCCTCCCTCCCGTGCAGCGCTCGGAACAGCCGGAACAGCTCGGATTTTTTGCACTGTGTTCGGCCCATGGCATGGTCGGGTTCGGGTTGGGTCGGGTCAACCCGATGTTTTTATATGCAATTTTCAGGTTGGGTCGAGGTTTTGGGGGTTTTGTGTCAAAAATTTTGGCCCGTGCCTGGCCCGAGCCGACCATCGGGTTGAATTTTTTTGGCCCATTCCCGACACGTCGCATGGTTGAGTCGGGTATTTTTCGGTCGGGTTTGTCGGGTCGGATGACCCATGATCATGTTTAATCCCAAGACAACTGTGGCGTAGCCGCATTTACATCCTTTGGACCATTGACGCCAAGGAGTTGGACACCATCGCTGCAGCTGCAACCCTATTGCCAAATTTGCCGACTGCTGTACAAGCTACAACTACAAAATTGGGTGTTGGGATTTGGGATACTCGAGAAAATTTCTTAGGGTGAGGAGTGGATTTATCTGCAGCCAGGGGTGATGCAGAGAAACGGTGGAGGGGCAATGCTGCCGACATTCCCGTGTCTAAGACTCCTCGCATCCACTGCGTTCCTCCATGAAATCCCTTCGATTACTTCTCTCATGTTAATTTGTGCTCATGCCTCAGGAATGTGAGCTGTTCTTGTGTTTTGGTTAAATCATATCTCCAAACCATTCATATTATTTTTATTCGCTTGAATTATATAACTATTCATGAGTGTAAGTGCAGTTCACGTTATTGTTTGTTTGGTGATCTCATTACGCATGTCTGTTATATAAGAGCTTTGCGTGATTTTGTTTGAACATATGTATTGGCACTCTACTATATTAAGAGAGATGCAGAAATAAAATTCTTATGACTAAGTTTTTTTTTAAATACATGTCTGCGGGGAGGGGAACTGCGAGACTGTGGGTCAGTCTAAGGAGCAATGGGCTGCCGCGACCGACGTGCAAGTCTACCTGGTTCAGCTCAATGTAGCTAGAAAATGGATATGATCTGAGAACGTAAAACAACAAGAACTAGACGCAAGCCACAATAGTTTTTTTTTTCAATATGTGGTCTCTTTTTAATCACCTGCGTGTCGCACGTGCACTCTACTAGTGATTGACTAAAAATTAGACTTCTAAAGATTGTCTCCAACAGTGTACGCATTTGGAGACCCAAACACAAAATGCGCTCGGCACAATATTTTAGGGAGCAAAAACACAGTCCAACAGAAGAGGCAAACGAATGACGCATTATGCGTGCGAGGCGAGACGAAACGCAAATAAGCGTCATCTCTCTCCACGGACACAAATCTTTTGCGTGGGAAGCGAGGCGCTTTGCTCTGCTATGCTCTGCCATGTGGAGCACGTCTCCGGCCACCGACGCCGCCACGGAGTTGTTGACCCCCGCCGCCTCGTGCATCTCCCCTCTCCTGGTCTCCGCTCCGGCTTGGAGGCCAGCGGCGCGCGGGGCCTCCAGCGCACAGAGGCCAGCAGCGGCCGGCTCGAACACCGGCGGGGCGTTGAGGAGGGCGGGGGTGCGCGGCCCCGCGGCTTGGAGGCTGGCGACCGCAGCCCTGCAGCACGGAGGGGTGGCCTGCACGATCTGGTTCATCTAGCAACAGCAGCTCGTGCTGAGGGGTAGAGGAGGAAGAGGGGGAGGAGCGGCGGCGGTGGAGGAAGAAGAGGTGGAGCGGAGACGGCCAGCGATGGCCTCGAGGGTGGAGCGGAGACGGCCAGCGATGGCCTCGAGGTGGAGCTGGGATCGCGAAGGCAGCGGGCGAAGCGGGATTGGGTCTCTGCTTTTGCGTTTGTTGTTGAAGAAGCCGAGTTTTTGGTTGCGTGATCTTTTTACTGTGTACGACCCAAACTGTGAAATGAGTCTTGTATTCAGGTCTCGTTGTTGGAGACAGTCTAAAATCTAGAATTTTATGTCCCTGCCAAAAATTAGGAGTAAAAAAACTCTTTCTACCTCCCAATAACTTGTTGCTAAAAAACTGCCGGATCATCATGTGTAGGCCATTTATTATCTTTTTTACGGGACCTGCCCTGCACTAAAAAGAAATCACGGAAAAAAAGAGGCCGCACCTTGTGTAAAAAATCT
Organism: Alloteropsis semialata; assembly: GCA_004135705.1. NCBI lineage: Eukaryota > Viridiplantae > Streptophyta > Magnoliopsida > Poales > Poaceae > Alloteropsis > Alloteropsis semialata. The sequence goes on from CM014275.1 coordinate 30,803,153, forward strand.
CGGGAAAAAATCACAGAATTGAGAGTGCAGAGCACTGGTGTAAATTTGGCTCTGCCCGTCATTTTTGAATGCGTGGATAAATTGGAAACTCTTTTGAGCCATTGCTGGAGCAGGTATTTTTGTTCTTTGTTCCCAAAATTAGTTTTGGAACTTATTTTGGATACTCTTGAAGATGTTCTAAAGATTGGAATTATTATAGAAGCCAATAATACCTCATGTGCCGATAGGATAAAAATTTCTCTTGTGACTGCTGCTAAACATTTATTCTATCGAAATAATCAAAGGGGACCAAAGGAGAGCAAGGGACGTGCACAGCCTGATGAACCACACATATGCGGTCAAAGGTTGAGACTAGCAACGTGCACCAGCCTAATATAATCAGTCGCAAATGCGTGTGGCAGACATATACGGTCGAGGACTCGCTCCACCACTCAGCAAATGAAATGACTCTGCGGTTAGACACCAAATTTGATAAATTCAGTGGCTGAAGAATGGCGTACTAGAACTGGCTTGCAAATACACATGTATAGTTAGTGATATATATGCTGAACTGTTTCATTCTCCTGGCTCTCCTGGCCACAAAGAGGGCACTGCTCAGTGGGTGCAATATTGTCTAAATAAAAAGGGAAAAACAGAAGTTACAAACACAAGAGTAAATACATGAGCATCATTATCATAAATAAATACAATAAATGTGCGCATGTAAACGCAAGGTTTCTTCTCAAGCATTTAAATTGCCTAGCATACATTACGGAAAAGCTAGCCCCCAAACCCAAAAACCAAGATGGACGAAACTTCACAGGCCGCCGGCCTCAACCGCTGGCTTGTCATTCTCAACGCCGCCATTGCCGTAGCTGCCATCGTCCTGTCTCCTCTCCCGGCAGCCGCCTTCCAACGCCAGCCAGAGCAGGTGAGGCTGACGCCGAGACCGGAAGCAGACAACGGCGTGTTCAAGGGCTGCTTCAAAACGGACCCGAACGGCCGGAAGTGGCCGTGCTCCCGCATCAACAACCCGGCGGCGAACCTGACCATGTTCGACTGCAACATCGAGAACCACATGGGCACCGAGATGTTCCTCGACTGCGACGGCGGGCAGAGGGCGTACGACCTGTTGCCCGGCGAGATGTGGTACCGGAGCTACGCCAGCGTCTTCGACCCGGCGCCGCCGCCCCGGTACTTCAACCTGCAGGACCGGACCGGCCCCAAGGTGGCCTGCGAGTGGAGCTGCGCCGGGAACACGATGACCGGGGTGGTGGTGTGGGACGAGCAGTGGCCCGAGGCGTGGTCGTGCCGGGAGGTCGGCGGCGATGGGCAGTGCAGGCTCGTGTTCGAGAACAACAAGGAGGTCGTGCTCGTGACAAGGGCCGGGAGGAGGGTGCTCGGCGACGTGGCCATCAAGGAGTGCAGCAAGAACTGGTGGGGATATGGCGGATGGCTGCCGTTTGGCCTCGGCTGCACCTACCCCAAGCACGACCACAACTATTACGGCAAAATAAAGAGCTAGCTCCCCGGACGATCGAGACGGCCATTGATGAGCAGCAAAAATCACATACTATATATGTTAAAGGACCATGCGAGACGAGTTTTCTGGGAAACGTATTGGCCCAGGATGAAATTAACTTCGATGATGCCAAGAATTTTCTCCATGATTCTATATCCAAATGAAGGAATATAGTATACTTCAGCCAAAACTGTGTTTTAAGGAGAAGTAATAAGTTGGAAATCTTGCCAAGCTGGCTTCAGAGTTCAGATATCAATATGCAGATAGTTGGAGTGGTTTCAATCAACAAAATTGGATTTGCAAAGCTTGGCCTAAAAAACAAAACAACTCACATACATCAACAATGAGACACTCAGAGCTTGATTCATATTGTATAGGGACTTTATGATGCAATTTTATCAAACAAATATACATTGTGGCGCATATAATACATGTGGAATACGCAATAATGTATATGAACAGTATAATGAACATGGAAGTACGTGTGCTAGCTTCTTGAAGGTTCCGCAACTCTTGAATTAAGAAGCTACCATTCTATATACAAACTGGTGCACAAAATGATTAAACAATAAGTACTATGAAGGCCAGCCCTCTCATTGCGTGAATGATGCTTCTGTTGCCAGTTGCCACCCCTTTTTTGCAAGGCAATGTTCCACTTCATATTTGATCTAGCAGCTCAGATGGCATTTTCCTATCGAGGCCATGTAAAATCAGAAGAGCTCCAAGTAGCTCCAGGGGAATGAGGCTGGTACACATCTGGCAGATTAGAATAAGACTGGTACACTTCTGGCAGCTTAGAATAAGATTGGTACACATATGGCACTGGCAGCTTAGGGCAAGGTACGATCTTCTTGTTGCTCAGCATCAGGACTACATCCGACATGACAGGCCGGTCTGCTGGATCAGTTTGAACGCACAATAGTGCTATCTGAATGCATCTTGATATATTGTTAATTTGAGCTCCAGTGCGTAACGAGAGATCTATCAGCTCAAATGATCTCCCGCTAGACCATAAACGCCAAGCCTACAGAATAAGTGAATAACTCGCATTGGAAATACAATAGCGTAATAGATGTGTTGTTAAAGTTCTGATGGAGAAACTAAGAAATCAGATCAGATCATTTAGATAGGTTTAATTTATGGTTATCGTATTTATCAATTTGTCGAATGAGTGAGCAAATCCGCCACATACTTCTTGGCTGCTTAAGCTTTTCCATCTTCATTCCCAACTTTATATCCCTATAGCAGCCATGTTGCCACTGCCTCTTCTAAGATCCCTGTATGTATGGATGGCTCCTCCTTCCCAGTTCATTTTCTCCATGATTCACGAGCCGGCTCCTTGCCACAGCCGCAAATCAGGTGACGAAGCCAAAAGGCAGGAGGACCCGTGCCAGACGGGCCCTGACTCCCTGACTCTACTAGTTTCTAATTCTTTAACTGGCACGCTGCTTTTCACATTGTTTCTTTTACTCCGTCCAAATTGACAAACTATATGCTTCTTTTTGCAACATTTTTTTTGACGGGCCTTTTTCTTTTTCCAATGGGTAAGCAGTGCATATTTTGAGAGACATTTATAATTTCAGATCTGTACTTACATGCTCGGTAAAATTCACATACTCATCATCTTGTAGACAAGGTACAGAGGACTTCTTTGCAGCGATGACCTCAAGAAGAATGACACCATAGGCATACACATCAACCTTGGTAGATAAAATACCTCCACGCAGATATTCAGGGGCAATGTAACCACTGTTGAAATAAAGCATAGCATTATTAAATAGAAGATATCAATTGATGTCATAATGGCATGATGTGTTCTCCATGAACTTCACAAGTTCTTACTATGTCCCTGATATACAGGTGTCGTGGTACCATCCTGAGCATAACATTTTGGCAATACCAAAATCGCTTATCTTAGCACTCATATCAGAATCTAGAAGAATGTTGCTTGGTTTCAAATCCCTGTGCACAATGCATAACTCATGGGTGTGTAGATAGAGAAGGCCATATGCTATCCCTTCAATTATGCGGAAGCGTGACAGCCAGTCAAGAGATGCACGTACCACTTCTGGCATCTGCAAAATCAAAAGAAACAACACTGCTGTAACATGTAAAAATGTCCTCATCCCTATCGATTTAGAATAAAATTGGTCCATCAATGAATTATGCAAAAGCTGAGAGCAAGGCATACCAAAGATAATTTTGTCCAGGCTCCCGTTGGGCATATACTCATAGACCAAAATCATCTCTCCTTCTCCAGTGCAGTGTCCCAGAAGCTTGATTATATTTGCATGCTGAAGCTTCTTAAGAACTTTAAATTCACTGTCATACTGGGAAGCTGCACATTTTGTATCAGTAGGATATTGTTTTATCGCGACTTCAAGTCCGTAACCTATATAAGCCTGCTGGAAAGCTAAGTTCAAATGATCATCCATTGATAGGACAATATTTATCTACATTCAGTACATAAAAAGACCCAACAGTCATGTGATAGACTCAGTACTATTGTGACATCAAAGAACTATTATTGAAAAAATTGACAAAGCTCTAGCAAATATACTCCTTGACAGTCATGTTTTGTGATTCGATTAAGCTGTGAATGTGTAGTTTCCAACAAGGCATTCAACTTTATGCAGAAATTGAGAATTTCCCACTTGGACAAAGTTTCTTCGCAATTCTTCACTGAATTCTAAAAAAAAATATGACTTGCAGTTTCCCGTAATATTTTTTGTAATTTGCTGAATTGGATTTTCAAACATACAATCCATTACGGGCAATATGTACTACTCCTTTTGCTTAGATTTGATCATTTGACATGTGCGGATGTTTGTATGTCCATTAGGAAATAAATTTAATATTTGTGCAGTACTTTTTACTTTTTGTCTCTGTAATAAGTATTTGTTAAATACTTGTTTATGTTAAATATACATTGAGTCCATGTAGTGTGGTCAACAGTGGGCTCGGATTTCTTCTATGAAACGGAAGGAATAAGTTATATTCACAAACAAATACCATTGGTTCCTATCATTAGGGAGACCAATAAAATAAGTTAGCTGATGTTGAATTTAAGAATAACCTGCGCTTCTCGAATAAGAAACCAGTAATATGAAACACTTAGTTAGAGTTGCATGCCATTCATTAAATCCTTAATAATCCTAAACATTTTTAATTACAAGAACACAACAAAAATTTTGCATGTTTTTTGGAAATTAAATAAAGAGGACCAAAATTTTTCAGAATGAGACAGAAATTAAGATTTTATAGCATTTTCTTTATATGGAAATGCTAATGAATATGACATATCACAAAGCTTTTGTACACCACCTTGTAAACAGTAGACCAGGCTCCAAATCCAATTACGTTTTCACATGAGAAATTGTTTGCAGCAGCCTTTAGTAAGTCATAAGCTGGCGCTCTGTCAAATGTAAAACGGGTTCGTTATCAGGGGGCCATTCCTTAGTATTGCAAAATTTTAATATGCATTTCTTCAAGTTTAGTAGGTCCAAGTTAGTATTGCAAGTTGGTGCTTATCGCAATTACCTGCTGCGTCTTGCTGAGGCAGCCAGCAAAGCCACTTCAATCTCTGGTCTCTGGTTAAGAGATCCTCCAAACTTTCCTGACGACCTATATATAGAGAATCTGATTTCATTTTCAGTTTTTGTGTCACAAGATTTTGTACTTTCTTGTACCAGACAGGATGATAGTTGGGTAAGTAACAGCATAGTTTGATTTAAGTATAATCAAGAGGTTATGTGTTCAGGTAAAACTCTTTACAAATTACTAAGGAGAAAGAAGAAATGATCGAAATACCATTCCAAAAGTATCAAACTCCAGGACCTAACATTCACAGAGAAAATACATTTGGTTTCCTGATCTTCGACATCTGATCTAAGATACGGAAGGTTGAAATGAAACATCTTACAGGAGTGATTTCTCAAAGTACACGTGACTAAGTGATTGATCTCAACATATATAAATCTCCAGATCACTAATCTCTCAATATTAAAAAAGCCAAGTCTGTAAACATGGACTGGGAAACTCGGAGACATCAGACACAGATGAACAATCTATCATGTGATTACTGACTAGAGGATCATTTTTTTCTTACAGTTTATCTACATCATTTCCAGAAATCATCTACTTCAATCTCATGGGAATTAAATTCGGTTTATGAGTTACCTGGTCTATGGTGTTCTTCAACCTCAGAATCCTCTGTTACGGTTTGATTGCTTTGCAAATGAAAATCCCCAATGGCAATTCCTTCACTCCTGAAAGTACATGTCGATCAAATAATTAACCAAATGGCCCAAGAAATGGAGAAACCTGATTAGTGTCCGTTCTCCCTTAGAGCACATCAGGAAAATCATACAGATTTTATGAAACCATGTGCTGTGGCTCGAGGCTGACGTTGCATGTATAGTGGATTCCTTGGAAATTACTACGGAGATACATAGAGCTCTTTGAGAACATTTTTTTTCTCTCAAATATGCTGGAGTGTTGCGTATCATTCTGTTAAAGTATAAAAAACCGTAAAAGCCGAAGACTTACAAAACCATACAACATGTACACCACAAACTTAAGAAATGCCCTGAGAACGCTTAGTCCTTTTTTACTGGAAGAGAACATTTAATTTAAAATATTATTTCTACAATTTGCAAGGATTTATGTAGCTCCTAAAATTTCTTGCAAGATCTTGTAAGTGCCAATTACTGGTTCTTAAACGAATTGAAGTGTCACTTCCAAGACTGCTGTAGAAATAGTTGTGCTGTGAACCATGAGTTAAACATGATTATCAGTGACGGTTGGTACTATTATTAATCAGAGATATTGATGTCTTAGAATAGAATGACTTTCTGTACTCACAGTCGTCTCGTCTACAATGAACAGATGCTAAAGTGGAAGTTAAATAGATAAATCCCACTGCAAACGTCTTACCTAGCATGATGAGGTTCCAAATGGCTCGTGGGTGAACCCGTTGGCACCACCTCCAACACCTGAAATTTAAGTTCCATTAGATGCTTCAAAATGGAAATCAAGAAAAAGACCATAATGTTCTACCGAATAAGAGGTCGTCACCCTTAAAAAAGAATAAATAATACTTAGAAAGTACCAGATACACAATGCTTCTTGTACATAAATAGGTTATCAATGTTGCTTACGCTAAGACATATAGTTCACTCTACTCCTTTTAGTACTGTACCCCCACCTCACATAGTTCAGTTCCAAATTTTGGGTGAGCAGGTGTCATCACAATAGAAACCATCATGTTTATGCCTAGCGAATGTGCTTCACTTGTTTAAGAATTACATAAGGGATAGAAAGTGAGATGCTAAACAATTGATGGATGTGTCTCGGATTCGGGCATCACGTGGGCCGCGAAGAGACTTAAAGATAGAAAAAAGTTTACTGTCGAGAACGAAAAAGTTTAGGCTTTGTTTGGTAGAGAGCAGCCCCTAAATGGCAGTTTGCAAAGAGAAACCATGAAGGCGTGAAGTCATTCTCTAAAATGAATTAAAATTCTAGAAGCGGAAAAAAACTAGTTACTTCTGTTTCTTAATTTTTCTTAATTGAACCTTGCATGGAATCACTTTCTTATGAGTTTACCTTAGATGTGTGCGGTCACAGAGGCCAGAACGATTTCTTTTTTCTAATCATTTTGACCATTTTCCCTCCAAAAATATCTTGATGTAGTAAAAATCGTTACTAAATAAATCTGGGTAGCAGATGTCAAACTAAGTTATACCTCTCACCTGCTGCGAGGACTCCGGCGGGACAAGCATGCTGAAAATCCGATCAAGACGGATGGTGATGTCGATGTGGCTGACCATGGGGAAGACAAGGAGGTAGGAGTCGATCTCGGCCTGCACGACCCGGAACTGCTCCGCCTGCCTCCCGGCCATCACGAACCCGTACACGGCGCCGCGTTCCTGGCACGAGTCCACGAGCTCGTACGCCCGACGAAGCGCGCCGCCCAGTCCGCCCAGCGCCCTCCTCACCTCCGGCCGCCGCATCGTCTCCGAGGAGCCCTGCTGCACCAGCTGCAGCAGGTCCCCCACCATCATCACGCGCCGCGCCAGCGAGTGGCACTCCTTGCGGTTCCGGCGCGCCGTGCTCACGGCCTGCAGGGTCGCCGAGACGAGGCCGCCGGCGTCGGTGCCGACCAGTTGGGCGACCGTGGCGGCTGGGGCGAGCGCGTTCCACAGCGCCATCGGTCTCGCGTCGCCTCCGATTGACTCCGTGGAGCAGACGATGGCGTGGTGTCTGCACCCTGCAGTCCCAGACTACCAGGCCACCAGCCAGCAGGTTACTACAAGTGGCTACTTGGGTGTATAGGCTGAAGCGATGCTGAAAGAGGAAGCTTCCTTTGCCCCTTCAGGAAAATACATGGTTTCGGGACGGGGGCTTGGCCTGGGTGGTCAGCTACTCCACTTGTGGAGCAAGCGACCCAGGTTCGAGTCCCCGCGGCCTCGCTCTCGCTAGAGTGGAGGGCAGGTCGGCCGGGTGTTAGAAACCCCGGTGCCTAGCGTCCAGGCGGCCTCGCTCTCGCTAGAGTGGAGGGCAGGTCGGCCGGGCGTTAGAAACCCCGGTGCCTAGCGTCCAGGTGACGCAGGGGGCTACTCTAGCCTCTGGCCTCTTTAAAAAAAAATACATGGTTTCAGTTGTATAGACCATGACTTCGTTTGAGCTGTAAACATCGTTGAATTTGGGCCCAGAAATTTCAAGGCAGGTAAAAAACAAAAGGAATTTAATGCCCATGGTGAGACTGCCCTTGAAAAATGACTTTGACGTAGGCGGTCGACGAACACTTAGAAATACGGGGTTGTGACTAAGATTGCCACGACTAACCTTAGTCAATCACATTTTTTTAATTGATGTTTGGTTCCTGCCACAACTTAGTCTATCTAACTTCTCAGTCACTCGGTGCACATGTCATAGACTCAAATTTTTTGTCTAACTTTGACTAAAGTTAAATGATCAATTTTATTGCCAGAAAAGTATAGCAAGACTAACATTAGGAGTTCTAGGTAAAAATGTATGGTAAATATGTTGGTCAACCAAACGTACCCTGATCTCCGTATATGGTTCATGTGACGAATGACCCGTAAAATCAGCCTTTGGAATCTCGGATCATCATCTTTAGGGGGTGTTTAGATGTTGTTATGCATAGTATTTTTATGCATTGAGTCGTGTGCCACAGAGAGAAAAAAGTGTATTAGAAAGCGTGTATTATGCAAAATGGAGGAGAGAGAGGGTGAACTAAATACCCCTTAATATAGGCACATAGCCACCTCTACTCTCGATCCTACTCGTGTGAACTCCAAGATCCCATGCAGATGACCTTCCTGGTTTGCCACTACTACCGCTATTAACAAGCTCGCGGCACAGTCAATGTGGGTCCTGTTCGCTACAGCAGTCTGGAGAAACACTTTTCAGATAAGCTACATAAATATAGAAAAAAAATGTTCATTTGAGAAGCAGATCTGACTCAGTTTCTGCGTTTTTAGTACAAATGGGGATGGTGGGAAGAAGTGTAGCCAGGAAAAAAGTTGTAAAAAACATATAGTTTGACTGCTAGTTTCAGTTTATTTTAGCCATATACAAAATTTAAAATGTTACAAATAGGGTTGTGGACTCATGCATCCGTCCGCCACCGCTAGAATTTTTGATGATTCCATGATCTAATCGACACTGCTATTGACGAGCTCACGGATCTACTCACCAATAATAAACACCGTTTTCAAATATTATGTAATTGCTACACGGTGGCTAGCCATTTCTTTTTTTATTCATTAGCCGCTTAACCTATTTAAATGGTCGTTTAGCTCAAATAAATAGGAATAAATGAGAAATGATGGGTTGCTTAGGCTAATCCCAATGGCAAATTTCATTTTGATGTTTCCAAAAGTGCCATATCAACAAACTACAATTAATTGATGGATAAAACACCCTCCTACAATCCATAGTTTCATCAAAAATGCTTATGTGGCACCAGGGCCGTATCAACGAAATATAGGCCCCGGGGAGAAACACATAACGGGGCCCCAAATTTTTAAAGCACAACATAACCAAACATACTTTTATTTTATAAATTAAACTTCAATATATATTACTTCTTACATTACTTAGAAATATATCAAACATCAATGCTAAAATAGTGAAAAGCTAAGCAATAAACTGACCTCATATTCTACTAAAAAGCATAATCCTTTTAGTATTTCTTGAAATAAAATCTTCAATTATATCTCGATACTTAATCTTCTCCAAGACATCATTTTCAAGTGCTATAAGACGAGCGGAAGGTCGATGGCTTAATCAATGGTGACTCCTCCATGCCAGTGAAATAGCCGATGGTGTAAAAGTCCTTAACAGTATATGGGCCAGCTAGTTCTTGCTGGACATGTAGGCTTTAGTTTATTTGTTTTCTATACTTATAAGTAGATAATTATCTAATCTAATTAGGTGATTTGGGGGCCCCAGAAAATTGGGGGCCCTGTGCAGGCACCCATCTTGCCCCTGCTATTATACGGGCTTGTGTGGCACCTAAATATGAAAATGAAACTCCATTAGAAATAGCATTAACGTTTAGCACGGTGCATGGTTGAGCTCGTGGATACCTTTTGAATTTTATTGGGTGCGACGTCGTTTTAAATCCAATGTCGTCTCATGGATGGGCTTGCTTTGGGCTAACAGAACATAAATGGGCCCAACTTAATTGCTTACATACACAGAACTAGGCGTACTATTGGTCTAAAAAAAAGAACTTGGCGTACTATTTTTTTTTCCGAAAAGATGATTTTGAGACCAACATGAGAAACAACTCGTTGAAGGTCAATTGCCCGGTCTGTCCTAAAATTTTGATCCACATTTTTAATTTTTTATTTATGTTTTTCCTTCCCCTCTTCTAAAAAGCTAATAAATCAAAAAGAGAGAAAAACAGAAGCGAAAGCTCGAGTCGAAGAGTGGAGGTCGCTCGGTAACTCGAGTCGATCGGTCGCATTCATTCTTGCCCGAAACAAGTGGGCTATTCATTCCGGTGCCACCTTTTGTTCAATCGAGTCCATGTTCTCTATTTCCCAAAACCCATTCGTTCACCGACCTGTGGACCAGAGGTTGTTTGCTTGGATTCTTAATTGGTTCCAAATTTCAGCATTCTTGTGCAGTCTCTTAATTAATATAGGCGGTCCACAACATGAATTGCTTGTTAAAATGGCATTTTCACGTGCAGTTACTTGTGTGAAGAAATGGTTTCACAAAATCAAGAAAATCATATTTTTCAAATCTTCTTTTAATTAAACTGAGTTTGACAATGAAAATTTGTGGACGGCTATATCATGTTTATCCCTAGCTATCTCTAGTAAAATTTATGAAATCTTTATGAACCTTTTTGTATAGCGAACATGGAATGTACATCATTATGGCATCTTTGATTATATTTCACCGACGAAGATGTCTCAGTGTCACTGACGTGCATTCTATTTTCACCGGTCATAAAAATGTTTACAAACTTTTTAAAATTTGACTAGCGTTGGGGATGGCATTATATACCCATTTACAAAATTTCATCATCAGACTCAACTTAACTAAAAATATACAAAAATTATTTCTTGATTTATGGAATGATTTCTATGTGGTTCACATAAGGAACCAAATGTAGAAATACCATTTCTAGACGCAATTTGTTAAGTGGATCACCTCAAAGGATGCAAATTGGATGAATATAGATGTACCTGACACAAGATTAAACTGTGGGCATAAGAAAGAACTTGCTGATATTTTTTTTGAGCAATCGAGAGCTTTCCATTCATTCAAAGGAAGGTTACAATCACTTACTGTTGCACCTTCTCCTCAAAAAAAACTTACTGTTGCACCCAAAAGCCACTCAGGAAAGCAGTCGCACCTGTTCAGTAGAGGGGACGAAGACGTGACTCGCGTGGCCTGCTTAGCACAAAGGTCAGCCACCGAATTCGCTTCCCTCCTAGCTAAAGATACATGAAAAGACATGAACAGCCTGCCCAGCTCTCTAATCTCTTGTGAGAGACCAGCAATATGCGACCGTCGGCAAAAGTGGCTCTCAATGCATTCACCGAAGTGAAGCTATCTGACTCCAAGATCACCAGCTGCATACCCATTCTATGTGCCAATTCCAGTCCATCTCGGGTCGCCATCACTTCATCCATCAGTGCATCTTCCATGGGGTCATTCCATCATGCTATTCAGCCCCCAAGACTTGGCCTATCGAATCCCGTACTACTGCTGCACCTCCATCAGTGCCCGGATAATTCTTCAACAGAAAGAAAATCATTTTCTCAGTTGCCCCATTTGAGTTATATAGTGTTACCCAAGCGTTTCAAGGAAGGCCTCCTTCGACACTTCTCATACTTTTGAACCATTTCGAAGGGAACATATCAACAAGTGTTCTCCTCTATACTTGACACTGCTAGAAAACGCTCCATCGGTCACCCCTCATTGGTATCGGATATTCTTACCGGGTCCAACGGCTAGAAATTTTGCGAGCACATAGGTACCGGTTGGTGGCACCAACTGGTACCTATGAGTGCCCCTTTGGTACCGGTTGGTGGTGCCCCTTTGGTACGGGTTGGTGCCACCAACCGGTACCAAAGGGGCTATGCGTATATAATCCCTTCTTCCTCCCCCAGCTCGAGCCATGGCTCATTTCTTCATCCTCCATTGAGCTCGGGTTGGGGGAGGTCATGCCCGATTTTTTCATAACTTTTAGAGATTTTGCAATCCAAGTCCGCTAGAAGGTTAGTAACTTCATCCTCTCTCTTTTGACCGTTACCATAGTCTATTTAATGTCTCTATGTTTTGAGTATTTGAGTGTTTTGTGGAATAGATAGGAATAAGAGATTTTGGAATTATAGATCAATTTTATTATGATTTTGTGGTAGAGGTGAACCATATAGATATTTGTTGCATGTGTAGAGATGATGCTCAAATTTTTTTTGGCATTGTTTAGATTTTTATGATTATTTGTAGAAACTTTAAATGATTATTATATTTAGGCTAATTATGATTTTTACATATTATAAATGATATTAATTGTAAAGGCTTATCGGAAACTTTAGAATTACATCATTTTAGAGGCTTCAAATGATGTTTATATTTAGGGTTATTATGAATTTTAGATTTTTAAAGACTATAAATGATATTCATATTTAGGCTTATTAATTATGAACTTTAGAATTACATCTTCTTAGAGGCCTCAAATGATGTTTATATTTAGGGTTAGGCTTATTTATTATAAACTTTAAAATTAGATCTTTTTGGAGGCTTCAAATGATCATATTTAGGGTTATTATGAATTTTAGATTTTTAGAGACTATAAATGGTATTCGTATTGGGGCTAAATTTTTCGTTGTATTTTGTGAATAGATGAATCGACAATGGATGTACAACGCGGATAGACGCTCATCTGACTTCATTAATGGCGTTCATCAATTCCTCGATGTGGCAGAGGCTAACTCGACCTCGAGTTTTATATGTTGTCCTTGCAAGGTCTGTGAGAACAACAAGGATTATCACATCTCAAAGAAGGTGGTTCACACGCACTTGCTAAGGAATGGTTTCATGCTTGGCTATACCTGTTGGACCAAACACGGCGAAGAGGGGATCCTATTAGAAGATGGTGATAACAACATCCCGGACTTTACACAATACGGTGTCTTTGCAGATGATATTGCAATGGGCGAGGGTGAAACAGTTGCAGAAGATGAGGATGATGATGCCTTAGGTGGCATGATTCGTGATGAAGAGAAAGACTATGAAAGTGCGAAAGAGCGAGAGAAGATCAAGCGTTTGTTGGAGGACCACAAAACATTGTTATACTCAGATTGCAACGAGGACCAGAAAAGTTGGGTACCACACTGAAACTGTTGCAGTGGAAGGCAACTAATGGCTTGTCTGACAAGGGTTTCAGAGAGTTATTGAAAATGATAAAAAAGATGCTTCTAGAGGGCAACACCTTGCCCGAAACAACATACGAGGCAAAAAAAAAATTTTTGCCCTCTAGGACTGGAAGTAGAAAAGATACAGCATGCCCCAATGATTGTATCCTTTATTGCGGCAAGGTGTATGAATCTTTGGATGTCTGTTCGGTTTGCAGCTGTTCGCGGTATAAAATCAGGTGAGATGACCCTGGCGAAGTTGAAGGAGAGCCCCAGAAGAAGAGAGTCCCTGCCAAGGTGATGTGGTATTTCCCTATAATACCACGTCTGAAGCATTTGTTTAGAAACAAAGAGCATGCTAAATTGATGCGGTGGCACAAAGAGGATCGTAGGGAAGACAATATGTTGAGACACCCCGCTGATGGGTCCCAATGGAGAAAAATCGACAGAGCATTCCCAGACTTTGCAAAAGATGCAAGGAACATAAGATTTGGTTTGAGTACGGATGGCATGAATCCTTTCGGTGATATGAGCAGTAGCCACAGCACTTGGCCCGTGACTCTATGTATGTACAACTTTCCTCCATGGTGTGCATGAAGCGGAAGTTCCTTATGATGCCAGTGCTAATCCAAGGGTCAAAGCAGCCTGGCAACAACATTGATGTGTATCTAAGGCCACTGGTTGACGATCTATTGTTGTTATGGGAAAAGATGGAGTAAAGGCGTGGGATGAACACAAGCAAGAGGAATTTAACCTACGAGCATCACTATTTGTGACTATCAATGATTGGCCTGCACTTGGTAACCTATCGGGACAGTCAAACAAGAGATACAAAACATGCACGTATTGTCTAGAACACACAGATTGCATCTATCTGAAACATTGTAGAAAGTGTGTGTATATGGACCATCATCGATTTCTTTCTGAGAAACATCCACTAAGAAAGAAAGGAAAGCATTTTGAGGCAGAAACTCGTAAAAAACCAAGGCATTGGGATGGAAAATATGTATTTGCTATGGTAAAAGATGTGAAGGTGGTCTTTGGGAAGGGACCTGGTAGCCAGTGAGCTGCAAATGAAATGGAAAGGCACCCATGTGGAAGAAAAGGTCAATATTCTAGGACCTACCATATTGGGAGGTCTTAAATGTCTACCACGCAATTGATGTGATGCACCTGACCAAAAATCTTTACGTAAACGTGCTAGGGTTTCTTGGTAAGTACGGAAAGTCAAAAGATACACTAGAAGCACGATAGAACCTGAAACGTATGAAACAACGAGATCCCTGCATCCTGAGAAGAGAGAGAAAAGGCGTTGGAACTTACGTCCTGCTAGCTACACTCTAAGCAAGGAGGAGAAGACCAGCATGTTTGATTGCTTGATCAGT
>CM014275.1:30822024-30835275 GCA_004135705.1 Alloteropsis semialata
AAATATTTTCTCTCTTATGTTATATGCCTCAGCTTTGCCTTACTTGTTTAGCATATAGGATATATGTCTTGCAACTTAGTTTAGCTGATGCATGTTATGACATTGGCCCAATGTGCTGCAAGGTTGCTCTGTCTATGCGGACGATAGATAGAGTTGTATTTCATATTGCAAACATGGTGTTTGGAATATGGAGTATCATTGGAGATACCACTACCCCACGGATTAGTAGAGGTAGACGGTAGGTGGTGACAGCCCTGTCCGTCCTTTGTAATCCTCCACGTTCAGGAGTTGTTATTAGGCCTTTATGATAAGACGTCCTGCTGTCGTCCCTTGATGAGGGAACCACAAGATACCTTGATATGCCCTCTAATATGTAACCCTTTACTGAGCTTGTATAGTGTATAATCCTGTATACTTAGGACCCATGAGTGAGAAGTACATAGATTCCCTTGTTCTCTTCTAGGATCTTCATGCTAGCTGAGTCTTATATATTCTGAGCAATGAATCTTCTGTGTGTCACACTACCCCTTTATCAATGTTTACCCCTTGCTAGACTTTGGTATGTTAATACTGTTATGATTGAATACAATGGATAACTACTCTATTCAACCATCGCCTTCCCTGTGGATTCGATACCCTGAATACTTCCGGGTGAAAGCTACAACGGTATCCGTGCACTTGCGGATTTATCTGCGACCGTAAGAATCACCAACAACGTGCGCCACCGTCGCCCGTGCGCCCTGTTGCGCGTCCTCCGCGCGCCACAGTTGCCCCGCCGGCCTGGCCTCGTCGGCGGCCTCTGCGCCCGACCCTCCCCGACCGTGGCCGGCCCTCCCCGGCCCTCGCCGACCGCCGCCGCTGTGAGTACGTGTGTGTGCATTGTTGTGTGTTGTTGTGCAATGTGGTGGTGTGCGTGTGCGTGTGTGTGTCTTTTTATCTTTGATTATTAGGAAATGTAATGATTTATAGGAAATGGTTTAGGAAATGATATATATATATATATATACAGTATGAAATGTGTTGGAAATGATATATAGGAAGTTGTTTGGGAAATGTGTAGGAAATGTGTAGGAAATGAAATGTGACATCTTATAGGAAATTATTTAGAAAATGATATAAGCTTATAGGAATTGAAATGTGTTATCTCCTCATCATTTATTTCCTAGGATTTTTGTTTAGGATTTGATTTTAGGAAATGGAATGTGTAATCTTATAGGGAATGATATAAGTACTTATAGGTTTTCCCTTGAATTGTTTTAGGAAATGATATATAGAAAATGGTTTAGGAAATGATATAAATACTTATATGTTTTCTCCTATAATTATTTTAGCAAATGATATATAGAAAATGGTTTAGGAAATGATATAAGTACTTATAGAAATTCATAGGAATTTATAGAAATTCATACAAATTTATAGAAATTCATACAAATTTATAGAAATTCATAGAAAGTCATACAAATTTATAGAAATTCATACCAATTCATAGAAATTCATACAAATTTATAGAAATTCATACATATTTATAAAAATTCATAGAAATTTATACAAATTTCATGTCAGGAATTGTCTTATCATTTGTGTAATTTCAGACAATTTTAGGTGCCAACATGATGACGGAAGACGAAATGAATGAACTCATTATGATGAATGCTATTGCACAAGGCAGTGCACCTGCTACTAATATCCTCGACGCCGAGGTGGAGGCAAGTGGTGACGATGGCAGCCAATACCTGAATATGTCAGGTGATGGCATTGAAGAACCTGCTGAAAATGTTCCGGCGAAGGAGGTATATATATATTGTCAATATCGATGATATATATATATATATAAGCATGTGATCTTGATACATTTCTTTCTTGTACTTGTAGCCCTCAGCCTCACAACCTTCTAGGTCGTCATCATTAAAGAGGATGAAACGTGGCCCGACCAAAAAGTTAGAGGGCAGACTTATAATCACAGATGTGGCAGAAGATGGTCAGCCAGTTGCGCCAGAAAAAACTGCTACTAGGATGGTAAATCAGTGTGGTGTTCTAGGTAGAGACCACGTGCCCATCAGCTTGCAGAGGTGGAAATTCACCAATGAAGTATCTTACGTGCCTCAATTAGAGAAAGAAATGCTATGGGCAAGTTTGAAAGAGCACTTCCAAGTGCTTGAAGGTTCAGAGGAGAGAGTGAAAAATTGGGCTCTAAAGACGATGGCTACTTCATTTCAAACTTGGAAGAAGAACTTGTATAGAAAATATGGTGAGAAGAACCTGACACCCAACTTCAACGATTACCCACAGCTCAAGGATCATTTGGAATCGTTCGTGCAGTATAGGCGATTGGAGTTAGGTGAAAAGAACTCAAGTCAAGCAAGGATCAATGCTGCGAAGAAACGGTACTTCCACTCACTTGGAGCAACTGGCTACAAGAAGAAAATTTCAATCTGGAACAAGATGGAAGAATATTTGCTTGCCAGAGGAATCACACCGGCTACAATCAATTGGCCAAACCGATCAAGGCATTGGTATTACGCTCATGGGGGCACTCTAGATCTCAATGATGGGCGCTTATGTACAATGATGAGATAAAAGAGGCGGCCACTGGTATCCTTGTTGTACTTAAAGAGAAAGTCGATGGGAGATTCATTCCCGACAAAGAAAATGACAAGCTAACAAGGGCTCTAGGGAATCCCGAACATCCCGGACGAACTAGAGGTGTCGGCATCGTCTCGTGGAAGGTTGCATTCTCTGTGGACAGTGACACCTACAAAATACGCGCACCAAGGCCGCACAGGAGAGAAAAGTTGAGAACTTGGAAAGAGAGGTTCAGCAGACAAAGGTCGGCATCGCAGATGAAGTGTCTAGACAAATACAGACATTGCTGAGCCAAGGGCAGCTGGTGCCAAGAGGAATACTTCTACCCACCGGAGTTGGTGGTTCAGTTGGTGTTAGCCCGCCCTCCCAACGTCGAAGCAGTGTTGCTTCCACAGAGCTCCCACCTGCCGATGCCGGGGACGACAGTGCAAGTTATCCAGTGGATGAAATCACTTTGCGTACGCCATGTGAGCTACATATACCATGCAACAACTTATCCACTAAGGTGGCTTACGGTATGGCTTATCCGGTGGAGCAAGGGCAGACCATTTATGGGGCATAAATTCCAAGTGGCTACTGCAAGGTGGGGGTGGAGCAAATTTGTGAAGGATACGATGACTTGGAGCTCGACATCGAAGGTGGCGACGGAGAAAGAACATTAGGGGATGCTTCCCACGACAGTATCATTCTATGGAAGAAGCGTTACGTCAAATTTGCCAGTCAAGGGCGATCATCTACTCCACCAAGGGATCCCCCACAGCCACCGTCACCTTCAAGAAGGAACGAGGATGAGCAAGAGCTACCACCTCCAAGTAGGGATGATGCCGGCTCACACATGTCTTCTCCTCCACCAGCACGGCATGCCCCAAAGCACCAAGTTACGCCCCCACGGCGGACTACTCGCTAGAAAAAGCTACATGAAATGGTCAAAAAAGAGCCTACCGAAGAAGAAAGGATGGCCGCCATAAAGAAGAAGTTACCTTACGACCAAACTAACGTGGAAACTACTTTGGTGGTCCAAGCCCAGGACAAAGAACATTTCAAACCAGATGAGCCAGAGAAACCGGTAAAAATAGATCCAAAAGCGAAGAACTTTTTCAAATCAATGAGCATGGCGAATCAGAAGGGATTCTTAGTACCTGACTACGAAGAACTTGTGCATGTATTTGTATATATCTACAGCTTCCACTGGATTCTCCTTGTGTTTCTCATACACACCGGTCGCGTTTTTGTCTTGGACTCAATGCGGAAAAAAAGAGGAATACCAACCAGTTTTAGACCTGATTGACATGGCATGGACGCGTTTCTGTGCACATGTTCGAGAAAATTTCAAAGCAAAATTGGATGTGAAGACGGACTTGCCGGTATGTGGTTGGAGTACCCGCATATCTCATCATATCACACTAATATATAGTTGTCACGGCTAACTTTATTCTTCTCCACTTTCAGTGTGCCAGACAGGAAGAAGGGACGAATCTATGCAGATACTATGTCTGCTAGTGGATGCACACCTTTATTTCTCCAAAAAAACCGACTAACGAAGAACTCATGGTACGAAATCAAGCAATTCATACTTACATATGACTTGTTCTTTAATGTGTATGATCTAGTGTTATCTCATGGATAATTAGATTAAAATGTTCTCATTTGTGATTAATGCAGCCTTCACCATGAAGAGCTCCCAATGAGAGAAAAAGCAAATGCTTGTGATAATTTCAATTGTGTGAAAGATTGTGTAAGACTTACACATGTATTTACATATGACGCGTACATACACACGTAGACGAATTGCATCTAATAAACAAAAACATCAAACATTTAAAAAAAGAAAAACACCCTTTGGTACCGGGTGGTAACACCAACCGGTACCAAAAGGCCTCCCCGTAGCATACGTGGGAGGGCCCTTTGGTACCGGTTGGTGTTACCAACCGGTACCAATGAGACTCATAGGTACCGGTTCTGCACCCAGTACCAAAGGCCGAAGCCTTTAGTCTCGGTTGCTCGATACCGGTTGCAGAACCGGTACCTATGAGGGTTACCACCCGGTACTGATAGCGAGTTTTCCAGTAGTGTGATTAACCATATTCTAACAACATGTTTAATTTAAGTCCATATAGATATAAAAGGTTTACACATGACAATAAGATAAGAAACTGCTTGTGAAAGAACAACCAAATCACACATGAAAAACTAAAAATGGTGTGGACAGCTTTGGCTTGTTTGAGCGCTGAGACTGATTATTGGGGAATGAAGCTTTTTCGAGCAAACTGGTACTTTTGCATTTGCAATAAAGGTATGGTTCAAATATTCAATTTTTTAGTTGTATGATTAATTTTTCATTAGACTATTGTATCGAAAAGGTTGATTGATTTACATAAGGGATAGATAAATTAATAAATACCTCTATGCCAATCACATGCGTATGTTAATCTAGTTAATTTGTGCGCTAACTAAATTATATTTAAATTTTAATGCATGTAGAATAATATTATATCCATAGGTAATGCATTCGTGGTGAGTTATAAATGTATTACCTTCCAAATAGTAGTTTGATAAAAAATTATAAAGGTAGATGGGTAGCGATAAAATAGGATGTAAGAGCTGCGGATTGCATAATAGAAGAGTTTTTGTATTCAATATGCCAAAACATGAGTGCAACTCACAACATATTTGCCTCTAATAAATTTTCTAAACTGTTGTGAGACCATCTCTAAGCACCTCATTAATTTGTTATTGAATAATTTTGAACAGACAATCTTTCTTTTTTGTCCAAGTCAGTCGTTGCATACCTACTTTCTCATAGCAAGCTTATACTATATTCAATATAAATATCTTCCATCTAGAAATTAACTCATAAGTCCTAACACTAACTTAGAATCACTCTCAATATAATATTGCAATTTAATATTATGTTATTATGATATTTTTAGTAATCATTGTTCTAATATGTACATAATGACCAGTGGAAAAGCGAAGAGAAGTAAATCTGCATGTCACTATGTAGCATAGATATCGTTGCTCTCTACTCTAAAAACTTTTGTATCGTCTCATATAGGAATGCATTTTGTTTTGGATTACGAGTCCCACAAAAAAAGAGTACCATTCACGAACAAGGCAACTTGAATCCCTAATCTTCTTCTTTTTTTGTGAGAGTTGCTAGTTTGCTACACATCTGGCAGGTTTGTGTGATCCATGTTTGACCATAGGACCATGTCCCAGAACCAAGTTCACCTTTGTCGTAATTCAGTCGGAATGTGGAGTGCTATGTGTAGAGATTTTTGAGAAAATTCCAAAAAATAATTTTGTAAATCACTACATCCCATGTGAGGAATATTAATTATTTTCCCATAATTTATGGAAATAATTAAGTGCCACAAAAATTTAGAGAGTTTTCATAAGTAGCCTAATTAGATGAATTTTAGTTTATAAAATTGCAAAAGGATATCTGTACTGTAAAGAAACTTTGGTTTGTAACCATTTCTTCTGTTACTAGAAACAAATTCATGATTTTTGGAGGTAATTTTGTTTGACTTAACTGACGGAAGCAATGATGCACAAAAAAAACCTGAAGGAAGTAATGAAAATGTCAAATAAGGAATGTAAGTTAGAACTCAATATCACAGAAGGGAGGAAAAAGTTTCAGAGCTAAGGAATGAGAGTTATCTTTTGGTGTTCAATAAGGTATTTTCTCTAGATTTTTTTTATCATTGTACTGCTACCCCTAAAACATATAAGTTTTACATATGTGTATTATCTTAAAAATATGGCTGCAAATTTTGTGCAAAAAGTTCCTCTATATATTTTTAAGCGCATAAGTATGTATCAAGACAGCTATTAATGCTTATCTTTCATGCAATGAGATCTCATCTTTTAATTTAATTTTATTTAATTTAAATTTTCCATATGAAAAATATCATCGCATAGTTTTGTAATGTACATGTATATTATTTGATAAAATTTATAATCATCAATATAATAATAAATAAAAGTTGCGAGTAACAACGCAATGTATCCTATGCTCCTATCTAGGGTTGAAAGCGGTCGAACTCGGTCAGGATAACCCCAATATCATTTTCACTTTTACATTTCAATACGAAATCGAATTCGAAAAGGTCGGAAACGAAAACGAAAACGAACTAATAGGATATCGAAAACGAACTAATTCGATCGGAAACATGTAGAACACGGTCGGAATACGAAAAAGCAAACCGGGAACACCGACCCATAGAACCTAGTTGAGCATGACGACAGTCCGATACCGACACAATCAGTCAACCACACACCCACACATGCTTACATCACATGAATACATGATCGTGCACAGTGCACTTATACACATACATGATACATTAATACGCAATTCACTTATCAAGCAATCACCAATTCACCATGACAATTGACAAATAGGCAATATGTCTAAATAGCAAACTAAAGGCTTAAGAAATTAACAATAACATATTGTTTGATATTCTGATTGTCTCATTCTCACCCACAGTTCACACTATCACTGTTAGACACAATGACTGACAACACAAACTAAGTCTGAGACAGGAGACAGCCACACAGGCATTCAACAATCAGCAGTTCAGCACAATTGCAAAAGGACAACAGTACAGCACAAGTGCACAACGCACAAACAGAACACCACAAAGGCTGCAAAGCACAAGTTGTGACTACAACTAAAACATAATTATTTAGAACTATTTGGGCTAGGCAACAGGCTATATTTCAGCAACACTTTCCACAGCATCTGGATCACTTCCCATGTCTTCTACTTCCTCATTTTCCTCCTCATTCCCCTCATTGATTTCCTCTTGCTGCAAGTTGGCACATTGCCATTGTGAAGAAAAACAGAACAGTCAGTAAGGGTCAATGAAAGGACTAGCAACCAGTAAACATACGCATAACCCAAAATGACCAAATGAAAATATACCTCAAACTTAAGTTTATTAACCATGGCACTAGACAATTCCTCCACTTCAAGATCACTCACAACTAATCCAACATTTTTAGAATCTAAAGACAAAAAGAAGGATATGAAATCAGTGCATCTTTCTAGTGCAAATATAAGTTTGTAACTGAAAAGTACGTACAGATCATCACCTTTTCTTGCTGCAGCTACCCAATCTTTGGTGCAAATCAATGCCTCTACAATCTCAGGGTCAAGACGGTTACTGTAGGGATCAACAACATGACCAGGAGCACTAAATGCAGATTTAGATGCAACAGTGGACACTTATATGGCCATCACATCACGAACAATCTGAGTAAGGATAGGATAGTCTTCTCTCTTGTTCTTCCACCAAGCTAAGATGTTAAACTCACTAGAAATTTTCTGAAGCGGTTCGGCCATGCACACCAGCACCGCTGTCAATGATGCCTACATTTGTAGTGCTAGCTTCACTTGGTGTTGAAGAAACCTTTACAGATTGTGTTGGATTTGGACTAGGGCTAGGACTAGCACTAGGGTTTCGAGATGCAAGCCTTTTACTTCTAGATCCTGCTAGGAAACAAGGAAAACATTGCTCAATCATCAACCTGCACCTAAATGTACAACACTATGAATCTACGAGCTACTAATTTGCTAGCTACGAAAGCTCAGTTCCTGATGGCAGCTCCAAAAGACAGCGCACACTCTTGGTCTTGGTCCTGCCGCCCCTGGATCCAGAAGAGGGAGTATCTCCAGTGGGCGCCATCTTCTTCGTTGGAGGGAGCAGGGACGGGTGAACGGCGAGATCCACCCACAGCCGCAGGTTCTCAGGGAGGCAGGGAGCAGGGATGGGGCGACCGGGTGAGCGGAGCAGGGAGCAGGGAGGGGGAGATGGGGCAAGGGGCGAGCGGTTGTCACATACTGAAATTTTCAATTTCAGGATGTGAATAGAAAGAATAATTAAACAACGTTTTTATCATAAATTTAAAATTTGCTCAACATCTATTTTGTTGACAGGGAATTTAGTATAGGAAAATAATTGGTTGTTTTTCGAAATTAAATGAGGTTGTTGCATTCATGCTCTTTGCATTGGTTTTGTTTGAGTTGTTTGTAATCTCCAATTCCAAATCTATCCCAATTCAAATCCCTAAACCTAAACTCCTATTCAAATTTCAAATCAAACTCCAAATCCAAATTTAATCCAAATTCTCAATTCAAATTCCTATTCAATTCTCAAATCAAATTCCTCAAATAAAACCAAACTCCTTTTTCCCCCTCTCATTTTGGCCCAGCCCGGCCTCTCTTCCCTTTCGGCCCAACATCTGGCCCAGCAGCTCTCTCTCTCTCTCACTCACTGGCGAAGGGGGCCCACCTGTCGGCACCCCCTTCAACCTCTCGCAGACCCTCTTCTCTCCCCGTCGAACCGAGCTCCCCAATGCCCGAGCTCGCCGCCCGTTCTTCTCCCTCGCCCGCTCGCTCCCCCTCTCCACTTGCGCCTCCATTCAATGCGCAGTGGCGCACTCGCAAGACCCCCCACCTCCTCCACCCGCAACGGCCGCCCACCGAGCTCCACCGAGCCTCCAATGAATCGGCCGCCACCGCCTCCCTTCCCCTTCCCCGGTGCCGCTCCCGCTACTCCCTCAGCCCCTATAAAACCCGCGGCACTCAACCCCGAGCATACCCGTCCCATTCCCTCTCCAATTCCGCCACCCGAGCCTTCTTCCGAGCTCGCCGGAGCTCGCAAGCCGCCGCCACTCGTCGCCGGCCTCCACCGCCCCTTCCACGACGTCGGCAAGCCCCAGGGTGAACTCCCCGCGATCCCCTCTTCCTTCCCATGTTATTTGTTTTCGTCCCCGAGGTCTGTAGCGCCGTACAGAGGCATCGCCGGCGAGCTTAAGCTCGGCCCACGGCGGCGCCGCCGCCTGCAACTGTCGCCGGCGATCCAAACCCCCATCCGCCGTTCATTTTCAAACCAATGGCCCAGATCAAATCCCATTCCAGGTCAATCAGACCCATACCGGTCAACATTGGCCATTTTGCAAAAGAGCCCTCCCATTTTCCGCAAATTAACCCGCCGTCCAAGTCATATAGAAAGTATTCACAATCATACCCTTGGTTTTTATGATTTCAACCCTGAGCTTCTTACAAATATAACCCGCCGTCCTACCCTTATCCTTTTGTAGATCTAACCCTGAAGATCTATCAATTCGCAGTGACTATTCACTGAGTCTTGAGAAACTTCCTTGCTAGCCCCTGAGATCTATGGTTAATCGCGTGTAGGTCCCTGTAATCTAGTTTTAGCTCTAGTTTACGCGTTTTAGCTCTGTTTCGTTCCGTTTTTGTTGCGTTAGGTCCATAATCATGAAAACTATACGTTAGTAGTTCTTGTTCACATGATGCTTGTCTTTATTTATTAATATGATTAATGCCTATTAAACGTGCTCTCTATAATTAAAAGCTGTATAGGGTTAAACGCCGTTTTTATAATGCATGTTAATTTGATTAATAATTATTTCATAAGCCTTTTTAATTAAAATCTAATTAGTGTATAACCCGGCTTGTCTTTGATTGGTGTATTGTTCTTAGTTGTACTTGTTGTTTGCTTTGTATGTCGTGCCGTTGTTAGCTTCAAGAAGATGGATTGCTGACCATCTCTTTCAAGATCAAGAATTCAAGTGAGCAATAGCAGAAAGCAGTAAGAGTACCTTTACGTTGCGTAAAGGCAAGTGTCCCTAACCATACTTCTATCTATGCTTTTAAATATATCACTGTGATGATGTTAATTGGAACATGGAGAACCACCCAGAAAAACAGTACAACCATGAGTACCATATGGCTCTGGTCTTGGCTAATTAATTAGATATATGGGTGTCTGGCAGGCCTTACCGAAAGGGCAAGGAGGGGGACGGTGAAGGGGTCATAGCCCGGTCCTCTTGTAGGAGTATTCTTTGCTAAGGTACTGCCTCATTAGGGAGGGTTATGGACCTCACCGCGGCCGAAACTCTAGCGGGCTGCTAGTTATCTGTGTGTCTTTGTAAAGGCCTCGTAGCGTCCCTATGCAGTCACACCAAAGGTAGTGTGATGAATGTGCCTGATCAGCACTGCATGGTTGGGTTTAAAGTTCTTCTGAACTTTTACGCGTCTTGTGGTGAAAGTGTACAACCTCTGCAGAGTGTTAAAAACTGTTATAACAGCCGTGCTCACGGTTAAGAGCGGCCTGGACCCTCACATGATTAATATATTTTAAGTGGATAATAAATCATGTTCTGGTTATTTCTTGTGGCCTTGCTGAGTACCAACCATAAGTGTACTCATCCTTGCTTACTGCTGCTCAGAAGCTGTTGTGAAGCCGCTGAAGATGATGCTAGGCGTACGCAACCCCCAGTCGATTGCCTGTGAAGTGTTGGAGCCTTCGTTTCCAGGATAAGCTGTAACTCTGATAAGTTGTAAGTTTTTGTATTGTTTTTCGTGATACTGCTATTGTTTATCACTGATGAAGTCTCATATGTGTGTAAACTTGATCCTGGCGCACATATGATTATCATTCGGTTTTGTCCTTAAAACCGGGTGTGACAGAAGTGGTATCAGAGCTGTATCGACTGTAGGACGTAAGCCTAGATAGCAATGGTCGTTTTCTGAGGTTCTTCTTGATATCATAACTTTCCTTGACTAGTCCTTGACCTTTTCTGATGATTATTCTCAACTCTTGACTCTCTATCTCCTTCTTGAAAGTCTACTTCTCATACTTGACTCTTGATCACTTATCCCTACCATGATTTTGAATTGCTAATTTCCAATTCTTGTCTATTCAAGTCATTTAAGCTGATGGCTTTTACCTTGATCATTCGTCCCTCATCTTGAAATTGCTTTCGTTGATCCCTTCTTCATTGTTTTCATTCTCCCCCTTATTTCTCTTATATTAACACTTTGGACTCCCCTTGTCTTTATTTCAAAGTGGTTTTCTCATCTCCTCTTATATTAGGAAAAACAAATAGATGCATAGTACCATATGTCTTAACGCCTATCCAAGCCTCAGTGAAGAATCAAGCTACTAGAAGTCAAATCAGAGCAATTGAAGGCTATGTCACACTCAAGATAAGGAACCGTCAAGATCAAGAAGTCAGAGGTCATGATCGAAGATGCCTTTATAGGACTATAGGATCCCTTGCAGCCTTATTAATAACGTTTAGCATCGTCCTTGATTGAGTGAAGTTCTGTGAATTTCTTGATGATGCTTGTCTTTATGGACTTGTCTGATTCGTTTCTTTGTAATGATTGTTGGTGTATTATGGGTCTTATACCTATGATGACACCAGTTGCCTAGATGGGTTCTTCTTTTGTCCCTCCCATATCCTTGTTATCCCCCTTCCTTTCTACTCAACCCAATAGAGGACATCCGAAGAGGAAAAAAAAATCAAAGGCAAGAATATCAACAACAAGCATATTTCTATGTCATTGCTCGTGTTAGATGAAAGCAAGCTGAAGAAAGAGAAACTCTTATCTCCATAACCCCACTATAATGATGATTACAAGAACAAAGAAGAGAAGGACTACAACATGATGATTCTACCCGCGACACATGACAGATGCTGACATCAAGAATGCTCTGTTTCCTTTGTTGCCCTTGAGCTATTCTCCTCTACCTCGATTTGCTAACAATCTTGATAACCAAGAAAAGATGAAGATGATATCATGAAGTACTCTTTCATGTTCTTCCATTTTGTTTTGTTGTCTCCTCTGATCTTATCTTTACCACTCAACCAGATGGCAAGCCCCAGCGGAAATCATGAAGCCAATGAAGGTGATCTCCACATTCCACCCATCACTCCAATGAAGGAAGTTACAAAGCAAGTCTCACTCCCTGGGAACCACAACATGGTCACGAGTGATAACCATGCGATCACGTCTGCTCCGTTGCCGCCAGCGTTTGACAAAGAGAAGCTGTTAGCCATGCAGGCTCAAGTCTTGCAAGGACGAATGCAGTCCGACACATCGTCCCCTCATAACACGGAGGTAACCAAATTAGGAGTTCCCACCGGACCAGTAAAGAGGCAAGTAGCTGAAGCATGGAACCATCAAAAGAATAAGAAAAGTCGTGGAGCACCAGAGTTAATGATGGAGAGACAACATGAGGATATTAAGACTCCAGAAAAATGTCAATGTTGTGAGCATTATGGAAATCCATGTCTCCAGGTAGAAGATAGCCTAATGACAGCTGAAGCAAGACATCGTTATCATTTAGACATCAATAATCAGAAGAAGTTGTCTACCCAAGATCCAGTCATAAAGAGAGTTACTCAAGACGAAGATAGTGCTCAAACTATAAACCTCGATGATTGGAGTATCTCTTTCAAGGTATATCAACCCAGTAGAAACAAGCAATCCAAAAAACAAACCAGTGAAGCAAGCCAAGAGAAGATGGAATTATCACATCCATTGGTAGACGACAGTATTCAACCTAGTCAACCACAGCCGAAAGTTGTTCAACCTCCAAATGACAGCTTTACCAAGAAGAATAGTGATGCACAAGCTACTCCACCAAGACCTATGGTGAAGAAGAAAAGAAGTCAAGATGGACATGTTAAAGGACTGTGTTTCAGATATGGTGAAAAAGGACACTATGTCAATAGATGTCCAATAAAGCATAAAATGACCAGGTACACTGATGCCAATTTATATTGCCTTAAGTGTGGAGAAAATGGACATCTTGCCAGTTGGTGTGCAAAAGATGATGATTA
>CM014275.1:30838089-30856973 GCA_004135705.1 Alloteropsis semialata
CTGATGATGTCATTGTGCGGTGAAATCAGGACCACCCCAGCCCCCGCGCCTGCTCGGCAAAATGCTCCGTCATAGAACATGGTCCAGTGTTCGGGATTTTGGGCAGCTTCTTCGGGTTCGGGGTTTGTCCACTCTGCGATGAAATCTGCCAGAGCCTGCGACTTGATGGCAGTTCTAGGTATGAATTCAACGTCATAAGCCCCCATCTCCACAGACCATTGCGCAATCCTACCCACGGCATCTTGATTATGTAAAATGTTGCCTAGAGGGTAAGTTGAGACGACCTTGATCTTGTGGCTCAGAAAATAATGCTTGAGCTTCCTGGAAATCATTAGTACAGCATATAATAATTTCTGAATCTGAGGGTACCTTGTTTTGGCATCATGTAGCACCTCGCTTACGAAGTAAACAGGGTGTTGTGTTGTTGACTTTTCTGTTGGTCTCTCGACCACCAAAACAGTGCTGACAACTGTTGGTGTCGCTGCTACGTACAACAGCATCTCCTCTTGTGGCTGTGGGGACCAGTACGGGCATTTTCCGCAGGTATTGCTTGAACGCCTGGAACGCCTCTTCTGCTTCTGCCGACCACTCAAAACGATCAGTTTTACATAGCAATTTGTAGAATGGCATACCTCGTTCGCCTGACTTGGACACGAATCAACTCAGGGACGCCATCATTCCTGCCAACTTCTGGACTTCGTGGCGGCTGCGTGGAGACTTCATGTCATCGATTGCCTTGACCTTATGCGGATTTGCCTCTATACCTCGTTGGGAAACAAGGTAACCGAGGAGCTTACCCGATGATACACCAAAGGTGCACTTAGCGGGGTCGAGCATCATCCTGTTTTTACGCAAGTTTGGGTGTTTGACATTGCTCCTTTTTGGTATTTCTTAACGTTTACATTATTCTGCAAGCACACAGAAGTACATTGTAGCATTTCGCCGGGAGTATTCCAGAGTATCATATTTGTTTATCCGCAGGGAAAGCATTTAGTTAAAGAGAGATGTTATCCGATGTATTTACTTACAACATTACTAATCAACTGAAGTCTAAGCAGGTGTAAAAATAAAGCAATGTAAGATGACAACCGCTAAAGAAATAATATAAGCAATGTCATACTTCAAATATTTCATTCTTGGATGAGCAAGAGAATCTTCGGGAGGATGAGAGAATCCAAAGTAACCGATGCGGAGTTAAATTATTTATACGCCGCATTGATGAAGAAGCAAGCGATTGATCCTACCTACATCATAATTGATAGGTGGGTATGTGAAGCAACATCCAGCTCCGGAGATGTTGGCTCGAGTTGTTATCTCACCATGATAGCAATTGCATTGAACCCAAGATTGGAAACAAACTCGGCATTCTACATAAAGGGAAGCGACCTTGGAATTGAAGCTATGAGGCAAGGGCACTACATTGGAGGAGATGAGAAAAAAGGTTTCAAAATTGCAAATACAAATCTTTATCTCCCCGATGCAAGATTGAAATTATTTGCAAGGAAGAGTTGATTGGTGCGATGAGAAGATTTTGGTCAAGGCTAAGAAGAATAAAAGAGCGAAGCATATTGGAGAGTCATTGGCACCAGTTGAAGAAGAGGTGGGAGAGGAATTGCCACCGGCTAGTTCCTCTTATTGGACAATGGAATTTCAAAATGCACCAAGTGGACAAGGACCTCTGGAAGGATTGGGGCAACAATGGGGACATGCACCAGCTCAAGCATGGGGGTATGGAGCGCTGGTGCCACCACCAATGTATCCACCGCCGCCTACATATAGCAACTATGGCTACCCACCGCCGCCACACCAAGGAGTGTTCCCGGATCTATCTTTTGGAGCTCAATTTGCACATCTCTAACAACCTGAAAGAAGCACAGGAACGATTGGAGCTTACACCGATAGAAACTTGGAGGACATTAATGCCATCCGGAGGCATACGGACCGACTAGAAGATGGAACCGCGGGGATTGCATATCAAATGAGACTTCTAGCATTGGCGCCGCCGAAACATTTTGAAGGAGGAGCCTCTCAAGTGTACTATGACCAAGGATATAACGCAAGACATCCGCCAAGAGGAGTGACCGACGAAGGATTGAGAATAAATTGCTCGCACGTGTGGTTTGAGTTTTCTCCTTTCTTTTATTTATTTTCAGCATGTGTGCAAGCTTGTGTGCGTAGCAATTTTCTGTTTTTATTTATTTTCAGCATGTTTGTTAGTGTGTCCTTTTATTTATCATCACCATGATCACTATATATATCACCTATGCTTTCATGATATGATTACTAATGATGATAGAAAGTTTATGCCATGTTGAAATATGATGATCGTTGCCACTTTGTCTATTTTTGTGCTTGGCTTATGCATGATTGAACTAATGCTCTCCTTAACATGATCTGAAATTTATCTAAATACCGGCTCAATCTTTTGTGGAGGTTATGATAATTTTAGACCCATATTTATTATTCTTGCTCTCTCTTTTAAACTTGTCAAGGGATGTTTAATTGCTGAATTTAATTGAGCTAGCCTTGTCATTAATACCTTTTGCAATTGCTCTACCTATCCAAAGCCTAATTGATATATCATGATGAGCCATAGTATAAGAATTATTTTTAAGTGAATTGATTCAGGACTTATCTTCTTTGGTATGAGACTAAGAAGCTTACCATTCCGTTTTGTGTACCTTCTCTTTGCTAGCCTATCTATCCATGCATTGTGAGTTTCTACACCGAAAACTTCACAAACTTCGCTGGATGTCCACTCTAAACCCAAATTATCTTTTTGTAGAAAACCTCCTTGACCACAGCCCAATTTGAGTATGGATTATCATCTCGAGGAAAATCTGGAGAATCAAGAGCTTGATACAAGGAACATATATTTGGGAGGCATCAAAGAGTGCATAGAAGAAAAAATAGACGAAATGGAGGTCCACAACAAGTGGGCCGGCCGGCCTCAACACCATGAGCCGAGCGGCCTACCCCCATCCTCCTCCAATGGCTTCAATATTCAACGAGAAGATACTAGCATTAAGATTCAAACTATTTTTCAGAAGATTAAGATGGATTCAAACTATTTTTCAGAAGATTAAGATGGATTCTTACTCTAGCATTAGCCACCACTTCTATGCTCGAGGACAACCAATCGTTTAAGCATGGGGGGAGGTGCTGAGTAAGTACTAATCTTGCTAGAAGTTCTAAGGAGCATAAAGAAAGAAAAGAAAAAAGAAAAAATGATGAAAAAGGAAAGAAAAAAAGAAGAAAAATGTGAAAATAAATGCTCCTTAGTTCTTTTTGCTTCATTAAATTCCATAGTGCCTCAAAGATTATTCCATACTCAAATATTCCAACCATGTGCAATTCGATAACGAGGGCTTCATTTGTGCCTCAGGATCAACCTTTGCCATTTGCACATGTCCACTATCTAAAAGCGTGTGTTCCATTTTCCCCCTCTCCATAAAATCGATTATTTTCCATGTTCTTTTTGACGAGTCTCGGTAAACCCATGAGAAGTATTTCTTGTTTTGATGATATCTTGATTATAATATCTTTTGTTAGGTCTAACCTTTCCCATAGCTCCAGATAAAGCCTTACACATACATGAGACAAAGGAAGGTAAAAAGAGTTCTAGCAAGTTCGAGAGACAAGATGAGCTGAGAGTTTCCATGAGCAATTGCAATGAGGTTTAAATTATTGATCTTGGTTTAACAATTCTTTTGGAACTTACTTCTTAATTTTTGAGACTTGTTTAAATTAGAGAGCATGTGTTTAAAGTTTTTGTGGGGAACACTCAATTCATATTTAACCTCCATACTAGAAAGAGTTGGTTACAACTTGAAGAATTAATTGCAACATATTTTGAGGGCATTATATTTTCTCATGTATGATCAAGTGCAGGGATTGGACACCGAAAGGCAACGCTGATTTTTATTGAAGATTTACTTGAATTTTTATCAAAGACTTACTCGAGGACGACCAAGGTTTAAGCATGGGGGGATTGTTAACGCTCCTTAGCGACACCTTTTTACCCTTTATCTTCAATAATGGCATGAATTTGATATCTAAACTATTGATCATACTCTATAACCGGGACATTTTCATATTTGCATGTATTTTTGGAGGATTTTTGTTTACGCATGTTTTTGGGCTAAATTGGAGCACATATGGACAAGGCTTGTGACTAAGGACAACACGATGAAAGATGAAGGCCAGAAGCCCGAAGAAGAGGGTAGGCCGACCGGCCCCACATGGCCTAGGCCGGCCGGCCTATGGTGTTTCAAGCCCCGTTCGTGCTCATCTTTGGTGAACCATCCTCCAAGAATATTTGAAAGGCAAGTGCTTCAAGATAAGGTCAAGAAACTTCGGGGTCAAGGCAAATCAATTGGAGAATTTGGAATGTTATCACTTACCATTCTTATCTTGAAGATATCCCGAAGCAAACTACGTCTAAAGGCCCACATGCATAGATGGAAGGAAAAAGTCCATTTTTAGCTATCGAACTATTGCCTCGGTTTGATTTTGACTATCCAACTCCAAAACCAGAAATCTTTGACCATTGAACTATCAATACCGTGCAAATTTGGCCATCCGGCGATTTTGGAGGGCGGTTTTGCTGACGTGGATGACACGTGGATCTGGGACCCACATGTCATCACCTTCCACTCTCTCCTTTTTCTATCTTCTCTCCCCCACGCTGGATTCCTGCTCCCCCACGAGCCTCCCGACGTTCTCCCACTCGCCGGACAGGGACAGCAGCGCGGCGAGCACGTCCTTCTTGGTGCTGGAGGGCCCATGCGCGCGAGCTGCACGACGCTCTCCACGACGCGCGGGTTCCGGCCCAGCCGGCGACGGTACACGTGCACGGCCGCCAGGCTGAGCACGGTGGCCGCGGCGTTCTCCTTGGTGTGCAACGACGCGCCTGAGCGCCTCACGTCGCACAGCGCGTCCACGGCGCCCTCGGCGTGCATGATGCGCTTCTTGTTGGCCTCCAGGATGGAGAGGTTGAGCAGCGCCGTCACGGAGTGGAGCTGGAGCGCCGAGTCCTCGGAGCGGAGCAGCGGCACCAAGAGCGCGGCGGCGCCGGCCTCGCCGATGAACGCGCGGTTGTCGGACCCGGACTTGGCCAGCTGACGGATCTCGTGCACCACGAGCTTGGTCGCCTCAGGGGAGAACGACGCCGATAGCTTCTTCACGAGGAACGACGCGGTCATCGTCGAGATCCGCCTTGGAGTCCACGGGCCACAGCGTGGCGGCTTTGATGCCTACCTCCTCGAGGATGCCCTCCAGCCTCTCCCGCTCGGGCACGATCTCCCGCTCCACCTCGTGGATGAGCGCGAGCACGCCCGCCTTGAGCTCCAGCTCGGGCGCCGCCGCGCGGCGGCACTGGCGCGACGCGAGCGCGAGCAGGTCCGCCACGTCGTCGGCGAGCCCGAGGTCCGGCACGGGGAGCAGGTCCAGCAGCGTGGCGAGGTCGTGCTGCAGCTCCCGCGCCCGCGCGGCCACCTCGTCCGACTGCAGCAGCAGCCGCATGCGGCTGCGCGCGGCGCAGTCCGCCACTAGAGCCTTGAAGCGCTGCAGCACCAGGAGCACCTCCCGGAGGCACAGCGACGCGGACCGGGGCAGCAGCCGCAGCGGCAGCGGCCCCGCGGACAGCAGCAGGTCGTCGAAGACGGCCGCCAGAAGCCGCGCCCGCCTCGCGCAGGAACGGCGCCGGCACCTCCGCCGTCGACAGGTCCCGCGCCAGGCGGTGCAGGGATCGCAGCACGTCCCATTGCTCCTGTCGCCTGCGCCCGTGCTGCCGTGGCCACCACAAGGGAGCGCAGCGGCAGCTCCCTGGAGCAGGAGCAGCGGTGGTGGGATTGGGCAGCGGCTGGAATCCAGCGTGGGGGAGAGAAGAAAGAAAAAGGAGAGAGAGGAAGGTGATGACATGTGGGTCCCATGTCCACGTATCATCCACGTCAGCAAAACCGCCCTCCAAAACCGCCGGATGACCAAATTTGCACGGTATTGAGAGTTCGGTGGTCAAAGATTTCTGGTTTTGAAGTTGGATGGCCAAAACCGAACCGAGGCAATAGTTCGATGGCTAAAAATAGACTTTTTTCTAGATGGAATAACTATTGAAGCTTCCAGAAGACTTGGGGAGAAAGACAAGGACGAGGCAGCCAGGAAAGAGGCCAGGCCGGCTGGCATGGGCCTCTCTGAGCCGGCCAGCCTAGGCCCCACGGCACCGCCTCACCCCTACCTTCGACCTAGGGTTTCCTCAGCGTATAAATAGCCCCTGTGTCCCCCGCCACGCATAATTAATCCATCATTCGACACCGAGGAGCAGAGGAGCTAGAGGGACACCTTTCGGAGAGCTGAGGGTCGTGCTAGTTGTCTAGGATTCTACCCTAGCCGACGTGGGAACCCTGCGAGGAAGACCATGTCGGGGTTCTGATGCTAAGATCATCAAGATCAAAGTATAATCCCGGTGGTGATCTTGTGATGTACTATCATTCTTGGTGAAGTTATTTGTGTTTCCGAATCTTTAGCGATCAAATGCCTCTTTCTATGATTTCATTCTATCTTGGTTTTGCTTCTTCTCCAATCTATTCTCGAGATAGATTGCTTGGGGTGTTCTTGTGGCCAAGGTGGCTAGGGGTTCATACCGGATCTACCAAGTGGTTCGACACGTTCACTCGTGAACGTGCCCTTAAGTTACCCACGCCGATAGGGAGCATCGTGACAGAATGTGATCCCATGTACGGTGAGGCTTTCGGGAGTTTGACCGGAGGTCATGATTTAAAGATGTTTTTTATTGAGATTCACATCTATCTTACTTCACTCTATTTGGCTCAGAGCTACAACATATGCATGATCTAGGCGATCTGATTGGTTATCTCTAACTTTCTCTTACTACCTCCGGTGTTTGGTTTTAGTAGATTAGATCGGTTTTGCAACCCTCTTCAAGTCAAAGGATTTCTTTGCTAGTTGGATTGTTTCTTGTATCTTTAGTTCCACGAATTGATAAACCATGGGGGAGTACTCTAAAGGAAAAGCTACAACTGATCCGTGCGCTTGCGGTTCACGATTGATGTGTTTAAGGGCTGTCAACAAGCTTTTCTGTTTAGATGCTTAAGTCCTTCCTCTAATCTTGACAAATAAAACCAGCCCAAAGCAAGCAATACGTTTGAATGAATAAATAGAGGGAATTTGGGCATCATAAACATTTGTAAGTCGAGAAATATTTTTTGACTACGTTAATTTTGATTGCACCTGTATTGCTCACTTCCATGAGTTGATAGCGAACGTTCCCGAGTTCAACCGTGGGTCATAGGTTTAGGTTCTAAAGTTTGGCCAAATGAGAGAGATATTTTGAAAGAAATAAAATAAAAAGAGCTTAGAAAAATCCTAATCCTAGGGAAACAAAACTGATAATTACTAAGGTTGCATGAACCTAGCATGCGCCAAAGAATTTAAAGAATTAAGAACAACGCTTGGCTCTACTCGTGTCTTTGTAATGATCAACTTGGTCCGGCCGCTGTCATGGAAAGGACGGTCGCCAAAATGGGTTCGGGAATTTGGTCTTGGGTTTCTCAAGTTAAGCAAATAAATCATAGGATGGCTCAAGTCATTGGTTTAGGATAAGAAATAAAATCAAAATGACCAAGCAACTTTAATCTAAATGTTGACGGTCCATAGACAATTGTGAAGTTGATGGTCATTAGTAGTGATCATGATAAGAAATAAAATTGATCATTGCCTACATTTTGACGGTCCATAGACAACTCTAATCAAAATGACATTGCTTATATTCTTTCTCTTGCTACCGGCCTAGGCCATGGCGCCAGAAAAGCTTGTTGACGGTCCATAGATGCGCCAATTGTGAACCGCAAGCGCACGGATCATCGTAGCTCTTCCCTTAGAGTATTCCATCCAAGGTTTATCAATCCGTGGATCAACAATGAACTTACTAGGGTTTTCCATCTAATCTAACGGATCTATTCCTAGCATTAAGCGCTTATTGCATATAAAGGGTAAACCTACTATAAGATGTGAGTGATTTGTAGGTTGATCGCACCCAAGAACATAGGCAAAGATTAAGTGTAACCAAAGGTTAAACGCGCGTATCGTCTTCTAGTTTTAGTTCTAGCAAATAAGAGTAAGCGCATCATGCATCTCATCCAAAGTCATCTTTAAACTCTTACCTCCGGTCAACCTCCTGAGAACGCCACCTTACACGGGATCAGACCCTGTCACAATGCTCCCTATCGGCGTGGTTAGTTACAAGGGCACGCCCACAAGTGAACATGTCTAGATATCATGAAGGGTCAACATACTAGATCTAATCGCCACGATTACATAAAGCATGCTAAATAGTCTAACCATGAATTAGACTAAGGAACAATCATATTCATGATAAGTAGAAAGCATAGAAGGAGTTATTGAGTCACTAAGAGATCGGATGACATGAAGAACATTACTCATATAATAGATGTGTTTGGATCATCACCACCGAATACATATCATTGATGACTCCAACTTGCTCATGAACTCCACCATGGCACAACCACGTAGGGAGGCCAAGGCAGCTAGGGTAGGCCTAAGCCATCCATAGACAACTTCGAGAACTTGCGGCGGCCGTTTTCTCCTTTTGGTGTATGCCCTAGGTTTCGCCGAGTTCTGGTGGATGGATCTGCATGCCTCCGTGCATTGGGGCTATAAATAGTCCGAGGAAACCCTAGCTCGAAGGGGAGGCCGAGGCGGCACAAAAACCCCCTAGGCCGGCCGGCCCAAGGGGCCCATGCCGGCCGGCCTGGGCTGTTTTTGCAGCCCCTCGGTCCCATCTTTTGCGTGCAAGCTTCTAGATCCTCCAGGAGTTCAGGTGCCAATGCATGTGGGTGTTTAGACGTCGGTTGCTTCGGGATAAGATTGGGTCTTGATAGCTTTCCAAATGTCTGCCTGATTCGCCTTAATCCCGAAGTTATCCGACCTTATCTTCAAGTCTTTGCCCTTCCACATTCTTGGAGGTTGGTTCACCATAGATGACAGTGAACAAAATCCGAGTCACATGGCCTTCATTCCTACGCACTATGCATGATCTTGGTCTTCGTCCAGAAGTGCTCATTTATAGCTCAAAAACCTGCGTAAACCAAAATCCTCCAAAAATACATGCATATGCGAAAATGGGGTTATTTCAAGTGCCAAGTGGCGGGTTAGTATATGAATTGGTCCCAAAACACCACTTAATTAGCACTAAAAAGGTGTCACTATCGAGGGTCAATAGGGGTAGAGTGACACACAAAAGTTCATTGCTCATTGATAAATAAATCTTAGTTAGTAAATAGAACATTAGCAGAGATCAAAGGGTTCATTATACATCATAGATATGGAACTTGGATATACAACCTTATCCTATACAAGCTCAGTCAAGGGACACATGTTAGAGGACATATCGAGGTGTCAGGTGGTTCCCTCATCAAGGGACGACAACAAGACTTCTTACCATAAAGGTCTAACATCATCTCCCAAATGTTCAGGATTACAAAGGACGGAAAGGGCTGTCACCGCCTGCCACCTACCTCTACTAATCCATGGGGTAGCGATACCCTCAATGGTATTTCTCATATTGAACACCATGCTTGCATAAAGAAATACAACCCTATCTATCACGTTAATAGACAGAGCAACCATAAGGCACATTGAGTCAATGTCATAATATACATCAGCTTGAATAAGGTGCAAGACATAAGATGTATATGCTAAGTAAGTAGAGCAAAGTTGAGGCACACAACATAAGTATGAAGATAATTTCATTAAGAGCAAAGTCTTACAAGTAAGGAAAACAAAGCTGAACTCTAAAGCTTACCAAGACTCCTCCAGAAGCCCTTCAGAAGATCAACTACTAACACTATCACTACTAAGACTAAGACTAAGCTTGTAGCAAATGAGAGCTCTTCTTCTGGTGTGTGTCAATGAAGAGGCCGTAGCAGCTATTTATAGCATCCATAGGCGGTTTAGAGGCGGCCAGAGGAGGTTAAGGCCATTTGGCTGTGGGCCCAGGTTGGCCGACCCTCTGATTCCACCACCTTCAGCCATGTACGTCCCAGATGCAATCCTTGAGTCGGTCACGAGCCTCGGGTCAAGGGAGGGCCGAGTTAGGCGCGCGGGCAGGTCAGCCGACCGACCCAGCTCAGCTGCCTCTTGGGCCCACCTTGCTCTGGGTGTCTGCCTGGTGGGTCATGAGGTCAGTTCCAAGTGGGTTCGCACGGTTTGAGTGCATGAAAAGCTTTGGTTGTGGGCCCTTCAATCCATGCGATGGTTTTGAGGCTTGATCTTGTCTATTAACTTCAACTGTCATTGAATCAGTGGCTGGGGTGATCCAAAGTTGTGCTTCGTTGCATGTGAGGAAACTGGGCTGGATTGGGCTCCAGGCCAAGTCACCCGACCTGGGCCAGAGCCCAATTTCCTTCAACTTTTGCACATAAGTCCCTGTACTCCAATATATTCCAGATACACGTGGAACCACATTATTTGAATAAAAATGTCTAAGATATGCTTAGTCTTTAGTTGTTTTCGAGGCTATTGATGGTCGGATTTTGTTATAAGGACTGACAACACTCCTCTTATGCCCTTAATGATGGAGCTCTTAATAATCATGAGACATTTTGATTTCATTGGTCCAATTTTTCTTTCTCAATTTCATAGCCCCTCATGAGGACCTCGTAATTGTCACATCCTTCTTCAGGTTCTTTAGGAGCCTCATTATTGAGAGCATAATCCAATTCCAGTAAAGCAAGCATGATTTTGAGCTTTTCCTTCCATGAAGGATAATTGCTCCCACAAAATTGTTCAATGTCGTTGATTAATCTGGCAATTTTTGAGGCATTTGAAGCTACAAAAATAATAAGATCATCAGTGGATATTTATTCATACAAATAAACCTTCTTTTATTATTCAAATCCATAAATGCGTTGGTTAGAGAATGGATAAGAACAATAAAACTTTGCAACAAATATTTATTAAACGCATTGGTCAGATTACTAAATATAAGTCACACTCAATTTTCACAAAAAATCCCTTTTTAATATTCTCATAATTAAATCTTCCCATTGGTTCTAATTTAATTAAGAGTTTTTTGGTAAATTGCAATTCTCAAATGAAGTCTCTAGTTGGTTTGATCACAATTAGAAAATCACATCATAATTTTGCAGCAGAAACATGCATATATTTTCAGCTCAATGCATAAGTGCTTAAAAACATTATGAAAAAAATTAAGCCCAAGTTCATTTCTTTTTAGCCCAGAAGGAGCAGTTCTATGCAGCCCAACATTCAAAAAACAAAAGAGAAAACTTCATATTAATAATTTGGGCCACAACTTCTAGTGATGGGCCGCATTCGGTCTAGCCCGTTAACTCCCCCGCACGCCCTGGTCTGGGCTCTAGGATCAAAAACATGGGCCTAGGCCGCATTTTTGTGATAGGTCGGCTCCTCTCGCGAGCCTGCTCAGCCCCAGACGGCTCGAGCCGTCCGATCGGCATGGACCAACGAGATCGTCTCATCCTAGAACAAAACGGGTGGTGGCCTCTACCCCCAAAAACCTTAGAATCTATTTTCTCCTCCTCCCCATCTCTGTTACCTACGCGGTGACGGCGGTGTTAAAGCATGAGCGAGTAGGCGAATGAGAGAAGCACGGCGGCGGAGAGCGCGCACATGCGGCGGAGAGGAGCGGCACCACCGAGGGCCCTCTCACCGGATCATGCATGCAGCGTTGTCTTTCGTGCGTCTCCGTCGAGCGGCTCCTCATGGTGCCCTAGGCGTGGGGCGTACGCACGGCCAAGCAGTGTCTCACCAGCGGCAGCCACGGCCCATGCCTCCTTCGCACGGTGGTGGCCCAAGGCGCAGCTCCAGTAGCACGAGGGGCCAACCTCAGCGACAACCAGACGCGGACAAGGAGACAGCGGACTGGATGCTTGTGTGACGGACAGCGAGCATCGGCGGTGCCACACGGAACGACAACGACGACGATGAGCTCGATTAAGTTCACTACCATACTTCGATTAGGGTTAGGGTATGCTCGATTTGGGTCTTGGGGAATGTTTTATTATCTAGGGTTTCAGGTCTTGGGGTTTACTTTAAATGAATTTGTTCCCCAAATTCTTGATGCTTATCACCACTTAACCCCTTGACTCCATTGATTTTGCATGAACATGGAGAATATGCCATATTCCAGTGCCTCGTTACTTCCCAAAGTTACCAGCGGTTGAGCAAGACATTCTACCAAGAGTTAAATAAGCTGGTCGAAAAATAAACTTCCCTTATTACCTTAGCCTTTATGGGGCTTGTAGCTTCTCCTTGTCTTGGGCGGTTGATAACCAAAACGACTTAGACTGAGCACCCTGCCTTCTACCTTGCTTAACCATCAAACCGGAGGTTTTGGAAGTTTTTAAAGAAAAAAAAAGTTCCTTGGATGAAACTCTTAAGTCACTCCAAGTGTATTCCTTACCAAGATCCTCTCTCAACTCTCATTTCACTCACATGTAGTGTGATTTGTGCTAGGCACATTGTCAAGTCAAAACCAGATTCAAAAAGAATTAAGTCATACTCTCAAATCCAGATGTGCACGTGTGTGGATGAAAACATGACAGCTCCTCTTTGTATGTTATCTTCCCTTGTAAAAGCTGCTTTTGGAGATATGCCTATACTTTTTAAAACTTTGAGCCTTCATGTGCTCATTTTTTTTAATATGCTTGGACCTTCATGTGTCCACATCTTTAAGTATATACCCATGTCTCCTTTTGCAAAAATGTTTAGGGAAGAGAACCATCCTTTCTTTTGTGGAGCATTTATTTGGTGGATGGATGGAGTGTGTGGTATGCTTACTTCCAGAGTAGAAGTATAGCATATATGGAGTGGAGTGTACGTGATCTTGATTTTAAAAGCATGAAGTAAATGTCCTAAGAATCGCAATGGTCTTGACAAAACTCAATGCAACAAAAAGTAGCTTTTGTAGGGGTTAAACAATATGGGCTTTGGTGGGGTTTGAATCACCGTGAGGTACTCTTTGTTTTACTCTTTTTTAAAAAGAAAACTCCAGTAATAAAGTCTTGCTTGGCTTGTACATAAGGTTACTCAAATCTTATCCTATCATAGTTATCAACAACCTAGACTAGAGCTTGCATATGTTACCCATAATTTGACAAGATATCAGGAAAAGACATGCTTAAACCAGCAAACTCAAAACTTAGGAGAATATCAGGTTGAAACATAGGTACAAGAGAGAAATAAGAGCAACTATTCATGTTACCACATTAAAGACTTAGCAAAATCTTATGACATTTAGAAACAAACGTAAATTTCTCTCATTTACCAAGTTTATTAAAAATAAAGGAAATAAAAACTTTATTCTAAAGACTTACCTGAAAACTTACCTAATGGGGGTCCTGCCCCAAGTTGATTTATTGGCACCGATTTACCTGTCGGTGCAGGACTCGTGTTTTACGTCGTCGAGTGATGACGTCTCCTTGATTGGATTCAGCTTGATAAAGCAGCATTTGTTCCTGGAGATGAGGAGATAGATGACTTAACCCTCCATACCTGTTTTACTTTCTTCTGGCGGTTGACAGCTTGTTCTGTGTCTTTGTCGCCTGTGCTCTCACACCTCGTGCACGCTTCTTACTTTTCGCATGACATCTTTTTGGGAATTCCTTTTCCCAGAACTTCTCTATGAATTTGACCAAGTTGTCTTTCTCTGGAGGTGTGACTTCCACCTCCCTGATGTTCTGACTGTTTCTTCCATATTTGATCTTGATCATGGAGCATTGCTCCACTTTTGGCCTGAAATCAAATTTCTCTTCTCTCCCATTAATGTGAAGCTGGTTTTCTCCAGCACCCACATTAATGCGAGCGTCTGCAGTACTCAAGAAGGGTCACCAAGGATGAGCGACGAGTCATTACTGACGTCCATGTCCAAGACCACGAAGTCAACAGGGACAAAGCAATCGTGGATGCGAACCGGAATATCCTTGGCTATCCCCTCCGGGTAGTAGACCGTAGAGTCGGCGAACTGCAGTCTCATGCGAGTTGGGGACAAGGTAGTATAATTTAGGCAGTCAAAGACTATCTTTGGCATGACTCTGACAATTGCCCCAAGGTCACAGAGGGCGTGCTCGAAGCGCTGGGTCCCTATGGTGCAAGTGATGGTAGGGCACCCAGGACCCTTCTTCTTCTCCGGAATCTTGTTGAGGATGGCAACGCAACACTCCTCTGTCAACTTCACAACTTCTGTACTTGGGTGTGGACGTTTGTTATTCAGTATGTCCTTCAAGTACTTTGCGTATTTCGGCACCTGCATGGCATCCAGTAGTGGAACATGTATATTTAGTTTTTGAATTATCTCCACAAACTTGGCGACTTGCTCGTCTGCCGACGGTCTCTTTTGACACTGAGGGAATGGCGGGACGTTGGTGTTATAGAACTCGTGTGGTGCCGTCTTTCCTACTGGTGCTGACTCAGCTTTTGGCTCGTCCTCCTCTGCTAGTGCTTCCATCCTAGCTTCTTTTGCTTTTTCCCGCGGGGTTAGCTAGGACTGGATCTCGTGTTGCTTCGAATGAATGGATAAGGGTTAAGAAAAGGAAAAGAAAAGAAGGAAGTGAAAAAAGAAAAGGAGAAAAGGAAAGGGAGAGAAAAAAGGAAAAGAAAGGAAGGAAGTGAAAGGAGGAAAAAAAGAAAATGGAAGGGAGACAAAAAAAAAAGGAAAAGAGAATATATTCCCTAAAATGTAATTGTATTTATCAATTTGTGAAGTGAATTTGAAAATAGCATATTGTACATGTAAATATGTGAACAACACATTAGTTTTATGATCTATTTACATATAAATTGTTTCTTAGTCTTTCAGGGGCATTACATGCATTTCTTACCAAATCTACAGTCTCATAGCTGTTTCAACCAAACAGCTTTCAGCTTTCTCACAGCTGACAACTCACAACATTTTCTCCATAGCTCACAACCCACAACAGCATTTTTCACAGCTTACATTCCAACCAAATAGGCCATAAGCCTATCTTAGTTGGTTAGGTTCCTTGTTGTGGAACTTGTTCATCTAGATTTGAGTATTTGACTCAGCTCAAGTGTCGTATTTTTTAGATTTATTCTTGGATTTAACCGGCACTATTCTTTCAATGGCCGACGACAAATCCGTCGACAACGAACGTTTGTGGTGACTTCGTCATTACAAAGATCGGAACAGTCGGCCTATTTTATAAGAGGTACTCATAGAGATAGGGTTTACATCTATGTATTGATAGGGTGAGTGTGCGAGTTTTTGGAAGAAAAAAAAATAATCGTGAGAAGAATCGATTTTGTGTTTGGGTTGACCCACGCGGAATGCTCCAGGAAACGACTCAGGCCCAAGTGCTAGCCGTGCTGAAATAAGGCCTCCTCTAACAGGTTAGTTGAAGCTAACCACTAGCTCATAGCAATAAAAAATGACATAAGAGACAACTTGTCCATTGGTCTAGCTCTTAGCACGTAGCTCAAAATATGAATGGACCCACATATCATCCACACATAGCCTTGAAATGTGTGTGTATACGAGACTATATCATGATCAAGAGATAGCTCATATCTCTCCTCTCTTTCTCTCTCTTCCACCTAGATAAAATATTGTATTTTAATGCTATGAGCTAGCTGACATGACACCATTGGAGGAGGCCT
Source organism: Alloteropsis semialata (assembly GCA_004135705.1). NCBI lineage: Eukaryota > Viridiplantae > Streptophyta > Magnoliopsida > Poales > Poaceae > Alloteropsis > Alloteropsis semialata. The sequence goes on from CM014275.1 coordinate 30,853,780, forward strand.
AACAGCTTCGAGGAAGAGGAGATTAATATTTTTATTGATTTATTAGTGGCGCATAACTGGTCATCGTATCTGGTTTAGTGCCCCCACTAAAGACCGTCCCACTGAGGAAAATGAATTGCGGTCGGCATATGTGGCCGAAAATATGCGCGTCGACTCACGGGGATGCCGCGTCTAGAGGTATTTGGACCAACTTTTCTATACATCTGGCTGGTGTGACCGCTCCACGTTCGACCGACAAAGTTTCGGTCCTGGTGGTGATGAGCTTTTCCGGTCAAGGGGCCGGGGTCGATCGATTTTCCGGTACGTGGTAATGGCCGTAACTCGAAAATGGCGCGGCAAAAGAGTCCACGACACATGACATGAAAGTCGTGGTCGGAGCGTGAGTCGGACACAACGGCCGGAATCATAGCAATTTTCTACGTCCAAAACAACTCTATTTGATATTAACCATGGTGAGCGTGGGATATTTAGACCATGCTCAATAGGATTTTCATTCTCGTTAAAAAAGTGTTATGCCGGCGGCGTTTTTTATGTGGCAACAAACTAATGCATATATCTACTCACGCTGTATATGTATGTTGCTTCGTCCTTTTCTTGGTTGCAAGCTTGCGGTTCCGAAGATCTAGCTACTTTAGGCATGCATAGATGCCGGTGTTGGACCCACCGTCATTGGATGGTGTGCCAAAACCACAAGTCATAGTGGATCAAATCTGAAGTGAATTTGGTCATGACGTAATTTGTTAGGCTTTGACAGTTGAGTGGTGCATGCCATGTGATTTTGTAGTCGCGAGGATGAAAATCGAACAAACACGATAGTTCGTTCAAGGTGAGCATACTTTAAAAAAAAAAGTAAAATCATCATGAAACGGTAGAAAGCCATCTAAGTCACTGTGGAGTAATTGCTTTGCCAAATGCGTAGTTAATGGCCATTGCCCATGCCAAGATCAACAGTGGCCCTGGCCGCGAGCTCTCACGTACGGTACACTTCTCTTGTGCAGCGTTTCAAACTATCTTTGCGGCATTTGCTTTGTCAAATGCGTAGTTGATGGTTTAATCGTGGATTTATGGTTTGCACCGTGGAAAAGATGATAAGCGCAATAAAGCTACGTTACAGAACATTGCTTTGATGTAGACTGGCAAGATTTTACTGGTTCGTGGAATTCCACTCCGCCTAGCATGGTCAGAGCACGTTCTACCTTTCCTAAGTTCCCATCGAGCAAATGTCATCGATAAATTCAGGATTAAACAATCAAGTCCTACGCATTTCCCAAAGCAATTACCGCAAAGAAAGTTTCAGACGGTGCATAGGAGCAAGTGTACCGTGAGAGCTCGCCGCCAGCCGGCCATGTCCAGTGTTGATCTTGCCATGCCCATCCTCCTGATGCTGCTCCACCTGGTGCGCACCGTTGCTTCCACCGAGGACGAGGTCGCCGCACTGCTCGCCTTCAAGCGTGCGTCGGTGGCCGCCGACCCACAAGGCGCTCTCGCGGGTTGGCGCAACGGCAGCTCTGGCTCACCGTGCGCGTGGGCAGGCGTCTCGTGCGCGGACGGCCGCCTCCGCAAGCTCAACCTCAGCGGCATGTCCCTTGCCGGCCGCCTCCACCTCGGCGCGCTACTGGATCTCCCCGTGCTCCAGAGCCTCGACCTCCGCGGCAACGCCTTCCACGGCAACCTCTCCCACCGCGCCTCGTTCCGGCGGACGACTACGTCTCCGTGCGCGCTCATGGACGTCGACCTGTCCTCGAACGCCTTGAAGGGCACCCTTCCCTGGGCGTTCTTGGCATCCTGCAGCAATCTGCAGTCCCTGAACTTGTCCAGGAACACACTCACTGGCGGGGGCTTTCCGTTCCCTCCGTCGCTGCAGACACTGGACATGTCCAGGAACAAGCTGTCAGATGCCGGCTTGCTGAACTACTCCCTGACCACCTGCCAGGGTATTCAGTACCTCAACTTCTCGGCCAACCAGTTCACGGGAGGCCTCCCGGAGTTAGCACGGTGTAGCCAAGTTTCTGTTGCGGATTTTTCAGGGAACCTCATGTCCGGCGCCCTGCCTGCCGGGCTTGTGGCCATGGCGCCGGCCAGTTTGACACACTTGAGCATTGCTGGGAATAACTTCTCTGGCGACATCTCCATGTATGGTTTTGGTGGTTGCACACACCTTAGAGTGCTCGATTGGTCATACAATAGGCTGACTGGCATGGGGCTGCCACTGAGTCTTGCCAACTGCCGCCGCTTGGAGACACTTGACATGTCCGGGAACAAGCTTCTGTCTGGTCCAATACCAGTGTTCTTGGGAGGCTTCCAACAACTGAAGAAACTTGCATTGGCTGACAACAACTTCACTGGGGAAATTCCGGATGAACTGAGCCTCTTGTGCAGAACTCTGGTTGAACTAGACTTATCGAGCAACCAACTTACTGGCGGTTTGCCTGCAAGCTTTTCAACATGCAGGTTGCTTGATGTGCTCGATCTCAGCAGCAATCAACTGTCTGGTGACTTTGTGGTTACTGTGGTAAGCAAAATCTCCTCTCTGCGTGTGCTGCGGCTACCATTCAACAACATCACAGGTGCAAATCCTTTGTCCATCCTTGCAGCAGAATGCCCTTTGCTTGAAGTTATTGATCTCGGGTCTAATGTGCTTGACGGGGAGATCATGCCAGACTTGTGCTCGTCATTACCATCACTGCGAAAGCTGCTCCTCCCAAGCAATTACCTTGTCGGTACTGTCCCACCATCACTCGCCAATTGCAGCAATCTAGAATCACTGGACCTCAGCTTCAATCTTTTGATTGGCCAGATTCCAAGCGAAGTGTTATTGCTTCCAAAGCTTGTTGATCTGGTCTTGTGGGCAAATCATCTCTCCGGTGAAATACCGGACATGCTATGCTCCAGTAGCACAACACTGGAGACATTGGTGATAAGTTACAACGATTTCACCGGAGGCATCCCTCCATCAATTACCAGATGTGTGAATCTCATATGGGTGTCACTTGCTGGCAACCGTCTCACTGGGGGCGTGCCCCCAGGCTTTGGCAACCTCCACAAGCTTGCCATTCTACAGCTACACAAGAACTCACTCTCTGGCCCAGTGCCAGCAGAGTTTGGTAGCTGCAGCAGCCTGGTATGGCTTGATCTCAACAGCAACAACTTCTCCGGTGCAATTCCATCGCAGTTAGCGGCACAGGCAGGACATA
>CM014275.1:30859586-30882982 GCA_004135705.1 Alloteropsis semialata
GACGGAAGCAATGACGCACAAAAAAAACCTGAAGGAAGTAATGAAAATGTCAAATAAGGAATGTAAGTTAGAACTCAATATCACAGAAGGGAGGAAAAAGTTTCAGAGCTAAGGAATGAGAGTTATCTTTTGGTGTTCAATAAGGTATTTTCTCTAGATTTTTTTTATCATTGTACTGCTACCCCTAAAACATATAAGTTTTACATATGTGTATTATCTTAAAAATATGGCTGCAAATTTTGTGCAAAAAGTTCCTCTATATATTTTTAAGCGCATAAGTATGTATCAAGACAGCTATTAATGCTTATCTTTCATGCAATGAGATCTCATCTTTTAATTTAATTTTATTTAATTTAAATTTTCCATATGAAAAATATCATCGCATAGTTTTGTAATGTACATGTATATTATTTGATAAAATTTATAATCATCAATATAATAATAAATAAAAGTTGCGAGTAACAACGCAATGTATCCTATGCTCCTATCTAGGGTTGAAAGCGGTCGAACTCGGTCGGGATAACCCCAATATCATTTTCACTTTTACATTTCAATACGAAATCGAATTCGGAAAGGTCGGAAATGAAAACGAAAACGAACTAATAGGATATCGAAAACGAACTAATTCGATCGGAAACATGTAGAACACGGTCGGAATACGAAAAAGCAAACCGGGAACACCGACCCATAGAACCTAGTTGAGCATGACGACAGTCCGATACCGACACAACCAGTCAACCACACACCCACACATGCTTACATCACATGAATACATGATCATGCACAGTGCACTTATACACATACATGATACATTAATACGCAATTCACTTATCAAGCAATCACCAATTCACCATGACAATTGACAAATAGGCAATATGTCTAAATAGCAAACTAAAGGCTTAAGAAATTAACTATAACATATTGTTTGATATTCTGATTGTCTCATTCTCACCCACAGTTCACACTATCACTGTTAGACACAATGACTGACAACACAAACTAAGTCTGAGACAGGAGACAGCCACACAGGCATTCAACAATCAGCAGTTCAGCACACTTGCAAAAGGACAACAGTACAGCACAAGTGCACAACGCACAAACAGAACACCACAAAGGCTGCAAAGCACAAGTTGTGACTACAACTAAAACATAATTATTTAGAACTATTTGGGCTAGGCAACAGGCTATATTTCAGCAACACTTTCCACAGCATCTGGATCACTTCCCATGTCTTCTACTTCCTCATTTTCCTCCTCATTCCCCTCATTGATTTCCTCTTGCTGCAAGTTGGCACATTGCCATTGTGAAGAAAAACAGAACAGTCAGTAAGGGTCAATGAAAGGACTAGCAACCAGTAAACATACGCATAACCCAAAATGACCAAATGAAAATATACCTCAAACTTAAGTTTATTAACCATGGCACTAGACAATTCCTCCACTTCAAGATCACTCACAACTAATCCAACATTTTTAGAATCTAAAGACAAAAAGAAGGATATGAAATCAATGCATCTTTCTAGTGCAAATATAAGTTTGTAACTGAAAAGTACGTACAGATCATCACCTTTTCTTGCTGCAGCTACCCAATCTTTGGTGCAAATCAATGCCTCTACAATCTCAGGGTCAAGACGGTTACTGTAGGGATCAACAACATGACCAGGAGCACTAAATGCAGATTTAGATGCAACAGTGGACACTTATATGGCCATCACATCACGAACAATCTGAGTAAGGATAGGATAGTCTTCTCTCTTGTTCTTCCACCAAGCTAAGATGTTAAACTCACCAGAAATTTTCTGAAGCGGTTCGGCCATGCACACCAGCACCGCTGTCAATGATGCCTACATTTGTAGTGCTAGCTTCACTTGGTGTTGAAGAAACCTTTACAGATTGTGTTGGATTTGGACTAGGGCTAGGACTAGCACTAGGGTTTCGAGATGCAAGCCTTTTACTTCTAGATCCTGCTAGGAAACAAGGAAAACATTGCTCAATCATCAACCTGCACCTAAATGTACAACACTATGAATCTACGAGCTACTAATTTGCTAGCTACGAAAGCTCAGTTCCTGATGGCAGCTCCAAAAGACAGCGCACACTCTTGGTCTTGGTCCTGCCGCCCCTGGATCCAGAAGGGGGAGTATCTCCAGTGGGCGCCATCTTCTTCGTTGGAGGGAGCAGGGACGGGTGAACGGCGAGATCCACCCACAGCCGCAGGTTCTCAGGGAGGCAGGGAGCAGGGATGGGGCGACCGGGTGAGCGGAGCAGGGAGCAGGGAGGCGGAGATGGGGCAAGGGGCGAGCGGTGCTGGTGCCTCCGTGCCTGGTGGCGAGCCGCGGCTCCGTGGCTTCGCGTCTCCGCGACCGCGAGACCACGAGCGGCAGGTGGGGCCGGTGGCTGAGTCTGGTTGCGGGGGGGTGGGGTTATGGATAGGGTTAACCCTAATTTTGTTGGGCCGGGCCGCTTGATTTACTAGCCTGTTTGGCGCTTGGGCAGGGGCTTTATTCCATTGGATGGCAAATTCGGGATACATACGGGATATCCTGGATTAAAAACGGGATATGCGAAAGCGATCGGGATAGAAGCCTAACCGATTTCGTTCCGATTTCGTATTTCACATCCCGTTTTTTCGTACCGATTTCATTTTTTATCCAAGAATACGAATTCGATCGGGATAAATGTAGAAATCGGGGCGGAATGGAACGCGATGTATCCCGACCGTTTTCAACCCTACTCCTATCCCTTCCCATTTGAAAAATTAATATCAGAAATGGAAATTTCACAAAGAATATAAATGGATAGATGATGCAAAATTAGACACTGAACAATATTTTGTGCAAGGAGAAAAAAAGTACGTACTAAATTAACATGCATTTGATGCGGGTTGCGGATTTAGATGAACAGTGAATCGGATTGACTGCTATTTTTCCCCTCTTTGCGCAAAAATCTGTTCAACCTCAAAGTTTGCATTAACATGGATCATTGCTTCATTCGTCTATCCATATGGCCTTGTTTGGTTCCAAAGCGCTAAAAAGCGTTAAAGGGAATCTTGCCTGCATGGAGTACTAAATAAAGTCTATTTGCAAAACCTCTTCACAGATGGGTGTAACTTTTCGAGACGAATCTAATGACCCTAATTAATCCATAATTAGCTACAGTGATGCTACAGTACCATCCTCTGTTCATGCGGTCAAACGCCTCATTAGATTCGTCTCGCGAATTAGCGCAGGGGTTGTGGAGCTGGTTTTGTAAACTGCCTTTATTTAATACCCCTAATTAGTGGTCAAATTATAAACAGTACTACTAAATTTTAGTACACGTGGATCCAAACAGGGCCATTGATAACTTTTAATACACCTGTTTGTGTTTTCGAAACGTGCTGCCAGCCCAACTGCAGAAGTCAAAGTGCAATTTAGTACTGAAAACGGAAAAGCATGGGGACCGGAGCAGAAAAGCGGGCAAGTAGGGTTAAGCAGGGTTTATGAGCCTGCTACCAGGCCAAGTCCATTCTAATCCCTCTCCCACTACGACGCCGCTCGCTCCCTTCGCTGTCATGAGGAGCCTCGCCGTCGCAGGCCCCCACCCGGCCGCCGCCTTCGCCGCCCACCGCCGCCGCCTCCACCCTTCCGCCGCCTCCAGGTCTTTCCTCTCCTTCTCCTTCCTTCCCAGCCCTCCCCTCCATCTCGCGTCTCCACTATGCAGCGCCCTCACATCTCTACGCCGCCGGGGTCCCCACTTCAGTCCCTCATCCGTTTCCCTCTCGCGTGTATTGTGATGAATTCTGTTTTTTCTCCTCTCGCGGAGTTTGGTGTATGCTGGAGGTGTGCGGATGGCGCGTCTATATTGTTTAAAGCGCCCTTTCCAATCTGTCACCTTTTTCTTTTTCTCCTTTCACTTGACGCTGAATTTGTCATTTTCCTAATACTTTTTTCGTGCAGCTGTATTATGAAATAAAATTTGCGGTGCTGATTGCTGTCTATGCAGGTATTCGATTTCGCAGCCATGTTGGCGATGTGAGAAAACTCAAGACCGCTCCTTTGGGAGCTCTCTAAGGTTGGTACTTGATATGTTGCATTGTGAATATGATGTTTTTGGTATCTAGATACTTTTACACAAATGCAGCATTCCAATCATTTAGTGGTCTAGTCGATTTTTCAAAAGACCAATGTACTCTCCTGCAATTTTCAGCACGATGTTATGTTTGTCAACAGTTAGCATTTACAAATTGTCAAACTTTAAGAATGTACATTCTTTTCCTGCTATTCTATTCAGGGTAAGCCGCCTTCCAGGATCGCTGCACAGGGATGTCTCGAAGAATTTGCTCACACCAACTGCAGGTAGTATTTACCTGTTGTCTTGCATGGCCACTGTTTTTGCAACTTCGCAATCCTTCAGAAAATGTAGATGTTAGCAGTTGGCGCTACTGTTTTTTGACTAATAAGTTAGTTGAAGATTTTGTTTTTAAAAGGACCATGTCCTGTTTTATGTTGAAACTTGAAAGTCAACATATTAAATGTAGCCGGGGAAAAAGGGTGTACGCTGGGGTTACAAGCGCCCAACACCAGACTAACCAAACTGTGCATAGCAGTCATTCTGAAACAGAAATACAGCATCCAGAAATTCCTGTCCAGAGTCGGATAGCATATTGCATTCATGTTTTTCACTTATTGCTGCACATGTTATGGTAGATTCTATTTCATAATGTTTGAACTTCGACTTGTTTGGAAGTTGAAAGTGTTCGTTTGATTAGGCTGTGATGAGATAATCTTCCAATTTTTTTAATGTACAAGATCAAATATTCTGTTTTGTATACTAATTGCATCCAGGTTTCAATTTCATATACTGTTTGGTTATTGATGGCGCTATATGCTACATGGTAGCTTTAGTTTAACATTTTATAAACCTTTTGGTGTCCTTGTGTAGTCCTGACTTTATATGCATCTATGCTATGTTACTTCTTCCCAGCTATTTCAGTTGAGCAAGCCGAAGCTACTGCTGACCTTCCGAAAGGTGATATGTGGTCGGTGCACAAATTTGGTGGGACGTGCATGGGGACCTCCCAGAGAATTCAGAATGTTGCTGACATAGTCCTTCGTGATCCTTCTGAGAGGAAACTGGTAGTTGTATCTGCAATGTCCAAAGTCACCGACATGATGTACAATCTTGTAAATAAGGCTCAATCAAGGGATGATTCTTACATCACTGCGCTTGATGAAGTTTTTGAGAAGCATATGGGAACAGCAAAGGACTTACTTGCAGGAGAAGACCTTACAAGATTCCTGTCTCAATTGCATGCAGACATCAGTAACCTAAAAGCAATGCTTCGTGCCATATATATAGGTTCAAGCTATTAAATTAATGTCCTTCAAGTTCTTTTGTTTTTTTTAAAACTCACAGGCCATGGTTCTTGTGATCTTTCCTGTTAAGGATGATGATTGACAGTAGAGATAACTTCTTAGCTAAGATACGGTACATCTGTTTTCTTCTGTTTTGCAGCTGGGCATGTGACAGAGTCTTTCTCTGACTTTGTTGTTGGTCATGGAGAGTTATGGTCTGCTCAAATGTTATCATATGTGATAAAGAAGGTACAAATTGAAATTTTGGTAAAACTGATCAGGAGGAACTACGTGGAACTTAATTCCTATTCTTATGCAGAATTTGTATGCAGAATTAGTCCTCTTAAACGCTGGGCTATAGCCAATTAACTAAATATATGTTCTTATAAGATGAGGCGCCTTTGAATATTCTCTGAAACTCTGGCACTGACTTCAACAAAGCCTGGCAATTGCATCGTCAGAGAATCTGTACTTTTATATGCTTACAAACTTTTTAATTTTTAGTACTAAATCATGTAAATCCACTTATGATAAATTCATCTGACAACATTGGATTCTAAAGGAGGAATGTATTAAGCAATTTCTTCACAGCTATCACTTTCTTGCTCCAAAAACACAAGGACATAGTTGTAGAATTGTATAAATGGCATATGTGATGTGATTCTGTGAAATATAACTTTACCTTTACATTAAGCTGTGTGTATATAGAAGTATTTACATCTATATTAGTGACTTATGCTGAATTATCTTACCATTTGCAGTCTGGAACACCTTGTAGTTGGATGGATACAAGAGAAGTTCTAGTTGTGAATCCATCAGGATCCAATCAGGTAGACCCTGACTATTTGGAATCTGAAAAACGACTTGAAAAATGGTTTGTTCGACGTCCAGCTGAGACAATAATTGCTACTGGGTTCATTGCAAGTACACCTGACAACATTCCAACGACATTGAAAAGAGATGGAAGTGATTTCTCTGCAGCCATAATTGGTTCCCTGGTTAAGGCACGCCAGGTGACCATCTGGACCGATGTTGATGGTGTATTTAGTGCAGATCCCAGAAAAGGTAATCCTATCTTGAGTTACTTCTGTACTTATAAACTTTCTAGTTTTTTTTTGCCTTACTTGTTATGACAAGAATTAACATAAATGCTGTGCATACATGTCACATTCAATACATTTGATGGTCTATGCTGCCAGTTAGAATTTCCCAGATGATCGTGCAACTCTGCATATTCATGAGGTTATTAGGCTGCACAGAGATGATTTGACAACTTGTTTTTTTTTTAAAAAAAATATTTTTTAGAACTACAGATTTTCTGGCACGTGTGATAAAAACTGCACATTTGAGGGGATAGTAATAAACTATACATTTAAGACCACATGTTATAAAATAATACTGATTTGAGAAACTTTTGTCATCCCCAAACCTGGACCTAACATAACATACTTGTTTTTCAATGAGAATTTCTTTTGAGGGAAATAATGAGATAATTCCTCATGTGCCACTGCAATGCTCCGAATCCCTAATTTGTCATTGGATATGTTGGTGGCTACAAAGCCCAAACAGACTATTAGGTACCCTTGTGCACCAGATGCGCATAGGAGGCTTTCGAGGGGACTGAGTGATCTAGAGTTCTCGATATAGAGTAAGGTTCTGTCCTCTCCTGGGGTGAGGGATGGTCTCATTTATAGACTCGTAGTGTCCTCAGGACCCTTGGGCGAAAGACTAGCATGACCCGAGTACAACCTCACTACGGGGGGCGAAAAGACCGAGGTACCCCGAGTACGGAAGCCTTCCTTTGGAACCATACCGAATTCTGCCCTGGGGGCGGTCAGGTGTTTCTCACTCTTCGAGGCAAAGACTCCAGAAGACCCAAGCCAGCTGGCTTGGGGAGAGAGAAAAAGCGGAAAAGCAAAGACCCCATGGGCTCCGTGGGCTGTCGGCCCAAGGCTGCCCTTCCGTATGGTCGGGGTGACTAGACGCTCTTGGGGACCTTCCTGGAGCCATCCCAGCCGGCTGGTACACCAGGCCTCTTCTGGCCCGTGGAGGGCCTGGCATCCCAGAGGCTCTTCCTTGGCTGTCTGTGAACTCCCATGTTGAGCCTCCTTTCCTTTACAGGCCATAGGGGCGCTTGAGGGTGTCCGATCATTGGACCGAAGCCCATTTTTCCAACAGCATACGACTTATCCCCTCAATGCCATCAAATTGCAAATTCTTGACGTGACCTTATATGCCATTGTTGACTTGTCAAACCCTAACAAAGGCATGAAAAGACAAACTTGCCTCTGTTTACTTCTTGGTCTTTCTTTCCTCCTTCAGTCCTTCCCATCTCCTGTCATGTTCTAGCTCCTTTGATGTGCTTGTCTATTGGCTGAAAAGAAGCTTTTGTTCATTTCCCAATGCCATTGAATTGCAATCCCCTTGCCTGCATCAATTCTAAAACATGTCTGACACAAATCCATGTGGACCAAGTCTGTCGATGCCTCCACGAATGATGGCCACCAGCAGCTTCTCCAGTGCTTGAGCCACATGCTGTTACTGGATGTGGCCTCTAGATAGGACCTGGTGGCTCATGAGTGTCACACAGAGGCAGAGGAGGAAGAGCAGAGTGGCTGGTGGTGTCAGCAAGGAGCCAGCAGAGGCACTGATGGAGGTGAAGTGCCACTAGTCATCAATGCACGGGTGGGTGCAAAGCACTCCATAGTTGAGATGCATGATGGAGTGGCATGGATAACAGCACAAGGAGGCCCTGGGCATGATGTTGCAATGAATGACCACGGACCAGATGTTCCCCTCACCGATGCTGGTGCCAAGAGTCTCCAGCATGTGGTGCCTGCCGCCGAACACGGAGGGTGGAGCCATGATTCCTACTCGCAAAAGCAACCACCAATCGACTAAGGTGGTCACTGCAATTCTGTTATGCAGCTTCCTGTCATTTCCTGCACTCTCTCATCGCTGACAAACTCCACAGAGATGCAGCCATGGCTGCATTCTATATTTCCTTCTAGCTCCATATGTTGAAGATGAGGATAGTTCTGTCATTTTGGAAGAATTGTTATGCTAGAAGCTAACAGAGCTGATATGGATGTCATAGTGGGGCATGTTATTGCACTGGGATGGCATGTAACGGATTAATGCATTTTGTTATGTCAGATTGGGGATCCGAGATTTTGCAATGTCAAATAAAAAATGGACCCTTTTTAATATTTGTGGCATGAAATGCATAATTTTCTGATACATACCCTTAAGGCCTTGACCATTAATTTTTTGTACATATGCTAAAAAAACATGTAATTTTTTTTTGAAATCTGTTCTGTATAATCTTTCTAGTAGTCTGTGAGTACAATCAATTAGTGTGGAAGTATTTTATGTACTAGTGAAACAATGGGCAAAGCTGTTGTAGTATTCTAGTATAAAAATTAAAGAAAAAAGTTTAGGAACCAGTTGGGAGTTTTGCACTTGACAAGAAAAATATAGTATGAGGAACTTCTTTGAACTTTCGTTCACATGCATAATGGAGCTACCAAGTCATAAAGATGTCCATGTTGTATATTAGTATTTAATCAAGTATTTAATCAAATAACAAACCTTCATGTAAGCAATAGAGAATGCAGGGAAATAATGGATTGAATTGATAGGGGACACAATGCATGTACATATATGGGCAGGGAACCCTAGCTGGCTTATGGAACCTGCCGCCGCCTATCAGAGGGGCGGCGCCCAAGCCAGGGAGGCTTGGGCGCCGGCCACACAGAGCCCAATGGGCCTAAACCATTACCCTAACCACCTCGCTAACACGCCCCCGCAGTCTGAACGTCAATGCCTCGGACGTTGAGACTGGACTTGAACTCCTGGAACAGAGATGAAGGCAGCCCCTTGGTGAAGATGTCGGCCTACTGAGCAGACGTCGGGACATGGACAACACGGACATCACCAATAGCAACGCGCTCCCGAACAAAGTGAAGGTCAATCTCGATGTGCTTGGTGCGCTGATGCTGAACTGGGTTAGAGGACATGTAAACCGCGCTGATGTTGTCGCAATAAACCAGCTTGGCTCTGCGAGGAGGAGCATGCAGCTCGAGAAGAAGCTGTCGGAGCCATGTGGCTTCAGCCACGCCGTTCGCCACGGCGCGATACTCAGCTTCGGCACTGGACCGGGAGACTGTGTTCTGCCGCTTGGAGGACCATGAGACCAAGTTGTCACCGAGGAAGACAGCGTATCCAGAGGTGGATCGCCGAGTGTCGGGGCATCCAGCCCAATCAGCATCTGTATAGACGGTCAGGTCATTGCTGCGAGATGGCTGGAGGACGAGGCCGAGGTCCAAGGTGCCGCGCACATAGCGAAGAATACGCTTCAAGGCGGCAAGGTGAGGCTCCCGAGGGTCGTGCATGTAGAGACACACCTGCTGAACTGCGAAGGACAGGTCTGGACGTGTGAACGTCAGCCACTGGAGGGCACCGGCAATGCTCCTGTAGTCAGTGGGATCCTCAATAGGTGCGCCATCTGCTGGTAGCTTCGCGTTGATATTGACCGGAGTGGATGAGGGCTTGCACTCGGCCATCCCTGCACGGTCCAGGATCTCTAGCATGTACTGGCGCTGAGAGAGAAGCAACCCGGAGCCGTGTCGCTGAACATGCATCCCCAAGAAGTGATGGAGCTCACCCAGGTCCTTCATGGCAAACTCTGACTGGAGCGCAGCAATGGTGCGCTGCAGAAGACCGGCAGAGGAAGCTGTGAGGACAATGTCGTCGACGTAGAGCAGCAGGTAGATCATATCAGCACCGCGGCGGAAGATGAACAGCGAAGTGTCAGTCTTGGCCTCCACAAAACCCAGGGACAGGAGATATGCTGCAAACCGGCTGTACCAAGCACGAGGCGCCTGCTTAAGCCCGTAAAGGGACTTGTTCAGGCGACAGACGAAGTCAGGATGAGTAGTGTCCACAAAGCCAGAGGGCTGGGCGCAGTAGACAGTCTCGGAGAGCGTTCCATAAAGGAAGGCGTTCTTCACGTCCAGCTGATGAATGGGCCAGGCACGAGAAAGCGCGAGCGACAGCACCGTGCGAACGGTGGCCGGTTTGACAACTGGGCTAAAGGTCTCGTCGAAGTCCACGCCGGGCCGCTGGGTGAAGCCGCGAAGGACCTAGCGCGCCTTGTACCTCTCAAGAGTTCCATCGGCATGGAATTTATACTTGAAGATCCACTTGCCGGTGACGATGTTGGCACGAGGGGGCCGAGGAACGAGAGTCCACGTCTGGTTCGTCAGCAAGGCGCCGTACTCATCCGCCATAGCAGCTCGCCAATTGGGATCGGCTAGAGCGCTGCGGAAGGTCTTCGGAATCGGCGACAGCGGAGCCGCGGGGTAGAGCGCTGGCAGACGAAACGCCGCCTTGGCCCTGGTGGTCATGCCATGCTGGTTGACCACGGGCGTAGGCACAGGAATAGCACCCTTGGGCAAGGGGGCAGGACCAGAAGGGGCCACCGGCTGTCGACAGGTGAAGACGTGTTGGTCGATAGGCGAAGGGGACCCGGCAGCCACAGGGGGTGCGGGTCGTCGACGACCGTAGACATTCGGGAACGCGGAGAACGGCCGGTGAAGGGCGACTGTCGGAGACGCCGAGAGGCCAGCCCCGGCCGGCTTCGGCCGGTGGGAGCTAGCTGGGGATGCCGCCGCAGGAGGCGACAGGCTNCCACAAACGGTGGGAAGCCGGGCGGAGGGCCGGCCCGGCTGGAGGGGGCCGGCGTCGCTGCTGAGCCGTCGGGGGCTGCGCATGGCAGCGCGGGAACATCGCCAGGAGCTCCTGTAGAAGAAACAAGCTGTGACGGTCCAATAGGAACCGGCACGTTAGTCGTATGGTCATCCAAGAACTCGAAGTCCTCCTGTCGAGGAGGACGTGACGGCTCAGCAAAGGGAAACTGGGTCTCGTCGAAGGACACATGACGAGAGATGATGACCTTGTTGGAAGAACGATCAAGGCAGCGGTATCCCTTATGATGAGCAGAGTAGCCAAGGAAGACACAAAAAGCGGAGCGTGGCGCAAGTTTGTGAGCAGCGGTGGCAGCCAGGTTCGGATAACAAGCGCAACCGAAAACGCGAAGGTGATTGTAGGATGGCAGCACCCCGTGAAGGACGAAGTGCGGCGTAACGAACCCTAAGGTTTTGGTGGGCAGTATGTTGAGCAGATAGGTGGCGGTGCCAAGAGCCTCGACCCAGTAAGATGGCGGCATGCTAGCTTGGAACAGGAGTGAGCGAATAATGTTATTAATGGAACGAATTACACGCTCAGCTTTACCGTTCTGGGAGGAGGTGTAGGGGCAGGACATCCGGAGATGAGTGCCGTGCGTGAGGAAGAACGTGCGGGCGCTAGAGTTGTCAAACTCGCGGCCGTTGTCGCACTGAACTGCCTTCACAGTGGCGCCGTACTGGGTGGTCACATGAGCAAAAAAGTTCAGAGGGGACACAATACATGTACATATATGGGCAGAGAACCCTAGCTGGCTTATGGAAACAGTGCCGGGGGGGTATCCCTGCCGCCGCCTATCAGGCTTGGGCGCCGGCCACACAGAGCCCAATGGGCCTAAACCATTACCCTAACCACCTCGCTAACACTTCAGACTTAATATATATGTTTGTGTAACCTTATTATTGTTACATTAGGGCTATTTTGGGCATCTATGTGATGATAGTACCTGTTTATTGCAGTTAGTGAAGCTGTGATCTTGAGCACATTGTCGTATCAGGAGGCCTGGGAAATGGTAATTACTCTACTTTTGGCATCTTCCACTGCTATCTGTATGATTAATGATTTATAGAGCCATTGTACATGTGATTAGTCACATAGTCTAAGCTAGGCTCTTCCTCACCAATAACGCTTCATCAGCTTAAAGGCTGCCATGGAGCTAGGCCTTTTGAGTGCTCATGCTCAGGCCTCAATGTCATGGGAAGCGTTGGTGCTCAAACAAACATTATGTGTGATGCTATTGGATCTGTGCTGGTCTCAGTATCTCTTAACTAACCTGAATAATCTTTCTTTTCTTATGCAGTCGTATTTTGGGGCAAATGTCTTGCATCCACGTACCATTATACCTGTGATGAAATACAATATCCCTATTGTTATAAGGAATATATTCAATACCTCTGCCCCTGGAACTATGATCTGTCAACAGCCTGCGAATGAAAATGGTGACTTGGATGCTTGTGTCAAAGCTTTTGCAACTATAGATAAATTGGCTCTGGTTAATGTTGAAGGGTAAGTCTGATAAATGTACTCCCTCCACCAAATGTAGGCGTTTATTTAGCATTCTGGGCAAGGATAAGAAAGTTGGTCAGATGACCTTGTTGCCCTTCATTTATAGTGCATTGGGAAAGATAGAGCATTTATTTGTGAGAGCTGTTGGTAGAATGTAATAAGCAAGGGCAAGGAAGGAAGAAAATATGAAAAATGCATAGAAGTTCTACATTCTAGAGAATACTCCCTCCATCCAGGAATAAGCACTTTTAGGTTTGTCCTAACTTCTAAGTCAAATCCATTTAACTTTGACCAATAATATCCTTAAAAATAAATTATTGTATATAGAAAGAGTTACATGTTATGGTAGTTAGTTTCATGATGAATCTAGTAACATGATTTTTACTATAGAAAGAGTTACATATTATGATAGTTGGTTTCACTATGAATCTAGTAACATGATTTTACGTGGTCCATCTTTATGATATTTTTACTATTGACAGTCAAAGTTAAAAAGGTTTGACTTGGAACAAACCTAAAAGTACTTATTTGTGGATGGAGGGAGTAGTTGAGAATGCTTAAACAGCCTGCATTTGGGATTCGGAGGGACTACAGCATAACTATCTTAGTGTTCTGTGCCTTTTGCTACTTTTAAGAAACATTAATTTTCTAATACCAAATGAACGTGAATTTTAATTATCATGCTGTTAAGGGAAGGTCTTTAAAGGTTAGCACTAACATCGGTTTAACATAAGGATCACAAAGCACATCCAGATCCTCCAAATTTGTAATTATTTGGACAAGTTACTCATATTTCCTTCACGTTATCTTAATCTTTTGTTAGGACTGGAATGGCTGGTGTACCAGGCACAGCAAGTGCAATATTTGGTGCCGTGAAGGATGTTGGAGCAAATGTTATCATGATATCGCAGGTATATATTGTATTATCTTTATCTGCCAACAATGAAGCTTTCTTCCTGACTGTCACATATCTGCAGGCGAGCAGTGAACACTCTGTATGCTTTGCTGTTCCAGAAAAAGAAGTTGCATCAGTGTCTGGAGCTTTGCATCTTAGGTTTCGTGAAGCATTGGCAGCTGGGAGGCTGTCTAAGGTATATTGATGAATCATGATGTTTTTTTGGGTCATGAGCCTGAATATTATGTAAATTTTCAGTTTTTAGTATCTAGTTCTTAGATTTTCAGTAAATCATGTGAAAAGGCAATTCAATAGCAAGGGTTTCATGTTACTGACGTGGGAGAGTTCAGGGGATAGGATCTGTCCATTAGGGAGGATGGATTTATATAGTCCCTCATGGCCCATGGGCCCACATGGGCCTACAGTATATATTGGCCTTGATATCCTTAACAGCATGAATGTGGGGAAGCATGCAAATACATACTTGAAGCAGTTTACAGGTTTATATTTTGGTAGACAACTTAGCTTGTGTTATCGACTGCGAAATATTTGTTGTGAGTTGTGACCTTCACTCTGGAGTCGATCTTCCATATTGAAAAACTTATAGCCAGGCCACATGTAACATTTTTGAGAAGCAGGTATACTGTGATGGGCTTGGCTACCCCCTTGGATCTAGGGGTTAGAGAGAGGGAGAGAGGGGGCGCCCGGCGCCCATGACGGCGGTGTAGGAGGGGGCGGCGGCGCAGGGAGAGGGGTGACGCAAGGAGGAGAGGGAGCTGAGAGCTTTAGGGTTTACCCCTTAATTCTTTACTTCCTTTATTTGGTACATGGGGCCTCTATTATATAGAGGAGACACGACTTGGTTCTTAAGGAACCCTAACTTACTTGGCTTGCAAGCCATCCTAATATCTAAATCCTTCCTAATTTCTAACTTCCTAATCCCTAACTTCCTAATTCCTAACTTAGAAAGATGGACGGCAGCCATATGGGCCCTCTAGGCCCATAACATATACACTGGAATAGTGGCTCAGAAAGTTTGATATGGTCATAGTGAATCTCACAGTTATGAAGAGGCCAGGCTGGTCAGATTCTACTAGAAAGAACTTCTTGTCCTTTTTTCATTTTTTTCTTCATATATGTACCTTATTTAGGGTCCAATAGTGTCTCAGTATGTGAATTCTATTTTGATTTGCTTAGTTTCTATTTCTCAGGTTGAAGTTATTCATAATTGCAGCATCCTTGCTGCTGTTGGCCTGAGGATGGCAAGTACACCTGGGGTCAGCGCGACCCTTTTTGATGCACTCGCTAAGGTATTCCACATTGAAAATTTGGGACCTGAGGTATTTTTCATGGTACTAGGTGCTAATATACCCTATAATGATGGATCCAGGCTAATATTAATGTAAGGGCAATAGCTCAAGGTTGCAGTGAGTACAACATTACTGTTGTATTGAAGCAAGAAGATTGTGTACGGGCTCTGAGAGCCGCCCACTCAAGGTTCTTCCTCTCCAAAACCACACTGGCTGTTGGAATTATAGGACCTGGGTTGATTGGTCGCACTCTGCTTAACCAGCTGAAGGATCAGGTATTTCCATAATGAATGAAGAAAGCGCATTATTATAAAATGTGAAAACATGGAGTTGCAGTTCGATATCTTGACATTATGTCAATGACTATGTGGTGTTATGCTGCATGCTCTGTATTTTTTTTTAAATGTTTGGAATCTGGAGCAGCTAGTCATGGGGTGCCACTGGTGCACCGTTGCGTGTTCTGTTGGCCATCATTGACTAACTGATTTTTAATAATTATTATTGACTAACTGATGTCAGTGATAGATCACTGCTACTGCTAGATGTTGGGTTGGGGAATGGTATGGGATGAAGGAGCTCTGCATATAGTAAAATGAGAAATGGCACCTGAATTTTTGTTATAGTTGGTTGAGGGTGGATGTAAGTCTAGACCAGCCAAGTTCAAATCCATGCCGATGCGAATTTGCGTGCCTATTTCTTCTTATCTACAAATGCCAACTTAGGTCCTCCTACTTTGGTTGAGTTTGTTTTTAATGTTAAATTTATAGTTGTATGATACCACTTATCTACAATGTTCATGCCCCATTTCATTAAATTTATAATCGTATGGTATTGCTGTCAGAGGTGATACTGTATCCACCAATTTTTATTAGTATTACTAGATTTGCAGTGGATCCTTAGAAAAAAAATGTTTCATTAGATCATTTACTTAACTTTTTACAGATATCATGTGTTAGATTCCTTGATTGTAATTCAAGTGCAAGTAAACTATTCTTGACGGATATTGTACTTTACGCTTCATCTAAAACTATTCTGCAGGCTGCTGTCCTCAAGGAAAATATGAACATTGACCTGCGTGTCATGGGAATAACTGGTTCAAGGACGATGCTTTTGAGTGATATGTAAGTAAATTAAGTGCTTTTTTTCTTCTCAACATATAACGTTTGCAGCTCAATTTTGTCTCAACTTAATAGATTTTTTGTGATTATTCTTTTCTAATAATAATTTATCTATAACGATCTACTGAGAAGGGCAGTATGCGCATGAACATTTCTTCTGTTAAGTTGTACTCATTGCTGAGTTCTTATTTATGACAATAGCATAGGCAACTGCCATGTTTGGTCGCTTGGCTTGTCAAACAATCTCTTTCACTGCCATTATATTGTTAATGGTGCTTTATGATATTTCTAGGTATGTTTCTTATGTATGTTTCCTTCTGTAGAGGAATAGATTTGACCCAGTGGAAAGAGAAGCTACAAACTGAAGCAGAACCGGCCAATCTTGACAAGTTTCTTCACCATTTGTCTGAGAATCACTTCTTCCCTAACAGAGTTTTGGTGGATTGCACAGCTGACACAAGTGTTGCATCTCACTATTATGATTGGCTAAAGAAAGGAATCCATGTCATCACTCCAAACAAGAAAGCAAATTCAGGGCCACTTGACAGGGTAAGACATTTTGTTGAGAATATACCAGTCTGTTTATGTATTTGTTTACGAGCTATCGGAACATTAAATAGATTGAACCAATTAGACACGCATCATCTATGGCAGAGATAGATGAAAAAATAACTGAGGGCCAATCATTATCCAATTAATGATTAAAATCATATGCATAGTGATTACAACTATTACAAAGCAAGTTTTGATATTCATTGTACACTGTAGGAGTAGCTTCATGTTTGGTACTGGTTCACTAGAAAATAAAGTGTTAACTAGTTATAGAACAGTCAGCTGAAAATGCCAACACTCTCACGGTGCAACTGGTCAGCTGGACATGCCAGAGAAGCGGTTCGCTGAGCCAGCCCGGGTTCGAGTTGTGGCACAATCTTCTTAAGGCAAAATCAGGGGGGGCATCTCTCCCTCTGGTTGAGTCTTTTTTTTACAGTCTGCTGAAAATAAAACCCAATCAAATTGGTGGTAATATTTTGATTGTATTACAGAAAACTATTGTTACTGGTTCACTGGACTGCTCAAATTGAGAGGAGTTCCTATATGCATTGGAAGAAATATATGAAAAAGATAATCATGACAATTTGGCCTATAGGAAACATGATGCTGAATAACTGATGTGAAGACAACAAACTTAATTATCCACCTTGGCCTCCATGACACCTAACCATCTTGTTAGAAGACTATAATTATTGTGTTTATTTTTTTATTTTTTGTTGGCTGATTGTCGTATTTTATTGGCATTCAGTATCTGAAACTTAGAACTCTTCAACGTGCATCCTACACTCATTACTTCTATGAAGCAACTGTTGGTGCTGGCCTCCCTATCATTAGCACTCTGCGAGGTCTCCTAGAGACAGGTGACAAGATACTGCATATTGAAGGGATTTTCAGGTCAGTATGGGCGCATGTTAAATGACGGTATAAACTTTTACCAATATTTTATATGATACACCATATCCTTAGTTAAGTATGAGCATAGGGGAGTGATTTGATAGTATATTCTTTCTAAAGGATTCACTGGGTTATCTGATAACATATTTTGTTTACTGTCATTCAGTCCCTGTTTGAACCTGTGTGTGTACCACACATTTCTGTTCAGCTATTTGGTATGTTATTTCCATTGATACGTTTAAACTGTTAATTGCAGTGGAACATTGAGTTATATTTTTAACAACTTTGAAGGAGCAAGAACATTTAGTGATGTTGTTGCGGAAGCTAAACAAGCTGGATACACTGAGCCTGATCCAAGAGATGATCTATCTGGTACTGATGTTGCCAGAAAGGTATACCTTATTTTCTCCGAAGTTTGTAAACCATAAATTTTTACTTGTTAATGTTCTATATCCATATACCTGCTTAATCTTGCTCCTTATGGTTGAGTCTCATTTGTATTAGAATGACATTATGATTTGGAAATATTGGGATGGAGGAAAGGAATGCACTACCCTTTTTGGATTTAGACTTTGTTCTGTCATACATACTTTCTAAAACTTCCATTTAGGCTGCACATTTCTCCTCCATAGTTATGCCTTCCTATACTTCAATTCATATACTTGAGCCAACGGGTAACTCTAATCATATCATGCTTTTATTAAAGGGCTATTGCGTTCTTACCCTTATTTTATAGGCCAATTACAATTTTACCCTCGTTTTTGCCTCCATTGCGATTTTACCCCTACTTTTTGAAATTACCCCTACTTGTAACTCTGTTACTACAATCCAGATTAAACAAATTAAGAAAAATAAAAAAAACCCTTCCTAACATGAGGAAAAGGCACAACTGCCCCTTATCCTTTCCAAAGTCTTCTATCTTGTATCCGACCCCGTCCTTGTCTCTCGTTCTATCTCGGTCTCTTCTCTCACAACTCTAGCTCGAGAAGGTCTCGGCGGCGTCCAGCCGTCCACTGCCTCGGGGTCGGCGCGCGCGGGCCTCGGCGGGGGGCTGCATCGCGGCGCGGGCGGTCGGCCTCAGGAGCCCGGGCGCAGGTGCCTGGCCCCGCGGCCAGCATCGTGGTGCAGGCGCTCGGCCCCACGGCCTCGTGAGCGCAGGGATTGCTGTTCCTCTCGACATTTTCGTGTGATTCGATGGATCTACAAGGAAAGCGAGTGCTGATTGCTCATGGGATTCGTTGCAATTATCAAGAATTACTGGGTTTTTTTGTTAGTTTGTGGTGAGATTTAGTTTGTCATAGGCTCCTTTTTTTGATGGGCGTACTGATTGAGCCATCCTATATGCTTGCCTTTAATAAGTAATATGAAGCAGACCATGGCTGACAGTGACAGCTGCTTTACATTGATGATGAAATCACTGATGATTTATGGGATTTGGAGTAGCTAAAGAAGCAAATAATTTGATCGTACAGATTTAGTGTACAGAAATGACATAACATTTTTCCCGTACAGACAGCGTCAAAAGCCTGACCTTTTGGCCACTGCATTAGTACAGAATGAGTTTTGTTAGTTTATAAACAATTGGGGTCAAATAAGGGTAAAATCACAATGTGCTCAACAAAATGGGGGTATATTTGCATGGGCAAACTAGTCTTTTTTCAGCGCTTTTCACACCGTCAAGTGTTGTTCACGGAGTTGGGGCAAGGTGAGGCTTCGTATTTGAAAAGTAGGGGTAAAATCATAATTGGAGTATAAAGTAGGGACAAGAACGCAATAGCCCCTTTATTAAACTAAATCTTCCACTTGCACTTTTATGAGAAGCTAATGTATCACTTCTCTAGATATTACCACATGTACTCTTTTGATTTCCAAAGTTTACTTAAGGGCTTATCTATATGTCTACAAGTGCTTATAAGTGTACCTCTTTATTCCGTTATCCTTTCCATTTTGTTTGTGAAGAAAATATATTTAAAATATTAGTGTTAATAAATAGTTTTTTTGTTAAATTGCTTATTATTTATGGTGATTACTCATACTGTTGGGGCAGGTCATAATCCTTGCAAGGGAGTCTGGTTTGAGGCTTGAGCTTTCTGATATTCCTGTAAGGAGTCTTGTGCCAGAGGCACTGAGAGTAAGTTTTGGCTCATCTTGGCAAGTTACAGGCTTACAGCTATTGCTTTGTTATTAATACATTTTCTAACTATGTTTTTCTATGCAGTCATGTACATCAGCTGATGAATACATGCAGAAACTACCATCTTTTGATCAGGACTGGACAAGAGAGCGGAATGATGCTGAAGCTGCAGGAGAAGTGAGTATTCTCTCCCATTTCTCAACATTCTATTCATGAAAAGATCAAGAGTAGGATGTGGTAAAATATTTGTATTTTGGCTCCCAATTGCATATCGCTCACCATAAAGGTCTTGGGTTCGACTCCCCATGGGAGCGAATTTCAGGCTGAGGTTAAAAAAATCCCCTCGTCTGTCCCCTGGCCAAAGCACAGTTCTAAGGCCTGGTCCAGGTCATTGGTCGTTCTCACACAGGCTACGGTGCTGCTGTGTAAGGGTGGGACAGGGTGATCGGGGGTTTTCTCGACCTGCGTGAGAAGGTCTTCTTCTTAGCAAAATGCCGGGGGCTGTCTTACCCCCTGCAGGTCGAGTTTTTTTATAAAGGTGGCTTATTAGCAGTTGGTATGGTACAGAAGGTTCATTAGTGATTTTTTTTTTCTCGAATTTGTAATGTGAACAGACAAATAAAGGATTAGCTTTGACATATGATCACTGAATGCTAATATTTCACCAAAAGACTGACCTTAGTCATTTACTCTGTTACGTACATGCAAGTACAATTGCCATATATGTTCCAGAAAACTTAGTTACTGAACCATTTTGTATCAAGGTTTTGCGGTATGTTGGAGTCGTTGATGTTGTGAACAAGAAGGGGCAAGTAGAGCTGCGCCGATACAAGAGGGACCACCCATTTGCACAGCTATCGGGCTCTGACAACATCATAGCTTTCACCACATCAAGGTACAAGGAGCAGCCACTGATCGTACGAGGCCCTGGGGCAGGCGCAGAAGTGACTGCTGGAGGTGTCTTCAGCGACATACTACGACTGGCATCATACCTTGGTGCTCCCTCATAAGCTCCTCTGAAGGATGATGGGTGCCTTAATAATTTGACGTGTCTAGTTATTACCATCTGATTTTTGGTACTGCTTGATATAACAGTGTGGGAATAAGTATGTGTTCTAGTGTGTCTGTAGGTAGAGCAGGTCATATTGGGGAAAGCTGCCGCCCGAGTGCTGCGACCGCCTCGCCGCCGCGGTGTACCGGCGCGGGCGGGGGGCTAGCGGCCCCGACCCGGAGTGCGTGTTCTGCCTGTCCGCGGTCGGCGACGGCGACGAGGTGCGCGAGCTGCGGTGCCGCCACGTGTTCCACCGCGCCTGCCTTGACGCCTGGCTCGTCCGCCCGCGCGCCACCTGCCCGCTCTGCCGCGACCGCCTCCTCCCCGCCGACGCCTACGACGCAGTCACCGGCTACGGCTTCGACGACGGCCGCCTCTCCTCGTCCGTCTACACCCACGCCGGCGCGCTCTGGACATGACCTGAAGAATTTTCCTTCTGTTTTTGCTTTCTTCTAGTACATGTAGTTATGAATTTAGATTCATGCATCTTGGGTGAGCTGTTTGGGTCAGCGGTTGGAGCCTATTTTTGATAGGTAAAGGTACTGTGAAAGACTTATTTTGGGTATGGATTGTGTTGTTGGAGACAGTTTTAGGCCTCCTCCAATGAAGACAGCTCAGCTAGCTCATACATGGCCACGTTGGAATTCTGCTGCCGTGGAGGAAAGAGAACGGAGGAAATCCTCTGCGCTAGCGTGAGATCAAGAGACTAGCTTATTCACGCGCCTCGAGACACTTGCCCTGTAATTAGTATTGTGGATACTCCAAAAGTCAAGGTATGAATTGTATTGTGAACTTGATAAATGTAAAATCATTAAATATCAGCTCTGCATCGATGGCTTAATCAACCCTACCAATGTTGATCCAGGCACCCCCTGAACCTGTGAAGGAGGTCCCGAAGGAACCAAAGTTCACCTGCCCAATATGCATGAATGAGCTGACGGAAGCTGCATCCACTGTCTGCGGTCACATTTTCTGTCAGAAGTGCATCAAGGCTGCCATTCAGGCTCAGAAGAAGTGCCCTACCTGCCGCAAGAGCCTTAATAAGAACCAGCAACACCGGGTGTACCTCCCGACGACGGAGTAACCCAATGCCAAATTGCCAATGCAGCCATTTTGGTAAAAGTTGAGCAGCAACTGACCTTCACCACATTGTTGTGATTGTATGTCGGTGCTGTTTAGAGGCTTATCTTTAGTATAGAGTATTACAGCGATTTAACAAGTGGTTTTGCCCTCGGAATTTGGGACATAATTCCAAGCTGTATTGTCAGTAAAGTATATCCTAACATCATCTGGATATGGGTGTTATATTTATGCTCGTGCAGTATCTTATCCTTATGATGCGGTGTGAAGTTGTACTGGTGGTGTTATGTAAATCATCTCGTCTAGAATTTGGCTGCGCTAGGGCCCATGGAACTTTTCTTTTTTTTTCAACTGGGAGGCCCATGGAAACCTGCCCCAGAACCAGAAGTCTCACTACAGCATGACCTACCTGCTCGTGTGGGCTTGGCCTGGTATGAAGTTTTGGGCTTGGATCGTAAGGGCCGGACCGACCTCCTCCAATTTGGCCCAAGGGAGGGGGAAGGGGATTGAAATTAGCCATCAGTTTATCAGGAATTTTTTTATTTTTAATTTTTCTTTTTTACGATTTTGCAAAAACGGCGGACGACAGATTTTGCAGATCTGTCACCCAACCGCCGATTGAAACGGCGGTCGCCATATGATACGGCGACAAGGGCCAAAACCGCCGTATCAAACGGCGGATAGAAAAACCACCGAATGAAACAGCGGTAACCTATAGTACGTCGCGGTGCTACAGTAACCATGTAGTACTGTAGCGATTTACCGCCATTTCATTCGGCGATACCTCCCTCTTCTGTCAAAAAAATCATAACTTTTCTATATGAACTTGAATGGAGCTAAAATTTATGATACCTCCCTCTTCTGTCAAAAAAATCATAACTTTTCTATATGAACTTGAATGGAGCTAAAATTTACACGAAAATTGTAGATCTCGATGAGATCTACAAATTTATAGTTCAAACTTTTTTCATTTGAAACCATCTTCATGTTCAAATAATCCACGCAATATTCATCTCTAAAATTTGAATTTTAGATCTGAACATTGTCTCGATTATTTGAGCATCAAAATAATTCGTAATGAAAAAGGTTTGAACAACAAAATTGTATATCTCATCGAGCTCTACAATTTTTGTATGAAGCTTATCTCCAACCGAATTCATATCAAAAAGTTATAATTTTTTGAAGATGTACTGTCCAGAGAAGGAAAATTCTTCTGGTTCATTAGATCTGAGTATTGCGTGGATTATTTGAATATGAAGATGATTTCAAATGAAAAACGTTTGAATTATAAAGTTGTAGATCTCATCGAGATCTGCAATTTTCGTATAAATTTTAGTTCTATTCAAGTTCATATGAAAAAGTTATGATTTTTTTGACAGGGGAGGGAGGTACCGCCGAATGAAACGGCGGTAAGCTCCAGCGCCGCTGGGTTACTGTAGCACCACGCGGTACTGTAGCTTACAACCGTTTCATTCGGTGGTTTTTCTATCCGCTGTTTGATATGGCGGTTTTGGCCCTTACCGCCGTATCATATGGCGACCGCCGTTTCAATCGACGGTTGGGTGACAGATTTGCAAAATCTGTCGTTTGCACGCCGTTTTTGCAAAATCGTAAAAAAGAAAAATAAAAAATAAAAAAAGTTTATCAGAGAGAGAGAGAGAAGGAGTTACCCATTAAGTTTTTGTTTGGAACACATGAATTTTTTGGGTTCTCCAGGTGAGGTTAGTACTATTTGCGGAAAAGTAATGAAAATCCTGCAAAATTCCTGCTGCGTTC
>CM014275.1:30889660-30924910 GCA_004135705.1 Alloteropsis semialata
GCATGTTTACGTGATTCTGAACTTTTCTTGACTTCAAATAGCTACTGATCTTTCTTTTGTGATACATAAATTACATATCCAAATTCCATGCTCGTTCCATGTACATGAGGTTCGTAAGGTTATCACAAGCGCAATCTTATTTATATGTGGCAAATTCATCACTGCATTTGGTGTCAAGATTTCGTTATGGACGATAGGTGCCAATTGAAAAAACTGATGCCCATCTAGCATCACAGGCAGGGGATGTGAAGGATTTTCTATTAATTGTTGAATTTGCAATATGAACAGTAAAAAAAGAATTAACTTTGACATATGATCACCGAAATCTTTAAACAAAAATCAGAGTCGGCTTTGTCATTTACATATGTATCGATACAATCGCCATATATGTTCAGAAATCTTAGTATTCCTGTTTTCATGAGTTTTGTGAGGCCTTTTACGGCGCCTTTGTATTATTACAATCAACCAAACTAATATGCAGACTTACACAAGGTTGTTGCAACAAGCAGAAACGGTGGCCTTGTTTCTATTTTTCCCTAATATGACTTGGTGAATACCATAACCCCTACTAGTGCTGTAGGAACAAACACATTATAACACAGACTTATTCCATGCTATGATTTCAAACATTACAAAAGCTCTCCTACATCTGATTGTGTGAAATGTGAATCATACTAAAGGACACCAGAACTGTGAATCATGCATACTAGAGGAGCAAGATCCCTAGACCAAAACCTACAGGGACACCAAATGCTAGGCCAATGCCGAGCCCAGATGGAGAGACGACAGGCACATGCCCATCAGGAACATCTTGAGATTGAGGCTCAGAACCACCGTCTCCTTTGTCAACCCGTCCACAGGGAGGCAAGGGGATGCCACAGAGACCAGAGTTGTTTTCGAAGTCAGATGCTGGGAACGTCATGAGCTGCCCCGATGCCGGGATCTCGCCACTCAGCTTGTTATTAGAGACATCGAAGGCCGCAAGAAAGTGCAGACCACCGAGGCCCGGCGGAATGGTACCACTGAGTTGATTGTGTGAGATGTCAAGTAGCGCGATCCCCTCCAGCCCTGTGAATTCACCTGGAATTTCTCCAGTGAGACCATTGTGCCCCAAGTTAAGCACATCAAGGTATGCCATGTTGCCCAAGCTTGCCGGAATTGTTCCTGTCAGGCTGTTGTATGAGAGATCAAGGAAGATCATGCTTCCATTATCATTGAAGGTGTAGAATATCATCCCAGTGTATATCCCCGTGGGGCCACATGAGCGTATAGCCGGCAACTGGGTCAGCCGCTCTGGACGGATGCCAAAGAACTCGAACAACACTCCAGCACCAGGGCAAATGTTGCCAGCCTCACTCCTAAGGAATGCGATCCGCTTCCCTGAAACAACACCTCCAGTCGTATGTCCTGCCTGTGCCGCTAACTGCGATGGAATTGCACCGGAGAAGTTGTTGCTGTTGAGATCAAGCCATACCAGGCTGCTGCAGCTACCAAACTCTGCTGGCACTGGGCCAGAGAGTGAGTTCTTGTGTAGCTGTAGAATGGCAAGCTTGTGGAGGTTGCCAAAGCCTGGGGGCACGCCCCCAGTGAGACGGTTGCCAGCAAGTGACACCCATATGAGATTCACACATCTGGTAATTGATGGAGGGATGCCTCCGGTGAAATCGTTGTAACTTATCACCAATGTCTCCAGTGTTGTGCTACTGGAGCATAGCATGTCCGGTATTTCACCGGAGAGATGATTTGCCCACAAGACCAGATCAACAAGCTTTGGAAGCAATAACACTTCGCTTGGAATCTGGCCAATCAAAAGATTGAAGCTGAGGTCCAGTGATTCTAGATTGCTGCAATTGGCGAGTGATGGTGGGACAGTACCGACAAGGTAATTGCTTGGGAGGAGCAGCTTTCGCAGTGATGGTAATGACGAGCACAAGTCTGGCATGATCTCCCCGTCAAGCACATTAGACCCGAGATCAATAACTTCAAGCAAAGGGCATTCTGCTGCAAGGATGGACAAAGGATTTGCACCTGTGATGTTGTTGAATGGTAGCCGCAGCACACGCAGAGAGGAGATTTTGCTTACCACAGTAACCACAAAGTCACCAGACAGTTGATTGCTGCTGAGATCGAGCACATCAAGCAACCTGCATGTTGAAAAGCTTGCAGGCAAACCGCCAGTAAGTTGGTTGCTCGATAAGTCTAGTTCAACCAGAGTTCTGCACAAGAGGCTCAGTTCATCCGGAATTTCCCCAGTGAAGTTGTTGTCAGCCAATGCAAGTTTCTTCAGTTGTTGGAAGCCTCCCAAGAACACTGGTATTGGACCAGACAGAAGCTTGTTCCCGGACATGTCAAGTGTCTCCAAGCGGCGGCAGTTGGCAAGACTCAGTGGCAGCCCCATGCCAGTCAGCCTATTGTATGACCAATCGAGCACTCTAAGGTGTGTGCAACCACCAAAACCATACATGGAGATGTCGCCAGAGAAGTTATTCCCAGCAATGCTCAAGTGTGTCAAACTGGCCGGCGCCATGGCCACAAGCCCGGCAGGCAGGGCGCCGGACATGAGGTTCCCTGAAAAATCCGCAACAGAAACTTGGCTACACCGTGCTAACTCCGGGAGGCCTCCCGTGAACTGGTTGGCCGAGAAGTTGAGGTACTGAATACCCTGGCAGGTGGTCAGGGAGTAGTTCAGCAAGCCGGCATCTGACAGCTTGTTCCTGGACATGTCCAGTGTCTGCAGCGACGGAGGGAACGGAAAGCCCCCGCCAGTGAGTGTGTTCCTGGACAAGTTCAGGGACTGCAGATTGCTGCAGGATGCCAAGAACGCCCAGGGAAGGGTGCCCTTCAAGGCGTTCGAGGACAGGTCGACGTCCATGAGCGCGCACGGAGACGTAGTCGTCCGCCGGAACGAGGCGCGGTGGGAGAGGTTGCCGTGGAAGGCGTTGCCGCGGAGGTCGAGGCTCTGGAGCACGGGGAGATCCAGTAGCGCGCCGAGGTGGAGGCGGCCGGCAAGGGACATGCCGCTGAGGTTGAGCTTGCGGAGGCGGCCGTCCGCGCACGAGACGCCTGCCCACGCGCACGGTGAGCCAGAGCTGCCGTTGCGCCAACCCGCGAGAGCGCCTTGTGGGTCGGCGGCCACCGACGCACGCTTGAAGGCGAGCAGTGCGGCGACCTCGTCCTCGGTGGAAGCAACGGTGCGCACCAGGTGGAGCAGCATCAGGAGGATGGGCATGGCAAGATCAACACTGGACATGGCCGGCTGGCGGCGAGCTCTCACGTTACACTTGCTCCTATGCACCGTCTGAAACTTTCTTTGCGGTAATTGCTTTGGGAAATGCGTAGTACTTGATTGTTTAATCCTGAATTTATCGATGACATTTGCTCGATGGGAACTTAGAAAAGGAAGAACGTGCTCTGACCATGCTAGGCATAGTGGAATTCCACGAACCAGTAAAATTTTGCCAGTCTACATCAAAGCAATGTTCTGTAACGTAGCTTTATTGCGGTCATCATCTTTTCCACGGTCAAACCATAAATCCACGATTAAACCATCAACTACGCATTTGACAAAGCAAATGCCGCAAAGATAGTTTGAAACGCTGCACAAGACAAGTGTACCGTACGTGAGTGCTCGCGGCCAGGGACAGTGTTGATCTTGGCATGGGCCATGGCCATTAACTACGCATTTGGCAAAGCAATTACTACACAGTGACTAAGATGGCTTTCTACCGTTTCATGATGATTTTACTTTTTTTTTAAAAAAAAGTATGCTTACCTTGAACGAACTATCATCATGTTTGTTGGATTTTCATCCTCGACTACAAAATCACATGGCATGCGCCGCTCAACTGTCAAAACCGAACAAATTATGCCATGACCAAATCCACTTCAGACTTGATCCACTGTGACTTGTGGTTTTGACAGACCATCCAATGACGGTGGGTCCAACGAATCAGTCTTATGTTCTCCACCTTCTCCAGTGGCGGAGCCAGAAGGGGAGGGGGAGGGGGGGGGATTACTCAAAGATTTCAATAGTAATTAAGTAGTAGCTGTGTAATTTGTAAAAGTTATACACTATCATTCCCAAAGATCTAAGCTCTCTAGCTAAATGGAAGCTACTAGACGATCTCAGTTGCCTACATGCTATAGCATTCCTACCATACCGGCACCTATGCATGCCTAAAGTAGCTAGATATTCGGAACCGCAAGCTTGCAACCAAGAAAACGACGAAGCAACATATATATACACAGCGTGAGTAGATACTATGACAAAGGCAGGAGATGCAAGACCTTCGTAGCACTGCACAACTGGTGATTTTGGTAGGCAGAGTGAAACACCAGCCTATTTATTCCTTTGCTTGAGATTTTGAGGTCGATGAAGCAGGAAGGGGAATAGGGCCACACGAAATTAATGCAATAATTAGCATTTAAATGATGTTGCCTACTAGTGCTAAAATGCTTCATGTGGTAGTGTTTGCTTGCTTGTATTAAAAGATTGCAACTTTGCATCCTGGTATCAGTTAAAATGCCTTTTCCCTCCACCTTGGCCCATATAATGATGTAAGGTCATTCTCAGTGAATGATTTTATAACGATGTTATTTCTAAAGATGACACTTAAGCAAAAGATGGGTGAAATATCATGCGTAGTTTTATCTTTCATTGTTTTCTACTCCCTCCGTTCCAAATTGTAAGTCATTCCAACATTCTTGAAAAGTCAAAGTATCTTAAGTTTGACCAAGTTTTTTCGATAAAGTACTAACATTTTTATATCAAATAAGTATCATTAGACTCTTCATTAAATATATTTTCATAGCTATATCTATTTGCTGCTATAAATCTTTGTAATCCTCTCTAAATTTTTGGTCAAACGTAAAAAGGTTTGACTCTCCAAGAATGTTAGAATGACTTACATTTTGGAACGGAGGGAGTAGATTATATGCTCGACAAAATTAACATATCTTAGAAATAACGTATATATGGTTTTGTCATGAAATTCATTTCACGTCTCTTTATTAGTTTGTTGCCAACTTGCCACATAAAAAACGCCGGCATGACACTTTTTTAACGAGAATGAAAATCCTATTGAGCATGGTCTAAATATCCCACGCTCACCATGGTTAATATCAAATAGAGTTGTTTTGGACGTAGAAAATTGCTATGATTCCGGCCGTTGTGTCCGACTCACGCTCCGACCACGACTTTCATGTCATGTGTCGTGGACTCTTTTGCCGCGCTATTTTCGAGTTAGAGCAACTCCAGTGGGGGCCTGCAAATTGAAGCCCCCAAAATCCATTTGCAGGCTGGATTGCAAATTATATGGGCCTCAAACTTCCTTTCAACTCCAGTGGAAAGTGAGCTCAGGCCCCTATTTCCCTGTGGACCCCATCTGTCAGCCTCAGACCGCTTTTCTCAGTGCTCCTGCGCGCGGCCCGACGGCGCCGCCGCGCCTGCGCCGCGCCCGCCGGTGCCGCCCGCGCCGCGCCCTCTTGCTCCCGGCCGCACCGCGCGCTCCGGCCTCTGCTCCCGCCCGCGCTCCGCCCTCTGCTCCCGGCCGCCGCATGCCGCCGCGACGAGGAGGAGGGGCACCACCAGTGGTCCTCGACGGCCAGCGAGGGAGAAGAAGACCTCGAGTGCCGCCGGCACCGGCACCGCCGCCTCCTCAGCGACCCCACCGACGACCGCGAGTCCATCCAGCCCCACCGCGCCGCTCCCAAGGTCAGCTCCTGCTCCACCATCACAAGAACGTCGCAGCTCCATGCCATGATTCGTAAAGCACGTAAAATTGTTGGAGCTCCATCTGCATTCATTCGGTGCCCTCTTCTGATTTGCTTGCTGAACAGAGTAGCGCAGATATCACATTTCAAAAAAAAAAATATATTCGAAGATCTATTTTGTTCTTGGAATAGTTCCAAAAAATAATTATTGGAGAATTCGTGGTAGAGCTCTTCGGAGCAGACAAACTCAGAGACAAACAAGCTGAATTCAACTTCGTTACTTGAAATCCGTTGGTACTTTGTTCCCAACTGAGCATTTTTCAGTGTTCAGTACCTTCTGAACTGAAACTCTGCATTGATTGTGAACTAGAACTCCGAAGTTGTACTGATACCGTGTTTGCTAACAGTTGATTTTGTTGCTATGGCAGATGTCAAGTTCTCAAAGTAGAAAAGTTCGTTGGTGGAATGAAGAGGACGATTCCGATGTTGACGACCTCTTGATCATTGCCGGTCTTCGTGAGGGTTCGAGGAGGAGCAAGTGCAAGAAAAAGTATCGAGGTTCAATGCCAGGTCGCCACAACTTGCCAAGGGGCATTTCAGGAGGTCATGACCGTATCTACCTGGACTACTTTGCCGACCAATGTGTCTATCCTCAGAAGCATTTCAGAAGAAGATTTCGGATGTACAATTCACTCTTTCTGCGTATAGTTGCTAAAGTGGAGGCTCATGACGACTACTTCCGTCAGAAGCCCAATGCCCTTGGAGTTCTTGGCGCCTCTCCCATCCAGAAGGTCGTGGCTGCCGTTCGGATGCTTGCCTACGGCTGTTCGGCTGACTTCTTGGATGATTATGTCAGGCTGGGAGAAAGCACCATCATTGAGTGTCTAACACATTTTGTGGAGGCTGTTGTCAATGTCTTCGGTGAAGAATACTTGAGGGCCCCCAATGCCCAGGACACAGAGAGGTTGATGGCCATCAATAGTGCAAGAGGGTTTCCAGGAATGCTTGGTTCCGTAGATTGCATGCATTGGAAATGGGATAAGTGCCCAACAGCGTGGAGAGGTGCCTACTCAGGACATAAGGATGGGCCTACCATGATCCTTGAGGCCGTTGCATTTAAAGATCTGTGGATATGGCACTCCTTCTTTGGTCTTCCTGGTTCTCTAAATGATATCAATGTCTTGCGCCGATCTCCACTTTTTGACAGTCTAACTTCTGGGACGGCACCACAAGTGGAGTACATGGTCAATGGAAACAAGTACACTATGGGGTACTATCTTGCCGACGGGATATACCCAGCCTGGGCAACGTTTGTGAAAGCTTTTCAAAATCCACAGAGCAACAAGAAAATCCACTTCAAAATGGCTCAAGAAGCGGCACGAAAAGATGTGGAAAGAGCGTTCGGGGTACTCCAGGCTCGCTTTGCAATTGTGCGAGGTCCGGCAAGATTGTGGAGCAAGGAGCAATTGTGGTACATCATGATCGCAATGATTCGTGTGTTGAAACCAAAGGACTATGAACATCGTGATCCTATTTTGATTGAGAAATTTCTGAAGATTCATGAGGAGATAGAGGATAAGTCGTTACATGAGCGACTTCGTGATGACCTTGTAGAGCACTTATGGGGAATCCATAGTTCTAAATGATGTATTTTCTATTATCTAAGTGATGATGTATTTATTTTACTGGTGTTGATGGATGCCCAAATATAGTTGCAGCTCCTAAATGGATGCTCAAATCAGTTTAATATATTTTTCAGTTAAATATATTTTTCCAGTGTTCTCACTATGGTCGATTTCCTTGTTACAAATTTTGGCATCTCCTTCACTTCTTTTCAGCTTTTTCTTGGATTGCTTCCTACCAGGAGGTCGGGCTTTCTTTGCAGGAGGAATGGATTGGTCTTGGCCGGCCTCTTGTCCTTCTTCGTCCGCTTGTTGGCTTCCAGCCGGGACGTTGAGGTTGATGTCTCTGGACTTGGTCGGCCTTGAGCCAGCAACGTTCCTTCGAGCTGCTGCAAACTTCTCTGAGTGTCTAACCTTGAGCCAGCAGTGAATGAATTGACAAGACTTGCCACTCGAAACTCTTGCATACCTAGCTTGTGCTTCCATCATCTGCAACAAAGTTAAAAATTAAAGTACAAGATTACGTATTCAACAATGGCAAGATATGAACCAAGTGAAAAATCAAGTGCAGGAATAATTACATGCTCCTGGTATGGGACACCGCTTGGATGACGACGCTCGATTTCTTCGTAGTAACCTTGAAACTTCATACAATCCTTTATTATGCCTTGGCATCGATGCTCCAGTGAATTGGTACTCCTGTTGGACTCGAACTCCTTGTTGTTGTGGAAATCATCAGCAATCCTTTGCCAATACGATTTGGACGGCTGGTCAGTTCCAACGACAGCATTAGTGCTCACGTTCATCCAAGAAATGCACAGTTGAATGTCTTCTTCATGGGTGTAGTTGCTGCCACGCTTGGATGCACCTTTCCCGCCACTGCTTGGAGTGGCATCCGACGACATTAGCAATTGCAAATCGGCTTCACTATCCTGTGTCAGTACATTCATCAAAGGTTGCGAGCTAGACGACATTGGATCCTACAAACAAGAGATGACACTGAAATTATAACACAAGCATATATATTGCAGGAGAGGTGCACAAACAAAGAGTAGAATTCTAGTTGCAGATCTAGTTTCCTTGCTTCTATACAGTATTTGTTTATATACAATTACTTCTGGGTGTTTAAGCAGCTTTCTCATACAGGAATTCAGAATATTAAATTAGGCACAATATCTCTATCAAGCATCAGCAGGAATGCAGGATGACCTCCTCAGCCATGTAAAATTCACATGTATGCGTACTCTAGCATGTGCACCATATCTCCAAATTTTAAGCAGAAATATCATAATGTAAAATTCACATGTATGCGTACTCTAGCATGTGCACCATATCACAGTTATTGCTCAATAGTCTGTACTGGAAGCAAGATGCTCAGTCCAGCTGCAAAAGTCTAAAGCTGGGTCAAGTAGTTGTTCTTTTTTACTGGATTTGTTCACTCCTAAGGAAGACCCCCATTCTTTTTACTGGGTCAAGTAGTTGTTCTCCAAAAAGGTTTGTCAATAATCTTGTTCTGGACTTTGGTTATGTGTGTGAATTCTGGTCTGGATCGAGGAGCAGTTTGCAAGCAAGCAAATGCCACTTCCACAAGACTCTAGTTTCTGATAGACATCCTGCATCTCTGGTTCCTACAATTTCAAACACTACCAAGACTCCACAAGCGATTTCAGATCATGAAAAAACACAGTCGTAAAAACAGTAGTACATGACATTGCAGAGGAGTCAATGTGGGAGACAAAATTTACATTGGAGATGAAGTCATCGTCGTAGCTGAGTTCAGGTGATGACGCCGAGCTTGGAGCGTCCCAGGAAGCGGTGGCATCGAATGGTGAGCTAGGGTACGACGGCTCCGTGAAGCTCCGACGAGGCAGATTGGCGTTCGAAGAACGTCCTTCTTGGTGATGACGCAGGCCGTCGCCAGGAGGAGGCGCCGTCGAACCGATAAGCGGGAAGCCGGCGGGAGGAGGGGCTGCAGGCCGAGGAGGCGGGAAGCCGGCGAGAGGAGGGGCTGCAAGCCGGGGACGCGGTGCAGGGACGACTGGACGCTGCTTCTTCTTCGCCGGAAGAGGCGGCGTCGGTCGGGGAGGGCGCGCGCCGCCGGAGATGCCGCGAGGCCCCGGCGCGGAGGTCTGGTACGGCGAAGACCGCGAATCCATGGCGGAGGGCGACGCGAGGGGGGGCCGAGGCGGAGACTGGAGCCGGCGGGAGGCGACGCAGGGGGGAGGGGAGGAGCGATGCCGAGCCGCGTGGAGGGGAGGAGTTGCAGCGAGGGGGAGATGGCGCGAGCGGCGGCGCTGCGGTGCGCCCGGTGGAGAGGGAAAAGGTGGGACCCACGCTTTGGGGGGTGAGTTGGAGGCCCCTGGGAATGGGGGCTTGGGATTGCAATTTGGGTGGGGATGCAAAATGCATGTCTATTTAGGGGCCCTGCTGGATTTCATTTTTTGGAGCCAGACCCTAAATTTTAGAGTAGGAGCCCATTTAGGGTCCCACTGGAGTTGCTCTTACGGCCATTACCACGTACCGGAAAATCGATCGACCCCGGCCCCTTGACCGGAAAAGCTCATCACCACCAGGACCGAAGCTTTGTCGGTCGAACGTGAAGTGGACACACCAGCCAGACCGCAATTCATTTTCTTCAGTGGGACGGTCTTTAGTGGGGGCACTAAACCAGGAGTATATATGATGACCAGTTATGCGCCAGTAATTAATAAATCAATAAAAATATTAATCTCCTCTTCCTCGAAGCTGTTATTTCAGCACGGCTAGCACTTGGGCCTGATTCGTTTCCTGGAGCATTCCGCGTGGGTCAACCCAAACACAAAATCGATTCTTCTCACGATTATTTTTTTTTCTTCCAAAAACTCGCACACTCACCCTATCAATACATGAATGCAAACCCTATCTCTATGAGTACCTCTTATAAAATAGGCCGGCTGTTCCGATCTTTATATTGACGAAGTCACCACAAACGCTGAAAGAATAATGCCGGTTAAATCCAAGAATAAATTAAAAATAAAATACGACACTTGAGCTGAGTCGAATACTCGAATCTAGATGGACAGGTTCCACCGCAAGGAACCTAACCAACTAAGTTAGGCTTATGGCCTATTTGGTTGGAATGTAAGCTGTGGAAAATGTTGTTGTGGGTTGTGAGCTATGGAGAAAATGTTGTGAGTTGTCAGCTGTGAGAAAGCTGAAAGCTGTTTGGTTGAAACAGCTATGAGACTGTAGATTTGGTAAGAAATGCATGTAATGCCCCTGAAAGACTAAGAAACAATTTATATGTAAATAGATCATAAAATAATGTGTTGTTCCTAGATTTACATGTCCAATATGCTATTTTCAAATACACTTCACAAATTAATAAATACAGTTACAATTTTAGCGAATATATTCTCTTTTCCTTTTTTTTTTGTCTACCTTCCATTTTCTTTTTTCGCTCCTTCTTGCTTCCTTCCTTTCTTTTCCTTTTTTCTCTCCCTTTCCTTTTCTCCTTTTCTTTTTTTCACTTCTTTCTTTTCTTTTCCTTTTCTTCTCCCTTATCCATTCATTCGAAGCAACCCGAGATCCAGTCCTAGCTAACCCCGCAGGAAAAGCAAAAGATGCTAGGATGGCAGCACTAGCAGAGGAGGACGAGCCAAAAGCCAAGCCAACACCGGTAGGAAAGACGGCACCGCAAGAGTTCTACGACACCAACGTCCTGCCGTTCCCTTAGCGTCAAAAGAGACCGTCGGCAAATGAACAATTCGCCAAGTTTGTGGAGATAATTCAAAAACTAAATATACATGTTCCACTACTAGATGCCATGCAGGTGCCGACATATGCAAAGTACTTGAAGGATATACTGATTAACAAATGTCCACTCCCAAGTACAGAAGTTGTGAAGTTGACAGAGGAGTGCAGCGCTGCCATCCTCAACAAGATTCCGGAGAAGAAGAAGGGTCCTGGGTGCCCTACCATCACTTGCACCATAGGGACCCAGCGCTTCGAGCACGCCCTCTGTGACCTTGGCGCAATTGTCAGCGTCGTGCCAAAGGTAGTCTTTGACCGCCTAAATTATACTACCTTGTCCCCAACTCACATGAGAATGCTGTTCGCTGACTCTACGGTCCGCTACCTGGAGGGGATAGCTGAGGACATTCCAGTTCGCATCCGGGATTGCTTCATCCTGTTGACTTCGTGGTCTTGGAAATGGACGTCAGTAACGACTCGTCGCTCATCCTTGGGTGACCCTTCTTGAGTACTGCAGACGCTCGCATTAATGTGGGTGCTGGAGAAATCCAGCTTCACATTAATGGGAGAGAAGAGAAATTTGATTTCAGGCCAAAAGTGGAGCAATGCTCCATGATCAAGATCAAATATGGAAGAAACAGTCAGAACATCAGGGAGGTGAAAGCCACACCTCCAGAGAAAGATAGCTTGGTCAAATTCATAGAGAAGTTCTGGAAAAAGGAATTCCCAAAAACGTGTCACGCGAAAAGTAAGAAGCCTACGCGAGGTGCGAGAGCACAGGCGACAAAAACACCAGAACAAGCTATCAACCGCCAGAAGAAAGTAAAACTGGTATGGAGGGTTAAGTCATTTGTCTCCTCATCTCCAGGAGCAGATGCTGCTTCATCAAGCTGAATCCAATCAAGGAGACGTCATCACTCGACGACGTAAATTACGAGTCCTGCGCCAATAGGTAAATCGGTGCCAATAAATCAGCTTGGGGAGGACCCCCATTAGGTAAGTTTTCAGGTAAGTCTTTAGAATAAAGTATTTATTTCCTTTGTTTTTAATAAACTTGGTAAATGAGAGAAATTTAAGTTTGTTTCTAAATGTCATAAGATTTTGCTAAGTCTTTAATATGGATAAGATGAATAGTTGCTCTTATTTCTCTCTTGTACTTATATTTCAACCTGATATTCTCCTAAGTTTTGAGTTTGCTGGTTTAAGCATGTCTTTTCCTGTTATCTTGTCAAATTATGGGTAACATATGCAAGCTCTGGTCTAGGTTGTTGATAACTATGATATGATAAGATTTGAGTAACCTTATGCACAAGCCAAACAAGACTTGATTACCGGAGTTTTCTTTTTAAAAAAGACTAAAACAAAGAGTTCCTCATGGTGATTCAAGCCCTACCAAAGCCCATATTGTTTAACCCCTGCAAAAGCTACTTTTTGTTGCATTGAGTTTTGTCAAGACCATTGCGATTCTTAGGAGATTTACTTCATGCTTTTAAAATCAAGATCATGCACACGCCACCATATATATGCTATACTTCTACTCTAGAAGTAAGCATGACACTCATCCATCCACCAAATAAATGCTCCACAAAAGAAAGTATGGTTCTCTTCCCTAAACATTTTTGCAATGGAGACATGGGTATATACTTAAAAAATTTGGACACATGAAGGTCCAAGCATATAAAAAAATGAGCACATGAAGGCTCAAAGTTTTAAAAAGTATAGGCATGTCTCCGAAAGCAGCTTTTACAAGGGAAGAGAACATACAAAGAGGAGCAGCCATCTTTTCATCCACACGTGCACATCTGGATTTGAGAGTATGACTTAATTGTTTTTGAATCCTTGTTTTGACTTGACAATATGTGCACTTTGAGCAAGCTACATACTCTCCTAGCACAAACCACACTACATATGAGTGAAATGAGAGTTGAGAGAGGATCTTGGTAAGAAATACACTTTGAGTGACTTAAGAGTTTCATCCAAGGAACTCCATTTTTCTTTAAAAACTTTCAAAACCTCCAGTTTGATGGTTAAGCAAGGTAGAAGGCAGGGTGCTCGGTCTAAGTCATTCTGGTTATCAACCATCCAAGACAAGGAGAAGCTACAAGCCCCACAAAGGCTAATGTAACAAGGGAAGTTTATTTTTCGACCAGTTTATTTAACTCTTGGTAGAATGTCTTGCTCAACTGTTGGTACTTTTGGGAAGTAATGAGGCACTGGAATATGGCATATTCTTCATGTTCATGCAAAATCAATGGAGTCGAGGGGTTAAGTGGTGATAAGCATCAAGAATTTGGGGAACAAATTCATTTAATGTAATCCCCAAGACCTGAAACCCTAGATAATAAAACATTCCCCAAGATTTTACCCAAATTGAGCATACCCTAACCCTAATCGAAGTAAGGTAGTGGACTTACTCGAGCTCATCGTCGTCGTCGTTCCGTGTGGCACCGCCGATGCTCGCTATCCGTCACACAAGCATGTGTGGCTGTCTCCTTGTGCGCGTCCGGTTGCCGCTGAGGTTGGCCCCTCGTGCTACTGGAGCTGCGCCTCGGACCACCACCGTGCGGAGGAGGCATGGGTCGTGGCTGCCGCTGGTGAGACGCTGCTTGGCCGCGCGCACGCCCAATGCCTAGGGCACCATCGAGGAGCCGCTCGACGGAGCCGCACGCAAGACATTGCTACATGCAAGATCCGGTGAGAGGGCCCTCGGTGGTGTCGCTCCTCTCCGCCGCATGTGCGCGCTCTCCACCGCCGTGCTCCTCTCATTCGCGCTCACTCATGCTTTAGCGCCGCCGTTGCCGCACAGGGGATAGAGATGGTGAGGAGGAGAAAATAGATTCTAAGGTTTTTGGGAGTAGAGGCCGCCACCCGTTTTGTTCTAGGATGAGACGATCTCGTTGGTCCATGCCCATCGGACGGCTCGAGCCGTCTGTGGCTGAGCAGGCCGGCAAGAGGAGCCGACCTATCGCAAAAACGTGGCCTAGGCCCATGTTTTTGGTCCTAGAGCCCAGACCAGGGCGTGCGGGGGAGTTAATGGGCTGGACCGAATGCTGCCCATCACTAGAAGTTGTGGCCGAAATTATTAATATGAAGTTTTCTCTTTTGTTTTTTGAATGTTGGGCCGCACAGTACTGCTCCTTCTGGGCCAAAAAGAAATGAACTTGGGATAAATTTTTTCATAATGTTTTTAAGGGCCTGTTTAGATCCCTCTGAAACTTTTGAAACTTTGAAACTTCACTATTCATCAAAAGGAATCTTACATGCATGGAGTATTAAACGCGTGTTAATGACAAAACCCATTCCATAACCCCTCGGTAACTTTGCGAGATGAATCTAATGAGCCTAATTTGGCCATGATTAGACAACGTCGTGCTACAGTAAACAATCTCTAATGACGGATTAATTAGGCTTAATAGATTCGTCTCGCGATTTCCCGTCCATCCGTGTATTTAGTTTAATAATTAGATCTTGTTTAGTCCTCCTAATCTTCAACTTAGAATTGGAAACTTTCTTTCGCAAACTTACAACTCCAAACTAAACAGGCCCTAAGCACTATTTTAATTATGCATTGAGCTGAAAATATATGCATGTTTCCGCTGCAAAATTATGATGTGATTTTCTAATTGTGATTGAACCAACGGGAGTCTTCATTTGAGAATTGCAATTTACAAAAACTCTTAATTAAATCCAAACCAACGGAAAGATTTAATTATGAGAATTTTAAAAGGGTTTTTTGTGAAAATTGAGTGTGACTTATATTTAGTAATCTGACCAATGCGTTTACTAAATATTTGTTGCAAAGTTTTATTGTGCTTATCCATTATTTGACCAACACATTTATGGATTTGAATAATAAAAGAAGGTTTATTTGTATGAATAAATATCCACTAATGATCTTATTATTTTTGTAGCTTCAAATGCCTCAAAAATTGCTGGATTAATCAATGACATTGAACAACTTTGTGGGAGCAATTATCCTTCATGGAAGGAAAAGCTTGAAATCATGCTTGCTCTGCTGGAATTGGATTATGCTCTCAATAATGAGGCTCCTAAAGAACCTGAAGAAGGATGTGACAATTACGAGGTCCTCATGAGGGGCTATGAAATTGAGAAAGAAAAATTGGACCAATCAAATCAAAATGTCTCATGATTATTAAGAGCTCCATCATTAAGGGCATAAGAGGAGTGTTGTCGGTCCTTATAACAGAAAATCCGACCATCAATAGCCTCAGAAAACAAATAAAGACTAAGCATATCTTAGACATTTTTATTCAAATAATGTGGTTCCACGCGTATCTGGAATATATTTGAGTATAGGGACTTATGTGCAAAAGTGGAAGGAAATTGGGCTCAGCCGCTCAGGCCCAGGTCGGCCGACCTTGCCAGGTTGGACGACCTGGCCTGGAGCCCAATCCAGCCCAGCTTCCTCACATGCAACGTAGCATAATTTTGGATCATCTCAGCCACTGATTCAATGACGGTTGAAGTTAATGGGCAAGATCAAGCCTCAAAACCATCACATGGACTGAAGGGCCCACAACCGAAGCTTCATGCACCCAAACCGAGCGAACCCACTTGGAATCGACCTTAAGACCCACCAGGAAGACACCCAGAGCAAGGTGGGCCTGAGAGGCAGCTGAGCTGGGTCGGCCGACCTGCCCGCGCGCCTTACTCGGCCCTCCCTTGACCCGAGGCTCGTGACTGACTCAAGGATTGCATCTGGGACGTATATGGCTGAAGGCAGTGGAATCAGAGGGTCGGCCGACCTGGGCCCATGGCCAAACGGCCTTAACCGCCTCTAGCAGCCTCTAAACCACCTATGGATGCTATAAATAGCTGCTACGGCCTCTTCATTGAAAACACACCAGAAGAAGAGTTCTCATTTGCTACAAGCTTAGTCTTAGTCTTAGTCTTAGTAGTGATAATATTAGTAGTTGATCTTCTAACGGGCTTCTGGAGGAGTCTTGATAAGCTCTAGAGTTCAACTTTTGTATCTCTTTCCTTACTTGTAAGACTTTGATCTTAATGGAAATATCTTCATACTTATATTGTGTGCCTCAACTTTGCTCTACTTACTTAGCATATACATCTTATGTCTTGCATCTTATTCAAGCTGATGTATATTATGACATTGACTCAATGTGCCTTATGGTTGCTCTTTATATTAACGTGATAGATAGTGTTGTATTTCTTTATGCAAGCATGGTGTTTGATATGAGAAATACCATTGAGGGTATCACTACCCTACGGATTAGTAGAGGTAGGCGGCAAGTGGTGACAGCCATATTCGTCCTTTGTAATCCTCCACGTTTAGGAGATGATGTTAGACCTTTATGATAAGAAGCCCTGTTGTCGTCCCTTGATGAGGGAACCACCTGATACCTCGATATGTCCTCT
The DNA here is from genome assembly GCA_004135705.1 of Alloteropsis semialata. Taxonomy (NCBI): domain Eukaryota; kingdom Viridiplantae; phylum Streptophyta; class Magnoliopsida; order Poales; family Poaceae; genus Alloteropsis; species Alloteropsis semialata. The sequence continues at coordinate 30,906,124 of CM014275.1, forward strand.
AATATGTGTCCCTTGACTGAGCTTGTATAGGATAAGGTTGTATATCCAAGTTCCATATGTATGATGTATAATGAACCCTTTGATCTCTACTAATGTTCTATTTACTAACTAAGACTTATTTATCAATGAGCAATGAACTTCTGTGTGTCACTCTAGCCCTTACATTGTTATATTCTTACCCCTGCTTAGACTTTGGTTGATTAGTAATGTTGTAAGTAAATACATCGGATGACGTCTCTCTTTAACTAAATGCTTTTCCTGTGGATAAACAAATATAATACTCTGGAATACTCCCAGGTGAAATGCTACAATGTAATTCTGTGCGCTTGCAGAATAATGTAAACGTTATGAAATACCAACAAGGAGCAATGTCAGACTCCCAAGCAGCTAAGGATTACCATAGAAAGATAGAGGATCAATTTAAAGGATCCTTGAAGGTTTATGCAAGTACTCTAATTAAGAGACTTGTGAATGATAAGTATGATGGGACTGGAAGCACAAGGGAGCATATCATGAAAATGAGCAACATGGCCGCCAAGCTTAAGAAAATAGAGATGAAAATCTGTAATGGTATCCTTGGTCATTTTATCATGACCTCTTCACCTTCGGAGTTTTCTCCATTTACGATCAATTATAATGCCATGAAGGTGAAGTTGTCGATTGATGAATTAATGACCATGTGTGTTCAATTAATGACCATGAGTGTTCAGGAAGAGGAAAGGCTTAAGGCAGCAAGAATTTATCATGCCAATCAAGTTAAGCATTCTGAAAAGAAGAGATTTCAGAAATTCCAAAAGGAATATTTTAAACCAAAATCTCTTCAATTCAAAAAGAAAGGCCAATCCTTTAAGGAGAACTAGCAAAACAAGCCTGAAAATGGCCCCAAAGCTGAAACAAAGGCCAATGCAGATCCACATGGCTGCCACTAATATGGAAAAGGTGGACACATTAAGAAATACTGTTTTGGATTTCTAAAATGGCTCAACAAGAAGGGTACTGATTTTATTACCTTTGTAGATGAATCCCTTTATTATGATTATGCCACCAATTCTTGGTGGGTTGACTCAGGTGCAACTATTCATATTGCAAATTCTTTACATGGATTCTCTACGAAGAGGACCCTAAGAAAAAGAGAAAAAGGATTAGAGTCGCCAATGGTGTTGAAGCAGAAGTTAAAGCAATTAGAGTATTGCACCTTATGCTCCACACTGGTTTTACACTTATTTTGAAAGACGCCCTTTATGTACCCTCTATGAGAAGAAATTTAGTTTCTATGTCATGTTTAGATGATGATGGACTTCACTATCATTTTGGGGATAAGAGATGTATAATTAAATCGAATGATAATGATATTGGTCTTGCCTTTCGACAAGACAAATTTTATATTATTTCTCTATTCACTACCATGAATAATGTTGATCCTCCATCTATGAATATCAGTAATAAGCGTAAGAGAAATGCAAAAGTGACTTCATCAAAATTATGGCACTGTCATTTGGGCAATATTTTGAGGGGGGGAAAATCGAGTGCCTCATTAAAGAACAAATACTCCACTCTCTTGATTTCTATGACGTTGATACATGCATTGATTGCATTAAAGAAAAATACTCCAAACAAATTAAGAAAGGAACCATAAGCAGCAAGGGAGTCTTAGAGCTCATTGACACAGGTATCTGTGGACCATTCTCGATTAAATCAATAAACAGTTTTGATTCATTCATAATGTTTGCTGGTGATTTCTCTCGTTATCTATCCAATAAAGGAAAGATCTGAGTCATTAAAAAGTTCAAGGTCTTTAAAGCAGAAGTTGAAAATCAACACAATGCAATGATAAAGACCATAAGATGGGATCATGGTGGGGAATAATATGGAAGACATACTCCTTATGGCCAAATTTCTAGACCCTTTGCTAGGTTCTTATAGGAAAATGGCATAGTAGCCTAGTATTCTACACCAGGTGAACCTCAACAAATTGGAGTGGCTGAAAGGCATAATCACACACTTATGGACATGGCCCATAGCATGTTAAGACACTCCACTTTGCTGATTAATCTCTAGATGGAAGCACATAAAACCACTACACATATTCTTAATTGGGTTTCCAGTAAAGCAGTAGTTAAAACACCCTATGAGCTATGGATTGGGAGAAAACCTAGTTTGAATTATTTACACGTGTGAGGTTGTCCTGCTGAAGCTAAAGTTTTCAATCCAAATGCTGGAAAATTGGATGCTAGGACTGTGAGCTGTCATTTTATTGGATATCCTGACAAGTCAAAAGGATTTTTGTTCTATTTCCCAAATTAGTTGACAAAGTGTGTTGAAATAATACATGCTGTGTTCTTGGAAGATGAGCTGATGAGGGGAAGCATGGCACATAGAGAAATACGTCTTGAAGAGAAAAGAGTTTATGTCACCACTCCAATGATTCAAGAATCTATTCTCTCAATACATGCTAATGTTGTACCTTCAGTTGAAAACACTACTGATACATCGCTTGCTGATGTCACACCTAATGAAACATCTGAAGAGGATACTAAGCAGCTCCCTGTTATGGAAAACGAACAAGATAATAAGCCTTTAAGTAGGTCACAATGAGTAAGAAGGTTCGCTATTCCTAGCGACTATATCACTTACATGAGTGAAGATATAAATGAGTTGGTGTTAGATGATGACCCTACCTCTTTTAAACAAGCCATGAATAGTGAGCATTCATTCAATGGTTTAATGCCATGAAAGATGAAATAGAGTCTATGAGTATTAATGACGTATGGGACTTAGTAGAGATTCCTGATGGAGCCAAAATAGTAGGTTGTAAATAGGTCTACAAAACCAAAAGTGAATCCAAAGGAAATGTCGAAAGGTTCAAGGAAAGACTTGAAGAAAAAAGATTCACACAAAGGGAAGGTATTGATTATAATGAAACCTTCTCGCCTGTATCTTCCAAAGATTCATTCAGAATAATCATGGCGCTCGTGGCCTATTATGATGTAGAGTTGGATCGGACGGATGTTAAAACAACATTTCTAAATGGACACTTGCATGAAAATGTCTATATGGCTCAACCAGAAGGTTTTGTTGTAGAAGGAAAAGAGCATTCAGAGGTGTCGGCTTAAGAAATCCATTTATGGATTGAAATAAGCATCAAGAGAATGGTATCTAAAGTTTGATGAAATAATAAGAAAATTTAGTTTCAAAAAAAAATGAAAGAGACAATTGCATATATGTCATGTTCAGGGGGAGTAAGTTCATATTCATGGTCCTTTAAGTTGATGACAATTTGTTAGCTAGTAGTGATAGGATTTGCTACTGATACCAAAATGTTTCTCTCCTCTAAGTTTGACATGAAGGATCTCGGTGAAGCGGCCTATGTTGTAGGCATAGAGATACACCGAGACAGAGCTAAAAGCGCATTGGGGCTATCAAAAAAGGCATATGTTGAGAAAGTAGTGAAAAAGTATACTATGCATAAATACACTGCGTCACCTGCTCTAATTGTAAAGGGCGATAAGTTTGGGACATTTCAATATCCGAGAAATGAGTATGAAGTTACGCAAATAAAAGCAATACCATATGCTTCAGCTGTCGGAAGCGTTGTGTAGCTGAAGTATGTACTCGCCCTGACTTGGCATTTGTGATCGGAATACTTGGCATATTTCAATCAAATCCAAGTCCAGAACAATGAAAACTTGTTAAGAAGGCTTTGCGTTATTTGCAAGCTCCTAAGAGTTACATGCTCACATATCAAAGATCTGATAACCTTGAGGTTGTAGGTTATTCATATGCAGGTTTTGTGGGGTGTGTGGATAGTAAGAAATCTACATCCGGTTACATCTTCACCCTCGCTAAAGGAGCTATTTCATGGAAAATTTGTAAGAATTGTGTTACTGCATCGTCGACAATGCATGCGGGATTTTGCGGCATGTTATGAGGCTACCGGGCAGGCTATATGGCTCAAGAATTTTATTTCATGATTAAGAGTGGTCGATAGCATATCTAAACCACTCACTTTGTACTGCGATAATTAACCAGCACTAATCTGTTCGAGTAACAACATGTCAAGTGGTGCTGCCAAACACATGGACATTAAGTATCATGTTGTGAAAGATAAAGTCCAGGATCAAACGATTGTTGTAAAGTACATAAGTACAAAGTTGATGTTAGTGTATCCACTCACTAAAGGCTTAACACCCAGTGTATTTAAAGAATATGTCGCCGACATGGGTTTGGCAGAAAGCCTTTGATTCTAGAATAAAGTGGGATCATCGTATAAATATTCCCTTGCATGTACAGTGAACAATATTTTGAGATGAAATGATGTACTATAGTCATTAGGGTTCAATGGTACTTAATTGACTATTGTAATCCTATGTCTTGGTATATTATTTTATTAAGAAATAAGTTTGTTAAGATAAGACACATGATCAAGGAGGAGAATGTTGGGTTGATCATGTGAAAAGCTGTGAAAACACCTTACCAATTGTGTGCTCAAGATATCAAAGTCAAATTGACTTAATGCCTTGGGAAGCACTAGAACCAACTCAAAACATATATAAGGTGCTAAAGGTTGTAAAACCCAAATTATTTTGTGTCTTGATTGGAGACACTAGAATCAAGTCAACATTTGTACGGTTGTCGCCCCTATGTGCAACACTATCTATATAAGAAGAGCCTCCCGTGTGATCTCTTATTATTTTTTGAAGAGCTACCAATCAAGCTTAGCATTGAAGCACTAGGGAAGGACATCTCCAACACCAAAAGTTTCTACATCAAGCTTGCATCAAGCAGGCGCAAGAACTTTAGCAAGCCTAGATGGCTAACTCATCAAATGATAGTATGTGTGCATGAATTTGTTTCTGTTCATGGTGTTCTAGCTAGAGTTGGTAATCTCGTGTAACAGCGACAAAGCCAGATTGAATCGGGCGAGGCTGTGCATATGGAAAATTATATAATGGTGATGATGGGGATCCGATTGCGAAGCTGTTCGATCACGCGCAACAGAGGGGCTCCAAGTCGAGATGCAAACCAGGGGCCCATCAGAGCCCAGTCATTTGCCAAACTGGGCCTATTACTCTAGGCAGCTGCCGAGCAATTGCCAAATCATGCTGAAGCCTGTCTCAATTTTTTTAAAGAAAAAAAAACCTGCTGAGGCTTCACTGACCAGGCACTAAAGTGACCAAATGATCCCGTGGGTTCTTTGCAGAGCTTAGCTCAGCTGCTTCGAAAGGAATTAACAGAAATCTTAAAGGTTTGCATCTTTGAGAGTGATCTGTCAGTAAATTAGGGCATCTCCAACACATCAAGAAAATTATTCCTTTTTCCTTTATTTCTGGTTAAAGAGGATTTATTTCAAGTTAAAGGGGATTGTATGCCAAAAAAGCCTTCTCCAACCATTCCCTTTCACAATCCCTTTTGTGACTCCTCCTCTCTCCTTTAGAAATGCGATTCAACCCCTCTCCCCTTTCCTTTCTTTTTTCTTTATTTTCTTTTCAACCACAAGATCTCTTGTCCACGAACATTTCCTATCCACACGATCTTCTTTAGCTCCGCTTGTCGCCCAGATAGCCCACTCGCCGCCGTTCAGCACGGGCCCGCTCACCGTCGGGCTGGCGCATCGAGGCCTGGCGCGCAACGGTGTGTGGCCCTAGTGCTGTCTGGTGGTGCTGGGCCTCACGGTGGAGGAGCACGAGGCCCTGCCCACGTGTGGTAGCGCCGCCACCGTGAGCACCACCTTCACTCTCACCCGCTCCCGCTTGGGCGGAGGCGCGGCGAGAGCCACTAGCCGGCCCCGGTGCCAGCCCTAGTGTCAGAACAGCTCATCGCCCTCATGTATCTGGGGAGCGGCGCCCGGGCCATGCCACCTCCCTTGCTTCCAGGATCACTTTGAGCCGTCACGATGTCCTCGTCAAGGACGATACCGGGATCTTTGGGCTTCTTGCACGCCTACTTCCTCTGCACCATGGAAGCAAGTTTCTTCGAGCCCCTCGCACTTGCTTCTTCGAGGTGAAGGCGGTGAGGGAAGGCAAGGGAGGAAGAAGAAATCAGAAAAAAGGTTAAAGTCACTGACATATAGGCCCACTTGATAGTAGAGATAGAAAAGGGAAAGGGGATCTATTGCAGCACTTCTTCTCAATATCACTGAATTGTAAAAGCGGATTTTCCTATAGTAAAAAAAAAGGGAAGGAGAAAGAGTATATGTTGGAGATGCTCGAGCATCTCCAATAGTTCCCCATTTTCCAATCCAACTACCATATTGAGTGAATATTAGAAAAAATAGTACTCTAGCAGACCCATTTTATCTTTTCTTTTTTTCAGTAATTATCTACCCTAACTCTCCCCAAATATAGGGGGACTTGTGACTCTCCCAATACGGTAGTTGAATTGAAATAAGATTATTTAAGAACTACAAAAGAAACTCTTCCAATAATCATGAAAGAGTTATTGAAACATCCCATTAACTAGTTATTGGAAAATATTTACTAGAAAACTGCTGGACATGCTTTTAAACCCGTGCCTAACGAACATAACCTGAATGGGATCGTTTGCCCTTTTCTATAAAAGCTTGTGGTTAAGTAAATTATCTATACTATAAAAAACAAAAACAATTGAAAATATTTCTCACCCAATTTGGGCCCATCATACCTCTCACGCCGGACCCAGCTGTTAGTGGCGAGGGAGGTGGAAAAGAACCGAGACCCATAAAAATTGCGAGTTAGAAAATGATTCAGCCAAAAATTAATTATTTTTTTTCACCACCGGTGACCCTACCCACCCATATGTACACGTATACTTACATACCCTGGACACGGGAAACCTCCTTACCGGCTGTCGCAAGGCCTTCGCCCGAAACATACGGGCGCATCACGTCTCCCGCAGGCCCTCGTAATCCCCGCGTCGCAGGTCGCCTTTGTCGTCGCGGGCGCGTTGCATGGCCGCCGTCTACAAATTATTGGTTTACATCAGCGTTGATCTGGTGCACGTGTCTAGGGACGACGTGCTGCTGGATCGTCGAGTGTGGCTACTTGGTGGTGGACATACTGCTGGTGTCGCACGTGCTGCTGTTGGTCTTTTTCCCTGGTACGTTCTGAAGTTCATGGTTCCTTCGAATTGAGCATTGAGTTCCTTTACATATCTACTTCACTGCCCAAGCTGCCTCGATGGTCCTGTGCACGTCCAGCGTCTGTCCTGCATGATTTCGCCGCCGCCTTCATGACTCATGTGTTGACAGAAGGCACACACTTCTCTATCTCTACGTCCATGACGTCGTTCACGCGCTGGCCGATCCTATTGATACAGATCACGCACGCTGGTTTAGTTGTAATTGTAATAATCTTTAAAACTGCAGTTTGGCCCTTTGTCATGGGCCGCTGGTTGGTCACTTTTTATGTTTTCCAGGGTTTATTCTTTTGACAGTAATTTCACTTTCTAATTATGTCTACCAGACTCTGAAAATGTTGACCCAGCTGAACTTGCATGCCAAAGGAAAAGGAGAAATATGCAAGCTTACCAGAGGAGGAGAAGGAAAAGAAGCGTGCTAAATCAAGAGAAAACTACCAGCGTCGCAAAATCCCATTGGAAACAGCTCTTAATGGATCAGAAGGCCTTATTTAGTACACCAAACCTGACTCCAACCAATAGTTCTTCGTGCTGACACACGTTCCCTTTATCCATATGTGGTTGCTTCTTCAGCTACTCCATCTGCTGCTATCATCAACGAACCAAGGGTTAGAGAGCTGATTGTGGAGGCGCAACATCACGGTAATTTAATTTCAGCACTCAATTCAATAAGAATCTAGCAGAACTGTGTGGTGAGTGCACCGGTTGACGATGATAACACATGATTTCTTCTTCAGCTACTCCAATTTCAGATGTGACCAATATAGAATCCAGCGAAACTGTGATGAACGCACCGGTTGTCGATACACAACATCACAATATATAGTTTATGTTCTCTGTCATATCAATTTGTTTCTCTTAGTTGTGAACCCATAGTAACTATAATATTGTGATGCCATGCACAGATACAGGCCTCCGTATTCCGGATAATGAAATTGGCGAAGATTGGCTACATAGAAATGATAGCTATTCAAGGGCAAACATTGGAAGCTCCATACCAGATCAGACAATCTTGACTAATGAGGCCCCCAGATTCGTGAAGGTTATTCATTGATTTATTTTTTTAGCTGGGCGGTGATGACACAAATAATTGTTTATATTTGGTCTTTGTTTGATGATATAGGTTTTGAAAATACACTTCCATCTGGTCAGTGTGATGTGCAAAAGGGAAAGAGAAGATATGCTGATTTAACAGAAGATGAGATAGAGCTAAGGCGTGCAAAGTCAAGGAAATATTACCAAAGGAATAAGGCCACAGCCAAAGCACAAGACATGGCGACAATCCCAGACATCAGTACAGGTGCAGGGGGTGTGTATCAAATTTCATATCATTTGCTTTTGTATGTGGTCAACTTGTATATAGTAAAGTGTGTTAAAATTCTTGATCCCAGTTGTGGCAGAAGAAAAAGCTCCAGAGGAGCGTTCTAGGGAGAATAAAAAGGAGCGGTACGCTAGATCGTCAGATGAGGCAAACCGTAAACGAAGTCTTAAAGCCATGGAAGCTCATATATGAAGGAAGTTGCACTGTGAAGGTTAGTATTCTTCTGCACATGCTAGACCGCCTTTGATGAATGCCCTTACAGTCACATTTTTAGGTCATTTCTGATGAGAGTTTTATCTGATTTTGTTTGCATTAATTAGCATGCCACGTAGAATTTTTTGATGGCATGCATCAAACTTTTTAAAAAAGGAACAAGTTTTTTTATATGAAACTAACATGTGTACACGTGTACCAACTCTTGATGACTCGTTAAATTGAATGTTATGGGTAGCCCGTCAAACCACGTAATAAAACTATCATTAGCGATATACTAAAAGACATTGCTTATGTGGCTATTGAATCGAAACATCAACATAAAACCTCCTATTGAGATTGCCTTATAACTTCTTATGTTGTACTCTGGTGTCAAGGTTAAGGATAATTTTTAAATTATTACTATATCAACACGCAGCACGCGCGTGCCGCGCGGGCCATCTTGCTAGTTATGTAAAAGACCCTCCTTTGTGTGCTTGGATCACCTATATACGACTTCATCAACATGATGAAAGATTGTACGGAGCTACAATGTCGGCATCAGCATAATGCGGATCATTATTCCACGAAGTTCACCCGAAATTCCTCCAGAAACAGCCATCGAAAGCTTCGAGGAGGAGAAAAAAAAACTCAAACGAACACATAAAAGCTACGTTCGGCTTCCACCTGATTCAAAGAAACAAAGGGCAACACATCAACCCATCATTGCTCTGCCTCTGCACCATGCCCATGCTCTCGCGATCCCGGTTGTTGCCAATCCTCCTACTCGTTATTCTTGCAGGTGCAGCAGCCATTGCTGAACAAGATGAGCAGCTGCCGATCACACATCCGGGCTGCCCTGACAAGTGCGGCAACATCAGCATCTCCTTCCCCTTCGGCCTGATGCCCGGCTGCTTCCGCGATGGCTTCGAGGTCACCTGCGACCACTCCTTCGACCCCCCTCGCGCCTTCCTCGCCGACGGCGACACGAACCGTATCACCGTCACCGAGCGCGACGAATCAGTGGGCTCCGACGACTCCTATCTGGGGTACTCCAACACCTCGTACCGGCCGATCGAGCTCATTGACGTGTCGGTCGACAGAAGCGAAGCACGGGTCTACGGCCCCATCACATCCGGCTGCAGCACCAACAGCACCAACTACAAGCTGGAAGACGAGGTCATGACGCTTGGGCGCGTCACGGGGCAGGCGCCGTTCGCCGTGTCAGAGACGCTCAACGTCCTCACCGGCGTCGGCTGGAGCGTTGGCGTCACGGACGGCTCGAGCTACACCTACTCGACGCTCGCCTGCCGCTCGGAGCTCCCGGCCGGCGAGCTCGAGGACGCGAACGGTTCGTGCGCGGGGCGGGGCTGCTGCGAGGCCGCCCTACGACAGGACTACCTCTACGGCGCTGTCACACCGAGGTCGCGCCGGGGCTCACACTCGAGAACGACAACACGCTGTGGAAGACCAGCCCATGCTCCTACGCCATGGTGGTCGAGAAGTCAGGCTACAACTTCTCCACGCCGGACTTGTACGGCGACAAGGCGCTGCTGGGGAGGTTCCCCAGGGGCGCCCCGGTCGTGCTTGACTTCGCCATCGTTGGGGATGCTGCGTGCCCGGAGAAAGGCCAGCACCCACCGCCGGACTACGCGTGCGTCAGCAACAACAGCTATTGTGTCAACGCAAAGGTCGGCCACGGCTATGCACTCAGCTATGTGTGCAAGTGCTCGGAGCACTACGAGGGCAACCCTTACATCGCCAATGGATGCCAAGGTCTGCCGAAATGTTTTGATTTACTTAAATCCATAATCTGTTGACGTCCTGTAGTTCATGCTTTATTTTAGACGAACAACTAACTTATGTTTCGTGTCTTGTTCCTAAATCTTTAACTTTTGAAGACATCGACGAGTGCAAGTTTCCTGATTTGTATTATTGCTCGAGTAATGGCATTTGTAAGAACAGACTGGGAGGATATGATTGTCCATGCAAACCTGGAATGAAAGGGGATGGGAAATTAGGACAATGTGCTGAAAAATTTCCCCTAGTAGCCAAGGCGATTGTTGGTAAGTAATTGCAAGTATCTATTGATTATGTTTGTGTCGTTAGTTATGTTGCATCTTTTTGGCATTATTTTCATTCTGGAATATGTTGCATTATACTGCCTATATATGTTCTTCTTTAGATGTGGTTTTTAGAATGTAGAAATGAGTGGTTATAACTTTTATTAGCTGCTAAAACGTGCAAGTATTTATATTTGTTTTGGTACTACTAACATGTAGACCTTGGAAAATAATAAAATTTCCCTTATCGAAAAAACTACTAGCACGTAGACGTATGAACCAAACGTTGAATGTCTATATTGGATACCATGTTTTGAAGAAAAACTGAAATAGTACATGTCAAGCGAGAAGACAGAGGACCTTGAGGCATCTTCTGCTTTGTTTGCATACCGAAGATCGCACCCACACACTTGCCGTTATCCTTGACTAACGGGGGCTAACTAGTTATCTCTGCATTCCATTTGACTGTCAATCGAAAATGACTTCACTCGCATGCACAGACCTATTGTGCTCTTCCACTACAGTAAACAGTAGGGATTCAGCAAATTCTCAAATTTCCAATGCATTATGTCTTTGCATGTTTTCCTGTATCAATATTTTGATGTTAGTAAAAAGTTATTAAATAGTACCAAACTATCCTTGATGACAAACCAAATATACTTTTTTCATGTTGCCCTTCTATAAGACGGGTTAACTTTTTTTTTTGAAGGGAGGGATGCAAGACTTGTTATATCCTTATATGTCTATATCTCTGTACCATATATCCTTATATGTCTATATCCCTGTACCATTATTAGGTTAGCGGGTATAATGATACCACAGCTTGGCCCTTGGACGTAGATACAACATACATGCTCATGGTAGATTAATTGCACTAAGCGGTTCCATTTTGCAATGTTATAAAACTAGTTACGAAATGGTCCGAAACTCTAACGTACATGGTTTTTGGTCTAACGGAGTGAAGTGGAAACATCCGGTACGAAAAATTCAACATGCGGTTCGGACGTACAAAATGTTCACATTCGAGTGGAAACCCTAATGTTCACATTCGAAGGACCGTGACACCCTAAGAGCGGGTGAATTAGGTGTCCAAAAACTAAAGCTCCAATCACATATAAAAACTTATTCCAACTCTAACTATGTGCACTAGATTTTTCTATATGTTGTTATCTCTATTATAAAAAAGTTTACCAACCTAGGTTCCAATCATATCAACTACACAAGACAATTCTATGAAAAGTAAATGCGGAATTTAAAGGGAACAATATAAATGCAAAAGTCTAAAGGGTAGATAACATAAACTCTCGGCACTGCAATTTTTCCTGAGGTATTGGGAAGTTTGCTAACTTCCCCTTAATCCTCGTTGGAGCTCCTTCTTGGGACATTTCCTGTCACTAGGGCAAAGCTCCATCGCGGGCAACTTCTGTGATAGCCAATGGGACAAATCTACTAAATAAGTGGGTCTCCGCTTGGCTTCTCGGCTCTCGCCGGTGACCTCCGATGTCCAGTTGGTAGAGATTCGGCAAACTGCCAAAAGTCTCTTCTCCTTTGCACAAACGCTAGCACCCACTCTATAAAGCTTTGTTGGAGGGTCTCGCTAGACTAAAAGCCCCAGATATACACACTTGGTGCTTGCAAGCACCGATAGCAAAAATGTATGGAAACCTCACTAAACTCTAGACAAATGTCTACAGTGAAGCGCTAAGTGGCCTAATAAAAAACTAGGCTTTGTTGCTAATTGCCTTATCTTTTCTCCTAAGCACTTTGGTGGATAGAGCACAGGAATTGGTGAGCTTCAACACCCAATAGATTTTGAAGCTCTAACACATCTCAAATGGTCGGATGGAGAGGTATTTATAGCCTCAAAGTGGCCAACCAACCATTAGCTAGCCATTGCACATTTTCTGTGCACCACCGGCTATTGTGGTGCTTAGAGGGGTTCACCACTGCAACAATCCATGCCCCACAATATAGGTAGCCGTTGGACTTCTAACAGTGGGTCCACACTGACCACCAATTATTATTGCGGTCCAAGACATTGATGGACCACCATAATAGTCTGTCGAACCAGAGCCGTCTGCATTTGTCTTTACCACCATCGATTGTTGTGTTTGGATCTTCAAGCGAGCAATAATTGGTGCCACTGCTGCCCAAGTCCTACACCCACTATAGCCGACGACTATTGTGGTGCCCTCACCAAATCTTGCACCGCAAGTGTCGGTGGTCTTTTTAGTTTTCCCGTTGAGTCTCTGTTGGGACCGATTGTTGTGGTGCTGCCCATGTTGCTGTGGTGCTATACATTGGTGCTCCAAGTCTTGTGCTTTGATTTTTTTTTTTGCGGGTTCTTCTTGGGACTTTCTCAAAGCTATCACTTGGATAACTTAGAATTATTCTAAGTCTATTTTCAACTGTGATTTGGATGACATGGTTTAGATTGCGTTATTTGGATACCATGGTTTGGATTTCATCATTGGGACCTAAAATATTTTCAAATGGATAGTTGACAAACATGTTAGTCCCAGGTTATGTTTTCATTCAATCACCAAAAATCACAAATGGCCTATTACTAGGTCCATTTTCGTAACAACATCGCATCCAACTTTCAACATATGCATTTTGCTCCAATTCTGCCCTTATTTTTATTTTTTTCCTCTATTTCTTGGTCCGCCTTGCAATAATCCCATCAAGAGATGAGCCCAAGAAAGCCTCAGTTGAAACTATGCCCCTGTGGGATAGTGTTCCATTTTGAGCTTGGGTGGCTTGTCTTGTGGACACACATTAGAGTTTCTCCCGTCTCTTGCTAGCGTTGAAACTACTAATACTTCTAGTCTTAATTCAGATTTAAAAGAATTGCTGAAAATATTATTCATTTCTATGTTACCTATTACTGTTAGATCATTTATTGGAAACTTTTGAGTAAGTTTATTTGTCCATGTAGGTACAACCGGCTGTATTTTTGCCGTTGTAGTTATGTCATTTGTATTTCTCCTACGCAAAGAGAAAAAGAAGACAAAGGAGTTCTATGAAAAAAATGGTGGGCCAACACTAGAGAAAGCAAAAATCATAAAACTTTTCAAAAAGGAGGAGCTCGTGCCAATTTTGAAAAAGAGCAGTTTGATCGGAAAAGGCGGGTTTGGTGAAGTTTACAAGGGCAAACTTGGTAATGAACTAGTTGCAGTGAAGAAGACGATTAGTGGTAGTCTACTAGAGAATGAACAGTTTGCAAATGAAGTCATCATCCAATCTCAAGTCATCCACAAGAACATTGTTAGGCTCATAGGTTGTTGCCTAGAAGTTGATACCCCGTTGCTAGTATATGAGTTTCTCTCCAATGGTAGCCTTCATGACATTCTTCACAGCGACAGGAAGAAGCCTCTGAACTTGGATACACGTTTAAGTATTGCTGCAGAATCAGCAGATGGTCTAGCTTACATGCATTCAAAAACAAACACTAAAATCCTACATGGTGATGTTAAACCAGAAAATATACTTTTGGATGATATGTTTGCCCCCAAGATCTCTGATTTTGGCATATCGAGGTTGATTGCGAGAGACAAGCAACATACCAAAAAAGTAATCGGTGACAAGAGTTATATGGATCCAGTATATTTACAATCAGGCCTCTTAACTGAAAAGAGTGATGTCTACAGCTTTGGCGTTGTGCTCTTGGAACTTATTAGTAGGAAGAAGGCAACATACTCTGACAACAATAACTTAGTTAATGGTTTCCTTGAAGCTCATAGAAGAAGGGAGAGAGCAACTGAGTTGTTTGACAATGAGATTGAAGTAGCAGAAGATTTGGAGCTTCTTCAGAATCTAGCAAGGATGGCAGTTGAATGTCTTAACCTCGATGTGGATCAAAGACCAGCTATGACAGATATAGCAAACCAACTACTCAAACTGAAGGAATCCCGTAATTCATAAGATGTTCGGAGTAAGTTGTTTGATGTTAAGTCATCGTATATGTATGCTGTCGAATAAGGACAATTATTGATGCAGAATTAGTTTTATTTTACTATTTTGAGTAAACAATTTTCAATGGATCGGATGTAGGGATGTCTATATTATTTTCCAATAAATTTTGTATTATTCTCTTGTGTAACTGTGTTTGTAAGCTGCTAAATATGCATATTGCACAATTGCAGAGATTCGTCCAACACTGAAACATGGTCAGCCAGTTCAACGAAGAAAAACTGCAGCCTGTACACAGCTTCATACTAGTGCACTCTCTATGTCCCAAACAATTTGAATTTTGACTAGATTTTATGCAAAATAATACTAACATTTATAATACAAAATAAGTATCATTGGATTGATCATTTAATATATTTTCATACTAAATTCATTTAGAACATAATTTTTAGTAATTTTTTTTATAAATTTTGTCAAACTTTAAATTGTTTGACTTCTCGGAAAGTGAGAGTTGCATTCTTTTTAGAACGGAAAGAGTACTTTTTAGCTGGCCATCGTGGCATGTGTAGTGTAGAGAAGTCGTCTCGTAGTATAGACCTCTAGCACGCCGAATTCATGGACCATTCCATGTCCTGATGTGTGTGTGTCCAGTTCCGGCGCTAGAGAAGTAGACAAGCAGTACAGCGACGGCAGGAGTGGGTAGAGACTTTGAGGTCCTCGCTGCATAGACAAGCAGTACAGCGACTGCAGCAGTGTGTGTCCAGTTGCGGTGGAGCGTCTGGCGGAGACTTTGAGGTCTTCTGCATAGACTTTTGTTTGGTAGAGAGCAGAAAGGAATGACTTATGCCGGCTTGCCGAGAAGTATGGGGTCTGCTCTAGATCCAGCCTCCAGCTAGCACTGCCAAGTTGTCGCTAACTATAAACATTGCGATTTGCGAGTGAAGAATTTAGCATTTGGTAAGTTTAGGTTATCGCAATAAAATTCAGTACACCCCAAGTGTTACCACGCTAAGCTGACAAAATCTGTGTGGTATACTGCGTGTTCGACTGTTCGCGTCACGCCATGAACACAAGTGGTTGACGTTGTGTTTATGCAAATCTTCTCACTTCTCAGAATTGGCAGCATCTCAGGACATATAAGATCCATGAACCTGCTGTGCTGCCCACAATTATATTGCAACACTGAATGTCATCTAGGTAGGTTCAGAGTGGTTTTTCGCAAAAAAAAAAAAAAGGTTCAGAGTCGTTGCACATCAGGCTAATATAATAAATGCACGTAGCAACATTTTATAAAGAGAAGAAACATGACATACACGATTAACTATGCCAATCCCCGCTGTAACCAAAAATCGTTTTATCATGTGTCTTGGAAACCTAAATGAAAGCTCACTGTGGCCAGTGGCCCAATAACGCAATGCAGAAATACTAAATACTATGACTAGCATATGAAACATTGGCCTTTGTTTCATTTATCGGGCTAATTTTCTATAAATGATGTGGCAATCTTGAAACCGTGAATTGAACTTTGCATTTAGAATGACTTTAACCCATGGAAGGGAAGGGAAGCCCTAAACGGGTATTCATTTCCACTTTATTTTCCTAGGTAGGAACTCCTGGAGTTCCCCTGCTGCTGTTGGGAGCACTAGGGTTAGAAATGGTGACTAACAAAAAAATACCTCAAAAATCAGAAAACAAAACCCAGAAAAAACATTATAAACTTATTGTAACATCATTGAAAGACTAAACCCATACCATCAAGTACTTTACTCCAATCCAAGTTTAAGA
The DNA here is from genome assembly GCA_004135705.1 of Alloteropsis semialata. Taxonomy (NCBI): domain Eukaryota; kingdom Viridiplantae; phylum Streptophyta; class Magnoliopsida; order Poales; family Poaceae; genus Alloteropsis; species Alloteropsis semialata. The sequence goes on from CM014275.1 coordinate 30,922,510, forward strand.
TTGCACAGACCTAAAGGCTCATCCACCTTGCTTTGCACTCCACCGCAAAGAATAAACACATCCAAGACAAATATGAAGTTGTTACACTTAAGTAGTTCAACTCATGCAAAATTTAAATTTAAAACCAACTAATATCTTGCAAGTTGTTTTCTGTAAGAAGTTCTAGCATGATGCTGCATACACCACACTATTCTGAAATGACCCTAGAATCCATGAAACCACCTTCAATCCTTAAAACATTCACTGCTATGTCATCGATTTCTGAATGACCACAAGTGTCATTGATTTTTCTTTTTCTTTTTTTTTTTGAAAAGCACCACCCTTGGTGCAGCCTTCCTGGCGGCCAGGTGTGCCAAACAGGAGTGGGAACCCCCGTCGGCAGCTTCCCACCATTGGGTAATTGACCCGTCCGCATCACATCATTCTGTCCGCGAGCAGGGAAACGCTGGATCCCCCATAAGAGCAAGTATTATGATCGGCGGTAAGCAGGCTGATTCCTACGTGGAAGAAAGAGAAATGAAGAGAGAGAACGAGACGAGCGTCTCGCCAGACGCCCGCTCGAAGCCGGCGAAGACACGAAACAAGCGCTGCTATTGGCTCAACGATCTGATGTGCATTAATTATTGGTGGGCTCCGCCACCATCTCGCGATGATGTGGCCTCCGTTGCAGCCGGCAGCCGGCGAATTCATTAGCCATGCTCTAAGATTAAGATGGTGACGAGGGTATCTGGCGTCAAATGCAGTGGCGACAAAAGTGCCACCTTAACATGCACATTTGGGCTGTAAGATTGATTATAGCCTTCAGACTCACGGATTGCCTGTGCATGGTTGGGGCCAACTTGGGGACTAGGACCTCCAAACCGATGAGAGGGTTCACTACTGCAAATCTGTTTTCACAACTGACTCAGAACCCAGCCGGTTTTGGTTGTCCACTGGAAAAGGTTTGTAGTGAAAATAAGGAGTCAAGCTGAAATTATTAGATCTATGATAGACGAATAACTGTGAAAGCATTTGTCAATGATGTTTTCAATAACCAAGAATGAAAGTTGGGGGGAGGGGGGGGGGGTGGGCACTCAAAGACGTTCAAATACCATCCTAGTCTCAACCAAAAATGTTGCCGACTACGTATCAGTATACGACTCTGTTGGCACCTTATGAGAAATCAATGTCCTCAAATACCATCGTAGTCGCAAGGTTGAAACTTAAAGAAATTGATAGAAGGGCACCACTAGATGTGGAGCTTATGGCTTAATTTGACTCAACAAGGGGAAAACCTTATCCGGTCAAGACATATCAAGGATTGACAAACCGAGAGCTCTTTTTTCATGCTATATATGGGTGGCGGTCTATGTTGATTCTTAGTTGGTGGAGCGATTTGTATGGTTAATTAAATTAATGAATGAGATCTCATCCTGCTAACTATCTCTGTGGAGCCATCCTCCGAAGCTAGCTTCCTAGAGGGACTACGGCATTTTTAGGCCACGAAAGTTTGAAGCGATAACACGTCTATAATGCCACTAGATGTTTTAGGCCAGACACGCTACACTGATGTATTAAATGAGTATATAGCCTTGGCCGATAAATTCATGATGGGGTAGACCGTTGCAATTGTTGGTCTTCAACAAGAGCGTTCCTTGCCTTGGCATTCTGGTGGAACTGGCTGTGAAAATGGTATTTTTTACAAATCGGCGATGAAAATAGTTTTAAAAATCATACCCCTTCAAACCCATCAGCCTCATCTAAATACCCGCACCACCTTATCACTTGTGACTCAGTGTGGATGAAATCCTTTTATATTAACTTCTTTGGATCTTTATGAAATTCTAGAGGCCACACCTAAGGTATAATCAGGTGCAATTTTTTGTTGTTCCTAACGTGCTCCTAATTTATGGAACAATATTGGAAAAATAAAATAAACAAAAAATCAGTGTACTAAAAATTAAATTTAAAAATTACAAATCATTTAAGACGGTATAACACATGTAAAATTATTTTCATATATTATGAGAAAAAATAATTTTTAGAGTTTGAAATTTTTAAAATTTTCTTTTGAATGAAAGAGTGTGAGAGATTTATATGTTTGTGAATAATGTATAGTCTTATTTTCATGAAATGTATTAGAAAATTATGAGAATGTTATACATCTATGAAAGGACTCCGTGTCAATTTTAATAATTTTTGAATTAGTTTTCAATATTATTATACTACCGCTTTTTTAAAAACTTTTTGATCTTTCATATTTTTTCTAGATATGATCAAAACTATGGCATATGTCTTTAGATGCAACTTTTATAGAACTTGTTGACAACCAAAATTCGCATGCTTTAGAATAGGCGAAGTCAATGCCAAAATAGCAAATTCAATGCTAATTCTTATTATTTTGCCAGTTTGGTATGTGTAT